>OW052220.1:148342760-148407545 GCA_932526605.1 Nephrotoma flavescens
ATTTTCATATTTTCATATTTTCATATTTTCATATTTTCATATTTTCATATTTTCATATTTTCATATTTTCATATTTTCATATTTTCATATTTTCATATTTTCATATTTTCATATTTTCATATTTTCATATTTTCATATTTTCATATTTTCATATTTTCATATTTTCATATTTTCATATTTTCATATTTTCATATTTTCATATTTTCATATTTTCATATTTTCATATTTTCATATTTTCATATTTTCATATTTTCATATTTTCATATTTTCATATTTTCATATTTTCATATTTTCATATTTTCATATTTTCATATTTTCATATTTTCATATTTTCATATTTTCATATTTTCATATTTTCATATTTTCATATTTTCATATTTTCATATTTTCATATTTTCATATTTTCATATTTTCATATTTTCATATTTTCATATTTTCATATTTTCATATTTTCATATTTTCATATTTTCATATTTTCATATTTTCATATTTTCATATTTTCATATTTTCATATTTTCATATTTTCATATTTTCATATTTTCATATTTTCATATTTTCATATTTTCATATTTTCATATTTTCATATTTTCATATTTTCATATTTTCATATTTTCATATTTTCATATTTTCATATTTTCATATTTTCATATTTTCATATTTTCATATTTTCATATTTTCATATTTTCATATTTTCATATTTTCATATTTTCATATTTTCATATTTTCATATTTTCATATTTTCATATTTTCATATTTTCATATTTTCATATTTTCATATTTTCATATTTTCATATTTTCATATTTTCATATTTTCATATTTTCATATTTTCATATTTTCATATTTTCATATTTTCATATTTTCATATTTTCATATTTTCATATTTTCATATTTTCATATTTTCATATTTTCATATTTTCATATTTTCATATTTTCATATTTTCATATTTTCATATTTTCATATTTTCATATTTTCATATTTTCATATTTTCATATTTTCATATTTTCATATTTTCATATTTTCATATTTTCATATTTTCATATTTTCATATTTTCATATTTTCATATTTTCATATTTTCATATTTTCATATTTTCATATTTTCATATTTTCATATTTTCATATTTTCATATTTTCATATTTTCATATTTTCATATTTTCATATTTTCATATTTTCATATTTTCATATTTTCATATTTTCATATTTTCATATTTTCATATTTTCATATTTTCATATTTTCATATTTTCATATTTTCATATTTTCATATTTTCATATTTTCATATTTTCATATTTTCATATTTTCATATTTTCATATTTTCAGTATTTTCATATTTTCATATTTTCATATTTTCATATTTTCATATTTTCATATTTTCATATTTTCATATTTTCATATTTTCATATTTTCATATTTTCATATTTTCATATTTTCATATTTTCATATTTTCATATTTTCATATTTTCATATTTTCATATTTTCATATTTTCATATTTTCATATTTTCATATTTTCATATTTTCATATTTTCATATTTTCATATTTTCATATTTTCATATTTTCATATTTTCATATTTTCATATTTTCATATTTTCATATTTTCATATTTTCATATTTTCATATTTTCATATTTTCATATTTTCATATTTTCATATTTTCATATTTTCATATTTTCATATTTTCATATTTTCATATTTTCATATTTTCATATTTTCATATTTTCATATTTTCATATTTTCATATTTTCATATTTTCATATTTTCATATTTTCATATTTTCATATTTTCATATTTTCATATTTTCATATTTTCATATTTTCATATTTTCATATTTTCATATTTTCATATTTTCATATTTTCATATTTTCATATTTTCATATTTTCATATTTTCATATTTTCATATTTTCATATTTTCATATTTTCATATTTTCATATTTTCATATTTTCATATTTTCATATTTTCATATTTTCATATTTTCATATTTTCATATTTTCATATTTTCATATTTTCATATTTTCATATTTTCATATTTTCATATTTTCATATTTTCATATTTTCATATTTTCATATTTTCATATTTTCATATTTTCATATTTTCATATTTTCATATTTTCATATTTTCATATTTTCATATTTTCATATTTTCATATTTTCATATTTTCATATTTTCATATTTTCATATTTTCATATTTTCATATTTTCATATTTTCATATTTTCATATTTTCATATTTTCATATTTTCATATTTTCATATTTTCATATTTTCATATTTTCATATTTTCATATTTTCATATTTTCATATTTTCATATTTTCATATTTTCATATTTTCATATTTTCATATTTTCATATTTTCATATTTTCATATTTTCATATTTTCATATTTTCATATTTTCATATTTTCATATTTTCATATTTTCATATTTTCATATTTTCATATTTTCATATTTTCATATTTTCATATTTTCATATTTTCATATTTTCATATTTTCATATTTTCATATTTTCATATTTTCATATTTTCATATTTTCATATTTTCATATTTTCATATTTTCATATTTTCATATTTTCATATTTTCATATTTTCATATTTTCATATTTTCATATTTTCATATTTTCATATTTTCATATTTTCATATTTTCATATTTTCATATTTTCATATTTTCATATTTTCATATTTTCATATTTTCATATTTTCATATTTTCATATTTTCATATTTTCATATTTTCATATTTTCATATTTTCATATTTTCATATTTTCATATTTTCATATTTTCATATTTTCATATTTTCATATTTTCATATTTTCATATTTTCATATTTTCATATTTTCATATTTTCATATTTTCATATTTTCATATTTTCATATTTTCATATTTTCATATTTTCATATTTTCATATTTTCATATTTTCATATTTTCATATTTTCATATTTTCATATTTTCATATTTTCATATTTTCATATTTTCATATTTTCATATTTTCATATTTTCATATTTTCATATTTTCATATTTTCATATTTTCATATTTTCATATTTTCATATTTTCATATTTTCATATTTTCATATTTTCATATTTTCATATTTTCATATTTTCATATTTTCATATTTTCATATTTTCATATTTTCATATTTTCATATTTTCATATTTTCATATTTTCATATTTTCATATTTTCATATTTTCATATTTTCATATTTTCATATTTTCATATTTTCATATTTTCATATTTTCATATTTTCATATTTTCATATTTTCATATTTTCATATTTTCATATTTTCATATTTTCATATTTTCATATTTTCATATTTTCATATTTTCATATTTTCATATTTTCATATTTTCATATTTTCATATTTTCATATTTTCATATTTTCATATTTTCATATTTTCATATTTTCATATTTTCATATTTTCATATTTTCATATTTTCATATTTTCATATTTTCATATTTTCATATTTTCATATTTTCATATTTTCATATTTTCATATTTTCATATTTTCATATTTTCATATTTTCATATTTTCATATTTTCATATTTTCATATTTTCATATTTTCATATTTTCATATTTTCATATTTTCATATTTTCATATTTTCATATTTTCATATTTTCATATTTTCATATTTTCATATTTTCATATTTTCATATTTTCATATTTTCATATTTTCATATTTTCATATTTTCATATTTTCATATTTTCATATTTTCATATTTTCATATTTTCATATTTTCATATTTTCATATTTTCATATTTTCATATTTTCATATTTTCATATTTTCATATTTTCATATTTTCATATTTTCATATTTTCATATTTTCATATTTTCATATTTTCATATTTTCATATTTTCATATTTTCATATTTTCATATTTTCATATTTTCATATTTTCATATTTTCATATTTTCATATTTTCATATTTTCATATTTTCATATTTTCATATTTTCATATTTTCATATTTTCATATTTTCATATTTTCATATTTTCATATTTTCATATTTTCATATTTTCATATTTTCATATTTTCATATTTTCATATTTTCATATTTTCATATTTTCATATTTTCATATTTTCATATTTTCATATTTTCATATTTTCATATTTTCATATTTTCATATTTTCATATTTTCATATTTTCATATTTTCATATTTTCATATTTTCATATTTTCATATTTTCATATTTTCATATTTTCATATTTTCATATTTTCATATTTTCATATTTTCATATTTTCATATTTTCATATTTTCATATTTTCATATTTTCATATTTTCATATTTTCATATTTTCATATTTTCATATTTTCATATTTTCATATTTTCATATTTTCATATTTTCATATTTTCATATTTTCATATTTTCATATTTTCATATTTTCATATTTTCATATTTTCATATTTTCATATTTTCATATTTTCATATTTTCATATTTTCATATTTTCATATTTTCATATTTTCATATTTTCATATTTTCATATTTTCATATTTTCATATTTTCATATTTTCATATTTTCATATTTTCATATTTTCATATTTTCATATTTTCATATTTTCATATTTTCATATTTTCATATTTTCATATTTTCATATTTTCATATTTTCATATTTTCATATTTTCATATTTTCATATTTTCATATTTTCATATTTTCATATTTTCATATTTTCATATTTTCATATTTTCATATTTTCATATTTTCATATTTTCATATTTTCATATTTTCATATTTTCATATTTTCATATTTTCATATTTTCATATTTTCATATTTTCATATTTTCATATTTTCATATTTTCATATTTTCATATTTTCATATTTTCATATTTTCATATTTTCATATTTTCATATTTTCATATTTTCATATTTTCATATTTTCATATTTTCATATTTTCATATTTTCATATTTTCATATTTTCATATTTTCATATTTTCATATTTTCATATTTTCATATTTTCATATTTTCATATTTTCATATTTTCATATTTTCATATTTTCATATTTTCATATTTTCATATTTTCATATTTTCATATTTTCATATTTTCATATTTTCATATTTTCATATTTTCATATTTTCATATTTTCATATTTTCATATTTTCATATTTTCATATTTTCATATTTTCATATTTTCATATTTTCATATTTTCATATTTTCATATTTTCATATTTTCATATTTTCATATTTTCATATTTTCATATTTTCATATTTTCATATTTTCATATTTTCATATTTTCATATTTTCATATTTTCATATTTTCATATTTTCATATTTTCATATTTTCATATTTTCATATTTTCATATTTTCATATTTTCATATTTTCATATTTTCATATTTTCATATTTTCATATTTTCATATTTTCATATTTTCATATTTTCATATTTTCATATTTTCATATTTTCATATTTTCATATTTTCATATTTTCATATTTTCATATTTTCATATTTTCATATTTTCATATTTTCATATTTTCATATTTTCATATTTTCATATTTTCATATTTTCATATTTTCATATTTTCATATTTTCATATTTTCATATTTTCATATTTTCATATTTTCATATTTTCATATTTTCATATTTTCATATTTTCATATTTTCATATTTTCATATTTTCATATTTTCATATTTTCATATTTTCATATTTTCATATTTTCATATTTTCATATTTTCATATTTTCATATTTTCATATTTTCATATTTTCATATTTTCATATTTTCATATTTTCATATTTTCATATTTTCATATTTTCATATTTTCATATTTTCATATTTTCATATTTTCATATTTTCATATTTTCATATTTTCATATTTTCATATTTTCATATTTTCATATTTTCATATTTTCATATTTTCATATTTTCATATTTTCATATTTTCATATTTTCATATTTTCATATTTTCATATTTTCATATTTTCATATTTTCATATTTTCATATTTTCATATTTTCATATTTTCATATTTTCATATTTTCATATTTTCATATTTTCATATTTTCATATTTTCATATTTTCATATTTTCATATTTTCATATTTTCATATTTTCATATTTTCATATTTTCATATTTTCATATTTTCATATTTTCATATTTTCATATTTTCATATTTTCATATTTTCATATTTTCATATTTTCATATTTTCATATTTTCATATTTTCATATTTTCATATTTTCATATTTTCATATTTTCATATTTTCATATTTTCATATTTTCATATTTTCATATTTTCATATTTTCATATTTTCATATTTTCATATTTTCATATTTTCATATTTTCATATTTTCATATTTTCATATTTTCATATTTTCATATTTTCATATTTTCATATTTTCATATTTTCATATTTTCATATTTTCATATTTTCATATTTTCATATTTTCATATTTTCATATTTTCATATTTTCATATTTTCATATTTTCATATTTTCATATTTTCATATTTTCATATTTTCATATTTTCATATTTTCATATTTTCATATTTTCATATTTTCATATTTTCATATTTTCATATTTTCATATTTTCATATTTTCATATTTTCATATTTTCATATTTTCATATTTTCATATTTTCATATTTTCATATTTTCATATTTTCATATTTTCATATTTTCATATTTTCATATTTTCATATTTTCATATTTTCATATTTTCATATTTTCATATTTTCATATTTTCATATTTTCATATTTTCATATTTTCATATTTTCATATTTTCATATTTTCATATTTTCATATTTTCATATTTTCATATTTTCATATTTTCATATTTTCATATTTTCATATTTTCATATTTTCATATTTTCATATTTTCATATTTTCATATTTTCATATTTTCATATTTTCATATTTTCATATTTTCTAATCTTCATATTTTCATATTTTCTAATTTTCTAATTTTCTAATTTTCTAATTTTCTAATTTTCTAATTTTCTAATTTTCTAATTTTCTAATTTTCTAATTTTCTAATTTTCTAATTTTCTAATTTTCTAATTTTCTAATTTTCTAATTTTCTAATTTTCTAATTTTCTAATTTTCTAATTTTCTAATTTTCTAATTTTCTAATTTTCTAATTTTCTAATTTTCTAATTTTCTAATTTTCTAATTTTCTAATTTTCTAATTTTCTAATTTTCTAATTTTCTAATTTTCTAATTTTCTAATTTTCTAATTTTCTAATTTTCTAATTTTCTAATTTTCTAATTTTCTAATTTTCTAATTTTCTAATTTTCTAATTTTCTAATTTTCTAATTTTCTAATTTTCTAATTTTCTAATTTTCTAATTTTCTAATTTTCTAATTTTCTAATTTTCTAATTTTCTAATTTTCTAATTTTCTAATTTTCTAATTTTCTAATTTTCTAATTTTCTAATTTTCTAATTTTCTAATTTTCTAATTTTCTAATTTTCTAATTTTCTAATTTTCTAATTTTCTAATTTTCTAATTTTCTAATTTTCTAATTTTCTAATTTTCTAATTTTCTAATTTTCTAATTTTCTAATTTTCTAATTTTCTAATTTTCTAATTTTCACATTTTCACATTTTCACATTTTCACATTTTCACATTTTCACATTTTCACATTTTCTAATTTTCTAATTTTCTAATTTTCTAATTTTCTAATTTTCTAATTTTCTAATTTTCTAATTTTCTAATTTTCTAATTTTCTAATTTTCTAATTTTCTAATTTTCTAATTTTCTAATTTTCTAATTTTCTAATTTTCTAATTTTCTAATTTTCTAATTTTCTAATTTTCTAATTTTCTAATTTTCTAATTTTCTAATTTTCTAATTTTCTAATTTTCTAATTTTCTAATTTTCTAATTTTCTAATTTTCTAATTTTCTAATTTTCTAATTTTCTAATTTTCTAATTTTCTAATTTTCTAATTTTCATATTTTCATATTTTCATATTTTCATATTTTCATATTTTCATATTTTCATATTTTCATATTTTCATATTTTCATATTTTCATATTTTCATATTTTCATATTTTCATATTTTCATATTTTCATATTTTCATATTTTCATATTTTCATATTTTCATATTTTCATATTTTCATATTTTCATATTTTCATATTTTCATATTTTCATATTTTCATATTTTCATATTTTCATATTTTCATATTTTCATATTTTCATATTTTCATATTTTCATATTTTCATATTTTCATATTTTCATATTTTCATATTTTCATATTTTCATATTTTCATATTTTCATATTTTCATATTTTCATATTTTCATATTTTCATATTTTCATATTTTCATATTTTCATATTTTCATATTTTCATATTTTCATATTTTCATATTTTCATATTTTCATATTTTCATATTTTCATATTTTCATATTTTCATATTTTCATATTTTCATATTTTCATATTTTCATATTTTCATATTTTCATATTTTCATATTTTCATATTTTCATATTTTCATATTTTCATATTTTCATATTTTCATATTTTCATATTTTCATATTTTCATATTTTCATATTTTCATATTTTCATATTTTCATATTTTCATATTTTCATATTTTCATATTTTCATATTTTCATATTTTCATATTTTCATATTTTCATATTTTCATATTTTCATATTTTCATATTTTCATATTTTCATATTTTCATATTTTCATATTTTCATATTTTCATATTTTCATATTTTCATATTTTCATATTTTCATATTTTCATATTTTCATATTTTCATATTTTCATATTTTCATATTTTCATATTTTCATATTTTCATATTTTCATATTTTCATATTTTCATATTTTCATATTTTCATATTTTCATATTTTCATATTTTCATATTTTCATATTTTCATATTTTCATATTTTCATATTTTCATATTTTCATATTTTCATATTTTCATATTTTCATATTTTCATATTTTCATATTTTCATATTTTCATATTTTCATATTTTCATATTTTCATATTTTCATATTTTCATATTTTCATATTTTCATATTTTCATATTTTCATATTTTCATATTTTCATATTTTCATATTTTCATATTTTCATATTTTCATATTTTCATATTTTCATATTTTCATATTTTCATATTTTCATATTTTCATATTTTCATATTTTCATATTTTCATATTTTCATATTTTCATATTTTCATATTTTCATATTTTCATATTTTCATATTTTCATATTTTCATATTTTCATATTTTCATATTTTCATATTTTCATATTTTCATATTTTCATATTTTCATATTTTCATATTTTCATATTTTCATATTTTCATATTTTCATATTTTCATATTTTCATATTTTCATATTTTCATATTTTCATATTTTCATATTTTCATATTTTCATATTTTCATATTTTCATATTTTCATATTTTCATATTTTCATATTTTCATATTTTCATATTTTCATATTTTCATATTTTCATATTTTCATATTTTCATATTTTCATATTTTCATATTTTCATATTTTCATATTTTCATATTTTCATATTTTCATATTTTCATATTTTCATATTTTCATATTTTCATATTTTCATATTTTCATATTTTCATATTTTCATATTTTCATATTTTCATATTTTCATATTTTCATATTTTCATATTTTCATATTTTCATATTTTCATATTTTCATATTTTCATATTTTCATATTTTCATATTTTCATATTTTCATATTTTCATATTTTCATATTTTCATATTTTCATATTTTCATATTTTCATATTTTCATATTTTCATATTTTCATATTTTCATATTTTCATATTTTCATATTTTCATATTTTCATATTTTCATATTTTCATATTTTCATATTTTCATATTTTCATATTTTCATATTTTCATATTTTCATATTTTCATATTTTCATATTTTCATATTTTCATATTTTCATATTTTCATATTTTCATATTTTCATATTTTCATATTTTCATATTTTCATATTTTCATATTTTCATATTTTCATATTTTCATATTTTCATATTTTCATATTTTCATATTTTCATATTTTCATATTTTCATATTTTCATATTTTCATATTTTCATATTTTCATATTTTCATATTTTCATATTTTCATATTTTCATATTTTCATATTTTCATATTTTCATATTTTCATATTTTCATATTTTCATATTTTCATATTTTCATATTTTCATATTTTCATATTTTCATATTTTCATATTTTCATATTTTCATATTTTCATATTTTCATATTTTCATATTTTCATATTTTCATATTTTCATATTTTCATATTTTCATATTTTCATATTTTCATATTTTCATATTTTCATATTTTCATATTTTCATATTTTCATATTTTCATATTTTCATATTTTCATATTTTCATATTTTCATATTTTCATATTTTCATATTTTCATATTTTCATATTTTCATATTTTCATATTTTCATATTTTCATATTTTCATATTTTCATATTTTCATATTTTCATATTTTCATATTTTCATATTTTCATATTTTCATATTTTCATATTTTCATATTTTCATATTTTCATATTTTCATATTTTCATATTTTCATATTTTCATATTTTCATATTTTCATATTTTCATATTTTCATATTTTCATATTTTCATATTTTCATATTTTCATATTTTCATATTTTCATATTTTCATATTTTCATATTTTCATATTTTCATATTTTCATATTTTCATATTTTCATATTTTCATATTTTCATATTTTCATATTTTCATATTTTCATATTTTCATATTTTCATATTTTCATATTTTCATATTTTCATATTTTCATATTTTCATATTTTCATATTTTCATATTTTCATATTTTCATATTTTCATATTTTCATATTTTCATATTTTCATATTTTCATATTTTCATATTTTCATATTTTCATATTTTCATATTTTCATATTTTCATATTTTCATATTTTCATATTTTCATATTTTCATATTTTCATATTTTCATATTTTCATATTTTCATATTTTCATATTTTCATATTTTCATATTTTCATATTTTCATATTTTCATATTTTCATATTTTCATATTTTCATATTTTCATATTTTCATATTTTCATATTTTCATATTTTCATATTTTCATATTTTCATATTTTCATATTTTCATATTTTCATATTTTCATATTTTCATATTTTCATATTTTCATATTTTCATATTTTCATATTTTCATATTTTCATATTTTCATATTTTCATATTTTCATATTTTCATATTTTCATATTTTCATATTTTCATATTTTCATATTTTCATATTTTCATATTTTCATATTTTCATATTTTCATATTTTCATATTTTCATATTTTCATATTTTCATATTTTCATATTTTCATATTTTCATATTTTCATATTTTCATATTTTCATATTTTCATATTTTCATATTTTCATATTTTCATATTTTCATATTTTCATATTTTCATATTTTCATATTTTCATATTTTCATATTTTCATATTTTCATATTTTCATATTTTCATATTTTCATATTTTCATATTTTCATATTTTCATATTTTCATATTTTCATATTTTCATATTTTCATATTTTCATATTTTCATATTTTCATATTTTCATATTTTCATATTTTCATATTTTCATATTTTCATATTTTCATATTTTCATATTTTCATATTTTCATATTTTCATATTTTCATATTTTCATATTTTCATATTTTCATATTTTCATATTTTCATATTTTCATATTTTCATATTTTCATATTTTCATATTTTCATATTTTCATATTTTCATATTTTCATATTTTCATATTTTCATATTTTCATATTTTCATATTTTCATATTTTCATATTTTCATATTTTCATATTTTCATATTTTCATATTTTCATATTTTCATATTTTCATATTTTCATATTTTCATATTTTCATATTTTCATATTTTCATATTTTCATATTTTCATATTTTCATATTTTCATATTTTCATATTTTCATATTTTCATATTTTCATATTTTCATATTTTCATATTTTCATATTTTCATATTTTCATATTTTCATATTTTCATATTTTCATATTTTCATATTTTCATATTTTCATATTTTCATATTTTCATATTTTCATATTTTCATATTTTCATATTTTCATATTTTCATATTTTCATATTTTCATATTTTCATATTTTCATATTTTCATATTTTCATATTTTCATATTTTCATATTTTCATATTTTCATATTTTCATATTTTCATATTTTCATATTTTCATATTTTCATATTTTCATATTTTCATATTTTCATATTTTCATATTTTCATATTTTCATATTTTCATATTTTCATATTTTCATATTTTCATATTTTCATATTTTCATATTTTCATATTTTCATATTTTCATATTTTCATATTTTCATATTTTCATATTTTCATATTTTCATATTTTCATATTTTCATATTTTCATATTTTCATATTTTCATATTTTCATATTTTCATATTTTCATATTTTCATATTTTCATATTTTCATATTTTCATATTTTCATATTTTCATATTTTCATATTTTCATATTTTCATATTTTCATATTTTCATATTTTCATATTTTCATATTTTCATATTTTCATATTTTCATATTTTCATATTTTCATATTTTCATATTTTCATATTTTCATATTTTCATATTTTCATATTTTCATATTTTCATATTTTCATATTTTCATATTTTCATATTTTCATATTTTCATATTTTCATATTTTCATATTTTCATATTTTCATATTTTCATATTTTCATATTTTCATATTTTCATATTTTCATATTTTCATATTTTCATATTTTCATATTTTCATATTTTCATATTTTCATATTTTCATATTTTCATATTTTCATATTTTCATATTTTCATATTTTCATATTTTCATATTTTCATATTTTCATATTTTCATATTTTCATATTTTCATATTTTCATATTTTCATATTTTCATATTTTCATATTTTCATATTTTCATATTTTCATATTTTCATATTTTCATATTTTCATATTTTCATATTTTCATATTTTCATATTTTCATATTTTCATATTTTCATATTTTCATATTTTCATATTTTCATATTTTCATATTTTCATATTTTCATATTTTCATATTTTCATATTTTCATATTTTCATATTTTCATATTTTCATATTTTCATATTTTCATATTTTCATATTTTCATATTTTCATATTTTCATATTTTCATATTTTCATATTTTCATATTTTCATATTTTCATATTTTCATATTTTCATATTTTCATATTTTCATATTTTCATATTTTCATATTTTCATATTTTCATATTTTCATATTTTCATATTTTCATATTTTCATATTTTCATATTTTCATATTTTCATATTTTCATATTTTCATATTTTCATATTTTCATATTTTCATATTTTCATATTTTCATATTTTCATATTTTCATATTTTCATATTTTCGTATTTTCATATATTCCTTTTTTCCAATTTTCCAATTTTCCGATTTTCCAACTTTTCAATTTTCCATTTACCTGTTTTCCTATTTTCTAATTTTCCAATTTTAAAATTTTCCAATTTTAAAATTTTCCAATTTTCCAATTTACAAATTTTCAAATTTTCCAATTTTGCAAATTTTGAAATTTCCAATTATCCAATTTTTCCAATTTTCCATTTACCAATTTTCCAATTTTCCTATTTTCTTATTTTCCAATTTTTTTAACCAATTATTAAAATAAAATGGTATCAACTAATGTTCCACCACACTTTTCGTAACGCATTTGCCAGCTTAGTCCCCAAGTCAAGCGTGCCTACAGAAGTTTTACTTCAAAAATTCATAAAACAAAAATTAAAAATCCAATACTAACAGAATCAAGCTAATATCCAATACTATTTTTAGGATATCAATAATCCAACTAGTACACGGAGACAAAAGCTTCATAGAAATTATAGATTACACGAAAAACAATGGAATAATACCGATCTGTAACAAAAATACAAATAATTTGATAAAACATGTAAGTATAATTACAGATAATAAAAAACTAGGAGACATTTTTGGTATACGAACCAGAACAATTGGAAAACTAATACAAAAATTACAAGAAACGTTAAACCTTATAAATCCAAAAGAACGCTCAAAAAGAGGAATTCACATTATATTCGGAAATACATATTGAACAAGCAGACATGACACAAATACAATTAGCATTAGACAAAATACACACTAACGAAAACCTACTTGGTAATAAAATAAATGATCAAATAAACATTAATAATGAAATGATAAACGGGTTTAGAAAAATCGAGGAGCTAATAGCAAATGAAGGAAAATTACTTACACAGGCAATAAACGAAAACACCAAAAATAACAAGATGGTAGAAAACGCAATAATCTTTGAACAAACTCTAGATCACTTAGAAAACAATATAGAAGAGTTATAGGACCATTTAGGTATTTTTTTAGACTCCATAACGTTAGCTAAACAAGACTATATTTCTCATTATTTGTTAACAAAAAATGAAACTAATATGATCATTTCTACTTTAGAAAATCAGGGAATTGTTATTCACTCAGAACATCAGTTATTTCAATTTTTAATATATTATACCGGAAACCGCTCATCGTTTTTTCAATATCAATACCAAAATCTTCATCGGAAAAATTCAATCAATTCCAAATTTTCCCAACAACAATTAATAAAACATCCCATATTCATATTCCACAACATTTCCTAATCCTAAACCCAGAAAATATAAATTTCTCGCAACATGCATGCAACGAAATTCAGGAGAAATATTACTGCAATGATTCAGATTTAAAAGACATAGAAGATAAATGTATCTCTAACATAATAAGAAATAAACCAGCTGATTGTGACATTATACAAAACCCAGTAAAAGAAACAATTAACTTATTGCACAAACAATACATAGCAATAAATTCAAATACAAATCAAGAATTTTCTACCACATGCGGAGTACAGAAAACGAAAGAAATTCCAAGCACAGCATTAATCAAATTTTATAATTGTTCAGTTAACATAGCAGGCATAAACTTCAACAACGAAGAAATAAAATATAACAGCATGTTTAACATAGAACCGTACCACGAGATAAAAATAAACAACTCTGTAAAACAAATAGAACTTCCTACGTTAGCAAATTGGACAATAACAACCAGCATCACCAAGTTGCTTGGTCTATCACAACAATCATTATTTTTTCAATAATCATTTATTTATGTATACTTAGATATTGCGCAACGTGTACACCTTGTGCATGGTATAGATCAATAAGGAAGTCAAATGATTTCATCATTCCAACAACCAGTAAAGATGTTGAGGACAACATCCATCTAAAGGGGGAGCAGTTACGTAATACGATTCCACTATTATTCCCGATTCTGCAGAAATCAATCTGATGAGTTGTATGTTTTCACAACATACAATACAGCATAACAAAGTTAGCCAAATATTGCTGATTATGTAAAACATAGTATAAAAACATCTTGCGATCGCTCTTCAGCCCATCGCCATAATTAATATTAGATTTTACATTTGTATCTTAACAATATACTTATACATTGTATCAACTTATCAAATTCAATATTGTTTAATTCTCAAATAAATTCTGTAAATAAAAGTTATGCGATCGATCTTCAATCGATCGTAATTAAGAAAAGTAATTAAGATAGCGTCCATAAAGACGATATACATATTATGTAAATATTATAATGTATCATCCACCAACTTTTATATTGATTGTTCTTAAAATTATCCTATAAAAAAATAGCATGCGATCGATCTTCAACCAATCGTAATTAAGAATATTAACAAAGATTAGCATCAATAGAATGTAAGATATAATGATACAAGACAATACACTCTGTATTGACAGTCAGAATAGTGATAACTTTTAACTGTAAAACACGATTGCATTTCAAATAAATTTGTTTTTGAGGAAACGTTGTATTCTTAATTTATACGCTATCATAACTCGCGCTGATTTCGGCTAATTTGGTTTTATTTTCTGTAAATTTTTGGATTTTTAATTTATCCAATCCTTCGGTTTTGTTATGTGTAACAAAGAGTGTACGGTGGGCCCGGGAGCTCCTGTGTAAGCACTTGGATGTACATTCAGAATCAATCAATCAATAAAAATTTGGGGTCTTACCAGTGAAAGAAAATGCTGCCCAAACCATCACGTAATACACGTTCGCGTATATACGTAATGTTTATGAATAACTATTTCGCACGTCTTTCTTATTGTTAACGATTTTAACTGAATCTAAAAAGTGGAAAACAGAACTAATGAAAGTATACGAAACTAACTATTAAGCCAAATGTAAAATATAATATCTACAACATTTTCGGATCGTATGGTCGTGACATACATAGTTACAAGCTAGGATTGTTATGAAATTGAGTCGTACATATCTAATTTGGACAACATAGGGCAAAGTTAAAGCATTATTAATCAATAACGCAAGAAAGTGAAAACAAATCCATTAAACTATATATTACATCGGCTGAAAAGTTCCCGGTCTGAAATATAGATGGTCCCACCAACTTAAAACGTGTCAGTCATATTTTACATGAACATTTGTCCATGAGGAAGGTGTGTTCGAAGTGGGTACAGCGTTTGCTCACAATGGATCAAAAACGACGACGCGTTACACATTCAATTACTGCCGCATCCACCATATTCGCCAGATTTCACCACCAGCGATTATTACTTGTTTGCTGTTCTCCGCCCCGGTGGAAAGTGATCAGCATGCTTGCTCCGGCGACCGGAGGTTCCGGGTTCGATTCCCGGTGGTTGCAAGGGGAAAAAAAATCACGGCTGGTTAAGATCAATGAAATAATCACTCAAGTGATTCAAGTGATTAAGTGATTCAAGTGATTGCCGAAACTGAAGCTTATTTTGAAGAGAAAGATAAATCGTTCTACAAAAAAGGCATCAAAATGTTAGAGAGGGGTTGGACAGATTGTATTTGTATCGCTCTAGAAGGAAATTATGTTGATGAATAAAATGTGTTGTCCCAAAAAATTGCGTTTTCTTTGTTAGACCGGGAATTTTTCAGGCGATGTTCTAACTTTACAAAATCCTATCTCACCAATACAAAACTTGCCGTACAACATGCTTATGGGTGTAAAACAGAGAAAATATCTAACATTTTATTTATATTCTACACATAATTTATTTATACAATCACAATTACAACACGAATGGTTCTTTTAAAACTAAAACAAAACTATTATTAATTTATTTGTAACCTTGGTCAAATCTACATTTGATCGAACTTATCGAAAATGTAATTAATTAATATTTCAATTAATTTTTGTTTTCTATTGAGGGCCCCACGTCAGTTTTTCAATATTTTATTTATATGGCCATTTTACTCGGTAATTAATAACAAAGTAAATACGAGAATATTGACTATTCGAATTTTAATGAAACTTCAATAATTACCTTTACCTTTGTAATATTTATTCATTACATGAACCTATAAATACGTTTAATGATTTACGAAATACTGTATTAATAATTGGTTTAATTTGGTTAATAATTAAGTTCGATATTAATTCTACGGGCTTCTTGTTTGATAGTAATTGTTTCAATAAAGTGTTAGTAGTCGTATACGGATCAAGGCTTCATAAATTATTTGAACTACAATTTAGTATAAACACAATAGGATAGAAATTCAGATTTGTTCACCTGAAGAGCCACTTCAAAATAGGTCTCGATAGCTACTTCAAGGGTTGGTATCGAAAGGCCAACAATTTTATTAGCGAAAAAAAATATCCCAAAATGCCATCCCGAAAATAGCAATCCAAAACAACAAAAATCATCATTATGGATTTTGACATAATGCTAAAAATATATTTTCCAAAAAAAAGATTGCTCGAAAACAAAATCTCAAAAAAACAAAAATATGTATTAAAAATCCAAAAATTTACCGAAAATAAAACCAAATGAGTCAAAATCTGCGCGCGCAGATTCCAACTCATTTGGTTCTATTTTCGGAAGATTCGATTTTTTTTTTTTTTTGTTTTTTTTAAGAAATTATTAATCATCCAATGGATTTAATGTCCTTTTAAGGTCAATCAATACTCCCCAATACGCACACATCCAGCCATTCACCTACTCACACATTTACAGTATACCACCTGCACGTTGCAAGCTCCATGTCAACCTGTACACTGACATGAACGGTGGGTCGGCGCTGAATTCTGCACTCCAACAGAGGGTCTAAGTTGTGTTTATTATCATCACCGATCGTAATCGATGAAGAAAATTCGCTTTACATCCTGCCTCTGGTGGGATTCGAACCCAGTACCTCCCGGTCCAAGTGCCAAAGCTTTAACTACTGCGTCACTTGTACGGATATATTTTATATTTTAAAAAAATATTTTAAGAAAAATTAACTAATTAAATCATTAGTTAATTTTTCTTAAGAAATTTTTTTAAAATATAAAATATATACATATTACTATTATATAGACTTATATTTCATTTTCAAATTTTCATTTAATAGACTTAAATAAATATAAAATTAAATGCAATGTTTGGAATTTTTTTTTTTTGAGATTAATTTTTTCAAAAATTTACAAAAGGTGATTTGGGATATTTTTCGGAATATTTGTTTTTGGCAATTTGGAATTTGAGAAACAGCCTGCTAGTAAGTTTTTGATCTAGTCAAAATCATCATTTTGGTAATAACATATTCGGGAATACGTTGGTATCCCGAAGATAAATGTTTTGGTTATGAATAAACCAGATAAACGTTTTGGTTATGAATCGATAAAATTACGACTCTTAAATGATCCTTTGCTTTGGAAGGGATAAAAGTAGAACACATTCCATTCAAATGAATTCATTCACTACAAATTAACTCAAACTTTAACCCAAAAAATTAACATGCTTAAACCAGCTAAATAGCACGGTTTTTTAAAATTCAATTGTTCGAGTTCGCGATAGCGTTTATCGTATTTTAATAAAAAATATCCACCATAAAAGTTCGATAGTTACCTCGTAATATCCAAGTTTAGAACAATGCTATTACAAGAAAACTACCGAACTTCCACGATCGGTTTGTTTTGCAATGCACAGAGGACTATTTCGTTTAAGTTATTTAATTAAAAACTAAATTTGACTTAAGCTAAAGCTATCTCGAACAATTTCTTTTAAACAATCGTATAGCTATTATGCAAAGTAGGAAACTACAAAATCAATTTTTTTCAAATAGCAGTTCGAAATTGCCATCAATACATTTAATCCACCCACTAATTTATAACTCATGGCATACATAAAAAACTGTGGTATAAAAAACAAAACTAAAAATCGTACCTAATGTGCAATAGAGAAAGCAAAATCTATCTTCCATGTCTAGAATTTCGAATTTTCGGAAATAAAATCCAAATTTGGTAGTAGAATTCAAAAAAACAGTTGACATACACTTGATAAAATGGATGCAATGCGAGATTTATGTATTTTATTAAATACGAGTACCTATGTAAGCAAATATGTATTCAAAATTTAATAGTAAAACAATCTTGAAAAAAAAATCAACTTTGTTTATTTTTATTTACGTTTTACATTTACGTTGAATTTTCCATTTGTTTTTTGCTTTTGTATGTTATTCGTTACAGATATGTACTTCATATTTCAAGGGAAAAATACGAAAACAAATATTATTTAAATATTTTTGAAATTAGTCAGCAGTGTTTTATTTATTAAATTATGATTTAAAAAATTAACAATTTTGAATATTTTTCTATCTATCCTATGTTGATAATGAAAAAGAAAACGATTTCAAATAATTTTCAAATAAATTGTCTTAGTGCGGCTATTACTCTATATTTTCGGTAATATGATTTTCGAGTAAGAGGTGTATATAATACAAGCGAGTAGAAAATAAAAAAAAGTTGTACCATACTTTGTTGTTGTTTTCTATGGTAATTTGGTTTTGTGCCGTATCTATATAAATCGGTGGTTTTAATCTAAGTAGGCGAAGAAAATTTCGTAATCTATTATTTTACAATTCTCGGTAATTGGCCCGTTCCGTACACGGCTTCAGCTTCTGGCTTCAAACTAAATCGTAATAGATTTTTTATTGCTAATTGAAACCCTTATTTTATGTTCAAACACGAAATTTTTTTGTATTGTTTTATTCTGTTCTCTCGAAAATAACATTTAAATAAAAAACTGCATCTCAAAAATGGTCTTAAATTTTTTTATTTTTTTATTTCTATTTGAATTAGTTTGGCTTCGGTTAACATCGATTTTATAGGTAAAAGGGGAAAGGGACGAAAGTGAAAATGGTTTTTGAAGCCGTGTATAGAACGGACCATTTTGTGTGACTGACGGAAATAGAATTTAACGATGTGAAATTCTTGAATAAAATATTTTTAAGAATAATTTAAACTGAAGTTTTGGGACAAAATTTTAATTCTTGTACAAGAATGTACATATACACTTTGGCGCAAAAAATCGCACATTGCTCAATTTTCCACAAAAGTTCAAAAATATCAAAAAAAATCCAATATTTGTTTGGTTTTTTTAATGCAGATTCAAAGCTATTTCAATACCTACCTATAGTGGTACCTTTTTTGTACTTGTACCATGCCAACAAAGTGATTTTTTGTCAATAATGCATATAGCAGGCTTTCGAATTAAATTCTAAAAATAATTCAACAAGATCAATACAATAGCATGTCATGAAATATCTCGCTCGGAATTGTAATCATTCGCATATCGACGGTTAGCCTGAACAATCTTCTATTGATAACGTCTTCAACCGGACGAAAAAAAGACTTCGAGAAGTTAATTTGAATGCACACAGACCAGCAAACGGGCCAAAATTGACCACAGCCCACCGACGAGCCCGTCGTGAGTTCGCTCGAGAGCATTTGAATTGGACAGAAGAAGAATGGAGAACAGTCCTGTTCTCTGACGAGTGCAGGATGTGTTTATATGGCACCGATGGACGCGGAAGAGTATAAGTTAATCTTTTTAGATTATTAAAATTAAAAAAATTAATTTTTTATTTGAGGTCAAGCCTCAACTTTATTATTCTACAATAGATTTACAACTAAATTCTTATTCTAATTTTCTACATAAGGTAACTTATGTTATATGATAACGAAAATGCTTATTATGCTTATTAGCAGAAAAATACGTTATATTAGAAATTTTCCACTTGCGAGTTGCAACGTGCTAAAAGAGTACAATTACCTTACAGGAATGTCTGTCTGGAATTGTGAAATAAGAGTAGGCATGTTTTATGCGCGTGATAAATGTTAGAATGTTAACTCCTTCGGGCCTAAATGCGATTGTCCCCGATCGCTTAGAAATATGGGATATCGTTAAGCTTCATCTTTGAAGTACTGGGAGCGTCTGGATTCACTTAAGGTTGGGTAGCTTCTCTAAATTGAGGTTGTTGCGGTAATTCTGCCTTTCCGATGGTTATTTTGGTACTTCTTTGCTTTAGGCATAGTTGGATTATTGCAAGAAACATCAACCCTGCGATAAAAATGAATGCGTAGCTTGAAAATTTGTTTATGTCGGAATCTGTCTGCAACATTTCTATTGTATCAGTGTTATTAATGTGGAGTTCGTCCAACATTTCTAACGATAGAATTTTTTTTATTTCCGCCTCACTCGGAAGTGGATGTAATATTGCTGGGAGGACTTGAAGTTTGGACTCTTCTTTGGAAATGAATGACTTGCCGTCTATATTGAGTGTGAGGTTATTGAGAAATGTACCGTTTAATTTTTGGGGCAAAGTCCCTATGAGAATTGTACCATTGAAATTGTTTAGGAGGATTATTCCTTGAGAGATTTCTTCTACGGTTGGGATATGTTGGGTGTTTGTGTCGTTGCATTTCGCGAAAAGACTTTTAAAGATATTCGGAACACAAGACGTGTCTGACAAGTTAACTATGTTTTTTGAATTACATATAGAAACAAAGTTAAAAGTTTTACAGTCTTGTTTTAAAGCAAAAATTTCGTTATCATTTCTTATAATATTTTCATGCAATACTTCTGTGGCAATTTTGTTTCTTTTTACTGGCTTTAATATAATCTTTTGATAGGTTTTATGATCTGTTATCGGAATGTTTACAATATAAAGAATGGTCTTGTAATTAGAAATGATTTTGATTTCTGCAACATTTAATGCCTCTTCGGCGGTAACAAATGGTAGATTTTCTTTTAATATTTTTATTTTATATTCTAAATCTAAAATTATCTTATTATTAAGTTCTACATCGGTTTTAATTACATTTTTTATTTCATTATTTATGGCGGTCAAATTATTGATTCTTTCCATGAACAAATTGTTTATAACTACCTGCTTGTTGTTGTTGTCAAGCACATTTGTTACTTTTTCTTTGATGATAACAAAGTCCTCATGGTCAGGACTTCTTGCAACCCATTTCCATGCGCTGCCTAGGAAATCAAGTGATCTTTTGGATTTTCTTGGTTTCATATTTTTGATTAGATTTTGGATTTGTCCCAGTTCATGGGAGACATAGGGAAAAAGATGATGTCTCTTACCAGTGTCCGTATAATAGCTTTGTGGAAGTCCGCTGTAATTTTTTCGTATTCGTCCAAATCGATAGCGTGTATTATTTTAAAATTTCCAGTCTGTATTTTGGCATTTTGGCTTGTCCTGTATGTATGGATACTATAAGTGAATTTATGAAGTCCAATAACTGTACGTCAGCGTTTGTAGGAAAAAGACAGTATCTGTAATAAGGATTTTTTTAGGTATTATTAGTTTATTATATTTGACGTAAATTATGTCGCCGGGGAAGTATTGCTTTGCTGGTTTTCTCAGTTTATTGTGATTTTGCATATCCGTTTCTGGTTTTTTTCTCAGCTTCTCAATGTTGCTCAATCGAACTTTTTCGTATTGTTCTGGATCTATGTTAGGCGTGATTCAATTAGCTTGGCTTGAGCGAATTTAGAGAATTTATCGATTGCCGTGAGAACAAGTTGTTTCTCCGTGGAGAAAATATCGATATGGATGGTATGACCGGGGTAATCAGGAATTGGAGTGGCATAAATTCCCTGATTATTAGGATGACGCTCATACTTGTTTTCCTTGCATATTGCACAAGGTTTAATTAAATTGGATATTTTGGATGCCATCCGCGGAAAATAATATTTTCGCAGGATTTGCATGCGATTCTCGCTAGCATTTCTATGCGCGCGTCTATGTTCGGCAATGATTATGTCATTTTGTTGTTCCTCGTTCTCTACATCGTCAACTATAACCTGTGTATATCGAATTTTGTAACTATTAAAATGGATTGGATAGATTTCCTGTATTTTGCCCATAACATCTTCAGATGTTAGGAGTCCGTTAACCACGTTAGGGTTTGCGTATCTTTTAAAAATATTTATTATATCTGATTCGGAGTAACTGGAGGATGAAGATATGCCTAATGTATTTGGACGAGAAGAAAGTTTTTATCCGATTTACCCGATTATGCCATTAAACGACTTTAGACTAGGGAGAATATAGAATGTGAGTTTGTCGGAATTAGTTCCGAAAAGGTTTATGGGGGAATGGTGTGTTATTTTAACACTACCACATATGGAATTGGCTAAGAAAGGTTTATTATTGAGAATTGGGTTTCTAACATGTTTAGGTTGTATGTAATTCTTATTTGATCCGGTATCAATAAGAAATTTTAGAACCTCTCCGTTCCTAATTCTGAATTCATAATAAGGAAGCGAAGAGCGCTTTAATCTAAAAAATACATATCTTCTAGATTTTCGGGTTCGTCGTATATAGGGTTATCATAAGCGTCGACATATTCTTCTACTGTTTGTTCGGCCGAGTCGTCGTCATGAGTTTCTTCATTGGTTTCCTGTTCTTGCCCTAATGGCGGTGCATCCTCAGCACTTGGCCCATGCTCGGTGTAATAAACTCTTTGAATTTTATTTGGGGTTGGGATTGATAAGCTCTTTTCTGTAGGGGTGGATTATTGAAATGTGGTCTATTCATGTAATTTACTTGTTTAGACCGCATGCTTCGATCGACAACCATTGGTTCTGTTCTGGGAATGTGCCTCTGTGGATATTCCCATTGAGGTCTATTAAGAGGTTGGAATTTGTTTTGAAATTGAGAGTTATATAGAAGGCTTGGTCTGTAAAAGGGTTGAAATTGTCTGGCGAATATAGGTTGCGGCCCGCGCGGATTGTGGTAATGGTGGACGAGGTGGTAATGGCGGACGAACTTCCTTTCTCTGATAATTGATAGCATATTGGGTTCTATAATCAACGTTTTGAAGTTTGAGACAGAGGTATAGAGCTTGCCTTAGATCGACCGGTTCTCTGATGCTAAGCAGTCGAGGGAGGTCGCCCTTTAAGCCTCTAATAAATGTATCTAGAGCTTTATCACGATAGGCCTGTGTCATGTTGGTTAGTGACTCATCGCCCATGTCCATACAGGACAATTTGTTTATAATTAGTGACAAGTGCTGGTACACTAATTGGTAGAATTCTTGGATCGTGTGGTGTCCTTGCACCAAAGTTGTCATTTGATATTCGAGGGTTCCAATGTCCCTCTTATCTGCATAATGCAGAGTTAGGCACCTCGAAATGTTTTGTCCAATTTAAAGGCGTATTATACGATTCTAACGCTATATCGGCGTTTCCGGTGATTTTGTTGCGAACGACACTTAAAATCCCGTAATATTTAGAAGTACCCTTCAAATGTTCATAGATCTTGAGGATGCGATCAACGCTTTTTTTCCAGGAGCTGAACTCACTGGCGTGTCCGGAGAAATCCCTCAAGCTCTTTACGATGTCGGGAATCTTGTCCAGATCAGAAAGGGTTTGATCTGTATTTATATGGATTGTTTGGTCCGTTTGGTCATTCGCATTTGGGTTGGGGATTTCGTTTGTCAGAATCTGTCTACCATCCCTAATCAAGATCTCTCTAACGATTTTTGTTATTTGTTCGGTCATACTATTTAGGTTCAGAGGCTCGTTAGTCGAACCAGCGACAGGTGTATTTGTATTTAGTTTAGTTTTATTAAAGTTACATCTGGTGTTCCTTAAGGATCACACCTTGGACCATGGATTTTTATTGTTTTCAAAGACCGAATATCCGAGATAATCAAAAACTCAGACGTGCTCATATTTGCAGATGATGTGAAAATTTTTCGTACTATTAATGGTTTGTTAGATACAGAGAAACTTCAAGAAGACTTAGATAGATTAAGTGAGTGGTGTGATCGAAACTCACTATACTTAAATACTAAGAAATGCAAAATCATGTCTTTTCATCGTAAAAGAAATCCGGTTATTACTTCATACAAAGTCAACAACGAAGTACTGCAAAGAGTTAATGAGATTATAGACTTAGGTGTTACATTTGCCGAAAACGCCAGTTTCAATAGGCATATTGAAAATTGTATTGCGAAAGCGAATGCCATGTTCGGATTTGTTAAAAGATGGATAGGTGAATTTAAGGATATTCAAACCTTATGTTCACTATATTTCGCTTATGTTCGATCTCAACTGGAGTACGCTGTAACGGTCTGGAATCCATACTATGCTGTGCACATAAAAAGAATTGAAAGCATTCAAAAGAAGTTCCTGATTTTTTTGTTAAAGAAAAGTGACTGGGATTACGACCACAACTTACCATTCCATGAAAATGTGACTCGCTTACCTCCATACCCAACAAGATGCACGGAATACAAAATATGCACGCTTGAAAATATACGACTACTCTTGGGCGCGGCTTTTATTGGTAACGTTTTGCTTGGTCACGTTGATTCAGCTTACATCTTGGAAAACATATCAATTCACGTGCCATGCAGAACATTTCGAAACCATGAATTTTTAGCACTTGAAAACCATTCTACTAACTATGGAGAAAACAACCCCATTAATAGGATGACTAAATCGTTCAACTTAATTGACGACCTATTTGATTTTAATTTATCAAAAAACAACTTTAAAAATATATTGAAGAACTATTTTTTAAATTTTTATTTGTCAAACTAAAATTTGGTTTATATTTTCTATTTTCTTTTTTTAAGTTTTTTGTTTGAAATTACTGTTTTAACTATTGTAAAAAATCTGAAATCATACATGTTAATAACAAAATAGATTTCTTTAAATAAATAAATAAATAAATAAATAAGTACGGGTGGACGAATCAAGTTATTACTTGTGCTTGTCATTATGATTATTTTTGCTTGCAATTCAACAACACGCGAAGTGTAATTTATTATGACGTATGTTGGTAGAAAAAAATCACTTATTTGATAGTCTGTTATAAAATTCGCAATCTTAGTTGTAAACTATATTAAAAATTTTAAATTATTATACTGTGAAATATAGATTTTAGAAATTTTTTTTTTTTTTGAAAATCTTGTTTCATTCGTTATTATTATGTTACAAGTTAAAATATTGTAAATTCTTATCTTTTCGTTAATTCTAATTAATTATTTCAAAACTAAATTTTATTATTTTTATTTTTAGATTTTTAACTTCTTTTATCTTCTTGTATAATTTTATATTTCTTTATTTTCTTTGTATTTTCATTGAAAATCTTGATGATTCTATTTTATTATCACAAAAAAAAAATTTTTAGTATTTTTAGAATTTCCATCAACTACTTTATAAAATCTTTATATTATTTTCTTTATATTTTCATTTAAAATTTTAACGAATCTATTTTATTTATTCTTTTCTCTTAAATTAAGTTACTCTGTTAATCTGTGACTACTTCTTTTTTTCTTTCTTTTTATCTCAATTAACTTTGCTTTCAATTATTTTATTAATCTCTATTTCTATATACATATTTGTATTTTATTATTTATTCACTTACAGTTTTCATAAAATTAATTTTGAAGTAGTACAGGAGTACAGGAAAGTATAAGACTTTAGGAAATATTTATATAAATATTTAAACAAAAATATCACTTACAGCAATATAGTGAGGAAATGTAGGACGTCCATTTCCTGAGTTGAGTTGAACCTATGTATTAGATGCACACGTACCCGGTGAAATTATGTCCTTTACGTGTGGGGACTCGAAGGCGGTCGTCTGTACTAACTGTGTAGGCGGCTGTTTATTTCTCAATATAAACTCCGTTTTTTCCGGTTACCGGTTACTTCGGGGCCTCGTTTCCTACTTCTTACTTGGATACAGCTTCATAAGTTTTTAATTTATTACTTGCCGCTGCCGTGTTGCGCGTAATTTTTGTGCTTTAATGTGCGAGCCGTGAGCTATGGCTTTACTTTTTTATCACGTTTTTCGTAAATTACGATGTTTCTCGTAATATTTCACTTGTGTAATTATAATATTTTTATTTTATTATTATTTTTATTTTTAACTTTATTTTATATCACTTTATTATTATTTTTCGTTTTACTTTATATTATTATATTAACTTTATAATTATTTATTACTGTTACACACTTTCATATATTTTTAACGGGATATATTTTTTTTTCAAGTTCACTCTTTTCCGTACACTATTATTACAAACACTTACGACGGTCCCTGCTCGGGCGCCAGTTAATCTTTTTAGATTATTAAAATTAAAAAAAATAATTTTTTATTTGAGGTCAAACCTCAACTTTATTATTCTACAATAGATTTACAACTAAATTCTTATTCTAATTTTCTACATAAGGTAACTTATGTTATATGATAACGAAAATGCTTATTAGCAGAAAAATACTTTATACTGGAAATTTTCCACTTGCGAGTTGCAACGTGCTAAAAGAGTACAATTACCTTACAGGAATGTCTGTCTGGAATTGTGAAATAAGAGTAGGCATGTTTTATGCGTGTGATAAATGTTAGAATGTTAACTTATACAGAAGACAAGGAGAGCGATATGCACAATGTTGCATTAGAAGAACATGTCGCGTATGGAGGTGGATCGTGCATGTTCCGGGGAGCCATATCGTTAGAGGCGAAGACATATGTTGTATTCATCACACGAGCCAGTACTGGCTGTCGATCAAAAGGAATGAATTCTCAACGGTACATTGAGGAAGTCTTCGAGGAGTACGTCATACATTTTGCCGGGTTTATTGGTGAAAATTTTCTGTTTATGCAAATTTTCTGTTTATTAGACCGCATATACGGCTGGTGTAGTATACCAATACCTTCAAGAGGTGGATGTGCCTGTTATGGAGTGGCCAGCTCAAAGCTCGGACCTATGGGACGAGTTGAAAAGAAGGGTTCGAGCCAGAGATGTTGCTCCAACGAATCTTCAGGAGCTGCAACAGGCGATCGTAGAGGAATGGGAGGCGATACCTCAAGATTTTGTGAAAACTTTGGTAAAATCAATGCAGCATCGAATGGAAGCTGTCATTCGGGCCAGGGGAGGAGATACTTCTCATTAATAAAACTGTTTTTTTTTTGTTTATTTCCATATTTTAATTCGATTTTTACCCCTAATTTTCATGCTGATAAATTCATAAAAACGAGTACCTCAGATATTTACCCCCATAAATCAGTTTGATGGCACGTATAAATGCAGAAAAGGTACCACTGGATAGGAAATTGAAATAGACGTTGAATCTGCATTAAAAAAAATTTAAAAAATATTGTATTTTTTTGATATTTTTGAACTTTTGTGGAAAATTGAGCAATGTTTTGGCCCCCAGTGTATGTACTAGCGCATTTTCAACGTTGAAAAATTCATAAATCGAGAAAATAATGATTATACTTAAATATTGGCAAAACGAAATAATGGTTTAAAATTAATTCACACAGGTGATTGTACTTAACCCACAACCAATGCGCATTGCCATTGATAGTTTAGTTAGAAGGGTCATACCAGTGACGTGATGCGTACTGCTTATTATTGTATAAATGTGCCCTTGTTTCTATACGTGAAAAATAAATAAATAATTGGTGGCTTACCCTGTAAATATTACTTTCTTTTTGTCGCCTTTTGCAAATATTTTGAAAATAATATCATTTACAAAAAAACTACTCAGGACTAAAATAATCTAAATTAATTTTGCATCAATATCGGCTCATAAAACTTTTTAACAAAAATTCGACCCTGTACAGCTTAGATGGATTAATTGATTGAATGTTTGGCCGAAATCAGTTCACCGGTAGTGACAGCTTCCATGGGAACCTTCTTGCAAGTATTTTGTATATATACCATATAAATGAATGGATTCCATTTTTGTTTCCGTGGCTTTTTGTTGCGAATTAATAATTTTATTTTTATTTTCAAAAAATGTGTATTTCATCAAACAATGTTTATTACGATTTTATCAAACATATAATTTATTTTTAAAAAACAACAACTTTCAAATACATATAAAAACTTTTTTAAAAACACAGTATAAGAAACTTTCTTATTTACAACAAATAATTTATTTAAAATTTAAAAAATTTTTTTAGGAAGACCGGTTTCGGAAATTCTTCCTTCGTAAAAAAAGGAACTTTTGATACTACGTAGTAGTAGTAGTATCAAAAAAAAAACTGACGAAGGAAGAATTTCCGAAACCGGTCTTCGTAAAAAATTTTTTTTGAATTTTAAATAAATTATTTGTTGTAAATAAGAAAGTTTCTTATACTGTGTTTTTAAAAAAATTTTATATTTAAAAGTTGTTGTTTTTTAAAAATAAATTATATGTTTGATAAAATCGTAATATACATTGTTTGATGAAATACACATTTTTTGAAAATAAAAATAAAATTATTATTTTGTATAGCATATTGTGGAAGCAAGTTCAACATGGGGCTTCATAGGGTTAACAGCACATGTTTCCACGCAGGGTTAACATGCAATAGTGTCAAATTTTATACCATATAAGCATTTTCTTTACTGTAAAATTGTATAATTGTAACCTCAGCACTTTGTAATTTGTTGTATATAATATTCATAATTTGATGCGTAAGCAATATTTATGTATAAAAACCCGATTTATTGAGGTAATAAAGTAGAATAACAACAGTTAGTGTAATTCTCAGTGAATATTTGGGGCTCACCAGTGGTAAACATACTCACTTAAAACACAAAAATCTAGGCAGATGCCAGATTTTTACAAGGTCCTTCGACCGTCCAGAACAACCGGTGGACAATAAAACTCACTTTGTAAAGGATTATACATTGGGATTTCGAGCTACCACAACAACCGGCAGCCAGTACGCTCTACAAACATATTGCTATAGGGCAAGGTACATCGAAGTTTCGATCTCATCACAACAACAGGTATCGAAATTCAACAGCCAAGCAACAACCGGCAAATAAACAAACGTCTACGCCATACAACAACAGTCTAGCACCGCTGTCAATAAAACCATAGACATGGAGCAGTTATTGCAGCAGCAAAATGACAAGGCGGTAGAGATAGAGCACATCATCTCAAACTATAAAAAATATGTTGCAGCTCGGAAAACGAAAAAATATCGTGAGTTGAAAATAGCAACGCTCAAAAAGATGTACAACGAGTGCGTCGATGTGGACAATAAAATAACGGAGTTCCAACCTGAAATAGAATCAACACACCAGTACTATAAAGACAGGCAAGTAGTACGGGAAAGATTCACAAAATATGTTGAAGACATGCGTCAACGCCTAAACTCATCATCCTTGCCATCAACACCAGCTCCAGACGCATCCTTCAAATTCAACTTTGCCGACGAGGAGTCAAATAACAACGACCGACGAAATGAAAATTCATCAGGCAACAAAACTAATCAATCATCTGAAAGTAAGGACTACCAACAAAATTTTGAAAATTCCAGTAAAGGGATAACACACAACAACCAGAAGCTGCTCAAGAAACAAGATGTCCTGATGATGAGGATGCACAGAAAATTTGAATCGATTGAAGAAGCATTGGACGACAACAATATTCCAATGGAATTCATAAAGCTAAAAATGGCTCAATTATCTCAAGAAATGGGGGCAATTGATGATCTGCACATAGAGCTCTTAGTATAGAAATGGAAGAACGAGAGCAAACAGCTCCCTACTTCCAAAATAACTACTATGAGACTCTCAAGGATAGAGTGGACTCAACAACATTACGATGGCAGCGCAACCTGAAAGAAGAGACTTCGAGCCATGCTGGAGAAGCCATATAGGATCAATTGCAATGATTGTAGTTTCTCCTATATTGGTCAGACTGGGCGCAATTTTGGAGTTAGAGCTAAAGAACATTTATCTGGTTGCAATCAATCAACTTTCCATAACCATTTAACTTCAGAAAATCATACAGCTAGCTTGAACAATTTAGACATATTACATATACAATCTAAAGGCAGACGTTTGGATACCTTAGAGTCTTACGAAATTCGAAAATCAATATTTCTTAACCAAAATATCCTTAACGAACAGAGAAAAATTCATTTCTCACCAATTACAGACCCCGCCCTTTCCTATAATTTGACAAATACGTCGGATAATTAAATGTACTTCAATATACCTTGAATTTTGTTACTCAGCCGATGACTAATCGCACACCTGCGCGATCAATAGATTAATTTTTATTGCTTATTTTTCTCCTTCCTTTTGCTAGTTTTTTGCTTTTTTCTTCTATATATAAAATTTTTACTTTTACAAATCTGTAGATACTCCTGAAGTCTTCATTGAAATTCTAGAGGCAATAGTCTTAAATAATATATTAGAAACTCTCCAAAGACTTTTGTAGAGCTGTCGAAACCAAATTTTTTCCATATTGTTTCAAATTTATGAACGAAAAGCGACAGTTCAATTCAAAATTGATAAAAAATCTCAAATTTATGTTATATATATGCTAAGAGTATTGTACCAATATAAAATAGTACATAATATTTTATTTTGAATAATTTTTCTGTTTTTAATAGTCAAACACATATAACTATTGTTTTTGTTTAAATGTCAAAATTTTGATTCGTAACACCACCTATATCGCTGATACTAACGAAGACAATTTTTTAAGACTACTGACAGATAAGACTAAGTGCAGAATACAAATTTAAAGTCTATAGTCCTCGTTAAGACAAACGTTTTCGCTAAGACTGAAAATACGTACGTGATTGCACGTTAGAATTGGGGGTAAAGTAAATTATATAAAGGGTATAGAGAATAGTTCGTGGCCTTTTTCCCTGTAGATGGTTTATATTCATATATCTCAGTAACCATTGATCTCATCATAGGGTAATTCTTATGTGTGTTTGAAAGGTGACTTTTAACTTGCACTTTGACATACAAAACATTAAAATCGGTGAAGTAAATAAAAAGTTACAACATTTTAAACATGGAGATAAAATGAAAAAATTCTATATCTTTTGCAATTTTATTACGACCAAACTAAAAACGAGGATCAGGCTTACGAAAAAAATGTGCTGTTTATGGTTAATTTAATGGATAGAAATGGAAAATAATTGGTAACAGTAACTAACTGTTTGGTTAAATTAACCAAGGTAAAAAAATATTTTACTAGTTTAATTCTATCAAATTTTCTTAGTTAATGTAACAAAAATGGCGGTAAATGTTGCAAACGTTTTAGGTTGAACACATTACATCAAGGTGGGGTTACCAAACCAACACGTTGGAAGTTTGATTTCGAACTAATGAACTAATTGAATTCTTTATATTAAAAATTTCGGTCGCCTCATCAGACTGCAGTGATCAAACTACAAAAATAATGAAAATACTTTGAACTTACATTCAAAGTATAATCACAATGCTTTAGCGACGACTTTTATTGATTCGCTAGAATTGTAGTCTTAATTAAGATAAACCAAAATACTTGGTTAGTTATAACAAGAATATTGTTCACCTAACAAATTTTTTTTTGTTAACTTAAACAAAACTATACGTACCAACATCCTGACAACTCAAATTTCACTCACTTTTTGTTTACTTGGTTACAGTAAGAAAATACCAAGTTTCTAAATTAAACAAGAGATTTGGTTTATCTACTTCAGAATTTTGTGTTAAAACAACCAAATTAATTTAACTAAGTATTTGATAGTAATCTTTTTTCTGAGTGTAATATTCCTGACCTTGCACCATTGGACTATCATTTGTTCCGGTCCATGCAGAACCTTCTTAGTAAAACCATTAAATTCAAAAGAGGCGTGCGAAAATGAGTTGTCTCGATTTTTTGCCTCTACACACAGAAGTGTTATACAGCGAGAAAATCATGGCTCCACCAGAAAAATGGCAAAAGGTCATCGATAAAAAGGGCACATATTTGGTTTAATAACGTTCATTTGAAATAAGAAAATTCTTTGTTTAAATGTCACCCAAAAAAACTACGAACTATTTTTCCTACCTATTATTTGAAAAACTAATTAATTATAAACATAAAAGCAAATTCGGCACAATATTTCCTCCTTTTTTATGGTCAATCTTTTACCGTTTATTTAAAAAAATCAAATAACGGAACTTTTAAAATAGCAACTTTATGATCGATTGAAAATAAAATTCTTATTGGAAGACACTTACTATGTATTGAAAAATAACATTTTCATAATAACAGGCTTACCTTAAACCCATCAGGATTTTCCGATCCCTCGACAAATTTAAAAATTTGAACTATTGCTCGAACCATTAAACCATCACCCTCGGTGGATCGTGGTGGTGAAAATTCAGATGATGGCGTTGCCGCCTTTTTAGGATTCGGACCAAGCATGGTGTGTGTTTTACCCGAACCAGTAGCGCCGTAGGCAAATACAGCTGCGTGTAATCCATTTAAAACGTCTTGTACTAATGGCGCCGTTGTTGTTTCATATACTTCTGCTTGGGATGCCATTTCACTAAATACATAATCATAAATGTATTTGCGGGGTTTGGTTTTACTAGCATCATCGAAGAGTAGTGATTTTTTTGATGTCACTTTTACACATTTTGGTTCATTGGGTTCGGTAGACGGTCGAATTCTAACAGCAACCTGAAATATAGACACAATTATTTCCAATAATTCAAGTATTGATTCATACATAAAAATCAAAATCAAAATAAAACATTTTACGTTCTTTGAGAAAAGTAAAAGGAATCATTAGTATTCTAGAAATACTCCAGGAATTCATATTTAAGTTCATACTTAAGATTTTCACATAGATTTCCACGTTTCATTTTGGCGGAAATCGGCCCATTTTGAGGGGGAGCTTCTACATGAGGTATATTCCAGAGAGCAAATATTTTGAAAAGTATGGCATTCACGAAAAAAATTAAGATCAAAATTGTTCTAATAAAAGTAGTTCTTGATGGTTTTCTTAAATTTAAGCGACTGAATATTGTGCTGTGTTGAAACATAATTTTTACTGTATCGGGCAATTAATACTCTCTAGGTGAGAAGCGTTCAACTATCGGGAGAGCTGTGTACTTTGACTGTAAAGGTGTCCACACGACAGAGTAAAATAGTACATATACAGTTTGTAAATACGAACCGGATAAAAGTCAAAATTAACGTCATTTACGATGAATTTGCATGGTACGGTCACAGTATTTCCTTAGACAATGTTTGGCCTAGGAAGGAAATAATTCCTCCCTATACCTATCGATAATCACTTGAATTGTTATCATAAATAAGTTTAAAAATTATTCAAATATGTTAGGTAATGATAATTCGTGTGGCATCGTGGTGTGCTGCTGCTGGTATGGTGCGCGACGTCTTTCTAGTACCTACACGGCTCTAATATATGAACTTTTTAATTTTCTGTTTTGGTTTGCTTTTTGTGATTAAAATTACTTTGTGACAATTTTAGTTTAACTACTATAGACCAATAAATAGAAAGCTATAGAAAACCAATAAATATTTATTTTGTATAAACTTATAAAGAATTCATATGGCTTAATCGATCGCAGTTCAAATTTATAATTTAGTTTCTTATTAGGAGGTTCCATACCTTGTGTAGTGATATTTGCAAATATCTATGTGAAAAAGTGTAGAAGTACTTGAAGAAAAGCGAATAAAGGCATCATGATAATAAACATAATTAATAATTGGTTAAAATTAGCATTAAAATGGATTACTAATTAATAAATTAATTTTGACTAAATCAGTTAATATTAAATACAGGTAGCCTTCCAAGAACACGGTTCCGAATAACACGACTACTCATTCCCTAAAATTACACGGTTTCAAACAACACGATTTTCGTTACACTTAAACCTCGTTTAACGATCTCAATGTTTACATCGTAAATTCGTAAACCGAGGTACTTCGTTAAGCAAGGAATGTTGTTTTACTATTTTATATCCCTTTTCCTGCCTGCCATCACAATTGTGTCGGTAACGAAAAAGAATCATGTCAAAAATGTATTTTTGTATGTATTTTGGACCCACATACACATTTGTGCATTCCTCTTAAGTCGTTTTCTTCCGAAAAATAACACTATAATTATAATAATAGTAAGATAATTAATATGTTATCAAAAACGAATAATTAATGTTATATAATTTAAATGTTATCAAATTATAATGTTTTTTTCAAAAATAATTCCGATTTAACTAAGATCCGTTAAATTCCGGAAGAAAAATTGAAGTAAACAAATTTTTTGTGTGGCAGGAAAAGGGATATGGAAAAACAAACAATTATCAACAATTAACAAAATAACAGTCAAAACAAATTGTTGGATAAAAATAATTTATCAATAATTCGAGGTTTTTTGTTCGTAAATCGAGGAAAGCGAGGAAAGTCGTTAAACGAGGGATCGTTAAACGAGGTTTATCTGTATTCTCTACCATAACAAAAAACAACTTTAAAAAATAACGTTTTTTTTATTTTCTTTATGTAGTCTCGAACAACACGGTTTCAAAGAACACGGAATGAATTAATCGTGTTCTTGTAGAGTTTCGTGTATACATTTTTGTAAAATTTATTTTCACTTGGTTTTGGCGACCTAGCTGGTGGTGTCTTGGAACACAGGCATCTGGAAAGTTGGATTTTAATGTACAATTTTGGTTTATTTTAGCTTCGATAAGATCGTTTTTTAATTAGTGTATATGATTCGTTAGACAGTAAACGTTACTTGAAACAGCAACATTTATATAACTATTTTTCATTTTGACATTAATAGTTGTTACAGGTAATTCCTCTGTTTCATATTTTAATTTCACTTAATGACGCTACCTATTCACATTAAAGCAGCACTGCCTCCTTCAAATTTTTAAAACCATTGATAAATTTTATGTTTATGGACAAATTCTTTAGCGCTGTATACCAGTTTTTATAGTCACTCATCAAATGTACTAAGGGGCCAAATGTCAGTTGGAGCGTTCGGTATGTACTCTCTATTTTCACACCAGGTTTTTTTTAAGTATTGCTATTTATTACATTCCTCCTCAGGCTAATGTGTGCCGTTATATGAGTAAATTAAAGTGAGAAAATTCCATTGTTTTAATTAATTTTGTTTTTATGTTAAATTTAAAATAATAACTATTGCAATTGAAATACGACAAGCATTATTTCGGATCGCTACGATATTATGAGTTTTTTAACTGAATAATTTGAATTAACCATTATGTTATTTTCGAGAAGTATTGATAAATAAATAACAAAATAATGTATGTTATTACGAGTAATAATACAGTTATAAATTTTGACTAATTTGTTTTTGGTTTTCTTAACGGCGTAGTTATATATGTGACCTGGTGTATGAAAAGGGGGCTTACGTGTGAAAAAAATTATGGAGGAAACAGCTGTTAAAAGTAAAAAACTCGTTGCGTCAGTTTCGCGTTAGTTGTTCCCTTTTATTTGCGTTGCCTGGAGTCTAACTATATTCAAGGGCATTAAGAGCCCAGTAGTACAAATTAGCGCACAAAGAGCGCATAAACAGCATATAATTAGAGCGCTCAATTTTTACTTCAAATTGATGCACCTAATTCCATGCTATTCGTATTGTTATCGACCGAAAACTCGGCTTTGTTTCCCCTAACAATTAATTTATCTCTCTTTCATTTCGATTTGAGAATAATATGTAACTGTTAACCGTTGGTTTACCAGAAAAAAATATTTTTTTAATGTATTTTGTTGTATCAAAACCAACCACAATCATGTATTATTGATTGTGTTTGGTTTTGGTTGTATGTACCAAATGTGTATTGCCATTCGGATACAACTACACATTTTTTTAATTTTGTATACTTATTTTATATGTTATCCATGTATTTCCATTTCCATCTGAAAAACATTTACAAACGTCAATTACCTTCAGCTGAAATCTGGAAACTGATAGAAATGAAATAACAATTTTTGAAATGAAATTGATAAACAAGAGATTAGGCGGGGGTAAAACTGCAGTGCATAGAAGAAACCGAAGTAAATTTATTTGTTTTCTCGCTTCGACGTGTGCAAATGTTTTCATCTATTTCATTCTGCAATCAGCGTTTGTTTTCTGGGAGTTGTTTCTGCTCGGAATGTTATCACGCTAATGTAATCGTTTCTGTTGGTACTCTGCTTTCTCTTCATTTTTAGTAAACTTTTCCACAAATTATGACTTTCTGTCACCATGTAAACGAGCGTCTCGGCAAAAGAGTGGAAAATTGGAAGTGGAAGATGGAGATGGTGGACATTTTTGACACCTAACCCCGCTTTTCATAAACCAGGTCACATATAATTAATTTTAGTTACATATGAACTCTAGTTTCAGGTAAAACACTTGATGGGATTATTAGTGCAAAAAATTTGTTTTTAGGATTTGCTTTGTTGGAGAAAAAACCTTTTAGTTATTTTATTCTAAATTTAAGTTTCGCGCATTATACGTGATTTTTGAGTCGACTATTCAACGTTTGATGGCCAATTTTGAACCGCTTCGATAAATAACACTGTGGTTGAATTGCAAACTTTTTTTTGTGACAACCTGGGGATCCAGGTGGTAAACCTAATTCGAGTATGCTGAATTTAATGGTGCTAGTCCCATTTCAAAGTTAGTCCCCATTTTTGAGATATCGCTTTCGACATCTTTTGCCTCTGAGTCAAAAATTCCGTTCGTTGTATTGGTCCCAGTTCCGTTCGTTGTATTGGTCGCCTTTAAAACGTGTATTCCATAAGCACATAAAACACATGTTTTTAGTGTAACCCAATTGCATACCACTTAAAAGTGCTATCACTTTTAAATCTGCACAAACTTTCCATTGATGGCCATTGTATTTAATCAAATCAATGATTTTTTTCATTGGTGCATAGGTTTCCTTTGTGTTTGTGCTGAGTGCAATTGCAATGGAATTTTTTGAGTTGGTAACGCGAAGGAGAACTGCCTTCAAGCTGCTTTTAGAGGAATCGATAAGCAATCACCAATCTTCGGGATTATATACATTGTGCATTGTGGATACCAATCCTCGGATATCAGTGCAAACAGCCAGTGCATTATTCTCAATTGATTTGAAAAAGTTCGTAAAATGACGATGACGATTAATTGCTCCATATATCCGAACATGTGGAGCCAAAATGTTCACTTGTTTTAAATCCTTTGACAAAAGAATGACTTGTCGCTGCGATAGTTTCAGGCGTCGTACCATAATATCCAAACGTTTTTGCGAGATTTCAATGTGATTGCATGGCACAGTGACATTTGATGGTTTATATATTGATGCAGTTGTTTCTCCGGTTTCACCTGATTCAAATGTTGTTGGTAAATACTCTTCAGTTGAGTTTGATCTTTCTGAAACAGGAATTTCATGTGAATGCGGCAGCAGTAGTTCAGCATTTGTCGTTGCAGTGTATGACAAAGAACCAATTTTATTTCTGTTTGTACCGAAAATATAATTCACGCGCCCATAACATTGAACTGCATCTTGTCCTTGTGGATCGATCCATATCATCAGGACACCAATTGGCATTGCAGCTCCAGTGTTTTGCCATCTATGCAGATGGAAAACGCATGTTGTAAAAACAAAAGACGGCGTCCAATTTACACCACTAATAACAATTTGTGAAAATTATAGTCGATATAAATCAGAGGGGTTCATCACTCATTTTGTGGCGATTGCTCATAATTGAAAATTTTCCACACACATAACAAAAGCACTTGAGTTTAAAACACCTATCCATATTATTTATTTCACCAGATTTCACAAGACTATTTTCACTTTATTTTTTGTGTTCTTTTGTCACTTTATATATTTAGATGAAAAACTTTTTGTTTTTTATATTACAGTTTTTAGTTCTTACTTATTGTGCCAATTTTTTTAACTTTTTTAGAAATATCGATTTCGAGAATATAATCTCTTCTTCGGTTTATTTTTTACTGCTGTTACATAATTTATTTTCTAGCTCTTTATATACTGTAGTTAGGCGCTGCTGTTTGGTACTTCCTTTGTTTTTAACTAATGGATAATAGTTCGTAAATTTTATTGGGTTTTTGTGTGGATTTTGTCGCCAATTAAATTGTTGGTGTTTTTGTTTTTGAATATTTTTAGGGTGTGAAATTGTACCCAAAATTTATAGCCTTGGCATTGGTCTTCTAACCTGTCTAATTTCAGTCTTTTTTTGATTTTGTGGAAAATGGTGACATTTTTATTGAATTTAGTGTGTATCTGTGATTTTCAGTTTTTATGTGTGTTGTGCGAGACTTGATTTTATGTACTTTTTTAAATTTGGTTATGTCATTGATGTGTTCTTTGTATTTTTCTGAAATAAGCATCCTGTTTGGCCTAAGTATGCCGACTTCCAGTTGTATTTAGCCGTACCTGTGTTACCCATGTTTCTCTAGACGGCAATGTAGAAGCCGGAGTCTTCTATGAGATGCTTTTGCCAAAACTTACAAGACCAGGCCTTTTTGAGGAACATGCTAGAAGGCTGGGTCTACAGACGAATGACTTTATAGAAGCTGCATTTATGGAGAGGAAGAAGAGACTTTTGAAAAGTTCCTATGCTCGTGTGCGGCACCACTATCATACAGAAGGCATAGGTATTTGGGCGTGTACAGTATGGCTAGCCTTTCAGATTTCGCTGAGTGTGGAGTGCGAGATATTTTGCGGTATGTACGTAGCTCCGAATGGTTTTGAACAGGGGTAAAGTGGAAATAGGTTCCTGTGGTATCACAACGGGGAACTCCTCGTCTAAGTGTGCGGAAGCAGCCACTCCAACCTAACCTTGGCTTAAGTAAAACACACATATATGGTGGATGTGGTTTTTTGGTCTTGATATACATAATGCCATAAAATATTCTTTTTAAAAATTCAGCGTCCTTTATGAAAGACCCTTTATATAGTAAATAAAGAGTGTTCCATCCATTTGTTGGATTTTTTAAGTTAAAAAATATTTATTGTGCGATGGTAACCCGAAATTTTTTTGACAAATGGAAAGTCAAAACTATGCCATTTTAAATCATGTATTCGTTTACAACACAACAACGCGTTTTGGTTATCCAAACATATTACGAAAATGGTCGTTCTGCAAAAATAAAAACATTTAGTAAAATACGTGATGATGTTGGTCAAATGGACATCTACAGAGCCTGGGATTCGTAAAATTGTTGAAAGTTTTGAAGAAACTAGATCAGTTGCAGCTCATAGAGCATATGAACACCATCGTCCAGTTCGTACTCGTGAAAAAGTAACAGCTGTAAATGAAAATATTCGTGAAGAGCCAAGCATCTTTTTGGTGCGTCGTTGACAACATTTAAACGTGTCGTTAACCACTTTACACATACATCTTTACAAAATTCAAAAAACAACAATTGAAGCCAGCAACGACCATCAACAACGTCGTCGTTTTGTTGGTTGCATGCCCGAATGAAATGAGTACTTTCCATCAAAAGAATTTCTAATGTCAATTGGCCACTAAGATCATGTGGTTTGACACCGTTAGATCACGTGGTTTGACACCGTTAGCAATGATCCACAAAAAATTCAAGATCTTAAAAACAACATTCTAGCTGAAATTGAGGCCATTGAACAGGTTTTATTGGAAAAGCCATCGACAAGTTTGATGTTCTGATGCAGGCCTGTAACAGGAGCCGTGGTGGCCACATGAGCGTTGTTTCCATACATAAATGGCATAGAGCCAACATTCATTTTCAATAAATCATTTTAACTTCCAACTTACGTACGTTTTTTTTAATATAAAAAGCTAACAGACTCCATTTTCGAATCTATCAGTATCATACTCATAAGCATTTCTTCAATTTTATTTAAATTTCAGTCATTCGGGAAGGATTTAATTGCTATTTAATGTAATGATTAGGAAGCCGAACAGTACTAATTAAAAAATTAAAATTAATTATTTAGTTATTCATTCTGTTTATGAATGTTAATTTATTACATGGATATGTTTATTATCACAACATTAATTTGTAAACATCTTACTGATGTTGCAAAAAATCGGCGAAATATTTAAAAAAAATAAATTTATAATATAATAATGCGAGATAAATGCGAGAAAATGCGAGAAAAATATAAATTTTTTGAAATACATACATACAATTTTGCTTCAGCGAAAAAGAAAATTCAACTAATAAATTTAAATTTAAGGAAATCACCAAATGAATATAAAATAATAATTTATTTTTTCTTAGATTGCCGATTTCAAGAAGCGATTGAAGAACAATAATAATTAATAAACTATATTAAATTATTATTTTATTCGTGGGATAAAAAATAAATTTTCTCTGACTTTCCGAGATATTGATTTTATATACTATTATACTACAGATACCTGGATGAAGCTGTTTGATTAATAGCCGGATGCACAGAAAAATTACTAACGGCTGTTAGTTGTGTGCCAATTAAATGTTTTATATGAAAACTGTTTTCGTAATCGCAAAAACCTCAACGCAAACTTGATTAAAAATATTTTATTCCATTGAAATATTTAACAATTAGTTAAAAAGTTGTTCAATCAAAATTGGCAATTTAAATATTTATACGCAAGCTAAATATTTCCACGGAATAAAATATATTTAATCAAGTTTGCATTGATTTTTTTCTGATTGCGAAAACAGGGGTGACATTTTGTAACATCATCTAGTATATCTAATCGACTTCTATCACAAAGTAATTTGTTTACAATACTTCAACAAAATTAGAGAAATGGATATTATGTGTTTAGCATTGGTAAAATTAAGCCGGTTTTACTTTAATATCTCAAAGCAACAGCTTTTAGGTTTAGTTTTTCGAAGCATTTTAATTTTCCTTTGTTGGTAATAAAATATTTATATGTCAAATTTTGATCGTGTGATATAAGTAGTATCGATTTCGATATACTTATGTAGGATCGAAAATTTTTTGATATAAAACGTGAAAATGCAGATTTCATATAAAACATTTAACTGGCGCACGACTAACCGTCAATTTGTTCAAAAAGTTTAAAAAATCAATCGGTCGATTTCCACTTGTCATCAGGAGTATCTACTGATTTGTAAAAGTATAAATCTTTTTATATATAGTAGAAAAAGGCAAAAAAGAAATAAAAGAAGAAGAGACAAAAAATAGGCAATACAAATTAATCTATTGATCGTCCCAACCATCTGTTGTTTATACGGAAAAATAAATAATATGTTTATTAAGTGTAAGTGTGTTTCGCCAAGTGCCTACGACAAATAGTATAAAAAGTCAAAATTAAATTGTGTTGTCTTGTGTTATAGTATTAACTATTGGCGTTATTAAATGTTTGTAGCCGGGCCTAGTCTATCACTTCTAACTTTTCTCTCCTATCCTTTGGTTTTGTTAAATGAGAAACGGGTGTGCGGAAGAGAACGGCCTTCCGGGAGATCTTGCTTAATTCTTGATCGTACACTCCAAATCAATCATTCAAATTACATTCCCCTTGGGTGCTATAGGGCACTTCCACCTTTTTTTCTTGGAATTCTGGCATCGACATTTTGGATTTGTTTATCATGAGTGTTTCAATTGGATTTTTAAAATTTCCTTTTTTAATATTTTTCAATTCAATAGCAATGTATAACGCCGTATAACTTGCTGGACGGTATTCTTAACAAAATATACATTTAAGAGAGGTTTGTCGTAATTGAGGTCTGGTGAGATATATATTTGCACATTTGACATAGTGTACTCTACAGTATTTTTGTATTCATATGTTTATATGTTTGACATTTGCAACATTGTTAAGCTTAGATCGCCCCAAATGTTTAATAATCGCTCTCCACCCTATGATGTTCTTGATTTGTCATATTTTTTCAATATCTTCATCTAAACTGACTGTCATGTTGAAGGTTCACTTCGTATTATATCTTATCATTTTCAACGGTTAGTTTGATATTATTTCAAATTTGTTGAAACTGGTTATAACCAACGCACTTTACACGATAGAGACATTCATTTCTTTTCATCGGTTTCTATAATACTCATGTTTTTGGCTCAAGCTACACCAAAAATATTTTATTTTAAAATCTTGTGTATTTCTAACATTCAAAATTAAAACAACAAACTAATTTATAATCTACTTTGTCCTTCTAATTGGTTTAAGATACTTTAAAGCCACTTAAAAGAGTTTAGGATTACGAAGTAACACAGAGAGACGAGACGTAGCCTACATCATCAAAGCATCACCAAACAACTATTTTTACAGATAGTAAAAATTTGAGTAATCCCCCTTTTTGGGATATAGCGCCCGCGAAATAGAAAATAAAATTAAGAACTAACAAAAGCCAACATATTATAGTACCGGAGATAGAGATAAATATTATACCAATAAATTGGACTTATTTGTACCTAATTAAAGATTAAAATTTTATAGCTAGTTAAAGAATAATTTAGAGTAAATTAAATATGAATAATTTTTTGTACTTACCAATAATCTTTCGTCTGTTTGAGGTCGTGGTAATGATGCAGCACTTCCGCCACTACTCGACAAATTACCATTACTTTCATTCATACTTTATCTGGAAAGATCAAAATTTTTTGAAATTATATTTCGTAATTTGTATATGTATCATAATTGGCTTAATATAATAGCTTTAGTATATAAGAGTGAAGCTTCTATATGATTCTTTTTGATTTCTATGAAATGTAACGAAGTGATCAAAGCTATGGCTTTGAATCCAGAGGTGTTGGGTTTATATCACTTCAGGGGAAGGACCCAAAAAGGGAATTTCACCACATAATTACAATCGGTGACTATAATCCCCTATTGATATGTAGAACTCGGTGCCGAACTATCGTCCATGTCAGTGTATTGGTTGAAATGGAGCTATGCAATGCGCAGGCGGTAAACAGTAATTGTGTGCATAGGTGAATGGATGATGCGATACTAATTGAAAAGTGATTATTGATTTTCTGTAAAAGCACATACAATCCATTTGCTAATAAAAAAACAAAAAGTAAAAAAGTCTGAAGTTTATTTTTTTTTAAACTATTTGCCAAAAGCCTAGCATGCCTATTCTGCCAGTTGTTTCTGTTGAACGAGACCTACCTTATCGCAATATTGGTATTTTAAAAATAAATTAAAACTTAAATTATCGTTTAAACTAAAGCTATAACCAGCGAGTCTGTAAGAGTCAGTAACGAAACCTTACAGAATTTAACGAGAACGTTTTATTACAGAATATTTGACAGTTTGACCAGCGAATCTGTAACACGATTATTATTGTCAATTGAATTTTTAAATGTCAATTTGCAAAATAACAAATTAACCACACCACGATTTTAGTCAAAAATGAATCTATTTGAGAAAATTGAACAGCTTTTTACCCTATTTAAAGGACGAGGGGGCAAACAATAAAAAACCCGGCTTTTGTGGTACGAGAAATAAATCGCACAAGAGACAGATTACTATGTATGTAACAAGTATGTAGATTACTATGTATGTAAATACGGGAATTTAGAGATTTATGTACATAATTTATTAAAGGTAACGATTTTAGAAATTAAGAATTGTCAACAGCAATTTTTTATCCACACTCGAATGACATGAGGTTTTAAACATGCTGATGTACCTTGTGCGGCCACAAATGTTGGTGAACAATCGGAATCTATTGAGCTGAAAAGAGCTGATGAAAATGTACATAAAATATTACTTAAATTATTAAAATATAAATAAATATTTGAGCACATAAATTATAAAAATGTAACACATATCAACATACCGCCATTTCAAATATACAATTATGACGTTTCCTTCAGTTTGAGCGATAATTTTCGCTCTTGTTACGGATTGCTAAATGACAATTCAAATTTAACGAAACTGAACGAAAAGTACCTTGAGTTTCGCTGGTCAGTAATGTCAATAAACATACATTTTTCAGATGTCGCTTTGTTACTTAAATTTCTTACAGACTCGCTGGTTACGCCTTAAGTTTGCTGATCACTTAATTATAGGCGTAATACAACTAATATAATAACAAGTTAATTTTTATAAGATAGTGGTTTTGAATGTGGGGATAAAAATAGAGCTTAGAAAAAAGAAAAATATGACGATATTACTTAAATCTATCTTGAAAAGTCTCATCAATAATGAAGAGAAAAATGCAAAAGTTATTCGTATAACGGGGAATATGTTGAAATATCGTTACTGCAATTAAGACCTTTACCAAGTAAAAATAACATTTATCGCACATATTTTGCATCTGTATGAGTTGTATGAGTGATTTTTAAGATATCTCAATTGGGAAGTCCGTTACGATTGCAATCGTCATCATGCCAACCAAAGGATGCTGATACTTGGATGCTATAAAAATTGGGTGGTTGTATTCTCGAATACATGACAAAATAAATTTACTTTTGTGGTAGATGGGGATATATTGGCTCTATTGGATAGGTGAGAAGACACCACCAAGTTGCAATGGTACACACCAGAGATGGATCACTCCAGAATGTAACACCATATTTTTTCTTTATATTTATTTGTGTATCTCAAATATTTTCTTTCTTTTCTGCAGTTTTATAATCTAAATTCACACTTTTTTCAATTTTCCAATTGTGTAACTAATTTGGATTTGCGATTCCAGGGCGAAGGTCAATGCCACTATAATGTTACAAGTTTTCAATTGATCATCTTCACAGTAAACAAAATTTTTATTTGAAATTTATAGATTTCAAATAAAATTATTAAATGCTGTGAATGAAATTAGGGGACCTTTAATTTTAAAATAAAAAGAATAATAAAATTTGCTTTATATAATATGTACGAGTAGTTTTAAAAGGACATTTAAAAGTATGTTTTTAAAATAATATTACATATTTGTTCTACATTACATAGGTATTACAGGGGGCCTATTATGAAATATTTACGATTTCGTAAAATTCGATCCGCCGCGAAAATTCGTATTATGAAATTTTTTTTGCTTTCGTAAAATTCGAAAATCGTAAATCCGCCCTATTATGAAAAAAAAAAAAAATCGAAATCGAATTTTACGAAAATCAAATGTCAAATTTCGACTGCTCAATAGGTGACGAAAATCGTATTTACGAAGACAATATAGTGTGCGTTTACTTATTATTATTTTTTTTTTTTTAATAAAAGACTTTAATCTACTTTTACTACTTTTTAAAATGTAAGTTTTATAAAAATTGACTAGTTTAATTTATTATAATTTATTTGAAACTTTTTTATTGTATTTTTTGTAGGTCATTTACAAATGGACGCCAGTTTGAAATTTTAATTTCATTTATGGAAAAAAATGTTGGCATAGCCAAAAATTTTTTAAATGCACCTCAGTATAAAGAAACTACCCAACATTTGTGGGCTGAAATTACCAACGAATTGAATGCAGTCCGTCCACCTGTAAAATCTGTTGATGGCTGGAAGTTGTTTAATTAACTCAATATGTATATTATAAATACATACAAGAATTAACACAATAAAGAAAAATTACGTTTGTTTTTACTATGTCAAATTGGAAATGAAGTTTGTAACGTTTTAAATTTTAGCTAAAACAAAACAAAATAGCATACTTCATGGTCTTAAATTTTACGAGCAAAAAAAAAATTCATAATAGGAATATCCGCGGCGGATCGAATTTACGATTTCGTATTTTACGAAATCGGAAAAAATTTCATAATAGGCCCCCTGAACTGACGAAACTAGGGAAAAATTTTAGTACACAATTGTTTGATTGTTTCTTACTTCATTTTAGAAACTAAACTGTCATTTTATTTTCATATTTTCTGTTGTATTTGCGGATATGCCGATTGCCGAGTCGGATGAAATATTAATAAGAAATGGGCAAATTTTATGGACAAAATGGATATGTCCCATTTATCCCTTTCCTGACCTGCCTACACAATTGTGTGGGTAAATTGTTATTAGTCTATTGAGTAACATTAAAAAATATTTTATAGATAAGTTTAGGACCAACTTACACAATTTTGTATTTCTCTTAAAATATAATACTCAAAATTTAGATGATGTTAATTAAAGCCCAACTGGCGCAATTGTGTAAGATGGGCTTTTGTTCTGACGAAATTTTATGATGAAAATTAGTTTTCGTAATGGGCAATAATACGGCATGTTTGATGCTTTTGTGAAAATTTATCGAATTGAAAATATGTCCGGTTTATATCGTTGATTTCATTCCTGAAATGTTTGGCGTTTCTCATGGGGCACTTCAATTTATAACTTACGAAGAAATGAAAAACCCAATATACTGCACATCGAGTAAAATTGGCGGTACATCATCAATTATTGTGTTCAGAACAACACATGTAGTTTATCTGAAATTTTAAAAAATAAAACACTACTGTTGATTAATGGAAATTTCCGGCTTTTTATTAAAATTTATTTTTCATAAGTTCGGCTTTTCTGGATTCTCAACTTTATGGGGTGACTATAAAAAGAAAAATGTTTATGCGTTCCACAGATTGTTTAGTAGTTCTTCCAATTTTCCCATTTATGCTTTAGCTTTATGTTCTTTCTACAGTACCAGTTGGAGCATCCGAACGAACCGAGAGGGAATCAATATTTCAACTAGCTGTTGATACGATGACAAAGGTCGCGTTTCCATTACAACTGGTCCCAATTTCGAGTTAATTTTAGCATCGAGTTGAACATTACGAATTAAAGTCACAATCCAGCAATCTACTTTCTTTGATTCTATGTTTATTTTATCAACCAGCATACTTAAGGTAATGCATTGATGGATTCACGGTTTCCAAAATTTTTCCGTGTAATTTTTTTTTGTCATATCGAAAAAAAAGTATTTCAATGCATAATTTGTAGGTTATGTTTTCATCATACATACTTTCTTGTCGCACAAAAATTCCAACAACGGAAAAGTTAAATGCCGATCCGGATATTGGCAGGTTTTTGCCGTTAAGTCAGTTTTTCCATCATACGAATTACTGATTTGCCACATACTTCCGTCCAAACGGGATATAACTAGATGGTCCAGACGGGGTCAATACGAATATTCCAATTTTCGTCGACGCATTAGACAGTTGCAATGAATCAATTACGGTTTGGGAGCGTTTAGCACCCGCCACTTATTCGCAACTCTTGCACTTGTTCAATTTCGACATTTGCATCGTATGCGAATGTCATATGCGGTAGTTCCATCTCTTATGGCTCATCCATTTCAGCTTGGTTATGAAAATCATCACCCATAAATCCATTATCACTATCGCTGTCATCTAAATTTATGTTACTATCACCTACGGTTGATTGCAGCATTCTGAAATTAAAAAGATCGTTAAGAATCGCTCCCTTACTAGATGTTTCCAGCCAAATACGTACTTATTCATGTCGCACGGCGTATCACTAATATTGTATTCCCTAATGATTATAAGAATTCCGTCCAGCCTTTTGTATATCACATAAAATTACTCATTTACAACGGGTGCGTCCTCATTGAGTATCAATTGATTTTGTGTATTATCCCAGTACGGATTATCGTAATCAAATAAAATTTCCGAGTTATTCGATACCAGCGTATTTAGAAAAGCTCGATTCGAACTATTCATATCGCTTAAATTGGATTTTATATCGGCAAATACGGAATCCAAGAAAGGTATTTAGTTTACCATTTATCGTTGCTTTACATTTTCACAACACAGCACTCAAATTTTAAACTTAAAAACTTATTAATTAGATTTATTATTAAGTATAACTAAAAATTTATAAAATATTTTTGTTAAATTTAACTAATTTATTATTTATTTCGTAATTTGTTTTAAACGTCAAAATGATTCACTTGAAGTTAGTAAAAGTTGTTGTACTAAAATGTTCCTTCCAAAATTTCCCTGTATTTTATCGCGGTCTCGAACACAAGATTTCAAAAAAACGCAGCAATTAATTTCACTTTTTATTAAATAGACCATTTTCCTCAAAAAAATTTGACAGCTGAAGCTGTATGGCAAACCAGAACAAACTAAAATTTATTTGTAATTTTTAAAGTTTATGACACAACTATTAAAGTTTAATGTTTAAAACATAACCACAAACAATTGTACTGTTAAATTTTAATAGCATTGTGAGAATTTATGAATAAAATAAAAAAATAGAATTTTATTTTAATGGTTTGGAATTTTATTTTAATGGTTAATGGTGCCATACACGTTCAACTGTCATAATGTTATTTTGACGTTTGAGGAAAATGGTCTATTCACTTTTAATTAAATTATTAACATAATGTGTTATTAACATAATATTATTTTATTTATTACTCGTATAACACCTTTTTTAGCACATTTTTTATAACACATCACATTAAATTAAAATTTAATTTTACACTACAGAGAAAGACAAAAACTCGTCTTTCCTCTACGACGATCAATCGCGCCCTCACCTTTCGAAGTAAGAGGTAATTGTTTGTAAAATTTTGTTACTACCTTTACAAAGTGCCACACTTATAGGTCTAAATTCTAAACAAGACGGATTCTTTCCAAAAAATTGTAAATATCTTCTCGTTTTGTAATATTGATCATTTTCTTCAGCAGAACAAAAACTTGAACTATAGTTATGCTTAATAATAATAGTAATTCCGTACAACCAATTACCCTACCTGTGCCCTAATTCAGCAGTAAGATAATTTGTAAACGTGTAAACGATAACTTATCTTGTATTTTTACGATATTCGCATTCTTTAATTGCAGTTCAAGATAAAATTTAAAACGGTTACGATAAATAAATGTCAAAACATAACACACTCTCATAATTTACGTAAATTCATATTTATACTTTGAGGACCCACAACTACCGTTCCCATTTCAATCTCAACATTATTTTTATGGATATAAGTTATTATAAATAGCATCTATTCACAAACAATAGTTCAAGTTGATATATGGGATGTGGTATGGCTAATTTTACAGGTACAAATTTTATACAATAAATTATCTTGGCATTTTTAAAACGCATTCTCTAAACATTTTTTTTACCCAAGATAAAACTATTGACGTCAAGTGAACAAGAAAACATTAAACGTCAAAACGAAATTTTAATTATTTTATATCCTTAATAACTTAAAAAATACAATCTCTAGAAACGCAAATACATCAAAGCCATCTAAATCACCCATAGCCCCAAAAATCACATTGAGAAATAGTCGGAGTCGGAAGTTATTTGAAGTAAAAATCAAGATACGGTTAGATAAAAATATAAAACAAATCAAATGTTTGAAAAGAGCACTACAACAGTCAAATAGGTAAGGAAATATTTCGTATGATAAAGACGTGTACTGTACGATACAAATCTTATTTACAATTCATCCGTTCAATTTTGATTAATATTGTATATTCTAAATCGTTCAAAGGTTATTCTTTATTCTAAGTACCTACAAAATCACATTATTCTGTAATTATTATTTACGATATGCTTTTGAAATCCAATCAAATCTGTGGTAAGCACAATATCTAAGTATAATAGTCGGATCTTGGAATCTGGAATATTTTCTATAATCCCGGGATTGTGGTACTAGAATCTTAGATTTTCGAGTATAATATATATCTTTACTGAAATAATATTTTCATTCCAACGATAACAGTCCATTTAAGTTCACAAATTTATATTCTAAATTGAATTAATTTTATAACTTTTTATGGTATCGCGGTTAATTAAATTGTTAGAGCTTGAGCTTATTTAATTCTAAAATAAAACTGTAAACTATAATATCAACTATTGCAATTAATTATTAATAATATCCAAACTAAAGCCTTTTACACATTCAAGTAAAGTTTTTCAACGACAAATTGTTGGTGATGCTTTTTGACATAAATTTATCTTGCCACTTTACATTTTACCTTGAAAAAAATTTTGTGAATGCGAATTTAATAAAACATCACGATATTCAATATAAATCTAGACTTGTACGATAATTTTTTCGTGTGTAAAGGTTATCAGTTTTACACATTACAATTTATCTTGGTTTTTAAAGAATTGGGCACAGGTATTCATTTATTCATATTGTATTAAAATCAATAGTAATAATCTAGTAACATATTATAAATGACAACAAATAGTAATTTATTTATATTAAAAATAAAATCGATATTACCTGCTGTACATATTTATTATTACATTAACGGCTGTGGTCTATTGAATAAAATTACTTAAATCAATTTTAATTTATTTATAAAATACGACATTACAAGAACATACTTCCGCCTGTTTTGAATCGATTAAATATGTACTCAATCATTTAATAACCCGGCGCCCCATAGATATGGAATTTAACGAAGTAAATCTCTTTAGACACAAGATATAGTGTGGCCTTTGATGACAATTTCATTGACTTGGCAATATCCAATGCTTCAAATTAATGTGAACTCGTAACTTTGGATGGCATCAGGAGATGTTTTCCTTTGATAGGTGGCCGCTTTGATAAAGTATTTCTTTTTGAATAAATAGCGAACAATTTGGTAAACTGAAATTAATATATGTATTGACGTGTTTTCGGGGGGCGAAGTCCGAGATTCATACCTCCTCGCGGTGCTCTCTGGGTAACGCTAAATGAATCAGGCGGTGTAGTGGAGACGAGCAGCTAAATCCTGTTTATAGTCATGGACACTACATGTCAGGGCGAGCCATTGGCGCCTCAAAACCAATGCCAAACCAGCGTCTGTTTTCCAGGTTAGGAGCGGCTGAAGCGGGCGTCTGTCTTGTATCAAGCGGCTCGCTATATAAATGTGTTCAAGGTAGGACTGGATGCCTCAAGATTCTCACCAGTACGTGACCCACACACGTAACAAGCGGGTTGAGCGGAAGGCCAACAACCTCCCCTCATAAAAACTCACCAAGTTATGAACCCTAAACAAAGGCCTCGGATAACCATATCGGATTCATTACAAACTCGACCTCGGAAATTGTACACGGACAACGCTTTAAAAATGGGAACATGGAACGTGCTTAGCCTCTTAAGACCTGGAGATCTCCAGAACCTATCGAACCAAGCAAAGAGTTACACATTAGACGTACTTGCACTACAAGAGCTTAGATGGTCTGGGAGTGGGATCCATGACACCACCAATGGTTACACTCTTCATTACAGCGGCCATCAGAACGGAGGAGAATTTGGAGTTGGCTTCCTCATCCATCGGCGCGTGAAGCATCATATCATCGATTTCCGCCCTATCAACATGCGGATATGCACGGTCAGACTTCGCACTAGGAAATTTAACATCACGATCGTCAATGTGCATGCACCCACCGAAGATAAATCAGATGACATCAAAGATCTTTTCTTTGTCGAACTGGAGGAAGTCATCAATAACATACCGGACCACGACATTAAAATCATCGTGGGCGACTTTAATGCAAAAATCGGTAGGAGTGCAGAAAATACATCGCACATCGGTCCTAACAGCCTGCACCTAACTAGTAATAACAACGGCCAACGAGTCACCGACCTGGCAATAACGTACAACTTAGTTGTATCAAGTACGTTTTTCCCACATAAGAGAATCCACAAAGTAACGTGGAGATCGAATGATGGGAGAACGGAAAATCAAATCGATCACGTCATGGTGTCTAAGAGGCACTCCACCAGCATATCTGACGTTAGATCTTACAGAGGTGCAGACATGGACAGCGATCATATGCTTGTCATATTTAAATATAAGTGCAAACTGTCATCTACGTTTAACAGACAAGCACAAAAGACCGTTCGATGGAATATCAATGCTCTAAAAGACCAAGCGTCATTGCAGAGTTACCAATCAGCTGTCACTAACTATTTAGAGCGGCCCAGCAACAACGAAGAAGCTCCCTCTAACATCGAGGAGCAGTGGCACGCTATACAGTCAGCCATAACCACCGCGGCGCAAAATACCATCGGAAGAAGACCTCCGAGAGCCCGCAATGATTGGTTCGATGACCAATGCCGTAGGGTCGTCGAAAATAAACGAACGCTTCGTGAAAAATGGTTGGCTCGCAACACTAGAAGCACTCTAGCAGAATATCTCCGCGCTAGGAAAGCCACGACTAAATACCTTCGACAAAAAAAACGCGAACATATGAGACTATGCATCGAAAACATCAGCTTCCAAGCGGAACTAGGAAACTCAAGGGACTGTTTTGCCAACGCCAGGAATCTCACTAAAGACTTCCACCCAAGAAGTACAGCCATCAAAGACGGGAATGGAGAGTTGAGAACAAACGTGGCTGATGTTCTCTCAGTATGGCAAACCTACTTTCAAAATCTGCTAAATCGGAATGACGACGTGACCCCCATTAGAGCAATAGCTCCTCCAGGTGACGAGGTCTTTGTCGAATATCCCACAGTGGAGGAAGTAGACGCAGCTATTAGTCGATTGAAAAACGGAAAGGCACCCGGTCTCGATGGAATCCCCGCAGAATTGATTAAACTCGGAGGCGCTACTCTTGCAACAAGTCTATACGACCTCGTCGTCTGTATTTGGGACCAAGAAGAGCTGCCTGAGAATTGGAAGACCGCGCTCATATGTCCGCTGCATAAAAAAGGCGACCGTCTCAAATGTGAAAACTATCGTGGCATAGCTTTATTGAACGCTGCTTACAAAGTGTTGGCTAATGTTGTACTTGCCAGACTCATCCCTTTCGCCGAAAACATCATTGGCGACTATCAATGTGGTTTTCGACCCAACCGATCAACCACGGACCAGTGTTTTACCATGAGGATGATCTTGGAAAAATGTTGGGAGTACAACATAACCATACATCAACTATATATAGACTTCCGGCAGGCATATGACAGTATAAACCGCGACAACCTATGGGCCGCGCTCATATGCCTAGGAATCCCAGAGAAACTCGTTTCGCTGTGTAAATTAACAACGTCTGGGTCTGTATGTAGAATCGTAATTGAAGGAACTGTGTCAGACTCCTTTGAAATAACATCTGGCGTTCGACAAGGTGATGCACTCGCGCCTTTGCTGTTCAATTTGGCGCTTGAGTACGTAGTGAGAAAAAGCAACATCGAAACTTCGCGCTGTATATTTAATAAATCCGGCCAAATTCTTGGATATGCAGATGATATCGTGCTTCTTGGCCGAAGACCAAGCGATATCAAAGACAGTTTCATACCGCTCGATCGCTGCGCAAGAAGACTTGGTTTGGAGGTGAACAGCAGTAAAACCAAATATCTAACAACACCCAGGAACATCTCTAGTGCAAATCTCGGAATTGGCGACCACAATTTTGATGGTGTCGAAAACTTTAAATACCTCGGGTCAGTTATAACATCACTGAATGAAATCCAGGCAGAAATAAAAGCCCGAATCGCTGCCGGACAACGAGTTTTCTACGCCCAATCAAGATTATTGCGTTCGAAACATCTATCGCAGTCGTGCAAGCTCGCACTTTATAAAGCACTAATAAGACCTGTGCTGACTTTCGGAAGCGAGAGCTGGACCATGACCTCTAACGATTGTAGATTGTTATCTACATTCGAAAGGAAGGTCATACGTTCAATTTTTGGTCCAATTAAAGTTGCGAACAACGAATATCGGATTCGTATGAATCACGAAATAAAGCAACTCCTCGGAGGCAGCGATATCATCGGATTCATTAAATCCAATCGAGTGAGATGGCTCGGCCACGTTGCAAGGTCCCCACAACAACGGATGATATATAAAGTGTTTCACCAACAACCAGCCGGAGTACGTCGTAGAGGAAGACCCCGACTACGCTGGCGTGACGACATTGAACAAGATCTGCAAGCATTAGGATGTCGAAACTGGAGGACGAGAGCAATGGATCGGGATGGATGGAGGGCCATTGTGCGGGCGGCGAAATCCCTTCATGGGATGTGAAAGCCAGAGAGAGAGAGAAATTGACGTGTTTTCAAAATATGTATGAATAAATATAAATAACTCATATAGAAAAAGTGCTTAACTTTAAATAAGCCCAATGCGAGATCGTATATATTAACCCTTTAAGGACCGAATTTTTTTTAAATAAATGCACCAAAAAAAATCAAGTATTTTTAATGATTAGAACTAATATTTTATCATACATATTATGCACAAAAAAAAATTGTTTAAAAACAAACTTATTTTTATATTAAACAAGTGTAAAAATGATACATTTTATTAAAATACATATAGATACATAGATAGATACATATGGGACAAATTATAATACATAAGAAAATAATAGGTGGAAAAATTAAAATAATCAATAGTTTAATTCTGTCTAATTAAATTTCTGGTAAACCTGGAAGCATGGGCGTAGGTTGTAGAAAATAAAATATGTATATTATTCTTAGTTGATTTAATATAATAATAGCCGTGTTTTATTACTCGAGCACTATCCGGAGCCGAATGGAAAATTTCTAATGAAACTGCAGCTATTATTCACTGGTGTATGGATGCATTTATTTTCCATTTTTATGGTATACCATAAAAATGGAAAATAAATGCATCCATAAAACAAACATTTATCACTTGAAATATACTATAATTAACATTTATTTTGACATGACGTTATAAACAAGAATTCATTTTACTGCGTTTTAAACTTTATAAGATTAAGTTTCTAATGGTTTCAGGGGTTTACAAAATAAAGGCCTTTTCAAATTTCCCATTGAAATGGATAACGCTCCCGATAGCGGCTCCCGATAAACAGGTAGAGCAACAAAAAAACTTATCAATTTTTAACTTAAAAGTTGAATGAAAAATCTTGGTTAAAGTTAAATAAATTAATTATATGTAAAAATAGCGCGCTAAATATAAGTTTTGACATAGAAAATTGGCCGCTCCGAATACAGCTATCGGGCGCTAATAATAAAACACGGCTAATATTGTTATAAGATTATTTTGGGACCACATAGTATGTCCCGAGATATCTCGGGTTTGATCCTTAAGGGGTTAATTGCATTAAACAAACATTTTCATTTTAGTGTTGCTCTCAATTTTTTCTTTTTATTTTTAACTTAAATTTATTAAATTAAAAACGGCCCCATTATTTGTAAATACATGTTAACTTTAGGAAAAGGAGCTTATTTTATAATCATATTCCAAAATTCTCAAAATTTAATTAAGCCCTTTTTCCATACAAGTCGAGAAATGTTGCATTAAAATCACTTACAAACCAATTAAACAACATTCTAAAACCAATAGTTTTAGGGGTAAGGGTTTTCAATTTACTTATATATATAATCCAAATACCGTCAACATTTATAGGAACATTACAAAGACCGAATGCTTATGCTTGGAGGGAGCAAGCAAACCATAGAAACACATGATTATATAATGTCAATATCGCAAAAAAAAAATTATAAGATTACATAAACTTCATAGTTTAAATAAGTTGAATGTGACGGTTTCTTCAGCTGATGTCATCCCAAATATATGCGAAACAAATTAATATATTTAATATGCATGTATTTTAATGACTGATTGTAGCTTTTATTAAAACTTCAAGATGGATTTTGTGTAAGTTCATGGCAGATTCCAACTCGCCGGAGATCCGCACTGGGCGTATGTAAACAATTAAAATATGCCACGCAAGAACAACGTTTACAAATTATTCAGTTTTATTATCAAAATAATCGTTCTCCATAATTGCAACTTTTCGTGCGCTTTTGCCATTTTGTAGTCGTAATAATCGTCCAAGTGTGCTCGCTATTCCTCGAATTGTTGAAAATTTTGAGCGCACATTTTCTTTACATAATGCTCAAGTGCCAATACGACCAAAAAACGCTCGAAGTAATGCAAATATTGCTGCTGTTCAGGCAAGTGTTACTGAAGACCGCAATTTGTCGATTCCAAGACGTTCTCCAGAATTGGGACTGTCTCAAACCATAACCTGGTGGGGAAATGTTTTGAGAAAATATTTGGGTTTGCATCCGTATAGAATTGTTCTCATTCAAGAACTGAAGCCATTGGACCACCGTAAACAACGTGAATTTGCTCGTGAAAAATCATCTTCTTCTATGAGGCTCACTTTCATCTGAGTGGTGCGTCAAATAAACAAAACTGTCGATTCTGGTGCGAAAAAATCCACAAATTATTCATGAAAAACCATTACATTCACGTAAATTGAAGGATTGGAAATTTTTTGGTCTGGTGGAATCAAGCTGGTAACACCGTTACTGTCAATGGAGATATAGATCGATGATAACCAGCTTTTTATGGCCGAAATTGGAAGAAGTTGATCTTGACAACATTTGGTACCAACAAAACGGAGCTACGTGCCACACAGCAAGAGCAACAAATGAATTATTGCGAGAAAAGTTTGGAGATTCGAATATTTCAAGAAATTGTGATATTGAATGCCCTCCATGAAGTTGTGATTTAACACCATTAGACTATTTCTTGTGGGGTTATTTGAAGTCATTGGTCTTTAGCAATAAACCAAACTCTCTTCTTTACAAGTTAATATTGAACATGCTATTCATGACACACGACTTGATTTAGTGGAAAAAGCGCTCTAAAATTGGGTTCATCGAATTCGTTCCTGCAGAAAAAGTCGTGGAGGCCATTTGATAACGTTTTATTCAGTACTTAAATGTATCGATTTTATTTCACATTAAATAAGAAACATTTCAATTTTCTTAACAGTTAGTGTGTTTTTTTTAAAGAAATTACATCACTCTTATTGGAAAGCCCTATACTATTATTTGAATTTTGATTTATAGATGGAAAATGTGTAAAAATCCCAACAGTCAGTTTCGAACGGATGATATTATTGATTTGAAAAAATCAGTCTTCTCATCAGGTCGCGACGACTGACGTTGTATTATTTACATGGAATATTGTCTATATATATAGAGCAATACCATGTAGTTGTAGTACTAGCACAGATAACAATTACAGATGTGGATCTTTCCTACAACCGCGATGTATATGAAACAAAAATTATTAATTTACATACCCTGTTATTATAGGGGTTTTGGAATTTATGTTAGCAGAGATAAGATAGTTTAGCTATTTAATATATAACTCTCTTTCATACCAAAGTAAAATTTCATAAACAATATTTTATATGTTAAATGTTCGTTTGTGTACGACACAAACGAAAAAGAAAACGTATGCTACCCGTTTATTATTATCGATCGTTTGAAAGCATCTGTTTCTTTTACGTACATAGGTATTTATATTAAATATAAATATGTACGTAAGAGAAAGAGTATTATGTATATACATAATTACATACTTGTATATATATGTAATATATTGTGAGTTTGCATATACGATCGAATATTCGTTCTCATTTAGATTTATTAAAATTAAATACTCGAAGATGACAAGAAAAGGAAAAGGATCGCTTATTTGTGTATTTGTATGTAGCGTCTGTGCGGCTAAAATTGAATATATATATATACATATTATGTTGTGGTGTGCAAAATGAAATGTAAGTAAAAATTTGAGAAAAAATATTTGGAGGTTTATGTATGATACGAAAATAATGGTAAAATTATCAATCGAAAGGAAAGGTTGTTTTCTAATGGTCGCAGTGAATAAGCATGTACATATTATACATATAGATATTTGTGTTTACTTTACATTATGTATATACCAACTATCTATACTGGTTTTACCAAATTAAAAAATTAATTACATACTTTTTCCACGTGTACTATACGGATGATTGTGATTTTAATTTAAGAATATTAAAATAACAAAACCCGTAATTATTTTGTTTGGATAAAATGAATGAAATCAGGTCACACCATTAGATTCACACCAAGATTGCATTGGGGAATGTATTATGTATTTAGATTTGTTTCTAAAAAATGATCCAGCATGCAATTGTTTATTAGCATTTTTCCTTTTCATATTATCTGAAGCATGGTAGTAATAAATTTGTTTTGACTAGCTTTTTCACATCTTTCAAGATGTTGAAAATTACAGCTCGATATTGATTTTAACCAAATTTGCCGTAAACTTTCTCATGCAGTTTCATTTTTGAACTGCCAACCCTAGTTGTGATCAATCGATTCATGAGTTTACATTACTAGTGCACTACCATTTTCCAGCCACCAACCACTCTTTACCATGAAAACCACTGCACTTTTCTGAAGCATAAACGACCACTTCTTTGAAAATTTCAAAAACAGATATCTCAATATCGGATAATAGAGAAGATCGATTTGGCCTCACCATAGAAGCGCAATTCGACTTTTGACATGTAATGCCTCAACCAGTCAGCCTTAAGTTCTTAAGTTGTGCTCCATTTTGGACCACTTAGGAGAGCGGTACAACCACCAAAATTTTAGAGGTCAGTTGTTTATTTGTGACGAGAAGCCTATACAATTTTGGTGAGTGTAGCACTAACCGAAGTGGTACAATCAGTGTTTAACTTAAAAACTTAAGGCTGACTGTTTATATATATATATATATATATATATATATATATATATATATATATATATATATATATATATATATATATATATATAAATATTTGGTTGAGGCATAACTTTTGACCATGAAAACCAATTTATTTATTATTATTCAATTTATTTAGCCACCCCACTATATTTATTTATTTCCATGCCTAACCTAAAGTCTGATAATTTTTGGCTGGCGGATTTTTAGATAAACCACATAATTTACGAAAGTGCGCTCTAAATTATTAACAAAGTAATTAAACTATGAATAGGAATATGTTTTACCAAATCTTATCAATAAACCAAAATTTCAGCGATGTCTAAGCATAATCACTAGGTTGTAGATATGAACGGGTGATACTTAAACCTATCTAAATTGGCATGGATCTTTTCGTAAATTATTCATATAATATTGCGAATGGGATTGCTCAAGCACGTCATACCAATTAACATAAATCTCCGAGACGGTTGAGCATAACCATGGGTAAGTATGAATAAAGAATACTCATCCCTATCAAAATTTATATGTATTGTTCCAATAAAACTGGTTGTGCTCGTCTTTCGATTTCCTAGATATCGTATATTATTCATACATTATTGGGACTGAAATGTTCACACGTCATACAAATTCACATAAATCTCACTGACGCTTGGGCATAAGCCCTAGTATGTATATGGATAGAGGACACCCAGACCTCTCTAAATTGGTACGATTTAGCATGATTTAGTGGAATACATGACAAAGATTGGACTGATATACCACTTAACTTAAACTTAAGATATGTATAGGCATGCCCACTAGTAAGTATGGATAGAGGACACTTCCAATTGAAATGGTTAGACTCGTCTATGGATTTAATATTTGCATATCGTATATTCTTCATATAATGTTGTGAATGGAATTGCTCACACGTCACAAAAATTACAAACACACAGTCCTAACTTAATTTTTATGCATTATTATTCCAATAAAAATGGTTGGGCCTCGTCGGAGGGTTTTATAATTGATGCGATGTGTTCTATTCGCAATATTATAATATAATATAATATAATATAATATATATATATATATATATATATATATATATATATATATATATATATATATATATATATATGTATATATATATATATATATATATATATATATATATATATATATATATATATATATATATATATATATATATATATATATATATATATATATATATATATATATATATATATATATATATATATATATATATATATATATATATATATATATATATATATATATATATATATATATATATATATATATATATATATATATATATATATATATATATATATATATATATATATATATATATATATATATATATATATATATATATATATATATATATATATATATATATATATATATATATATATATATATATATATATATATATATATATATATATATATATATATATATATATATATATATATATATATATATATATATATATATATATATATATATATATATATATATATATATATATATATATATATATATATATATATATATATATATATATATATATATATATATATATATATATATATATATATATATATATATATATATATATATATATATGTATATATATATATATATATATATATATATATATATAATATATATATATATATATATATATATATATATATATATATATATATATATATATATATATATATATATATATATATATACTATATATATATATATAATATATATATATATATATATATATAGTGAAATCCCGGTATAACAAACACCCAAGGGACTGCCCTGTTGGTTTGTTATAAACATGTGTTTGTTATAAACATAACTTCGGTTATAACAAACCAAGTTCGTTATAAGCGGATTTTTTATATTTTAATTCTGATACCATGTACATTGTAATTACATATTGATTTATTAAATAATATAATTATTTATTCCGTACTGTAATTATTTAAGTACATATGTGTACGAGATTTTGTAATTGCAAGATTTTGTAGTTGCAAGATTAATAAAAAAGCAATACATATTTTGAAAAGCAATATAACTGTAGAGACTGACGGCTTTGATAACTCTCACGGGCACTTAACCCTCCATTCATATTCCATCCATATTAGCCATTTTCTAGAACTTTATCGCCAACTCATTTTTGAATTTTGTCAAAAAACCATTTAAGAGTCCCATTTTCCCACACGCCAAATTTTAAAAATTCAAACCGGGATTTCCTAAAAATCGGGTTTTTTTTTATATAAAACCGGGATTTGAAAAGCGGGATTTAGAAAAAAAACCGGGATTTTGACAAACTGTGATTTTAAAAAACCGGGATTTCGCTACACACCTCAGTAAGTGAAACTTACGTACATTCGAACAGTTTTTCAATGCCTTTTGTACTTTCATTTGTGAAACAACAAACCGATCTCGAGAATTTTCAGGTTCGGCATCCGAATCCGATGACAAGACCACATTGTCGCTTTGCTCATATTTAATATGTCATTATCACTTAGTTTCGCACACACACACACTGGTTTAGCAATCCACGTTTATGAAACCATCTATAATAACATTGTTTGTATAAAATCGCAATGCCATTATTATCGTCTACATTAAATTCAAATTCAGAAGTACACTAATCTGTTTCAGTGCCAAATAAAAATCAGCTTTGTGAAAGCAATTTGTAATTGTCAGAGGCTTTACACGCTCCCAAGTTTTTTTCACAAAATATACTGCATCTAACAGATTTATGTTGAAATTTTCGGGGATTAATTGTGGATTTTGCTCAAGACGAAAATAATTTATTTGATGACAAATTCGCGGTAGAATACCTTGAAATTTTTAATTACCCCTTAGTCCATGGGCTGAGATAGTGCGGTTGTGTTCGGTGGTAAATACACAGCCTGAATGTATCGGAGATTTTCTATCTGCAAATGAGGTGGTGCACTATAACAGAAACTACGCGTTTTTCCTTTTTGAATTTACCATCTAAAGTTATTACATATTTTTCCCACTCCGATGCAATCATCCATACTTTCTTATTTGAGGAATACATTATTGGAACCGATTCACGTTTTTAAATACGCGAGGCTTGGCGGATTTACCAATTAGAAGGATGGGTAGTTTTTCAGATCCATCTGAGTTGGCACCTAATATAATTATCACGCGCTCCTTACGCGAGAATTTTATTCGGCATTAATTTGTAGAATAGAGACGTCTCGTCCAAATTAAACACATCTCGGTGCTCGTAGTTCTGTAATATACGCGGTAATTTATTTTTCATCCAGTCTGAATATACTTCGGGACACACAGATGAACTTTCACCAACTACATCGTGAAATGTAATTCCATTACTTTTTTTAAAATGGTCTAACCATCCGTCACTGGAACGAAAATCAACAATCTGAAGTTTTTCTGCAAACTCTAGGCTTTCTGTTTAAATATAACACCAGTAATATTCGCCATCGCATGCCTCATTGACTTGAGCCAAATTACTCGTATAACGGCCTTTTCTAGTTCTCGGTATTCTTCTGTTCTGGTTTTATTCCTTTTAATGAATTCACTCTCGCAGCTTGTTCATGCTTTTCGCGTTTTCGAACGATCCCAGCGAATGTTGACCTCGAAACTTTGAAATTTTAGCCAATCTTAGGGACTTTCGATTGACCTGAATTAACAAAATTATCTGAATTAACTGAATCAACTGAAGTGAATTGAGCGTTCGATTCGCACCTCTACATTTCAGTTAAAAAAATGGGCTACTGATTTAACTGAAGAGATATTTTGCTCGTGTAGTTAAATCAAATAGGTTGTTTTTATTGTATTTTTGACATTTATTGGTTTTGCGTTCATTCCGCGTTTTGTTTTAGAAGTGTGATAGCGTTTTTTAAATTTAAAATTATTTTTTGACATTAATCAAAAATGAAGAGGAGCGATTCGAACCCCCAATTCACTTCAGTAGCTCAATTAAGTGAATAGTAACTCAATTATCTGAATAGTAACTCAATTGCCATTCTGTTAATTCAGGCCAATCGAAAGTCCCTCTTATCGTAACTCAATTTCTTTTCATCGACCTTTTTTTAAAATGGCTAATTTGTTTTCAAGGGAAACGGCCGTCCGTTTCAATTTATTGGCTTAGATGGCATAATAAAATAAAATCATAAATCAATACTCAATTTGAGGACGTTAAATATCATTAAACGACGTTAGACTTACATTTGAAAACTTCAGACCGAAACTAAATTTGAGATAAATGAACTTGCTAAACACAAAATCATTCTGTGGTACTATTAACAGTTGTTTAAATTTTAATGGAATATAAGGCGCAACACTATAATGTTTATATTTGCCAATAAAAGCGTGTGCAATCATTTTAGATCAAAAATGAAGAAAGTTATCAAATTATGGTGAAAGGTGTGTGTACGCTCTTTGTCCCGAGTGTTAATTATAATTTGTGTAATTTATCTATGTATTAAACAAGTGAATGTGTTTCTGCCGCACCGGTGGCAAAGGGGTCAGCATACTTGCTTCAGTGACCGGAGGTCCCAGGGTCGATTCCCAGTGGTGATGAAACCTCATTTGAAGCGGTCAAATCCCTTGATGAAATTTAGAGCTAGAGAGAGCGAGAGAAATGTGTGTGTTCGTCAAGTGTCCACGGTAGATAGTGTAAAAAGAATCTATGTATGTAGTTCATCAACAAAATACTTACATACCATAAGAGTATTTTTATAAACATGTCCATTTTTGACATTATTCATTATTGTTACTCCAGACGTTTGTTATAACCGAGTTTTCTTGCACTAAAATGCAATTAGAAAATTAAGAAATGGTTTGTTATAGTGTTATAACCGAAGTTTGTTAAAGCCGATGTATTTTCCATACATTTGACTCGCAAATTTAAGGGACTAGACAAAAAGTTTGTAAAAACCGAAGGTTTTTCATAAACGGTGTTTGTTATACCAGGATTTCACTGTATATATATATATATGTATATATATATATATATATATATATATATATATATATATATATATATATATATATATATATATATATATATATATATATATATATATATATATATATATATATATATATATATATATATATATATATATATATATATATATATATATATATATATATATATATATATATATATATATATATATATATATATATATATATATATATATATATATATATAT
>OW052220.1:148407745-148530222 GCA_932526605.1 Nephrotoma flavescens
CAGCTATAATGTCTAGTGAAACAAGAAACAACACAAAGGTGCTTACTATATTTCAAATCAAAATGTGAGTACAAAACAAAATTAGGATCGAGTTTTCCATATAAAATTTGAACTGATCCGGAGAAACGGGTCTCAAAAAGTGACATCTATCCGAATATTGCTGAATTTTATAGTTCGATTGTGCAATTTATTAGATTGTAATTGTATTGTGCTATTCAAAGGAGGAAGTAAATTTCCTCACAAAAATATATACAAATACACATGTACATTACTTGACAACAAATCGGAAGGAATTTAACACCGACAAGCTATAAGAAGCTGACACAAGAAACACGTTCGGCGAAGCGCTCAAACTTAAGCCTCCAAACCAATAAAGAACAAGGCATTCGTGTAGAGGAAGTGTGAAAACAAACCGAAGAAGGTTCAGTGACAATACTTGTAAAAAATTGATGAATGGCTTTTACGACTTGGCCAGTAATTAGATCGTAACTCTTTCAATTCCTGTAATGTTACAGATCGTATATTATGGTCATCAATTTTGCTAATTGTTGTTATGTTTTCATCTGCAGTTTGTCTGGGTAACGGTTGAAAGGTTTCTTCCAAGTGAGGCACAAATAAAGTAGCTTTTTGCTTGTCACTTTTGGCCCAGGTTCCTTCCTCATTTTTAATAGGCGGCACCTGCATTTTAGTCCTTTTGTTGCTTTCCAAAGACAGTAATCAGTGTCTTTATGTTCGGTGAGACCACTTAAGTACTTGTTAATAGTTTCGTTCTTAATTTCTTTTATAAGTTGTTTCAGTTTATTGCACAGATAATTGAGGATTCTTTTGTTTTCCGGGGCACTTGTCCTTTGCCAGGTATTTCGTGCCTTTCGTGCCTTTCGATTCTCTCTTAACTAATTCCCTGACTTCAAGAGGGTAATTGTGATTCCTACGTCATTCGGTATGATTAGTATAGAAGAACTTTGCCATGCGGCTTGTTGAATACTACTGTTAAGTACCTCCAGTTCGTCTTCCAATTGTACCGTTGTTTTAATTGGCATTTGGAAGTCTAGTTGCTCTTCAATTAGTTCTTGGACTAGGTACCAGTCAGTTTTATTCTTTGTTACCATAGGCAAGTTATCCTTGTTTTTTATCATTGTGCTGAGTGTCATGATAACAGGTGAATGGTCAAATATATCCCCTCGCTATTTTCGAGGCACATGTAGTCCTCGGTAATCCCTTTCGTTACATAGAAACCAATGAGATCTGGTATTTTATTTATATCAGCAGGCCAATATGTTGGTTTACCCCCAGAATGGAACTCGCAGTTGTTTACCCGACCTGCTTCGAAAAGCTCTTTTCCTTTACCGGTTGTAAGTCTTGATCCCCAATAGGTGTTTTTGCATTAAAGTCACCACCAATAATAAAATTGGATCCTAGTGATCTAAAGAGTCTGTTATAATCTTCTTTGTTTAGATTATAGCGTGGTGGGCAGTAGATAGAGGAAATACTGTATTCATTATTTTTACTAGTTTTTACTTTAACCGTTTTAACTTGCATACTTTCTTCTTCGATACCAGGTTCTTCATAGTGTTTGACATTCTTCACTATTACTGATGATCCTCCCCTCGCGTTTCCTCCTGGGTGAATAGCATGATAACATTCACAATGACAATGTGATTAGTTTTTTATTGTTTTTTTTTTATTTTTTAGATCAGCAATTTGATCCTCGGTTACAATCATTCTGATTAAATTAAAAAAAAAAAAAATAATAATGTAGAAAAATATTTATCAAATGCGATCAGATGAAATACATGAAATCTAATAATCTAGCTAAGTAGGCTCGTGAGACAAGGAAACTCCAAAAAATACTCAATAATTTGCTCATAAAAATTATAATTTTTAGTTATTGATTTTAAAGTTTTCTAACAATTGGGGAAGCAAACATAAAATTGTGATTATAAATGATGTGGTTCAGTTCTGCAAGTTTTAAATCCTACTATTAAAAACGTATTTACATCAATAAAGTGTAACCTTTTCTGTAATATTACCTTTACCATTATTTGAATCGTTTAATTTTTCTTTGAAATGCATGAGAATTCTTTTGTACGCTTATAGTTGTGCTGCTCTTGATGGAACACTCATTTAATTGAAAGTTTTAATTTTCATCGATGATTATACCTTTATTAAAAATTCATTAAGAAAAACTTTCAAAAATATGAAGTAATCATTAACTTTGTAAAAGCACACAAGATTTTGTTTGATAATTAAATTTTTTATGCAGTAAAATGAAATTTTGTGTCACAGAATTGCAATTATGTAAGAACAATTTAATAAGGCAACTACATATGAATATACAAACTAAGAATATTGCATTCGAGTTATCGTTGTGTTGGTGTTGTGGTTTGGGTGCTATAATTACGTGTTAATATTATTAAATTTAGTCGTTTAAATACGACGACATAATTTGACATAACAAATAATTTATTAACAACATCTACAAAATACTGTCAACTGTGTAATCATATTTCTTTGATTAAAATACATAATTTATACATTTTTAGTAGCATTGGCAGTGAACGGTTAATTCACGTAATAATTTTCGTGTGCAACCGACGACAGAAAAATAAAATTCTCTAATAATGAAGAAAACCCTTAAAATAATCGTACTGAATTTTTTCTAAGATAGAAACCTCTTCAGGTAATTCGTAGAAGACTAAAGCTCAGGGTTGGGTGTGGTTATTTTCAGATTTATCTTAGAATTTTAATAAGCCGCAAAACATATAAACACAATCACAATTAAAAAATATTGTTACGATTTTCGGGCGTTCACTACGAATTCGTAATGGATTTTGCAAATAAAACACAAAGCATTTATGCTTTATACTTTTTACGCTATTTGCCGTAGGCACTTGGCGAAACACACTTATACTTAATAAACACATTTTTATTAATCACTTGTTTTTTGTTTCGCAGAATATTTGAATATTTTAGAGTGATTTTTTAAACTTTTTGAAAAATATTCAAAATATTCTGCGAAACCAAAAACAAGTGATTAATAAAAATGTGTTTATTAAGCATTTATGCTTTGTTCATATAACATTGGAGAAATAGCATTGTATTTGCACCATGGTATTGAAGTAAGAAATATTTCAACTCGAGTATGAAAAAAGTAGGCGGAGTTTTTATATTTTGAAGCGATTTCATTGGTGTACAGCATGGTTATCAATACCATTGTAATTTTTCCCGATGTTATGAACAAAGCATTAAAGTTATAAAGTTATAAATTCTATTTATTACATCCGCCAACGTATATGCATGTAGAATTGTAAATGTAGATGTATTTGGGCAAATTCCTAGTCGTGAAATCCCCTGTGATGAGATCACCATGATTAAAGCTGTTGTCAATTTCTGTATTTTGCATGACTACCCCCGCCGCTTACAAATTACTTTATTATGCATAGTACTGCTTTCCACTTGATATGTCATAGCAAAATCTAATTTTCAATCAGTATTGTATATGTGTATACTTTAAACACTCGACCACCAAGTGTTATATTTGTAAATGTATATAGGAGATTCTTCCCAATCTCACTGTCTCTTTTTACCAAATCCAAAAAACTGTTTGCCACTCATCAGAACACAACCATAATAGTAGGTTTTGCACCAATAGATTAAAATAGGAGATTATTGCCCAAATAAAGAAATAACTACCCATTAATGCATTTTTTTAATTAACTATCTTGTAGCCTATTTACTTTTAGTCTCTATTGAGTAAAATACGTCATTACTTATTCAAAGTTTATATACTGAGCGATAATGATGCGGGGGGCAAAGTCCGAGATTCATACCTCCTCGCGGTACTCCCTGGGTAACTCTAAATGAATCAGGCGGTGTAGTGGAGACGAGTAGGTAAATCCTGTTTATAATCATGGACACTTCATGTCAGGGCGAGTTATTGGCGCCTCAAAACCAATACCAAATCAGCGTCTGTTCTCCATGTTAGGTGCGGCTGAAGTGGGCGTCTGTCTTGTATCAAGCGGCTCGCTATATAAATGTGTTCAAGGTAGGACTGGATGCCTTAATATTCTCACCAGTACGTGACCCACACTTGTAAAAAGCGGGTTGAGCGGCAGGCCAATAACCTGCCCTTATAAAAACAATCAAGTTATGAACCCTAATCAAAGGCTTCGGACAACCATATCGGATTGATCACAAAATCGACCTCGGAAATTGTACACGGACAAAGCTTTAAAAATGGGAACATGGAACGTGCTTATCCTCTTAAGACCTGGGGATCTCCAAAACCTTTCGAACCAATCAAAAAGTTACACATTAGACGTACTTGCACTATACAAGAGCTCAGATGGTCTGGGGGTGAGATCCATGACACCACCAATGGTTACACGCTTCATTACACTGAAAAAAATCCACATATGAAAATCGGGCATAAACCATGTCAATCAAATTATACCTGCATATTATATAAATCATACATGACTCAGACAAAAATATATCTGAATTAACCAATAGGAATTTTCATTAAGTTAATATGTTTATTCCTATTAATTTATTTTATTTCCTATTTTACATTATATGAAATTTAGAAATATAATGTTTAATACATAGAAATAGTTTTAAGAGAAATTTTTGTAACCAGATCATAATTATTGTGTATCATTTTATAGCATAATATATTTCTATACTAAATTAATTACATTACACTACCCGAAATAATAAAATGTTCAACGCTTATTAGTTGTGTAATATAATTCGCTAAGTCAACTTGTGTTTGCTTCATATAGGTAGCTAAAGTATTAATCTTTAGTTTGTATCGTGTGACGAGATAATTGAGTTTTTAATTTATTAGATTTCTCAATCTCTCTTGTTCATTTGAAAAAAGGTACCAAACTGGCTGTGATCCAGAAGGAGCAACTTCTTATTTTTTGAAAGGAATTGCTTTTATAAAAATAAGTCAAAATGAAACATGGCCTGTATCAGCCAGCACTCAGCAGGCACATGGGTCAATCTGAAGTGACATAAAAGTCTCCTTATTTAGAAATTATTATAGTCAATTCATTTATTTTAACAAGTTAAATTATAAATATTTTATTTACACAAGTTAGGCATAAAATATTTGGAAATTTTACAAATTAACTATCGACCCTGCGCATAAAATTTTATTAATTCCGAAACATTTTTTTAAGTAGCAGCTTTATTTTATAGTTACATACAAAATTTTTAATGTTTGTTTTGATATTTAATATTTTCATCGAAATTATCAATTATTTGTTAAATGGACTTAAAACAGACTAAATAAAATATTTCAAATTGGGATATAAATTGTTGTTGTCGTCTTTTCAAATTTATTTTATGTTCGAAACATGTATAAACTGTATCGTTTCTGAACATGAGTTTTCTCAGTGTACAGCGGCCATCAGAACGGAGGAGAATTTGGAGTTGGCTTGCGGATATGCACGGTCAGACTTCGCACTAAGAAATTTAACATCACAATCGTTAATGTGCATGCACCCACCGAAGATAAATCTGATGACATCAAAGATCTATTGTTTGTTGAGCTAGAGGAATTCATCAATAACATACCGCACCACAACATTAAAATCATCGTGGGCGACTTTAATGCAAAAATTGGTAGGAGTGTAGAAAATACATCGCACATCGGTTCTAACAGCCTGCACCTAACTAGTAACAACAACGGCCAACGCGTCACCGACCAGGCAATAACGTACAACTTAGTTGTATCAAGTACGTTTTTTCCACATAAGAGAATCCACAAAGTAACGTCGAGATCAAATGATGAAAGAACGGAAAACCAAATCGATCACGTCATAGTGTCTAAGAGACACTCTACCAACATATCTGACGTCAGATCTTACAGAGGTGCAGATATGGACAGCGATCATGTGTTTCTCATATTTAAATATAAGTGCAAATTGTCATCTACGTTCAATAGACAAGCACAAAAACCGTTCGATGGAATGTTGATGCACTAAAAGAGCAAGCGTCACAGCAGAGTTACCATTCAGCTGTCACTAATTATTTAGATCGGCCCAGCAACAACGAAGAACCTCCCTCTAACATCCAGGAGTAGTGGCACGCTATACAGTCAGCCATTATCACCGCAGCGTAAAACACTATCGGAAGAAGACCTCTGAGAATCTGCAATGATTGGTTTGATGATCAATGCCGCCTGGTCGTCGAAAATAAACGAAAGCTTCGTGAAAAATGGTTGGCTCGCAACACAAGAAGCACTCAAGCAGAATATCTACGCGCTAGGAAAGCCACGATTAAATTCCTCCGACAAAAGAAACGTGAACATATGCCAACCGTCTGATGCCACAAGAGGTAACCTTGTAACTTGGTAACTTTTTCAAGGCCAACTAGTCGTAATAGATAATGTTTATGTATGTGTAACAAAATCGACTCAAAAATCATTTTTAAAATCTCTTCGCATAGTAAAAAATACCTTCAAATATTTTTTGTTTCATTTATGTTTGTGTATAGTGTGGTTTCATCGAAAATTTGTTTAAGTCGCATTAAAACCTGTATCATAGGCAAACGGGGAAAGAAACGAAGAAAGAATCGGTTTCTGTGATACCTCGTGTGGAATGGAGCTATAATATGGAAAAAATACATATATAAAATATATCACACGGACGAATTTTTTTTGGTCACCCTGTGCGTTCTGGAGTGAGTAAGTGAGTGAGTGACATAGATGTTATAATATAGAAAAAAAAAATTGTTGGTCACCCTGTGCGTTTTCGAGTGAGTCAGTCAGTGACATAGAAGTCTATATTATGACTTTCCAATTTTCCAGTTTTTCAATTTTCCAATTTTCCAATTTATCAACTTTCCAATTTACCAACTTTCCAAATTTCCTATTTTCATATTTTCATATTTTCATATTTTCCTATTTTCCTATTTTCCTATTTTCCTATTTTCCTATTTTCCTATTTTCCTATTTTCCTATTTTCTTATTTTCCTATTTTCCTATTTTCCTATTTTCCTATTTTCCTATTTTCCTATTTTCCTATTTTCCTATTTTCCTATTTTCCTATTTTCCTATTTTCCTATTTTCCTATTTTCCTATTTTCCTATTTTCCTATTTTCCTATTTTCCTATTTTCCTATTTTCCTATTTTCCTATTTTCCTATTTTCCTATTTTCCTATTTTCCTATTTTCCTATTTTCCTATTTTCCTATTTTCCTATTTTCCTATTTTCCTATTTTCCTTTTTTCCTATTTTCCTATTTTCCTATTTTCCTATTTTCCTATTTTCCTATTTTCCTATTTTCCTATTTTCCTTTTTTCCTATTTTCGTATTTTGCTATTTTCCAATTTTCCTATTTTCCTATTTTCCTATTTTCCTATTTTCCTATTTTCCTATTTTCCTATTTTCCTATTTTCCTATTTTCCTATTTTCCTATTTTCCTATTTTCCTATTTTCCTATTTTCCTATTTTCCTATTTTCCTATTTTCCTATTTTCCTATTTTCCTATTTTCCTATTTTCCTATTTTCCTATTTTCCTATTTTCCTATTTTCCTATTTTCCTATTTTCCTATTTTCCTATTTTCCTATTTTCCTATTTTCCTATTTTCCTATTTTCCTATTTTCCTATTTTCCTATTTTCCTATTTTCCTATTTTCCTATTTTCCTATTTTCCTATTTTCCTATTTTCCTATTTTCCTATTTTCCTATTTTCCTATTTTCCTATTTTCCTATTTTCCTATTTTCCTATTTTCCTATTTTCCTATTTTCCTATTTTCCTATTTTCCTATTTTCCTATTTTCCTATTTTCCTATTTTCCTATTTTCCTATTTTCCTATTTTCCTATTTTCCTATTTTCCTATTTTCCTATTTTCCTATTTTCCTATTTTCCTATTTTCCTATTTTCCTATTTTCCTATTTTCCTATTTTCCTATTTTCCTATTTTCCTATTTTCCTATTTTCCTATTTTCCTATTTTCCTATTTTCCTATTTTCCTATTTTCCTATTTTCCTATTTTCCTATTTTCCTATTTTCCTTTTTTCCTATTTTCCTATTTTCCTATTTTCCTATTTTCCTATTTTCCTATTTTCCTATTTTCCTATTTTCCTATTTTCCTATTTTCCTTTTTTCCTATTTTCGTATTTTGCTATTTTCCAATTTTCCTATTTTCCTATTTTCCTATTTTCCTATTTTCCTATTTTCCTATTTTCCTATTTTCCTATTTTCCTATTTTCCTATTTTCCTATTTTCCTATTTTCCTATTTTCCTATTTTCCTATTTTCCTATTTTAATATTTTCCTATTTTCCTATTTTCCTATTTTCCTATTTTCCTATTTTCCTATTTTCCTATTTTCCTATTTTCCTATTTTCCTATTTTCCTATTTTCCTATTTTCCTATTTTCCTATTTTCCTATTTTCCTATTTTCCTATTTTCCTATTTTCTTATTTTCCTATTTTCCTATTTTCCTATTTTCCTATTTTCCTATTTTCCTATTTTCCTATTTTCCTATTTTCCTATTTTCCTATTTTCCTATTTTCCTATTTTCCTATTTTCCTATTTTCCTATTTTCCTATTTTCCTATTTTCCTATTTTCCTATTTTCCTATTTTCCTATTTTCCTATTTTCCTATTTTCCTATTTTCCTATTTTCCTATTTTCCTATTTTCCTATTTTCCTATTTTCCTATTTTCCTATTTTCCTATTTTCCTATTTTCCTTTTTTCCTATTTTCCTATTATCCTATTTTCCTATTTTCCTATTTTCCTATTTTCCTATTTTCCTATTTTCCTTTTTTCCTATTTTCGTATTTTGCTATTTTCCAATTTTCCTATTTTCCTATTTTCCTATTTTCCTATTTTCCTATTTTCCTATTTTCCTATTTTCCTATTTTCCTATTTTCCTATTTTCCTATTTTCCTATTTTCCTATTTTCCTATTTTCCTATTTTCCTATTTTCCTATTTTCCTATTTTCCTATTTTCCTATTTTCCTATTTTCCTATTTTCCTATTTTCCTATTTTCCTATTTTCCTATTTTCCTATTTTAATATTTTCCTATTTTCCTATTTTCCTATTTTCCTATTTTCCTATTTTCCTATTTTCCTATTTTCCTATTTTCCTATTTTCCTATTTTCCTATTTTCCTATTTTCCTATTTTCCTATTTTCCTATTTTCCTATTTTCCTATTTTCCTATTTTCCTATTTTCCTATTTTCCTATTTTCCTATTTTCCTATTTTCCTATTTTCCTATTTTCCTATTTTCCTATTTTCCTATTTTCCTATTTTCCTATTTTCCTATTTTCCTATTTTCCTATTTTCCTATTTTCCTATTTTCCTATTTTCCTATTTTCCTATTTTCCTATTTTCCTATTTTCCTATTTTCCTATTTTCCTATTTTCCTATTTTCCTATTTTCCTATTTTCCTATTTTAATATTTTCCTATTTTCCTATTTTCCTATTTTCCTATTTTCCTATTTTCCTATTTTCCTATTTTCCTATTTTCCTATTTTCCTATTTTCCTATTTTCCTATTTTCCTATTTTCCTATTTTCCTATTTTCCTATTTTCCTATTTTCCTATTTTCCTATTTTCCTATTTTCCTATTTTCCTATTTTCCTATTTTCCTATTTTCCTATTTTCCTATTTTCCTATTTTCCTATTTTCCTATTTTCCTATTTTCCTATTTTCCTATTTTAATATTTTCCTATTTTCCTATTTTCCTATTTTCCTATTTTCCTATTTTCCTATTTTCCTATTTTCCTATTTTCCTATTTTCCTATTTTCCTATTTTCCTATTTTCCTATTTTCCTATTTTCCTATTTTCCTATTTTCCTATTTTCCTATTTTCCTATTTTCCTATTTTCCTATTTTCCTATTTTCTTATTTTCCTATTTTCCTATTTTCCTATTTTCCTATTTTCCTATTTTCCTATTTTCCTATTTTCCTACTTTCCTATTTTCCTATTTTCCTATTTTCCTATTTTCCTATTTTCCTATTTTCCTATTTTCCTATTTTCCTATTTTCCTATTTTCCTATTTTCCTATTTTCCTATTTTCCTATTTTCCTATTTTCCTATTTTCCTATTTTCCTATTTTCCTATTTTCCTATTTTCCTATTTTCCTATTTTCCTATTTTCCTATTTTCCTATTTTCTTGTTTTCCTATTTTCCTATTTTCCTATTTTCCTGTTTTCCTATTTTCCTATTTTCCAATTTTCCATTTACCTATTTTCCAATTTTATAATTTTCCAATTTTATAATTTTCCAATTTTCTAATTTACAAATTGTTAAATTTTCAAATTTTTGCAAATTTGGAAATTTCCAATTTTTCCAATTTTCCAATTACCAATTTTCCAATTTTCCTATTTTCTTATTTTCCAATTTTTTTAACCAATTATTAAAATCAAATGGTATCAACTAATGTTCCACCTAGGGATTTATGAATTGTCATGGCACGCATCCTGATACTACAGGAAAATGATTTCGTTTTGCGTTTATTGTTTCGTTCGCCTCGTTCGATTACACTTTTCGTAATGCATTTGCCAGCTTAGTCCCCAAGTCAAGCGTGCCTAAAGAAGTTTTACTTCAAAAATCTGAATGGCCAAAGTTCTTAAGAAAATTTAAAAATGGCTAATTAAATTTGTGTAAAGTGTAAAGCTTTTAATAAGCCATGCAAAACAAAATAAAATAAAAATTTAAAACAAATTAATATAACTTTAAACTAACTTAGATTGATTAATATTTGTGCTGTTATGTATTCTAAAATGCTACAATATATTAAATATAGATTTTGATGTCGTATCTTTAAGAATAATGTCGTTAATTTATTCTAAGATGTACTAGTTTTGGTAAAGTGGGGGAAGGCGATGAGAGCAGCACTCTTGAGTGATGAAGTGAAATTTCGGTTGTTTGATATAAAGTGGTTTCGCTTATTGATTTGCTGCGCATGGAAAAAATAATAATTACTTTTGTTTAGCGGTGTGAATAGCAGTGGAAAAATGGACTTGACCCAACCCTGAGTACCTCGGATAATTAATAGAGTATCCAGCATGCGCAAAACTAACTGCTAGATCCGTTACAATTTGATTCCATCATGTCATCATAAAGCACTCCAGAGTTTATTCACGTTTGGGTTTTCAATCGATTACATAAATTGGTTCAAATCTTATCTATCAAACTGACGACAATTTGTAATAATGAGAAATGAGAAGTCAAACGTTATTAAAGTTACGTCTATGGTTCTCCAAGAATCTCACATCGGGCCTTGGATATTTATTGTTTTCATAGATCGAATAACTGAGATAATCAAAAACTCAAACGTGCTCATATTTGCTGCGATGACGTGAAAATTTTTCGTACTGTTAATGATATACAAGATACGAAGGAACTTCAAGAAGACATCGATAGATTAAGTGAGTGGTGTGATCGAAACTTGCTTTACTTCTTAAATATTAAGAAATGCATAATCATGGCCTTCCATCGTAAAAGAAATCTGTTAATTACTACATACAAAGTCAACGATGAAGAATTGCATGGAGCCAATGAGATTATAGACTTAGGTGTTACATTTGTCGAAAATGCCAGTTTCAATAGGCATATTGAAAATTGTATTGCGAAAGCAAATGCCTTGTTTGGATTTGCTAAAAGATGGATAGGTGAATGTAAAGACATTCAAACCTTTTGTTCACTCTATTTCGCTTACGTTCGATTTCAACTGGAATACGCTGTAACGGTCTGGAATCCATACTATGCTGTGCACATAAAAAGAATTGAAAGCATTCAAAAGAAGTTCCTGATTTTTTTGTTAAAGAAAAGTGACTGGGATTACGACCACAACTTACCATTCCATGAAAATGTGGCTCGGTTACCTCCGTACTCAACAAGATGCAAGGATTACAAAATATGCACGCTTGAAAATAGACGACTTCTCTTAGGCGTGGCTTTTATTGGTAACGTTTTCCTTGGTCACACTGATTCAGCTTACATCTTGGGAAATATATCAATACATGTGCCATGCAGAACATTTCGAAACCATGAGTTTCTAGCACTAGAATACCATTCTACAAAATATGGAGAAAACAACCCCATTAATTGGATGTCTAAATCATTCAACATCATTTTAATTTATCGATTTTAATTTATCAAAGGACAACTTCAAAAATATCCTGAAGAATTATTTTTAAAATTTTTAAATATTAAATCAAAATTTGATTTAGATTCGTCTTTTGTTTAAAGTTTTTTCGTTAAATTTTTAAATTTTTTTTTATTTTTGTTTTAATAAATTTGTGTTTTAAACTTATTTTGAAATCATACATGTATCACAGAATAGATTTCTTTGAATAAATAATTAAATAAATCACCGGTAAAAGTGAATAATTTTAAAAAATTTATCATATTAACCGACGCACTTGGTATAACCAGTAATTATATATAATAACCAATTATACACTTTAACCGTAACATATGTATATATAAATATAAATTGAAATAGTTGATAAATGTTTTACCATTTATGGTAATTATTTTAGAAAATCAATCCGACTCAGTTACAATGTGTTCTTGTTCTAATAACCTAATGATTTTATGATTTTATACTCGTAGGATAATAAACGAATAATATTCTGCCTGCGACTGGTATTGTGTTTTTATAGGGGAGTGAAAGGGCGTACAATTCTGAGGAACTTATTCTATTATGAGTTTTTAAAATTAGTTGCCATAAACTTATTTTACCTTTATTACCAATATCTTAAAAACTGAAAGTGGTAGCCATATTTGATTAAGAACCATTTATAGTTTTCAATAAATATTTAATTGTAATTTGGGTTGAACAGAAAAGTTAAACTTTTTGCAATCACACTCGAAATATCAAAAAATTGTGTTCACGTTCATTAATTTTTAAAACGAGGTGGTTGAGGTGCGAATTTTTTATTAGGATTGTAATTAGTGATTTTGGTTACCAAATAGTATTGTACTTCAAAGCATCACTTTTATATGTAGAATATTTTTCTAGACGGAAGAATGCAGAATTAGGGCAGAAGAAGGGCAAATTTGCTTGCAAATCTGCATTCGTAGTTCTCTGCAATTCAGATACTTTTTATTTGGGATGAGATTACTAAGAATTTAGTAGGTACTTTGGTTTCCAACTAGGAAATATATATCTTATCAGACTGCAATAAAGTACAAAAATAGAGTAAAGTAAAATACTTCAAGTACCACAACGGTAATAGCACTACACTGCTTGTATAAGTAATTAATAAATTGAATTAAATTTTGTTTTAACGTGGGAACATTATGTAGAGTTACGCCAATATTAAAATGACAATTAATAAAGAAATTTACTATTGGCATTGCGCTCACATACTTGGGAAATGTATATAAATGGTACCAATATATTGTATCTATAACCATGTTTTTATGAAAAAACCTTGACCAATGCATCGATTAAATTAGAATATTATATAAAAATAATGCACACTAAATTTTAGACATTATTCATTTGAACTTGCTCTTTATGAGCCAAATAAATTCATGCTAGTTTAATTAATTTCGCCATCGCCAGTTAATTACGGGGAGAAATGTGGTGTGAATTTATATCAGGTATAGTAACGTAAACTCACGCCATGTTTAATTTTATTAGCGAATCGCATTATTTTGTTTATGTTAATCTTAACAAAATAATAATTACACAAATGCATATGTGTGTAAATATGTACGTTGTACAATTATATAAAATCACGTTATACCTATTAAAACGGAGTTTTAAAACGAACAGGTCGCTATTTCTAGGTGGGTTTCACTTATGCCGTGTGCTAATTTAATAGCAGAACTATGGAAAAGGATCGCAAAATGCTTACAAACTACCGTTTGTATTTAACACACGAGACCTTTTCAAAATTTTATGATGGTTAAACTAGTTACAAATGAATAATCGAGGGCTATAAAGATCATATGCAGGATGCGTAATATTCACAATTCGATTTCCTACATTACTTTTACCCCCTCATTTTATTTTCTGTAAAAAAAAACAATTAAAATAAGCAACTTATGACAACTCATAAGTTGCTTATTTTAATTGATTTTTTTACAGAAAATGTTGAGGTTTCGTTTCCATTTATGCTTTTAGTTTGAGTTGAGACCAGGGGCATGTTGTACCATCACTTCGAATCGAAATTCGAAAAAAGTCGAATGGCGGTATGTTGTACCATTTTCGAAAAGCAAAAATGATACAATTTTCACTTTATCGATTCGACTTTTCTCGAATTTCGACTTTTTTCGATTCGAAGTGATTGTACAACATACCGCCCCAGTTCGGAAAATTAATTATTTTATGGAAATTAGGAAACAATTTTGCATACCATTTTTGCCTGAATTGTATCTTTCTTCTAAAGAATTCGTTTCATTGTAAATATTTTCCAAACAAAGTTAAATGGGGAATTATTTTTCCCTAAACAGATTAGTTTTTGGAATATTCTCCAACTAACTTTGTTTCGATAATATTTACACCAAACTAATTCCATTAGTAAACCGGCAAAATACAATTTACACAAAAATACTACGAACATATTTTTTCTAATTCTCCATTCCAAAGGAAAGCCGGAATACGCAACTTGGATATAGATCACTGTTTCACTTCCCGAACTAAAAGTAAACACATACATTTTGAAATGGTATTTGTCCCGTGTGAATAAAAACTAATTATGTAATGTACGCATTATTCTTAAACTCGTATTGTGCGCGTCGTTTTTTATTTGAAAACCCATACGTTAATTGTAAATCCATACTACATACCTGTTGAAAAATAAATTCAAACTGTTTATCCTTTTAAAACACATAAAAAATCAATATTTTACATAATCAACCACACAAAGTTTTTTGTTGATACAAAAAGTTGTACTTTTTACTCAACCAAATTCATTAATAATTTATACCGAACCACAACAGTTTGTCACTTATCGGATTTTAAAATGTGTATGTGTGTTGCTGGCAGTTCAATAAAAATCATTTCTCTCGACTCCGAGAAACAAAAATCAAGAACTTAAAATTAAAATTTGAACTTTTCGATTTCCATAATTTAACACTTTACGTTTAAGAATTTTTTTTATATACTAACAAAGCTGTAAATATTTTAATAATTCAATTTTATTCTGTACGAGTACTCGTTTTGGGTAAACTTTTTGGAAAATAAAGTGAAATTAAAAAACACACAAACGTATGACTAACGAACAAGCGGAAAGTTTTCAAACTAAATATGCTTTAATGATTTTTCAGTAAAATTTAACTCGGAACTGGTTAAAGTACAAAACTTTGAATCGTTTTATACCATTGTAACACACGAAGGGATTTAAAAAATATGTTATAGTATTGCATTGTACGTCCATAGGTTTAATAGTATGTATGTATGTATATATATATATATATATATATATATATATATATATATATATATATATATATATATATATATATTCTCTATTCTCTCTAATACATATATGCGAATATAACTGTTATTGACGATTTATTGTGGGTATGGGGTGGATTTTATTATAATATAATATCTTTTTATTATTAGTTTGGTGGGTGGCAATACGGGTATGTTTACAATATAGTGCCTCTATAAGTAATGTGAACAGGGAAGTTTAAACCTAATTGTATTGAGTCAGGTTATTGAAACAATTTTTTAAAATTTAGTAAAATTTTAATGTATGTCAGTAAAATGAGGTTCTATTATGGAATTCAAAAACTTAGAAGGTGGGTCTCACATTTGTTGAACGAACACAACCTATAGGTCAACGTATGAACACGTACCTTTCAATGCTTGCCCGGGAACAAAAAAGGGTTTCTTGTAGAAAATTGTGACGGGTGATTTAAAATATAGTATTCACGAGAATCCCAAATGTAAAAAGTCGTGGATCGACCCCGGGCAACCCAGTACATCGACGCCGAAACATAACATTCACTTAAAGCAGGTTCTTCTGTGTGTCTGGCGAGACATGAAAGGTGTATTTATTACGAATTCCTGAAAACTGGTGACTGCAGAACGCTACAGCCTGTACAGTTGAATAAATTGAGAGAAGAACTTGATAAGAAATGGTCATTTATTGGGCAAAGAAGCAGGCAAGTCATACTACTGCAAGATAGTGGGTTACTTCACGTTTCTCGCGTGACTCATAAGATCCTCTTTAACTTGGGATGTGAAGTTCCCGACTACCACTTGCTCCGGTCAATGCAGCACGTTTAGTTCATAAACAATTCAAAACGCTAGACGATGTGCGTAAATTCGTCGAAGACTTTAGCGCGTCGAAGCCTGCAAGTTTTTTATGCGACGGCTTTTGTATGCTACCTGAGGCGCAAGGTCGATGGACGATATTTCCAAGATTAAAATCGTTGTTGTCTAATTTTTATATAAAACCAATTTGCTATACGTCATACACCTAATGATTGTTTATACAGTTTAACCCACACATTATTCTTTAAAATTGGTTGTTACTTTCTTTTATGTAGTAAAATAAAGTATAGTATCTGACAAATTTTGAATTGTAGATTCTGCAGATTTACCATTCGCTATATCGCCGAAATAAAAAAAGTGGTTTTTGATTATCTCTGTATGAGTGTGTGTGGTCCGTACAGACATTTGTAGCTTCTCTACAGCGCATAAACTGAGCCTTTTGTTGAGCCCATATGTTCTCATAAATTGAGAGATCCCAATGATTTTTGGCTGAAATCGGTCTACCAAAAGTGGCAGTGGCAGACTCCATAGGAACTTTTTCGATTTTTGTAAATACTTAAGAAAAACGATTAAGAACTAATAGACAGCCCAATCGGAATGTTTGATCGGAATACAATTGTATACTTAAGCTATTACCAGAGATAAGGATAGGAATGCTTATCTCTGCTATTACTATAAATTATCACAGTGATGTTTGGTCGAAATCCATCCCTCGGAAGTGACAGCTTCCGTCGGAGCTTTATCGTCTTTTTTGCAAATATTTTGGAAATTATATTATTTGTGAGAAAAGCATTTACGAACTAACAGATTCTAAATTAATTTTACAACAATACGGGTCCAGATCAGAAATAATGTGCTTTTATAAAAAGATCTCGGATGACTATTTGGAATAAAACTTCATACTTGAACTTTCTATATTTAGGAACACCCAATTGTTTCTTAGGAAATTTGGTGGAAATTTGTGTACCGAAAGTGGCAGCATCAATGAGAGCTCTTTCAATTTTTGCAGTCGATGTAAAAAATTGTTAGGTTATAACACTAGGATCTCTCAAACAGAAGATTTCCACGCCAAGAAAGGTCTGGTCAAATTAGCGTGAATATATGCGAACATACTACGAAATCATTGGAAACTAATGTTATAACGAAAATTCGACAGATTGTTTTGCAAACGAAAAAAAATCTTACGAAAAACTTCCATCAAAGTTCCATTGAGATTGTAACAATGACTAAAATGAGTCAAAGGGTGAAGGTAGATTTGATACTTTTTATAAAACGTCAAGTCGTGTTGAGGAAAAATAATAATTAAATATTAGGCTAGGTAGTACTTACTTGTATGTGTAATTCAAACTATATAGGGAAATTGAAATTTTATCTTCATACGTTTACGTATTTTAAGCAAACTTATATTCATAACCAAGGCAGTTATAGCTTTTCTAAAAGCACACAAATCGGGATTTATTTGTAGTTAGATGCACATTAAATGGCTTTCACTTGGCAATAATGGTAACGTCAAACTCCTTCGTCAAAGCTAAGGTGACTTTACATGTACCATTTTGCAGCGTATGCTCATCTGTCACTTTATAAGCGTTTAAATAAAGTCTTTTCACTGTGAAATTAAAGAGAAATACCCTGTGTTGAGAAAACTGTTTTATCTGTTGAACCTGTGGTTAGAATTTTATAACATTATATTCATTCCAAAGCTTATGCAATTGCTCTATAAAGTGTGTCCAACAAATAATGAACTTTATATTATTTATTTCGAAAATTTAATAAGAAATTAGAAATTTATTAATTTTTTCAGCAAAATTTCGCGTTTTGCTAGCGCTTAAAAATGAATATTTTAACTTGCCTTATGGTAAGTTCAAATCATTTGGAACGATAAAAATCAGATGATATCAAATCACAGATAATAATATACGGATCATTCAAGACCAACAATTATTTTCGCACAAACAGCGAAGCATACGAAAATTTTAGTTATTTCTCATAAAACCTGTATAGCATCATCAACAATTGCGGTTCAGCCGTTATGATTTGGATCTATTGGAGCTCTTGAAATAACAAATTGGCATTTTATAATTGATTTGTATGAGAAAATAGTATTTAAATTAAAAAAAATTATGAACTAATCTTTGTCGAAATTTAATGAAACTGAATTTTAATGTACATATAGAGCCCAAATTAAAATTTAGTTGATCTATCTTAGAATGGCCTCCCTGTGTGCAGTAATCAAAAAGGCATGAATTTGGTTTGACTAGGATATTGTCGTTAGGTTCTAATAAGTTGCTCGAGCTTGAGGTTTAAAATACTCATCTTCCGAGGGCGTCACGTGATAAGGGCATCAAGAATAAAAAATAGCTCGTTTTGAAATGTTTCTTGAGGCGATTAATTTACGAATAAAATGGGGTTTGTGATAGGGCACCAAAAAAACTTTATATTATTATGTTTCTATTCATTTGCAGAAAGATGTATTAACAAATAAAATTTTGTATGGAGGGAGAGTGCACCATATCAGTGCCTATGTATAACATATATACCCATATGGACTTTGTATGTATGCAGGCCCAAAAAACGTAACCACGGAAAAACTTTCATACATAGGCTATGGAAATTCTTTTTGTAAAGTTTTTTTGACTTCATTTATTTAAATCTCTAAATATGGCAGAAAAATAAATTTTCATTCTCCCTGAGCATGAACTTTGATTATTTATCTTTAATTTTGATAAATGGCTTTTCATTTTTAAGGTAGTTTTCTTTCACAATTTTACCATTTGATCGTCGTATACAATATATAGAGCATAATTTGTTTGTCTGAACGTAGAGCAATTATTTTTTCGTTATTTTTTCTCTATCTACTCTTCATTCGTATACCCACACTATGCTCTATATATTATACGATCCACAAAGCATAGCGGAAAAAGATAAATTTTTGAATGGGAACTACCTAAAAAATTAAAACTAATTGATCACAATTAAATAAACAAAGTTTATGTTCAGTGGCCCTATTCTAGTAATTCCCGGGGAATGGAAATTTTAAATTTTGTAGCAGTTTTATTCCCTTTTAGAAGTTTTGACGTTTTTTATTCCATACCTATTTTAGGAAAGAATAAACTGGGAATAGAATTTAACGGAAATTTATTGTATTTTGTACTTATAGCAATATTATGACTGTAAATTTATACTAAAAACTGGTAATATTTATTGGAAATATTAATAGCCAATGTTTTACTTTAATAAACAAAATTATTTTTTAAGTAAAACTCAATTAAAATATCAACAAAAACCAATTAAGAAGAATTTTATAATCGTCCGTGAATTTAATTTGTTTAAGAATTTTTTCGGCTTTTCGGACAAAATATTATTTTAATATACCCATACGATGTTTACGACTATTTTAGTCGCAGAAACAAAGAGGCCATTTATTAACAATATTTCTACCACAAAAGTAGAAAAAATGCGCTCCCCTCCCCCAAACCTTTAACCCCAGGGCAATAGTGTACACAAAGATACACAAACCCTTACAAAAATGAGAAATCCCTTAGGTAACTTCTTGACAGCTTGGTTTCGTACTGATAAAAAAGTTGGTCTACTCATCAGGTTGCAACGACCAAACTGCAAAAATACAACTCTTGCTTTGTACCGATAATACAAAACAAGAACATATCGATTTAGCGAATTGACACACACATACATAGTGAGAATTTCCTGTGGTTTCTGATTTAGTGATATATAATTCGCTAAATCGATATGTTCTTGTTTTGTATTATCGGTACAAAGCAAGAGTTGTATTTTTGCAGTTTAGTCGTTGGAACCTGATGAGTAGACCAACTTTTTTATCAGTACGAAACCAAGCTGCCAAGAAGTTACTTAAGGGATTTCTCATTTTTGTAAGTATATATATATATATATATATATATATATATATATATATATATATATATATATATATATATATATATATATATATATATATATCGCACTATCCATTCAAAAAGACTCTAAGTACTAGTTGGTGTCTTTTTGAAGTATTGCATTTTAGAAATCTATGGACCAATCTCTATCGATGTTTCAAGTTAGATTTGTACCACGTGACCTCCCTGTATAAGATAATTGGGTTTCAATATTAAATTTACTATGAGCTTCCACTAGAATTTTCAAAGAAAAAGTGATTTCCTGAAAAATCAAGTTTTTGACTTAGAGTTATTTTGAATGGATAGTGCGAATATATATATATATATATATATATATATATATATATATATATATATATATATATATATATATATATATATATATATATATATATATATATATATATATATATATATATATATATATATATATATATATATATATATATATATATATATATATATATATATATATATATATTTATATATATATATATATATATATATATATATATATATATATATATATATATATATATATATATATATATATATATATATATATCTTTCGTTGATTCTCCTTTCCTCAAAGAGCTGTGTAAATAAAAACACATTAAAATGCCATTTAAGAAATTCAAATTTTCTAGGCCTTTGAATCTAATTCTTACACGTAATTATGCTTAAATAATTATGCTTAAATTCATAATATGCGATTATTACAACACATAGTGGGCTGAACACTTAATTTATCTACACTTGGGTGGAAAAAAATTGCACATTGCTCAATTTTCCACAACAGTTCAAAAATATCAATAAAATCCAATATTTGTTTAATTTCTTTTTAATGCAGATTTAAAGTCTATTTCAATACCTATCTAGTGGTACTTGTACCATGCTTTCTGTACTTGTACCATGCCAACAATGATTTTTTGTCAAATGCATATAGCAGGCTCTCGAATTAAATTCTAAAAATAATTCAACAAGATCAATACAATAGCATGCCATGAAATATCTCGCTCGGGATTGTGATCATTCGCATATCGACGTTTAGCGTGAACGATCCTTTATTGATTACGTTTTCAACCGGAGGAAAGAAATGGATACCACACCAAAGGTATCTGCACAAGTGGTTGCACTAATTTATAGGGGGCAGCACCAAATTGTAGTGGCTCTACAACTAAATTTGAGCCGATTCTCCGTTCGTCGAGTGTTGCAGGAATATGTATCAGGAAACTGGTGGCTTCAGACGGCGACCAGGATTTGGCCGACTTCATGCTACAGCACAGCGTGATGTCCGCTTTCTTGTAACAACTTCGTTGCGAAATCGCCTTATGAATGCAGTTCAACTGGGACGGTGTCTCCAAGAAGTTCATGAAGTCGAAGTCAGTCGGTGGACAGTTAGAAAACGACTTCAAGGAGTTAATCTGACTGCACACAAACCAGCAAATGGGCCGAAATTAACCGCAGCCCACCGACGAGCCCGTCGTGAGTTCGCTCGAGAGCATTTGAATTGGACAGAAGAAGAATGGAGAACAGTCTTGTTCTCTGACGAGTGCAGGATGTGTTTATATGGCACCGATGGACGCGGAAGAGTATACAGAAGGCAAGGAGAGCGATATGCACAATGTTGCATTGAAGAACGTGTCTCGTATGGCGGTGGATCGTGCATGTTTTGGGGAGGCATATCATTAGAGCCGAAGACAGATCTTGTATTCATACTGCCTAATACTGCCTGTCGATCAAGAGGAATGAATTCTCAACGATACATTGAGGATGTACTCGAGGAGTACGTCATACTTTTTGCCGGGTATATTGGTGAAAATTTTCTCTTTATTCAGGATAATGCGAGGCCGCATACGGCTGGTTTAGTATACCAGTACCTTCCATTCGGGCCAGGGGAGGGAATACTTCTTATTAATGAAACTGTTTTTTTGTTTATTTCCATGTTTTAATTCGATTTTTACGTCTAATTTTCCTGCTGACAAATTCACAAAAACGTATACCTCAGATGTTTACCCAAAATAATCATTTTGATGGCACGTATAAAGGTACCACTGGATAGGTATTGAAATAGACCTTGAATCTGCATTAAAAAAAACTAAACAAAGGTTGAGTTTTTTTGATATTTTTGAACTTTTGTGGTCCTTGCTTGTATGGGGCAAAAAAATGTAGAGATATCTGAATATGAATTCTACATATCTTTGTTTAAAGTTTACATCTCTAGCGAACCGTCTTTCTAATTGAATTAGTCTGGCAATGGCCATTTTTCGTGATTCTGCTAGCTTCGGAACGTTTTCTTTCAAGGGTAAGTTTACAATATACCTGCCGTTCCAATGGCGTACGAGTTTTACAAAATGTTCGTCAGCTCTCTCCTCTTCTTCCGTTCGTGTTGTCTGATCAGCTATGCCCTCGTTCTCTACGAGTAACTCCAATTGTTCACTGATCGCTTTTGTTGATATCAAGCTAGTTTTAGTTGCTTGATTAGTAGATCTCATGCATCCGATTATTATCCAACCAAGCTCGGTCTCTTGCGCCATGGGTTCTTGTTCATTCCCTTTTATGATATTGTTCAACACAATTGCTGGATAATAGTCAGCTCCAATTATAATGTCGATTTGACTTGGTTCATTAAACTTTGGGTCTGCCAATTTTATATTTTGTAGATGCTTAAATTTGTTTGTGTTAAATTTAGCTTCTGACAGATGATGCGTCAGTTGATCGAACACCATTGCTTCCATTCGAACCAAAAATTTACTGTCAAATCTCGGGGCTACCTCGAATTCTATTATGTTTTTACAAACTCCTGCTTTGAGACCACCCATTCCTGATATGGCAATATTTGTTTTCTTCTTCCTTACGTTGAGTAAATTTGCAGCACGTTTTGTGATGAAGGTACCTTGTGAACCGGAGTTGATCAAGGCCCGCAAAGTTATTGGTTCTTGGTTATCCCTATGTGCTGTAATTACTGCCGTTGCAAGCAGAGTTTGAAGTGTCTCTTCATTGTTTGAATTATGAGAGAGCACGTTCAACTTAGTTGGGTTGTTAACGTTATGCATAAGTGTATTATGCTTCCTATTGCAAACATTACATTTCTCGCCACTTTTGCAAGTTGTAGTGCTATCTTTCTCAAAGCAAACTCTACATAATGCTAGGAGTTGGATGAGCTGTGTTCTTTCGTGTACGCTTAATGCTTTGAAATTCGCACATGACTTAGTTTATGATTTCCATCGCAGTGTCGACAATTAGTTCTAAGAGTATTCTCCTTATTGATGTATAAGTTCTTTTCAATTTTATGCTGTGTTGCACGTACTTCATAAGGTTTGTTGTTTGTGGCGAATTTTTATTGTGTTTCAAATGAGAGAAACCGTTGTTCCAAAAAACGGAGAAAATCTTTGAGATCCTCCACCTTTCTGGGATCCTCTAACTGCATTTCATAAAGTTTGCTGGTTTCGATATCAACCTTATTTAGTAATATATGCGTTATGAATAAGTCCCAAGTAGATGTATCGGATCCTAATCCTTTTAATGCATTTAGAACTTCCTTTGTTATATCATGAAATTCTTTAGGGATTCTCCTGATTCCTGGGATAGCTTAGGTAACCGTACGAAAATGGCTAACTGCTTGTGAGCAAGTATCCCTTTATTTTCGTACCTATCATTTAGTAGCTGCCATGCTATGTTGTATAGTTGTCGTTTGTTAGCTCCAGGTTACTTATTATTTTTGCCGCAGAGCCACCAATATATCGTTTTTAAAGACGAGATCTTAACTGCGTTCGGTATTTGTTTATTTTCGTGAACAATGAGCGATCCGTGTACAAACTGGATAAATTGTACAAGTTTTAAATTAAAAAAAAAAACAATAAAAGTTTTCACTTTTATTTTAATTTTTTTATATTTTTATTTGACACTTGTTTCCTTGTTGATGGCTGGCGATAAAAGAAAAAATGAGTGAACGTTTTTATTAACAATATCTTTTCTCGCTATAAGCAGATGGCCAAAATTCTACACAACAAATTATTAGTGGGTACCCAATTAGATTATTAAGGTAAGTAGACAAATATAATATTATTAAAATAAGTAGATTGAAAAATTGAATGAATTATAAAATGAATAATATAATAATATAAATGAATTAAACTAATTTCTAGGTACTCAAGATGAATTTATACAAGGTAAGTATTAACTAATTGCTAATGTTTATTCTACGTTTAGGCTTATGTAATGTATGTATGCGATGTATTCCAGGTTGATTATGTGTTGCAGGTAGAGGATTTATTCCAGGTAAGTATGACTGGACTCATCGAGGTTTTACTGAACAATCCGAAAGCGATAATCGTATTTATAAAAATTTGATGATAATGAAAACACCCGTTCGCTTTCTATAGATGTTGGCTGAATGAAAAGCGCATCTAGCAGTTTCTTTATATTTGTGGTTGTGTTACCGGTAGCTTCGTAAATTTGAATTTTTTTTTTGTAGAGTACTCTTTTGGAGAACGTGACAAGAGGCCGGTTTAAACACCCTCGAAGCTGTTATCGTTTCGGCCAGCATTTCCTTCAAATTAGGTGTTTCTGTACTTTGCCGGTTTCAATGCTCGTCATCTTCTGCTGTTGATTCCAAACACTCATTTGCTATGTTAGCATTCGCAATAACTATTAATAAGTCACAAGGCCAAACAATGTCCATTTGTGGGTTGAATCTAGAAAATATGTGCTTCTCACATGACCAATTATATGTTGCGTGTCCTTGCATTGGCAAACCATCAAGTTTGTTCATTTATACACCTCAGGGATGGACGAAAAACATTGTTCATCAACTCGCATTAAGATAAAAACAAAACAAACATTATTTCTTTTAGTTTTCAAGTTAGTTTAATTTCGTTTAGTTTATTTATGTTAATACTTTACTGTTTTTACATTAATACGAATAAGATATCATGGAAGTGAATTGAGTTTTTTTTTTTGTTTGCTATTAATCAAAATGAAAATCGGGTAAATTTGCATCACATGGTAAGGCGTCATATACCTACTCACTGTTCATCTTCGGTGTACATATATGGGGCAGGTTAAGGTCTGTCGGGCCCGCTAGAAACATTTCTGAAGACTGGTGATCAATTGTTTAAAAATTGTTAATAACACCTTTTCGTCATAATAGGTGAGGGAATGAGTTACTATTTTTGCTAAAGATTCGTTGCAATGGCAACTGGTTAGTAGTTAATTAATTCACTAATAATTATTTTGGTTATTAGTTTCAGATGTTTATACGAGAACATAATTTGCCGCCCGACGCGAGGTAGTAACATTAACTCACTTTTTTATTTGGTAACTGGTAAAATGTAAACTTTTAATGATTTACTAATCATCGGTGATACATATTAATTATTTCATTCTCCCATTTCTCAATTATTTATTAATATAATGTATTTCCCAAATACAAAAAAACTACCAAAGAAAGGCGATAAGTACGACAAGGGTAGAACAGGAGTTCAACACCTTCCAATTTTACCTACTCGTATTTACTCAACAATTCTTGGAGGTGTTATTTACAATCAATTAGTAAAACATCGGTCGCATAAAACCTGTATATGGGTTCCAAAAAAGTACCACATCTCTCGTCAGCTATATAAACGTGATTAAGTTCAATCATTCATTTACTTTAGTTTTCGAATAAACTGAAAAATATCATTTAATACACTGGAACAAATTTCGTGTATTTTATCAAATTGAGAACTGTTTGCACTAAAGATGAGTTCGAGTAGAATTGTATACGGACTAACGGCTTCAGTATTATAGCTCTCACTGATAAACCGGAGATCGCTGCTCTCTTCCTATTTAACAAGGCTTTTATTTTAAACTTGGGGTGCGAAGAAGCGGGAATTTATAACCTTGTTGGGGATACATGTCTGACACTAGGCGCTTTCAGGTATTCGAGTGCTTAAAGTAAGGTTATATCTTCTTGAAAATTACACGAAATGTGTACACATTTTATACGTGTTTACATATTTAACACAATTTAGAATGCATAATAATATTATGAATTAATACTTACAATATCTTTTTATTAAATTTTAAAATATATTATTAAAATATTTTTCTTGTTGTTTGTTTACAATTTATTTCATTAATATGACAACTTAAACACAAAAAAAAATCAAAACAATCTTTTAAAGTTTAGTGCGGCCTATAATAGCCAAAGAAAGAACTGACGACATAAAATGATGTCGTATACTGCAAAATTTTTAAAGCAGTGTGGCCTGTAGTATTCTAGGTGCTCTGGTTAAACCGTGTTTTGAAAGCAATTGACACCCGGGATTCGCGAATTTAAATTTTGATTCCTATTTGTTTATTCTAGTACATTCTATCATTCATGCCATTACACTATCCAACTATAAACATTTTGACATTGAACATATTAAAATAATTACTCCCATTTTTTATAATTCTATTATTCCTAAGCAATATATACATTCCTATTTACTATCAGACCGGCAAACATTGAACACAAAAGAGGTAATAAGACGTATAACGTTTATAAATGAAATATTTATGGTATTATGTGGTATTTTAATAAAATATGACAACAATGACTGTTATACATAATAAAAATGTATGTTTTTTAAATTTTTTATGGGTGTAAGAGTCTTAAGTAACCACATAATTTGCTTACTGCGTACATATTATAAATGTATTAATTAGATCTTTTGATGGCCACAATTTAATGGCTGATTCAATATAGGATCTTATATTGATATACAATTACAACAGAAATCTATTATTAACAAATATAATAGATTTCTGTTGTAATTTTATATGGTGCCATGGTTATCGCACTTTTTCACAACTGATACCGTTTATATTTTTCAAATCTATTTATAACATGAAGCCGAATCCCAAAACTGAATTGCGAGTGCGATGAATCGATACAGTTGGTGATAGGTCACCGCATAGGCGAATCAAAAAGAAAGGCAATTGAGAGAAGTTTCCTTAAATCTAAATTATTATTACATTAAAATGTGAAGCATTCCATCAAATAATAATACTTACAATTTTTAACCAAACGACAGACTATTCAAACATACTAAATTGGATTAACGGGAACTATTGAGTATTCAGACACACTAAAGTGAAATAAACACTTGTTTTAATGAAACCGTTCAATTTTCAATATTTTTTGTGAGCAAAATAGAATATTGGTTTACGACAGATGAAAATCCATTTTTTGATGCGAGAGAACAATTCTGTGGCAATAATGCAAAAGGGAGTATGTTATATCATTATACAATACTATTTTATAAAGGGATAAACTACGAAAATCGTTTGGTACATCTGACTATTCTGATTGGTAGAGTACATAATTAGGCATCACGTAACACTTAAATACTTTGCCAATATGCTGAAACCTTTTTTACATAATCATTTACAACTTCAAAATGGTCTCCAAAAAGTTTTGTAAAATGAGTTATTCCCTTTTGTATTATTGCCACAGAATTTACCAAACGAGGTGAACCCAAAGATAAACTAAACAATTTAACGATTAAACTAAATGATCTAACATTTTTAAATATAAAGAAATCAATATTTGAAAGTAATATTTTGTCCGAAAAAACGAGAAGAATCTTGAATAAACGAACCACGTTAAATTACAAATAAACTAGCTGAGTGTCGATTTTGTACCAAAAATTACAGCGCGAGCTGGCGAGGTGTTGCCAAAAATTGTGTGTACACTGTACATATACAGTGTATAATATACAATTTTATATTTGTACATATTGTATTTTTTCTCTCCTGTGTCTGTGCATTCTGTTCGTCAATTTTACAAAGACAATTAAACCAAAAAAAAAGTTTCGGTTGAATCGGTTGAATAGTTATGATGCTGACGTCTTGCTTTTGAGTAGTGGAACCAATTGTTTGCTATGTGATTTTGATTTTTCATTTTCAAATGTTTGAACAATACGACTTCACATTTGTCACATCAATTAAACAAATATATAAACAAAATGACGCGCATGCGCTCAAGCAAACCAATATTAATAAAATAACCACTACTGTTTTTCCGGTTTGATCACCTCGCGCTGTTATTTTTGGTACAAAATCGACACTCAGGCAACATTAGTTTTAATTTGCGTGAATTTAATTTTGTCGCTAGCTAGAGACGGAATTTAACGTTATGGAATTTTTCGTCACTAGAGGGTTGCAACAACATGCTTTCGCTGAAAGTATACAGCTATCGAAAGTTAATAGTTTGTCGTCCTAAAAGTATTTATTATTAATGCGCACTTAAAAATATGGGCTCTATTAAAGAGAAACTTAATTTAGTCTATATCTCTGAAACTAATGAGCTTTAAGGTTATTCAATATTACAACTAGATGTCCCACTCGACTCTAAACATTGCTCACAATAAGTATTGTTCTCCTATTTAGCACTATCGTTGTGATGGCAGCCCCATTTACTTGTAGAAAATTGTTTTCTTCTTCAATTTTTTTTAGGTAAATAAGAAAGCATCCGCTATATAAAAATATTTAATGTGCGAGAAAGAAAGAAATATTTATAGTAATGCCATAATTTTTTTATAGCATTATTATTAATTTATTTTTAATTAATTCAAATGAAAAATTTACATTTTTATCTATGGCGTCTGTTTTTATTATTAATCCTTAACATTTTTAAATACGAAATATTTTTTTTTTGTGTAATTTTAAAACATGTTGCCATAAAAATATGTTTCATGAATGGCTACTGCCATCAGGTAGATTTCATCTAAGCGCATGCAGAGGCCTCCACGGTGATTTTTGCCGGCTACAACTCAGGGAGAAGTGTTATGGGACGTGGGGTTTGAGGGTTGGATGGCTCCTAGCTTACACCGTGATTACAGAGATTTAAATAAAAAAAAAAAACGCAAATTATAAATAATCATAAACCCGAGTTCCGCCTTAAATGAACGAACAGCAAAAAATAAAAAATAAAAAAATTTTAACGGAAGAGAGGTGCCTTGGTGCGCGTATTCGTCCGAACTCAAACGGTGGTAAACACCGGTTTCGAATAAGGATGTGGGCACCAAGGGACCGCCAACCCTACACCGACGTGGGAAGAGAAATCTCCCTAACCATACCCAACCGAGAAAATTAAGAATTCATTTTTTTATTTTAATAATTAAAAAGAAAAACAAAGAAAAGAAACAACAAACTTCCCACGAAAAAAAAAATATGAGGGAGCGAGACCAACACACACCGAGCGCGCGACCGTCGGCCGTTATCCGGCGCTCGATTACAATTCAAAAAATTTAAAATTTATAATAAACTCGGTTTTGCCAGGCCGCCGAAAATATCGAGCGTCGGTTTACTGAGCAACCGAAAATAAAGTGGCCTCAACTGACCACCTGTAACCACCTGGTTGGACGTCCTTCACCAAAACAAAAACACCGTAGCAATAATGGGCGCTTCTCGATAACGCGGTATTCGTTAATACCAGATGACACAAAATAACTAGTTCGGCTATTTCCACCGTGCTCAGAAAAGTGTATATAAAAAAAACACACAAACACAACTATTTATTTTATAAACTCTCTTATTTTTTATTTAAAATTTGTTTATAAATTTTCTTTTATTTTGGCTCTTTCACCTTCACTTTATAATTATACAAAACAACTCTTAATTCATATTAATATATTTACGATAATTTCAATATTATCTCGCGTGATTCTTTTATTAGAAATTCAATTTTTAAATTTTCCTTCCTTATATTTTTTTATTGAAAGGAAAATGGCGTCAATTTAACTAAACGTACGACGACCTTCCTAACTACACGCTTTCTATCTCGCACTCTAACCAACTCGACTTTTATTTTCCAAAATACAATCAAGACTGACTGACAAAAAAAAAACACTCGCACCAAATAACGACGCACAAAACGTTCTAGAAGAATTTTCTTTCTTCTCTGTTTTTCGTTTACATCAGTTCGCATACGAGAAGCATATAAGAAAAAACATTCTTCTAGAGCGTTTTACTTTGCACACAAACCACCCAACCTATTAAGCAAAAACACAAACGAAGGGGAATATAACATAAAAAGAGGTAGTTACGAACACGTAGTCGTAACAAATACTCGAATCGAATATATTTTATGGCAACATTTGTTTTTATGGCAACATTTTATAGTAGTTTTTGCGGTGTAGTGGCTTAAAAATCTTCTGCAAAATTTTGGTTGGATATATTTCCTTTCTTGTCTCTCATGCGCAAAAGGTCAATGTTATATCTCTTTCATTTTGAAGAAGAAAAATGTTGGTCGCATGTAAATGGGTAACATTTACATTTTTAACTATGGCGTCTGTTTTTATTATGAATCCTCAACATTTATAAATACGAAATAATTTGTTTATTTGTTAATTTTAAAAATGTTGCCATAAAAAATACTCGGATCGAATATATTTTATATATTCGATCCGAGTATTTTTATGACATTTTTAAAATTAACAAAAAAACAAATTATTTCGTATTTATAAATGTTGAGGATTCATAATAAAAACAGACGCCATAGTTAAAAATGTAAATTTCGCAATTTTATTTCATTAAAAATAAACTAATAATGATCCTATAAAAATTTATGCCACTACTATACTCATGTTTATTTCTTTCTGGCATATGGAATATTTTTATATAGCGGATCCTTATTAGTATTTTATATACCTGCAAAAATTTGTAGAAGAAAACAATTTTCAAAGAGGATTATTATTATTATAATTTCATTCTACAGTTAGTACGAAAATGATCATACACACTGATTTTTGAGAAAAATTTACAAAATATAAGGATTATAGAACTTATTTTGCAGTTTTTTGTCAGATTAAATTATTTTACAAATTAACAAATGACCGAACGCAAAGAAAATGATCATACACTTATAGTATGATCCTTAATTTTTTTTTAATCATTTACATAAATTATGTTTATATTTTATATATATTTATTTTTTAATATCGAGTTGGCCCTCCTTTATATTTATAACCTCTTTCATATTACATACAGGCGTATACAAACTAAAATGTAACGATTGCGAGGCGTTCGGCCGGTGTTAGAAATGAAACTACCAAAGAAGAACGCCAAATAATAATTAATATGAAAAGTAATGGAAAATCTTTGCGCGAAATTTGAAAATTGGCCGTATCACTTCTCCAGTGGCCCAAATGATATCCAGATTCAACGTCACACAATCGGTTGAAAACGGGCGGCAGCGATCGGTGCGAAGACTAACATTTTCCAATCGGGACGAACGAAATATTTTGGGTTTGGTGAGAGAAAATCCAAAAACAAGCGTTCCAAAACTAGCTTCAGAAGTGGAGAAGATACTTAATAAAGCTGCCCACCCCCAAAATATTAGAAAGGTTTTTTGGAAACATGCGTGTGCCACGCAAGAAGCCATTAATTTCGAATGTTAATTCCAAAAACAGAATTGAATTTGCAGAAAAAATAAAAACAAAAGAGATAGCTTCTGGAAGATGGTTGTTTTTACGGATAAAGTAAATTCAACATTTTCGGAGCTGATGGGAGTGGTAAAATTTGGAGAAAATCTGCTACCTGCTATTAAACCTGATGGTTTTTCCGTAATGGTGTGGGGTTCAATATCGGCGAGTGGGGTAGGTAAACTTTTTTTCTAAATGGACATTTGGATGTCTGCAAATAACTAGGTTTTCTTAAGGTCAATTTGAAACCATCCGTGGAACAATTGGGGCTTGGGCCATCATGGATCCTCCAGCAAGACAACGATCCTAAGCAAACGGTACACATTATGAAAGAATGGAATTTAGATAACGTCCCAAACCAGTTACATTCGCCACCCCAATCGCCTTACCTGAACCCCAATGAACATTTACCTAGAACGCCAAATTAGAAAATATGTACAGGATTACCAGCAAAAAAACGTTGCAAGAAACAATAATCAGGGATTGGGATAAAACGTCACCGGGAGTAACCAAGTAGTTAGTAGAACAACTAGAAGACTGAAAGTGGTTATAAAAATTAAAGGAGGATCAACTCGATATTAAAATAATTATGAAACATAATTTATGTAAATGATTTAAAAAGAAGTCAAGGATCATACTATGTGCATGATCATTTTCGTTGTAAAAAATTCTTGATTTTTTTTTATTATAAACGGTAAATGAATTTCTATTTTTGGATTTGTAATTTGTAAAATTATTTAATTTAATAAAAGACTGCAAAATAAATTCTTTAATCCGTTTAATTTGTAAAAAAAAATTCAAAACTCAGTGTGTATGACATTTTCGTTACTGGCTGTATATTTCAATGCGAAGCCGTTCACTATGGCACATTTTAAAACAGGATGTAATAAAACAGGACATCACAAAACAGTACATGGTACGGAACAGGACCGATAAAAACAGTACATCACAAAACAGTACATGGTACATTAAAGTACATGGTACGAAACAGGACCGATAAAAACAGTACATCACAAAACAGTACATGGTACATTAAAGTACATGGTACAAAACAGGACCGATGAAAACAGTACATCACAAAACAGTAAATGGTACGCTACAGTACATGGTACGAAACAGGACCGATAAAAACAGTACATCACAAAACAGTACATGGTACACTAAAGTACATTTTACTGAACGTTAAGCTGGAGGATTTTTTCAGCTTGATTTGTTAAATATTTTTTATTGAATAAGTTTAGTAATTAGGATATTATCAAGTGGCTATTTGCCTTCACCTAGAGTAATTAGACAGTATACTATATATTGCTTTAAGTTATAATAAAATATCCCTTCACCTAACAATATATAACATTATTTTTATGTAAATCGCTAATACTTGATCGTTGCAAAATAGATCAAAAATTTAAATAAATATATAAATAAATATATCCCTTTTTAACCAAAAAAAAAAAATGGATCAATTTAAGTCCAAACCACACAAATGTGTGAGTAAAAAACCATAGTATGTAATGGCGTGTTTGATAAAAAATTTCGCTTGACTTGAAGTACAACCACCACAATTGTGTGTATAGTTATAGTGTTTTTTCGGGCGGAAATAAGTTTGACAGGAATGCACAAATGTGCATGTTATTTCAAAAAACATACAAAAATAAATTTTTGACATGGTACTTTTCCGTACCCACACAACTAGTTATTAAAACCGTAAAATTGACTATCAACTATTTTGTGGTGTTCTCTTTTATTATGTACTGTTTTTCGATATACTCTTCCGTACCATGTACTTTAGTGTACCATGTACTGTTTTGTGATGTACTGTTTTAATCGGTCCTGTTCCGTATCATGTACTTTAGTGTACCATGTACTGTTTTGTGATGTACTGTTTTAATCGGTCCTGTTCCGTACCATGTACTCTACTGTACCATGTACTGTTTTGTGATGTACTGTTTTAATCGGTCCTGTTTCGTACCATGTACTGTAGCGTACCATGTACTGTTTTGTGATATCCTATTTTGTGACATCCTGTTTTAGCAAATCCTGTTGTGAAATGTGTCGTTTCGTATGAGACCCATTTCAATGATATAATTACGACTATACATATCATTTTTGCTGATACATGCATTTAAAAATTATGAAACATATTTAATTTTCATTGTTTATCAACTGTTTATTGCATTTGCACAGTAGTAAACATTAATGGAAAGTAAGTAATTAGCGTCTTACTTTGGGAATTTTACAACAACAATGCCATACATTTCATTCCAACCAGAATAGTTTCATTCCAACTTTTAGTTGGAATAGGAATACAATTATTCTACGCAAATTGACCACTAGAGCAACTTTTTCGAAAATTAAGGCGCTTTCACGGTTGCATTCGTTCCGACAATCTGTCGTGACATGAACATTCCGCGTTTAATCAATTTTGTCTTTCTGATTTCATAGTTGACGATAAATTGTCGGAACGATTTTGCTACCATCTTGTCCGTAATTATTGAATTATTTGACAGTTGTGAATTATTGTTTGTATACAAACGTATACACAATGAAATGTGAAAATTTAGTTTCATTTGATTTCAAAATTTGTTTCATTTTTCAAATTTCAAACAAATAGAAAAAAAAAATCTTGAACGATTACTACTAGCTCTTTTTAACTGAGATTGTGCCATCTCTTTCTCACATTGTTCATTCAGACAAAAAGATAAAGTTAATCCAACTTGACAGAAAAAACTCCGAACAAAAAATAACGTCATTTTGACGATTATTGATTGGTTTAAAATATATTTGTTACGACAGATTGTCGGAACGAATGCAACCGTGAAAGCGCCTTTATTGTTTTATGGGTTGGCGTCTTGACAAGAAAAATCAATTTTAAATTTGTCAACAATAAAATAAATTAGATTTTTTTTTTTTGCTATCGCGTAAAGAACCAAACGATATAAATCAACGATACAAAAAATTAACTTCGATGCTAAATTAATCTGAAAAATAAAACACATTTACGACCAAAATGCATTTTATATTTTCATAAATATTTGTTATGACATAAAAGTAAAACGCATGCTTCGTTTGATTTTATTAGATTTTTGTACCAACCGATAAAATTATAAAAAAATTCGCTTGGCTCTTACTTTGGGCTAAATTTCATTCCTATTTGAATAGGAATAATATTTCCCAAAGTAAGACCAAAGAATATATACAACAAGAAAGGCATTTTGTTCGACAAAAATATACCAACAAAAAATCGTTTATGATTTTCTGAGTTTTTGTTTGTAACTTTCGAAGAACGAGATGGTCCTATAATCATACATTTCTCGTTCTAACATTAGTTTTATAAACACCACTTCGGCGGTTTCAAAATCAAAGGAATCAATACAAAAATCAAAAATATTGGAAAAGGGGAAAAATTGCGAAGCAAAACATTTTTAATTATCTCGTACGTAATTTAGTAACGCTTTATGCTTTAATTCCATGGATAAAATTTGCTGACAGCAATTTTTTTGCTGATAATACGCAAAAAAAATTATCATAAGAGTGACAAAGAACAGAAATATTTTTTATTTCATTTTATAGAAAAATTTTATGGTTTTACATTTTGGCATAATCTAAAAATTTCAATAAAATTTTTAATTTGAACTTTTTCGTACAATTCTATTTTCTTTTATATGTTTTAATTTTTTTATATGTACCACAAAAAGCCACTAACGTTAACAAATTTCAACACGAAAAAAAAAAATTAAATCGTCATTTCACTATAAACGAACAACTTATTTTGTATGAGTGTGAGAAAAATTTCGTATCTTTACATACATTTTTTGTAGATGTGTGAAAAATTCTGCCATAAAAAATACTCCAATTTACATTTTTTATGGCAGTAAACTTCCCCTATCACAAATATTCTCTCAGTAAAATTTTACTGACAACATGTTTTGTTTCGTACACAACCAGTAAAATCTATATTTTTTTCTCGCTTTTATTTCTACTGACAGCAGATTATTTCCATGGAATAGGCCCATTATCCTTTAAAGGCTGCGGTTTTTTTGAATTTATTGGAAATGCATTTACGTATTATTTTTCAGCTAAGGCTTGTTTATGTACGTAGCTACACATTTTTCATCAAAATACTCATGAAACCAACCATTTTTTTGTGTTTTGGAAGATATATTACATACCGAAATAATTTATTTGAAAATGTTTGTTGATTTCTATGTACATTGTATTTAGGAAAAATTTTGATTTTAAAAAAAATTAAAATGTGACACACATAGCTACTCGCGTAGTGAAGAAAGTTTATGAATGGAAAATTATTAAATGGAAAACAAAATATTAATTCAAATAAAAATTTACGAAATGGATAAGATTTGTTCTACAAAAGTGAACATCTACATAAACGATTATTTTTATTTTCGATTATTTTATTTCCATTTATTGTTCATTTTGGACTATTTTCTTCTGCATTCAAAAAGTTTTAATGTAAAAAAAATACAATTGCTTGAAAGTGGAATATCTACGAGTACACGTTTTATGCCTAGCCGAAGCCAATAAACTATTTGCGTTTGCGACTGAATCATTTTCATTTATGTATAAGCTAAATATTTTGAATCTAACTATTTAACGGAGTTGATGATATGCTGTATAGATGGATTAGTTAAGAATTTTTTTTCTAATTTTGTGCGTTTTTATTCAAATTTTGAAATTGCTATTTGATTTATGTATAAATTATAAAAATATATAGTGCATATTATAAATATTTATTAAATCTGAAATTACTTAAACGTAATTGTAGTGAATAGGATTATACATAAATGTAATCGGGCATATTGGGTTGATTATAATAGTATGAACGTAGTAACAAAAGAACACACGTTCAATGTTACTGTAAGCAAGAGCGGAGAAACTTGACATCATTGTATTTAAATTGTTAATTGTAACCACATGTAATAATTACAAACTTATAATAAATATTATAATAATAATAATTGTGTTTTGTTTTAATATTAATAAATAACATTACTACCTCACCGGACACAACAACACATGGCGCAGTTGGTAAAAAAATAATAATTAAACAATTAAACATAAAAACTAAAAATAACGTGGTGCGAGAAAAAAAATTTTTTTTTTTTTGTGTGTTGAGGTTATAATCTGATAAAGTCCAGAAAGAAAAAATTAACAAATAATGGAAGGATTAAATAAACCAGATTGCTTACTTATAAAGGGCAACTTATTCAATAATTGGAAAAGATTCAAAGCCGATTTTGATGTATTTCTGATAGCGAGCGGTAAAGAAAATGCTGATGAGAAAATAAAAATAACCATGTTCAAAAATTTAATAGGACGTGACGCCGCGGATATTCTTGAGACCTTCAATATAGAAAAAGGTGAAAAAATGACACTACAAAATTGTTTGGACGAGTTTAATAAATATTGTCAACCAAAAATAAATATATTATACGAGTGGTATAATTTTTATAACCGAAATCAAAAACAGTACGAGCCCTTCGACGATTTTTTCGGAGAAATAAAGAAAATGGCGGAACAATGCGGTTTTGAAAAGCAACACGACACACTAGTCAGAGACAGATTGGTGTTTGGCCTAATGGATACAAATTTGAAAGAAAAATTTTTGAAAGAAGGTAATCCAAAACTACAGGATGTAGTTGATAGATGTCGTCTGGAGGAGAGAACTCGAAAACAGGCGGATGAAATACTCAAACATGCTGATGTAGCAGAGATCATAGGTAAAAAAAAATTTATAAATAATGATAAGGTTAGAGTTCAAAATGGTAGAAATAATTTTAATGCTAATCAAAATACAGAAAAGAATAGAAATGAATATTTAAAAAAAAATAGTTATGGTTCAAATAAACATTGTCAAAATTATAATTATAATAAGAATAATTCGTTTGCACAAACAAGAGGCGGTTTCATGGGTAATTGTCGAAGATGCGATCAAAAGCATGAAAAAGGAAAATGTCCTGCGTATGGTTCGGTGTGCGCAAAATGTCATGCAAAGCATCATTATACAAAGTGTTGTCGGTCGAGACACATAAACATTGTAGATAAACTTTATTGTGAAAACAATTATATAGACATAATTGAATTACAAATTTCAATGATTAGTGATAAAAAAGGATGGTTTGAAAAATTTTATATAAACAATATTGAAGTAGACTTTAAGATAGATACTGGTTCTGAGGTTAATGTTTTACCTTTAGGGACTTTGAACCAAATAACCCATGATTATAAAATGGAGAACACGGAGGTAATCCTTAAGGCTTTCGGTGGTTCGCGGATCGTGCCGCATGGTCTGGTTAGTTTGAGAATTAGACATAGAGGTCTAGAATTTTTGGAAAATTTTATAATAATTAATTCTGAGGTAACCCCGATAATCGGATTGGAAACAATTAAAAAATTTCAGTTTGTTAAAGATATTAAGGAAATCGAAAAAATAATGAAAGCGAGGTAGAACAATTTATAAAAAATAATGAAGTGATGTTCACAGGTTTAGGAAAGTTTCCTGATAAATTAAAGTTAGTGGTGAAAGAAGGTGCAAATCCTGTTGCTAGACCACCGCGCAGAATTCCATTAGCAATACGAAGTAGAGTAAAAGAAGCACTAGACAACTTAGTACGTAGTGATGTAATTGAAACATTAGCAGAACCGACTAACTGGGTTAGTAATTTGGTGGTAGTGCAAAAGCCTAACGGTAGCTTAAGGATTTGTTTAGATCCCAAACATTTAAATCAATCAATAAAAAAATATTATTATGAAATTCCAAGATTAGAAGACTTAACATCTAAATTAGCTGGGGTACAAACCTTTACAGTTTTAGACCTCAAGGATGTGTTTTACCAAGTTGAACTCGAGAACAGTTTGAAAAAGCTTTGTGCGTTCAGTTCACCTTTTGGTAGTTACAATTTCAAAAGATTGCCATTTGGCATAAATATAGCTCCGGAAACATTTCAAAGACTAAACGAAAAAAATGTTGGTGATATACCAGGAGTGTATATATACATAGATGATCTGTGACGGGAAGAACAGAGGAAGAGCACGACTGTAATTTAAAGGAGGTTGTCGAGCGAGCAAAAAAGTTGAATTTCAAATTAAAACTTTCAGTCCTACATACCCAAGGTCTAATGGGCAAGCCGAGAAAGCAGTACACATAGCTAAGAATTTGGTGAAGAAATCGATTGAGGATGGTCAAGATTTAAATTATATACTGTTGGAGTATCACAATCACCCAGTGGCTAATTTGGGCGCATCTCCAGCACAATTACTTTTAAGTCGCAGAACTCGATCAAAAATTCCAACTAAAGATGAACTTCTTAAACCAAAAGTTGAGAGTAACGTAGTAAACAAGCTTAAGGCAAATCAAAGTAACTCTAAACGGTTTTATGACGAACGGACTAAACAAAGACCCGAATTTATGAAAGGACAGTCAGTAGTTTACAGAAAAAATAATATGTGGGAACCGGCCCAAATTATAAACACTTATGATAGTCCTCGATCATACATTATAAAAAATGAAGAAGGAAGAAATCTTAGGCGTAATTCGTTCCATTTAAGAAAATCGGATAGGCAACCGCGAATTAAGACCGAAGTTGGGGAGGAAAGATCAATAAAGAATAGTGATAACGGTCCAGATTCGAATGGTCAATCTCAGAGTTTTGATCAGGGTGTAATTTTAAACAGAGGATGGAGAGAAGTATTCGATGAGAATCGAACGACTAGATCGGGCGAGTGTCGCGTCAGCCGTGAAGGTTTGAGGATTACGTCAGATATTAGTAAATAATTTTAAGTTTTTTAAATATCATTTGATAAGATTGAAACGAAGTAAAAATATATATTTTGTAAAAGGGGGAGGTGTAGTGAATAGGATTATAAATAAATGTAATCGGGCATATTGGGTTGATTATAATAGTATGAACGTAGTAACAAAAGAACACACGTTCAATGTTACTGTAAGCAAGAGCGGAGAAACTTGACATCATTGTATTTAAATTGTTAATTGTAACCACATGTAATAATTACAAACTTATAATAAATATTATAATAATAATAATTGTGTTTTGTTTTAATATTAATAAATAACATTACTACCTCGCCGGACACAACAACACAGTAATAATTTTTATTATGTGACTGTGTAGATTCTATGGTTTTGACTCGTTCTATGTACCTATACATATATTGAATGATTCGATAGATAGGTATCTCGCCATATAAAAATCGGAATTACTAAACTTCCTCAAATGAGCGAGTATAAGGCATTTTTTATTTTACAGTTTCAAAATTTTGACCTATCCAAGAATTATCTCGGACAAATTATGCTAACATAAATGTTATTGATCTTAGAACGGCTTTTGCAAAATGGCCTAAACCTGTTTAAATTTTACTTTAATCAAAGTTTCTAAAAAATCTCGATAATCACAATAGATTTTATGATTTTTAAGGAATTAACGTAGCCAGTTTATATAATTAGATGTTATCATGAACCTAATTCTTAGATAAGTAGAGAACATGGATGGTCCTATAATCATCCATTTCTCTTGAGCAATCACATTTCTCTCTTTCTCTTACTCCCTGGCACTATATCTCATCAAAGGATTTGGCCGCCTCAAATGAGGTTTCATAATCATATTTTCATTTCGGATAATGAATGATTAATCCATTGATCATTAGCCAACTGTGAATTTTTTTCCTTGTCATCACCAGGAATCGAACCCGGGACCTCTGGTCGCTGGCGCAAGTATACTGACCACTTCGCCACCCTCACATCACAAGTAGTAAAAAGAAAGGATCAGTTAATGACATGATTGACTAGAACTCTACACAACTACAAAACTACTTAACTGGTTACCTTACTCATTTCTAATCAATAAAAACACTCGGATAATTATAATACATGTTGACGTATGCAAAGATAGCCCAAAAACCAGCCCGAAACATACTTTATAAAAAGGTAGGTGTCCTCACTAAAATTCATCAAAAAGCCTTTCAGCCCGAAAAATAAAAATAATTTAGCTTCTATCCCGAAAATTTAAACAATTGCTTTCTTCAGGCTCGTTTAAAATTATCCAGGAATTTAAAGAAAGGTTTCATAGTTAAATCATAGATAATAAAAATGATCATGATTTTGAAAATTATTTAAAGATAATCTTAAACTGAAGCCTTTGAATAAACGTAAAGTTTGTGAAGTTTCTGAACCCTTAAAAAATTTTCGGATAGACCACATTTGTAGATTCCAGAATAGAATGCTGCATTGGTTATCAATACCCTTAAATTCTCTTCTATTTACTCAAGCATAGTGTAATGATAATTTAGATCATTTGTTGTCGATGAATGAAAGGCCGCCTAACTCACTCGTTAGAACATGTAGACACTCGTTAGAACACATAGACATATGTATTGCTAAGAAGCTCCCAGTTTAAAAATCTCAAATTCGCAGCAATTTAGAAATATTATTATCAAAATTTGTGGAAAAGTGCTTATTGCTTGTGCTTATGCTTATACATTTGCAATACATATGTCTACTATACATTTGCAATACATATGTCTACTAAGTATAAGAATTAAACACTTAATTAAAACTCTATTATGAATTTAATAGTTTAGCGTCTTCGTTTGTATCAGAATATAATTGTACCAGTGTATGTTCCTTTTACACAATCAAATACATCAATGATCGACTATATGCAAGGCCAGCTTGAGCTCTGGTTTGCTATTTACCCAAATTTCATCTAATAATTTTTGTAGAATTGAATTTGATTTCAGGATATTCTAGTACAGAATCAATTTTCATCATCTTACCAAATATCATAATGATCGCTCACGAAATTGCCTAGTTCTGTTACAGTTAGCCACTGTTAGAGAACTATCATAAATTATGTAAAAACATCAGAGTTTAGTCATTTTATTTATATTCGAGAGGTGTGCTTATTTCAGAAGAACTTCACAATATCGCAGTACTGTATACAAGACTCGAGATAATTTTCATCTGGCATAACCAATTATATTACTTCCGGTGAAGAAATCATCTATTAATGATCGGTTAAACAAGAGCCACGTGCATTTCACGCCACATTTCCAACATAAACATTATCGGTTAAGAAATTACAAGTAAAAGAAATGTCAAGACAGTACTCTGTTAACCATATTTAATTCAAAAATCACAATTACATCATGCAATATCGATATGTTCAATATAGATTAAAAATATCTAATTTTTATAAGACGTAAGGATCGGTGAGTAATGTTCCACGAGTAATGGTCATAGGGTCGTGTTTGGGGGCTTATAATGGATGAGTAACACACGGGAGGTTATTGCGGAGAGGTAATGACCGAGAAAAAAATGGCGGGCGAAAGAAAAATATATTGACTGGAATGGTAAATGGCCGATTAGTAAAGACGGAGAGGTGGGGAGTACTTGCCGAGGATCATGTACCGACGACTAACTGACCAGGAGGTAATGTTATAAATTATTGACAGAAGGGGATAAGGCGGTAAAGCGCAAATTAAAGACAACATTTTTGATCAAGAGGTTCCTATTTGCAATTTTATCAATTAAAAATTACTCATTCCCAATGTCTTTGGTGGAAGATAGTTTTTACCGATGTTCTTTCTAATTGGATTCAAATGTGTTGATTCGTGTTATTTAAGAGGCGAGGCTACGTTACTCATTTCTCAATAAAACACACTCGAATAATTATAATACATGCATGCAGCATGTATTATAATTATCCGAGTGTGTTTTATTGAGAAATGAGTAACGTAGCCAGTTAGGTAGTTGTGTAGAGTTATAAAGAAGTTTTGCTTATAAAATGAATGTTAGAAAGAGAAATGGATGATAATAGGACCATCCTGTTCTCTACTTATCTAAGAATTAGGTTCATGATAATATCTAATTATATAAACTGGCGACGTTAATTCCGTAAAAATCATAAAATCTATTGTGATTATCGAGATTTTTTAGAAACTTTGATTAAAGTAAGATTTAAACAGGTTTAGGCCGTTTGCAAAAGCCGTTCTAAGATCAATAACATTTATGTTGGTATAATTTGTCCGAGATAATTCTTGGATAGGTCAAAATTTTGAAGCTGTAAAATAAAAAATGCCTTATACTCGCTCATTTGAGGAAGTTTAGTAATTCCGATTTTTATATGGCGAGATACCTATCTATCGAATCATTCAATATATGTATAGATACATAGAACGAGTTAAAACCATAGAATCTACACAGTCACATAATAAAAATTATTACGTTTAAGTAATTTCAGATTTAATAAATATTTATAATATGCACTATATATTTTTATAATTTATACTAAAATCAAATAGCAATTTCAAAATTTGAATAAAAACGCACAAAATTAGAAAAAAAAATCTTAACTAATCCATCTACACAGCATATCATCAACTCCGTTAAATAGTTAGATTTAAAATATTTAGCTTATAAATAAATGAAAATGATTCAGTCGCAAACGCAAATGGTTTATTGGCTTCGGCTAGGCATAAAACGTGAACTCGTAGATATTCCACTTTCACGCAATTGTATTTTTTTTATATTAAAAATTTTTGAATGCAGAAGAAAATAGTCCAAAATGAACAATAAATCGAAATCAAAAAATCGAAAATAAAAATAATCGTGTATTGTTGACTTTTGTAGAACAAATACTTATCCATTTCGTAAATTTTTATTTGAATTGATATTTTGTTTTCCATTTAATAATTTTCCATTCATAAACTTTCTTCACTACGCGAGTAGCTATGTGTGTCACATTTTAATTTTTTTTTTAAACCAAAATTTTTCCTAAATACAATGTACATAGAAATCAACAAACATTTTCAAATAAATTATTTCGGTATGTAATATATCTTCCAAAACACAAAAAAATGGTTGGTTTCATGAGTATTTTGATGAAAAATGTGTAGCTACGTACATAAACAAGCCTTAGCTGAAAAATAATACGTAAATGCATTCCCAATAAATTTAAAAAAACCGCAGCCTTTGAAGGATAAGGCGTTACTAAATTACGTACGAGATAATTAAAAATGTTTTGCTTCGCAATTTTTCCCCTTTTCCAATATTTTCGATTTTTGTATTGATTCCTTTGATTTTGAAACCGCCGAAGTTGTGTTTATAAAACGAATGTTAGAACGAGAAATGTATGATTATAGGACCATCTCGTTCTTCGAAAGTTACAAACAAAAACTCAGAAAATCATAAACGATTTTTTGTTGGTATATTTTTGTCGAACAAAATGTCTTTCTTGTTGTATATATTCTTTGGTAAGACCTCAAATAATTCCATCGAGTATAAAACGAATTAAATTCCAATGTCTTGATTGCAATTGTGACTTTACATTGCGCACAGTGTAAAATCACAAATACAATCATGAGAAATCTATGGTAAACTTATTTTTCTATGTTAGTACAATTGTTGCTCTTCATTTTTCAACTCTGTATCAACAGTAACAAACACCAGTATACGGATTTTGTCTCAAACTGTGTGAACGAAATAAGTGTAACAGGTATGATATAGTAGTAGCATTTGTATTTGGGTTAGTTTCGTGAGTATGATTGTTTTACTGCATATGCAAGCCACGTGTCATTCTTTTTTTGTTTATTCATATTAACCCTTTGAGTGCCAACATGATTTCGGCTAGTGTATTGAGGAGCACGATCACGCTTTTTGACACTCAAAGAGTTAACCATTGTAAACGCCATATTTTTGTGTTGTTTATGTATTTTCAATTTTTTTATATTTAACATTTTATTTTTAAAATTTATGAAATTTAAAATAAATTTATTTATAAAATTTTATTAAAACATATAAAATTAATTTATGATTATAAAAATGTTAAATATAAAATATATTAGCATTTTAAATAATGACACTCCACAGCTCGAGAGCAGACGTAATGTGCTGAGAAAAGGAAATAAGCACCATAACAATTAAACCGATTCGCCCGGATCGCGTTATTTTGATACTGTTCATCATACAAACGACACAAATACGAACAAAAGAAGAGTACAAATGCAAAGACATAATTGTGTAATATACACAGTATACACTCATTTTAAATGAGTAACTCACGAGACAAAATCGATATACAGAACGCATATTTTGATCCAGAATTGAGAGACAAAACCACAAATTTGTGTATACGTATACGTATAATACACAATTTTGAATATGTGTGCTGTCATTTATTGTACATGTATGTGTGTTATTTTTGTGACCATATGCATGAAAATTTATCGAACCGGCTGGAATCGGTTCAAATTTTTAGTGCTTCCCTTCTTGTTTTGAGACATTCTCCCATGTTATTTATATGGGGAATTTGACTTATAAATTTGAACTGCCAGTGTTTTAGTGTTTCATATTCATCGTTAAAGCAAAATGGTAAGTTTTGAGGTGAATTTATTTTTTAACGAGAGTTTTCTTTATATTATATTTTATATAATTTAAAATTGTAAATTAAAATATCTACAATATATTTATCTATGTGAATACTCCGTGTGAATTTCAATACAAATATATTATATATCTATGTAAATCCCGCGTGTCTCACTGTGCTTCTTTTAAGCACTGCATCACGCTTCAATATTACTCGTAATTCATTTTTAATTGCTAATTTAAAACCTTTTTTATATTTAAACACAAAATTTTTTTGGATTGTTTTATTTTGCTCTTTCGAAAATAAAATTTTAACTGAAATCTGCATCTCAAAAAAAGTCGCTGAAGTTAGCCCGAACCCGAATTTTTTGGTTGTTGTCTTAGATAAGTGTAGCCATCCCGAAAAAGTGTAAACAGTACAAAAAATGTAGCCTCTTCCCGAAAGTAAATTGAGTAATCAAAAATTAAAGTAATTTTCAAAAAAAATATATGTATTAATGTGTAAATTAATAAATTTCTGAAAGCAAAAGAAAACAATAACATGGATTTTAAATATGTCATATAAAACCATAAAGTAAAAGAAAAATCTAACCGAAAAGCGAGTTTTTGTGTAGTTACCATGTGCTCACATTAAATTCTGTACTGAAACACCTAGAGATATAGGCACCCAATGGCGTATATAGAAAGATAGGCCAATGTACTAACTAAGATGTCGAACCTACCCTATGTCCATTTTAGGTGGAAATTACCTTGTTTTTGATTTGTTTGTCTAACCGAAAAGCGATTTTTTGTGTAGCTACCATGGGTCCACATTAAATTCTGTACTGAAACACCTAGAGATATAGGCACCCAATGGCGTATACATAAAACAACAACAACGTAAACATATAAAAGTAATTCGTACACAACGAAAAGTAAATTGGTAAAAATGAAGTATAGATGGAGAATATGAAAGAATCGAATTCCGTAGACTAGGTAGTAATTCGCTAGTGCTACATATACATGGTGTTGTTCTATATATAGACAATATTAATATGTAAAATATTAACGTCAGTCGCCGCGGCCTGATGAGATGACTGATTTTTTCAAATCAATAATCTCATTAAGTTCGAAACTGATTGTTGCGATTCTTGCAAATCTTCCATCTATAATTCAAATTAAATTCTAATTTATCCGCGATCCAGCGTTAAAGGAAAGAAAAAGTATGGGGTGGTTGGGAAGTTGATTGTGTGTGTCTAAGTAAGTATGAATTATCATAGTCGTTGTCACACAGGTATGATGCCAAATGGAAGAATTTCCTACGATTGTGTATTTAATTCGAGATATATTGAAATAGACCAATGTACGGAACAATCACAACAAAACCATTACAATAAAACAACAACAACGTAAACAGATAACATATCGTTTATTTCCCTGGAACATTACAAATTTGATGTGTTTTTATCGCAGTGTGCGTAAACGCGAAAGGAATCCCGAAAACAAAAACAAAGCATTTTGAAAAATTTTCAAATCGCGTTTGACGTATTCGATAATATTTACGATTGGCATATTATATGTATATAAATATGTGTATGTGGTAGTCAAAATGGAAGAAAAAATTTACATTTCAATTTTTTGATGTACATCAAATTTTTTTGCTATTTTTTCCCCTAAAAGAATGCGAAAATGTGATTTACATCAAAAAATTTTGATGTACATCAAAATTTTTTGCCGGTTTTTTGTAAAAAGAAAAGAGATGTGGTTATTAATACAAACACATTTATTCAACACTATTGCGTTCCGGTAAAACTTCTCTCCTGTCAAAATTTTCGAAAAAATGTTATACCACAAACAGAATAGCGGCGCACATCGCCGTACTTCGGCGCTCAAAGTTCAAAACTTTTTTGTTAAACAAATGGACGCCGTTTTTTTACAATTCTGGCATTTGTAGACAGACTTAAAATACTAATAATATATTAGATGTTTTTGTTTGTGGATAAATAAACATACCAGCAAAATAGAAGAAATGGATAGTTATAACACAATAATGCTAATGAAAATGGCAATGTTATTCACAATGGGTAATTTATTGAAAGATTAATTTCTCATTAAATGTATCCTGAAAATTGTAAAACTCAATTGAGTATTTAAAACAAACAACTTCTTTATTAGAACAAAATTTAGTTATGTATTATCACTTCGTCCATTTCATAAAAAAATAAGTTTTTCTGTTTTTAACTAAACGTCACTCATCGTCCAAAAAAATACAAATTTTTATATTTTGACGTCGATTGTCGACGCTCTATCTGTTCGCTCTTATGGAAATGCATGTATTTTAAATTTAGCGCCGATGTTTTCGACGTCATTCTGTTTAGGTATTACCCGTCTCGTAGAACAATCATCCCTTTTTACTTTCGTTCCATAGGATAGAAGAGATTTTATTTTTAATTATCTAGAATGTAAATGTGATTGTAAAATAATTTTTAAATCGTTTTGGTTGTTTAATGCCCGGTTTACATGCGACCAACTTTTTTCTCCTGCAAAATGAGAAAGATATAACATTGACTTTTTGCACATGAGAGACAAGAAAAGAAATATATCCCAACAAAATTTTGCAGGAGATTTTTTAGTCAATACACAGCAAAATGTTGCCATAAAAATAAAATGTTGCCATAAAATATATTCGATTCGAGTATTTTTATGGCAACATTTTTAAAATTAACTCGTATTTATAAATGTTGAAGATTCATAATAAAAACAGACGCCATAGATAAAAATGTAAATTTCGCATTTTAATTCATTAAAAATAAATTAATAATGATCCTATAAAAAAATTACGCTATTACTATATATGTTTATTTCTTTCTGGCATATTGAATATTTTTATATAGCGGATTCTTTCTTATATACCTGCAAAAATTTGTAGAAGAAAACAATTTTCTACATGTAAACCGGGCATAATTAACACAAAATAGATTAAAAAATTTAAATCGTTTGGTGTGTGAATCGTGAAAAAAACTAAATCAATTTCTGCTGATATTGGGTTAAAATTTGACACTCGATTACTTCTAGTAACCACTAGAGGTAGGTCATTCATTAATAAAATATGTACTAAAGTACATACGTTCCAATTTAGAAAAAAATGTAAAATAATATTTTGTTCTAAAACTGCATTACCATCTCAATCCATTATGATTTTATACTAAATATGTCTAATCCATTCTCTACTAGAGGCGTTGCTTAGAAAAATGAAATTTGGGCCAATTTTTAATTTCAAATGTACACATATATATTTTTTATTTACACAAGACATTCTCATTAATGGACTAAAATTTTACAATATGAATAATTATTTAAAAGTAATTATCAAAATTAATTACCAAACATTTTATTTCTACATGATTTTTTAATTTACCAATGTTTCTTGGATTGCTTTTTATTGGTATAAATTTAGACCATTAAATTAGTCGGTTCAATTTAGCACCGCTAGAGACTAACCTAAAGTTATCATCTGTCAAAAGAGAATGTAATTAGACGTACCGCCCAATATATTTGGTGAATAGTAAAAGTATATAGTAAAAGTACATCATATAATAAATAAGTTTAATTTGATTTAGTTTATTGTATTTTATAATTTAAAAATATTTGGAGGTTAGTCTAATACTAATTTGGAGCAGTACCAAAATGGATCGTTCAAAAAGTTTATTTCAATTACAATCGAAATTTCCTCCGAAGTGTAAGTAAAATGAAAATAATATATTGACCATTTTAAATTAATTTAGTGACCGATAACGAAATACGTCGATTCATCGAAACAAGAATTAAATATGAACCGTTTTTTGATAACAATTGTTATAGAACATCGCAACCGATGTGGGATTATGTGTAGTATTATCACTTGGAAAATTTCAAGAAGTATTTATTTAGTATTTTGTTATTATAGAAAAATTTCTATTGAAGCCGGAATACCTGAACATTGGCGTAAATTAAGGAAGAAGTGGTCAAATTTATAATATACTTATAAAGTAAGCGTATAAATTTTATTTTTATTATTCAGTTATTAAAATTATATTTATATAGGTCATTTTCTTATTATTTTACTTAGCAAATTTTTTTTCGATCAAAAGAAACGGGTATCCCTCCGAGTTGGCCGGTTTTTTGATATATTCCGTTATTACGAAAATGAAGTACAAGCCAAAACTGGAAGCAAAAAGCTCCCTACTCTCAAAATAGTTGATTCGTATGAAGAATCGAATAGTGCGGATTATTTCATGGAAACAAGTAATTATGTTATCGAAGAACCTGCCGTTGAAAATCGTACATATACTCGAATCATTGGTTCACAAAATACTAAATCGGCGGAGCTCAACCAACCATTGCTGCGAATAGATCAATTAATTTTCAAACACAAAGCTGACATAAATTCTGATCCAAATCCAGATGATTTAATTCTAAATATTGAAGACGAATCTGAGACTGAAGTTTACGAAATAATTCAGAAAGATTATTCCAGTGACTCTGTTGAATATGATATTTATGACGACGTAAACGATGTAATCCAGTCCAGACCACTATCCCGACAACCCTATTCTTCTGTAACATATATCGAAGAAACTTGTTCGACAGCAAAACCACAAGAAAGTGAAAGAAATAACGAAATACCAGGCCAATACAATAATAAAACAAATAAACAAAAAAAAAATTAAATTGGGTGATAACTCAATATCTTCAGTCTCCTCAGAAGAAAATGCGGCGAGAAATTTTGAAATGTTTTTCTTTATATGAAAATTAAATACGATATTGATCCGGATCTTAGTAGCAGTGAATCCGGTTCGAGCTGATTTCTTTTATATATGGAGATGTTTTGAAATTTTACTAATATAATTTTAATAAAATTTATACAAAATATTCATATTAAATTATTATATTTAAAGTTAAACTATTCTTGATTGTTACTGCTTAGTATAACCGTGTCTATTTAAATTTAAGCAGGGTGACACTTCACAGTGCTTTTGGGTTTACAGCCGACAAATAAAACATTGTTATTTTTACACTACGGTTCAAGAAATGTAATCTTTTGTTCAGGCTATTGAAAATCTGTTATATTTAGCAATATGTAAAACATATTTTAAACATGAATATTAACTATGTGACATTTCTGATCGGTTCAATTAAAATTTCCAATATGATTTTTTATTTTTAATTTTTTGTAAAAAAAAACGGTTTTTTTTGTAGAAATTTTTAGTTTTCCTAGCATTTATGAAAATTTTTGCTTACACTACGAAGTTTTGGTAATTGCGATTTAAATATTTCTTACGTCGCTATCAATAATCACGGCCACTATATCATCACAGCGGTATCGATTTACATACAGCTGCTTTCAACATGAACGGCAGTTTCTATCACCAACGGCCGCTATTAACATCAACCGCTGCTTTCAAATCAACAACACCAACCCCAAAATCAATTGGAGGACATACGGATGTACACAACAATCCTTCGGCTGCCACAAGGAAATTTTATAAATTATTTTTAAACCTCTTCGGAAATTTTATATGTACCATTTACGATATATTTCATATATGAATAAAATTTACCCAATATAAACGAATTTCAACGACATTTGTATGTAAATTTCTCTTTCGTACTTTTTTTTACACTTGATTGGACTTTTTATCATTTTTGATTTACTGGTGAGTGGTGGGGATATGTGGGGATCTCCCAATATTTTTAACTAACATTTTTTTACTTGGGAAATAAATTTTAGGTATAGTTTTTTTTTCTTATCATGTATGCTTTGTAAAACAAAAAGATTTTTTCAGAATTTTTTGTCAGCAAAAGAGTATTAATATCGACGAGATGCACCCGTACTCGATACCAGAGTCAGATATTATGTTGGCATCTAGGCAGCAAAAGCCAGTTTGAATCTGTGGTAGGCCGATGCAGCCAACTCGTATCTGCTGCCCATGCAGTCGAACGGAAGCAAGAATAGTTTAATTTACTGCGAGAGAAACACCTGACACTGACACACACGGCAACAAGTATCTAAAGGACAATGGATTGACTAAGGACTCGTACTTAGACACAATCCTGGTGACTGTGCAGACTTACGCTAATGTTCAGACACGACATTAAACAAAATATCTCAAACAGTTTAATCTATTTTAGTTTAATGATTTTGAGTTAAATTTTGTTGAGTATACCTACATCCTAAATGTACAGTCGGGTGTGTGAAGTGATTACTCCGGGTTTTCTGGCTAGGAAACACACACGAAAATTTGTCGATTAAAAATCACCTAGTAAAATCAAAAGCCTGCTACGACCTTAGTTGGAATTTAAGGATTTTTTATTGATTTTTTTACTCGATAAAATTTGTATTGGTTCCTACCCTGGATTAATAATTTGTTTTATACCTAATTATTATTTAAGTAATCAAAAGTTTTAAGTTATGGCTTTATACAAGGTGTTTTGCAGGTGGGCCGACAACGTTTTATGGCGGATTGAGGGGGTCATTTGGAAGCTTTCATCCCATGGAACCGATGTCCTAGGTCTCACGGAAACTGAGATATGATATTTTTAAGTTTTTTTTACATTACCCAAAATCTCACCTTACGGAGTAGAGGAGGTCATTTTAAAAATTATTTCAAAACAGTTGCCAATTTTATGCATATAGAATGTAGACATTTTTATACTTTTATACATTTTTTAGGATTTGGAAGCCCATAATTAATTTTTCTTTCAAAACAGTTGCCAATTTTATGCATATAGAATGTAGACATTTTTATACTTTTATACATTTTTTAGGATTTGGAAGCCCATAATTAATTTTTCTTAAACCGATTGTATTAAATAATGATTTATTTAGAATAAAATCACATTGCAGAATACAATAAAAGTTATTTCGTGTCATTACGTCTACAAACAAAAAAGTTATGACCATTGAGGTGAGATTTTGGGTAATGTAAAAAAAAAACTTAAAAATATCATATATCAGTTTCCGTGAGACCTAGGACATCGGTTCCATGGGATGAAAGCTTCCAAATGACCCCCTCAATCCGCCATAAAACGTTGTCGGTCCACCTGAAAAACACCCTGTATAATACAAATATTCAGAAAAATCTAGAATAAAAAGTTTATATTGATCGCTAATTGTGAACGAAAGAAACTACCATAGATTACGAATGTAGTACACTTGATTCAAATGCCGTGACAAATACTACCTTGTTACACAAAAAATATCCACGAAATGATTACTTTGAACAAAATTTCAAATCATTTAAATCGACAGAACGGTTAACTGAAGACAGAAAGCTGTTTTGAAAAATTTTTAAACAATAATGAAAATAGAAAAATGTGGCAAACACAGATGAAATCTGTAATATGTTTAACAATTATTTTGTTAAACTATGTGAAAATGGTCACCGATTATCAGCCCATTATCAATGCTTATCTACGTAATATGCTGAAACTTCAATTCTTCAAAATACGAATAGTACCGAGGTTATGCACATTATATAGATCGTCTAAATAAAAATGTAGCGGTATGACGAAATATCGTCAAATTTTTGCCTTTATTTCAAAAATTTATTACCACGAAAGAGTGCAAACAGTCCCTATCCATAAATCAAAGATCGATATTACCAACTATCGCTATCGCCTAATTTAACCTTTTGAGTCCCAAGCAGCGCGATCGCGCTGTTGAGATTTTATGTCGAGAAAACCCAGCACATTTCGAACACTGTCGACAACTGCAGGCCGATTCTGGTTTTTCGTATAGGAAAAGCAATTAGGAAAAATATTTTCATAGTATTTTTGTCAAAAATATCATTTTCTGGCCTACTGAGGAATCATGTTTGATCTAAAATTTTATAATTTAGGAATTATTTTTTCCGTATCGAAATTGGATAGGAAAAATATTCCCAATTTAATTTTGTTTTTGAAAAAATATACACAAACTATTTACCATAGTAGCTATGTCAGAAAAAAATTTTGTGACCAAAATACTATGAAAATATTTTTCCTAATTCCTTTTCCTATAGGGTAAAAACCAGAGTCGACCTGCTGGCGGTGCGTTATCGATTGTCTAAGTCCCGCGCTCAGATTTACTGAAGCAAGTACATCACTCAGCTCCTTTTAATGTAAAAAGTAAATTTTACAATAGGTTTGTTTCAATAGATTGCCTTTTCATCTCATTCATTTCATCTTCTTCTCTCATTTAGAGAAAGCGCGGTTGCCCTGTTTGGTATTCTTCGATAAAGTTTTTTCAATACCCCCTGGGACTCAAACGGTTATACTTTGTTCATAACATCGGGAAAATAGCATGGTATTTGTACCATGGTATTGAAGTAAGAAATATTTCAACTCGAGTATGAAAAAGTAGGCGGAGCTTTTATGTTTTGAAGCGATTTGATTGGTGAAGATCATGGTTATCAATACTATGGTAATTTAGCACGTTCACGACAGTTACATTGTTACAATATTGTTAACAATGACAGCTCAAAATCGTTCATGAACCTACATTGTAATAATGACCACGTGCGTTTTTCGTTCACGAACTCTACATTGTTACAAATGTCATTCTGAACCGTACTCGAGACTGCATCTACAAATGTCATTTTTAACGGTGTATATATCATGATCGTACTATCAACAACCATTATGTAGTTTTGAAAAATAATTTAAAGAATAAAATTCAATTTTTAATATATTTATTTTAAAAAAATTTGTGTTTTATGGATACTGTGATTATTTTGATACTCCATAATATTATGTTACTCTTTATATTATGAAGAAATTAAGAGATACACTTTTTATTGTTTTCATTTGTTTTGACACTTGAGACCATCTCATTGTTAACTCTACGTCATTTCTACAATGACAGTTGTTACAATAGTTAACAATGTAAATCTCGTGAACGCAATCCCGATGTTATGAACAAAGCATAACTTTTGTCTTCTCAAACTATTTGTCACAACATGCTTGTATTGGAATGACCAAAATGTAACTGGTTTCTGGCTCAAGTGGTAGTTTTAAGTACTTAGGTGTTGGAACTAAATTTGTCGCATTCTGAATTTAAATAAATGTTTTTAATTATTTATGAAAAGTTGATAGAAATGAAATGATAAAAGTTGATTTAATATGTGCACTTCTTACTTTATTTTCAAAATATTTTAAGAAAAGTAAAAAAACTGAAATAAAATATGTTTTTTTTTAAATTATTTAGGAAACGGTTTTATAATACTTTCTTATTCTAAAACAAACTGCCCAGCTCCAGCGGTTTCTGCCATTGGAGTCTCCTCACTCCGCTAGTGCTGTCCAACATACGACGGACATCTGCATTTTTGTGTAGAGATAAGCGCTATACGTGTGTCCTTGCTTGGTTCTTTATTTCATCGGTGACGTAATCCATCTTCAAGTCTCTATGGAGGTTGTCATTCCTAATGTACCATTGGGCATTCACAATCCCTCGTAGCACTTTATTTTGAAAGCATTGTATCATTTGTACATTGGTCTTCTTGGCACAACCCCAAAGTTGGATACCACAGGTCAATACTGGTTTTAGCATTTGCCTGTATAGAAGCAATTTGTTGTTTATTGAGAGCTCAGAATTTCTACCCATGAGCCAGTACATTTTTCTATATTTGATGTTTAACTCTTCTTTTTTCTTCTTGATGTGTTCTTTCCATTTTAGCTTAGCATCGAGGGTCATGCCAAGGTATTTAGCTGTATTTGCATATGGAATTTGGTTTGAGTTGAGAACTACGGGAATACAGTTTACATTTTGATTTGTAAAGTTGACGTGTACTGATTTGGCTTCATTTAATGAGATGTGCCATTTTTTAGTCCAGTTGCTCACCGTGTTAACTGCACTTTGAAGTTTGCTTGTTGCTTCCGAAATATATTTTCTAACTGCTAGAATAGCTGTATCGTCTGCAAATATTGCTACAGTAGTACCTTCAATATTCGGTAAGTCTCTCTCGTATATTTTTTATTTCAGAGTTCTCATTTTCAAATTTGACTCTAAAGTGTCGGTCAGCTATGTAGGATTTATGAATTTGATAATATTGCTTAGGCAGGTCTCGATGCGGTTTAAATTCAAGCTCTTGGTGCCAAACTTTGTCGAAAGCTTGAGCTACATCTAAGAAAATACTGGAGCATATTTTCTTATTCTTTGAAAATGAATTAAAAATGTGGGCAAAAATGAAATAAAATAAATGTATTTTAAATCAATTTGAAAATGAATTAAGTATTATCGACCAAATGGCACAGTGGTTAAAGCTTTGGCGTTTGGATCGGGAGGTACGGGGTTTGAATAACGATAGGGGCAGGATGCAAAAAGAAGTTTTAATCAATAGATTAGGTTAGGTTAGGTTGGGTTAGAGTGGCTGCTATCACTTAGGCCAGTAGTGGCCCATTGTGATACCACAGGATTCTATCTCCCCTTTACTCCTGCTGAAACCATCCAGAGCTACTTATGTAGCGTAAAATATCTCGCATTCCACAGCCCGCGGGTTGCGAAAGGCTGTCCATACTGTACACACCTAAATACTTATGCCTTCTGTACGATAGTGCCGGACACGAGCATAGGAAGTGATCTAACGTCTCTTCCTCCTCTTCGTCTAAACAACTTCTACAAAAGTCATTCGTCTGTAGACCCAGCCTTCTTGCATGTTCCCCAAAAAGGCAGTGTCCTGTCAGTATCCCTACGACCAATCCTACCTCTCGTTTTCCCAGGGATACTATTGCTTTGGAGCGCCGCAGGTCAAGTTTCGGCCAAACCTGTTTTGCTACCCTGCACGTCAAGGTGTTGGTCCACCTCTCGTTTGTCAAGGCGATTGCCTTTTTTCTGAGCGCCGATTTAAGCGCTGCTATAGGCCTCCCCAGACCGGCTCTTTCCGGCTGCATCTGGAGAGTCGTACCATACCTAGCTAGTTCGTCCACCCTGCAGTTTCCCGTGATGTCCGAGTGACCAGGGACCCAGATTATCTGGATACTGAAATACTCGCTCATCTTATTAAGAGATGATCGGCAATCCAGCGCCACCCGTGACTTCAGACAAACCGCCTCTAGCGATCTGACCACCGCCTGACTGTTCACATAAATCGCGATATCACTAACGGATACCACGTTATGCTTCAACCATGTCCCGACTTCGCCTATCGCCACCACTTCAGCCTGGTACACGCTGGTACAAATTGCAGTGCCTCGTTTTCCAGTATTGATCCGTTCCTCCAGGATTCTCTCGAAGGACAGATGGTCCGGAAAACTTTATCGAAGCACAACGCTGGTTTAATATAATCTAGATTCGCCAGTTCTTCCATTAGCGATCTAACTATCGTTGAGTGTCCCGCCTGAAGACACTTCCACTGAGAGACAGCCGAGAGCCTTGTAGCCACATTGGCTGCCATCTGCTTACCAAAAAATTCGATTGGAATAAGGTGGAACATAACCTCTAAAGCGCGTGTAGGTGTGCACCTCAGCGCCCCGTTTATAATCATGCAGCCCGCCTTCTAATGGTGGCCTCCCCCAGTTTCGAGGTAATAATCCTGCTTACCAGCATCTGATTTATCAACCTACATATGGGGTATTCCACGTTCAAAAATAGTAATCCTTCCATGATCGCCTCCGTTTTAACATTATTAAAGGCACCCTCAATGTCGAGAATGCTACCATATACAGATCTCTTGCGAGTAAATTGACTTCTCAATCATGCGTACTAGATCGTGCAGAGCTGTGTCCACCGACTTGCCCTTACAGTACGCATGCTGCGACATTGCCCAACTCCTGGGCTCAATTTTTGATCGAATACCTGTATCTACCAACCTTTCCAAGGTTTTCAACAGAAAGGATGATAGAGTTATAGGTCTCAGATCCTTTGGATAGGCATGCGAGCTTTTTCTCGATTTCGAGATAAAGACCACTCTGACCTCCGCCCATTTTTTAGGAATATAGACCAGTTTCAGACATCCTATGAAGATACCTTCCAGCCATGGGAGGATGACTGCTGAGTTCCTCTGGATCTCTGCTGGTATAATCCGATCCGGGCCCGCCGATTTATAAGGTTTAAACCCGTTCAGCGCCCAGCGGATTCGCTCCTTATCCGCGATGCCCTCCATCTCTATTGAAGGTGTTACTCGATTAGCTCCAGGCTCTGTCGAGTCTTCAAAGCTTTCCGGAAAATGGGTCTCGATGAGGAGCTCCAATGATTCCGTACTTGAAGTTGTCCATGACCCGTCTGGTCTAATCAATAGATTACAATCTATTATTAAAAGAAACACAACTACGACGGCCCCTATCGACGTGCAAAATTCATGGGCCAAACCATCTTGCACGTCCAGTACTATAATCTGGCATGAAACTATGAAATGCGCACATGGTAACGTAAATCGGTCCTATAGCCGTACGTGCCGCAACGTGGGATTAAACCTTACGGTTGACAAGTCCTTGGTCGGTCGGGGGGAGTTTTTACCGGCAGGAAGGCCGCATCGGTGGATCGTTAGTATCGGCACGACTAAGCCGCAACGGCCCTGGACCAACCAGGGTGACGAAGATCCAAAGGTACACATTTTTTCATTTTTATTTAATTTTTTTTTATTTTCAATTTATTTAAAGCAAACTCAAATTTAAAGTTAATTTTCAATTTTTTTCAATTTTTTTATTTTCATATATTTATGTAATCGAGAGCCGAATACCGGTCGACAGGCGCGCACACGTGGTGTACATTTGTTGCGTTTTTCCGTTCTTAATTTTCTTGGTGTGTTTTCCATTTTTATTTTATTTTTCTCCTTTATCTTACCCTTTCTCTTTTGATTGTCTTAACCAATTTTACTTTAATTTTTTTCCTTTTGTTGAATCCCTACCTAATTAATACAAATAGCACGGCGATTCCGAGCATTCGGTTTTATTTTTTTCTTCCATCGGCCTTGATCTACTTTCAGTTATTATTCTGTTATTGGACCTACCAATACCACTATATACAGGCCGATTTTTATGAGTTAGTATGAGTAGTATTGAGAAATTAACTTAGTTAGTATGAGTAGTATTGAGAAATTAACTTGGCGGCATACACATGAAAATAGATATCATGAAAGAACTTTAAAAATCCTTGTTTACGTCCACTAAATCATTTATATCTTTTAAATGAGCTAGAAATGTGAACTATTGCCCCTTTCTCTCTAATCTTAGCTTCTTTAGTAACATTTATAAACCAAAAAAAATCTTGTTAAGAAACTTTTCGTTCATTAATTTTCCAATTAGAACAACAACCCATTTATTCATAAACCACGTGCTCTTACGAAAACAAAAAATTTTTGTTTTGTTTTGTGGTCGGTTCATTTTTTTTGGTTGTTGTTGTTCGTTTTATACATTGAGGTACAGTGTGGGGAAAAACAACCGTAACAGATTGATGTAAAATAATATTTATTTAAGTTTTGTAATTATGTAGTTTACGTTATATATTAATTATTAATATATTATATTGTGTTATGTAGTTAATATATTAATTTAAATGTGTAATTGCAATGGACAGCTATATTTTAACTTAATTTAGTCTATTCTATCTAAGAAAATTATGTATACATGATTTGATTATGGAATAAAAATCACACCGTTACCACTAAGTACGTACAAATGTTTCGATAGTTTACTGTACAAAATATTCCGTTTACATAGGTATAGTTATTTCGATACACTGTATTATATGTACGAGTATATTGTAACGGGATAATAGAAAAGACAATTTGGTTGACGGGATAGCAATTTACGTAAGTTCTGTGCAATATTTAATTAAATTTTATTAGTAAAATCAATTAGAACAAATTATAATTGTGAAAATATAAATATTAAAGTTGTGTCTTGTGTATTATCGAATTAATTTAGTTTGATTGTTAATTTTTTTGAATATTTTGAAGTCGCTCAATAAAAATCGCCATTTTCCCCGCAACAAAATTGTAGTGAAAATTTATTCCAAACAAGTTTTCACATATTCATTTTCAAAATTAAAATAATAGATAATTAAATTTATTGAACTGATTTACAAATAAAAACAAATTGGATTAAATCAGTTCCGTTTTTTTTCTCCCCACTGTACTCATGTTTACATTTAACTACTGTAAGAATTTTTTCCAATTTATATAAAAGAATACGAATCTTTTAGTTCACAAACAATTGAAATAATGTATTAAAATTCATTCTCGTAAATTTAATTAGTGAAATTTTAATTCAATTTGATATTAAATTTTTTTTTTAAATGTTCGACATAATATACACCCTTCCGTCGCAAGATACATTTTTTTACTAAATAAATAAGCTTCAGCAAAACAAATCAAAGTAAAAGCACAGAATATAAAATATACAGAAGTGCCATTGAGTGGATCAAAAAAAATTACCAACAGTCATTTCCTACCTTTTTTTACGACTCTAAAGTTAGCCACATAAGGAAGAATTACACTGCTAGATTTTCAATAAAAAAAATGGCAAATGTCACATTTGTTTATATTGTAAAGTGATGCAGTGAAATCGGCCATATTGTATGGATATAAAAATTAATTTTTATTTATTTTATTTAAAAAGACGATATTTGTGAAAAAGACGATATTTGTGATGGGATCGGTGCAGCAGAATGGCAATTATCACTTTGGTGCCGCAAGGTTTACGGAAGACGAGGAATGGTACCGTGTCAAAATGGAAAAGATTCAGGCACAGAATGTGTTTGTACTCTAGATAGATTATGTGTTATGGAGGTTATTAGATTATTATTAAAATTAAATCAATAAAATTAATTAAATTAAATTGAAACAGCAGTATACACCGGCTGTGTCCGAAATTTCCTGGATGTGTGTCTTAACACCCTGATTCGACAACGAATTCGGTTCATAGTCTGCATCACTATGGGCGATGTGAAATAAATGTCGACGAGGAATGGTACCGTGACAAAATGGAAAAGATTCAGGCACAGAATGTGTCTGTACTCTAGATAGATTATGGGTTACGGAGGTTAGTAGATTATTATTAAAATTAAATCAATAAAATTAATTAAATTAAATTGAAACAGCAGCATACACCGCCTGTGTCCGAAATTTCCTGGATGTGTGTCTTAACACCCTGATTCGACAACGAATTCGGTTCATAGTCTGCATCACTATGGGCGATGTGAAATGAATGTCGACGTTATCCAAAATAATTTATGTGCCGCAAGGTTTACGGAAGACGAGGAATGGTACCGTGTCAAAATGGAAAAGATTCAAGCACAGAATGTGTCTGTACTCTAGATAGATTATGGGTTATGGAGGTTAGTAGATTATTATTAAAATTAAATCAATAAAATTAATTAAATTAAATTGAAACAGCAGCATACACCGGCTGTGTCCGAAATTTCCTGGATGTGTGTCTTAACACCCTGATTCGACAACGAATTCGGTTCATAGTCTGCATCACTATGGGCGATGTGAAATGAATGTCGACATATTCCGAATATATTATGTATATATAATTAAACAGCACAAAATATATATTTTAAAAAAATTGTTTGGATAACTCACCTGGATTCGAGTAAAAAACAATTTACAATAACAACAAACGTCAACATATAAATTATCTTCAGTTATAAATTATTCATATATTTTCTTTATTGTTTTTAGTTCTCGAACGGATTAACAGAAAAACAACTATGGGAACAATCAATATTTAATCCAGAAAATAAAGAAAAGTCTATTGAATGCAGTGAATCGTTTGCCATTCCAACGGGTTTGTGAAAAACGCATTTTCAAATGCGATGATTGCGGAAAAACCTTTTTATCCAACTCAAGCCTGCGAGTCCATAAACATATTCATAATCCAAATATAACGTGTGTTTGCCAATTGTGTGGCAAACAGTTCAAGCAAAATGTTTATGAATTGGTTAGACGATGATGGTGGTTCAGAATCAAACGCAGATCATGTTAAGCCTGACATCTAAAAATTATGTATGTATATACAACAAATAAATAAAAAAACAATATGTAGATAAAATGAAATCGGTTTTATTAGACCTCGTTTTTCCCACCTTTAATTTGTTATTAAAGTTGTACACCCCCACACATGTGTGCAAAGTATCATGAATAAACATATCACAGTCGATTTTTTATCAGTTGTATCGAAAGGTTTCTGGCACGCGTAACATAAATTGCATTTCTTTCCGCAATATCGAGCGGAACTTCTCTGAACGTGGCAACAGGGAATAAATGGGGATATGAGCTGGCTAAATGTGTGCAGAAACCAATGTCGAGCCACAAGAAAAACATTCTGTTGGAAGTTCACAATATTTACTGAGACATTGTGGGCAGTGTTCTACCTGTTCCTATTTTCACAGAATATAAAGTTGAAATTAGTCTCCAGCTTTCAATCTCGAGAGTGATTAATCTAAATAAAATGTATTAATTTTTTTAAAAATGTTGCAATTCATGTTGCCGGTATTACCACTACTTGATTTACTTCCTTTGGATGTTTGAAAAGCTCGAGTAATAAAACCTCACCTATGCATTTTTTATTTCCTAATGCACGATAATATTCCGATTTTTCCGCACTGAAATGAACGAAAAAAAATGAACGAAAAGTGTCGCGTCCCATGCACAACAGGTCCAGCAACAGTATTCGGATTGTCAGATGCATCAGCAACAACACCAGCAAATGCATATGGCGATTCAGCAATAACAGCAGCAGCAACAAATAACCCGATGATAACATGTAACTCCAATACAATTTTGGCAGTCAAGAAGACATGTCGACATGACGAGTCTCTTCGGCGGAAAATGCACGCGTATACAGCGTTGGTTCGAGTTGGACCAGCCGTTGATTCGCTTTGTGAAACTGGCCATTCAAAATGGATTACAGGTAGCTTTAAAGTCGTTAAATTTAGTGCCGGCCCACACCAGTCGATATGGGATGAAAGTAAATCTATAAATAAAAATTTTATTCTAGTCTTGTATTTTATAAAGGCCGCTTGGTCTTACCAGTTTGGCGAGTTTGCGGTCATGTCGTCTCAGCACGGATTACACCATCTGTAATAAGTGCTTTGCCGACATCGACATTAGTGGCAGGATCGGATCGCGTAGGTCAAAGCAACATTTTTAAACTCAACTATTAAGTTTGTCTTGTTTACAACATCTTGGGCAAACGAACGACATGCCTCAGTCTTGTCGTCTGCAGCGGACAGAAGCACGACTAATGCAAGAACATATTCCTGTGCATATCTGTTTAACAGATGATAAGGCAGGTGATAAATGAGCCAAACGACTGACGGGTAATGTCTGAAAAACAATATTTTAAAGTTAGTCTCCAGTTTCGATTGCCTCGAGATTAATCTAATTAATATTGAAAATTCACAACAAACTTGTTCGTGCCACAATAAAACATTGCAGTTTCAGAAACCTACTAACCTCCTTATTGCCATAATCTACATAGAGCAATTCATCGACAGCTGATTTCACTTGTTCGTACATATCATGTTCACAACATATTATTTGTGGCTGAGTCATGTTAAACATACGACGATCTCATCTTTTGTAAACGAACAATCCAACGGATTGACAGGGATATAAACTGATAGTGCCCCAATTATAACTGGGGTCAAACTATGATTATTACACGCCACAAAACCTATTACATCATCGTTGGTTAAACCCATTTTTTCAATTTTTTGGGCCGATCACGATTTTCTGTAAATTTCAAATGTAGTTTTAATGCCGGTATCATCACTCACTTGATTTACTACCTTTGAATGTTTACGAAGCTCGAGCAATAAAACCTGACCTACAGAATCATTTCGATCATACGGATTTTTAATTTCCAAACCTTTCCAGATTATCTTATACGGTTTTTAATGCACGATAATGTTCCGATTTCTCGGCACTGAAATGAACATCTAAAGATAAAAAAATAACAATTTTAGATTTGATAATAATTTGTATATTTAGTTGTAAATTGTAAATATATAATTTATAACTAAAATAAATACATATTATATAAATAATTTATAAATAAAATAAAGAAAATTGATTTTTATATACTTACAATATGGCGGAATTCTATTTATGTTTTGCTGTCAAAATGGCTTGTCAAAATTTTTGTACACTGTTATAAAACATAAATTTTTTTATTTGAATTTAAAACTTATAAAAATAACGAATTTTTCCTACCTTTTATTCAAACCGAGGTCACAAAAATGAGTCCAAACTTTTCCATAGTAAAATCGCGTTATGTCTATTCTGTCTATTCTGTGGTAAAAGTTACAAAACAAAACAAAGAAATTATTATTTTTTGTATTTTCGTGTTTTCTCGTGTGGTAAAATCATGTGCCGATTATGACGCGTAAGCAAAGTAGAGTTGTTGTTTAAAAACGGAAAATACTAAATGAAAATTTCGAAATACTAAATTTATTTTTCGGCAAAATTGTCACCAAAAGTTGATTATTTATAGTGATCACTGACAAAATAATTTTTTTTTATTTTATTTATGAAATACAAGCGATTTATTGGCAAAATCAGCGAACCATAACATTCTTACTATGCAACCGAATTTTTTTTTGTATGGTTTTGTCAGTTTTTGTTAAATAATACTCATACTAACGTCGGATTTTTAAAAATCGGCCTGTAATTGTAATGGTATTGGACCTACTCTTATTTTTATTTGATTTTTGATTTATAGATGGAAAATGTTTAAGAATCCCCCAACAATCAGTTTCGAACGGATGAGATTTTTGATTTGAAAAAATCAGTCTTCTCATCAGGTCGCGACGACTGACGTTGTATTGTTTACATGGAATATTGTCTATATATATAGAGCAATACCATGTAGTTGTACTCTTAGCGAATTACTGCATAGCGTACGAAATTCGATTATTTATCATCTATATTCTATTTTTGCAACTAACTTTTTCGTGTTTACGAATTTTAATTATATTTTACTTTTTGGTTTTTTCGATAGTAATGGTGTTTGTGATTGTTCCGTATATTGGTCTATTTTCAGTATTCTCGAATTAAATACACAACCGTAGGAAATTCTTCCATTTGCGTCAATCTGTATGACAACGACTATGATAATCGACACTTACTTATCCACAATCAACTTTCCAACAACCCCGTCGCGACCTGATGAGAAGACTGATTTTTTCAAATCAATAATCTCATCCGTTCGAAACTGATTGTTGGGATTCTTACACGTTTTCCATCCATAAATCAAAATTCAAATTTATTCGCGATCCAGCGTTAATGGAAAGAAAAGTATGGGGTGGTTGGGAAGTTGATTGTGGATAAGTAAGTGTCGATTATCATAGTCGTTGTCATACAAATTGACGCAAATGGAAGAATTTTCTACGGTTGTGTATTTAATTCGAGAATACTGAAAATACGGAACAATCACAAACACCATTACTATCGAAAAAACCAATAAGTAAAATATAATCTTATTTTTAGTTTCAATAATCTGAAATGATACATTAAACGGATCGGTAGGTTGGGAGTGGAGGGGGGAGGGGGTTTCGGAGGAGATCCGGTCGTTCCTGGGTGGGTTATTATTATATTTATCTCATGTTCCTCAAATTTGGGCCGATATAACCGATATAATTTTGGCGTAATTCCATTTCAGTTTTTTTAGTTTGCTTCTTTATTTTGTTCTGTTCCACGGTGTAGGCCGGGAATGTGCAAGCCAAAACCCTGAGATATTGTCGGCAAAATCACCGTGAGAGAGGCCTCTGCATATTTAGAAGAATCTGCGGAATGGTTCTTGAACCATCTCGTAACAGCGTAGAAAACAGCAAGAGAAATATGTCGGTTCACATGCCTGTTGTTATGAAAATCAGTGATGACGATGCAGTGAAAGTGCAAAGCACGTGCATTTTTGTTTACAACCCACATCGAGAACACGTTCCGGCCTCCACCTGGACCACACAGTGGATAAAAACATACCCAAAGTGAGTAAAGCGGACACAACTACAATATATCTCCTGCCACAATAAAAGAATTTAAGAAAAATACAATTAAAATCCCTTCTTTTAAATCAATTCTGGTTGCTCCTAAAAGTTTAAACTAGACTTCCATGTGTCTTATTGCTTGTATTGCGTTCTGTTTACTCTTAAGTAAATGGAGGTCTTTTAATTAATAATAATCTACTTACCATTAAGTTTCAAATATTTTTATGGTTAATTCATAATTTCAACATATGTTTATACAATATATATAATGAGTTTTCTTATCGCAAATTATTTTAGTTTATCAAACACATAGCCAATATTGAGGTAAATTGACAATAAGTATACACTTCACAATTTAAAAGGTATGGAAATTTTTAGTTTTCCTTTTTACACTATTTGCCGTTGGTACTTGGCGAAACATACTAACACTTAATAAACGCATTTTGTTAAACACTTGGTTTTTTATTAAGAAGAATTTTATAAACGTCCGTGAATTTAAATTGTTTAAGAACTTTTTCGGCTTTTCGGACAAAATATTATTTTAATGGACATCCATATAATGTTTATGACTGTTTTAGTCGCAGAAAACAAAGAGGCCATTTATTAACAATATCTCTACTCCCCCAAACCTTTAACCCCAGGGACCTCATCAGTGGCATCATTCTTTCTTTCCCTGGGAATAGGGAATAGGGAAAAAAATTTCATAGCATTTTTGCCTAAATTGTATTTTTCTGGCTTACTAAGGGAATAGGTTTTAGTGGTTTACACTTAGGCCATTTTTGGCCCATTGTGACTGAGGGAATAAGTTTGGTGTAAACATTTTCGAAACAAAGTAAGTTAAATGGGAAAATATTTTTCCCTATAACAATTTTGTGGAGCAAAAGTTTCCCAATTAACTTTGTTTTGAAAATGTTTGCTCTAAACTTATTAAATTAAAAAGTTATATTGTATAAAAGTTAAAAGTTGTAATTAAAATTTGGCCGAATTACACAAACTTTAAATAAAATACTTGGCATAGTGTAGTGTTATGATGATTTCAAAGATAAACAAGTATTGAAATCTTAGTGAAAACCACTATTCTTCATAAACGACCGGTACCCATATTCAAGTGACTATAATTAATTAAATGTACTTTAATAATAATACCAAAAAATCTGTAATTGGTTCTAAAATAAATAGTACAATTTTATCTATAAATTATAAAATTTTACCTAGAATAATAATAAATAAAGTATAATTTTGGTACATAAATAAGTTAACTTGTTCTAAAATTATAAACAAAACAAAATTTGAATTTATTAATAAATTATAATGAAGATTATGTGTGTTGATCATTCCAAAACACCTACTTATTTCCATGGTTAATGAAAAAAAAACCTTTGAAACGACCATCATATTTCAAGTCATTTACAAATAATCGGCGTAACCCGTCAAACAAGGTGTTGCGTTTACGTGACACTAGCGAAGAATATTGTTCATACAACTCTTCGCAAACGTAACACATAGTTGTTGTTAAAACGAAACGTTTATGTTATTCCTATGATAATTAGACTTTTTGCGAGGAGTTCTCAATGTGTTGGTAGTTCGTAAATAGCTCGCTTTGCGTGTTGCATTTAGTTACGTGATTGCTGGTACGTTATATAACGTTTTCAGTGATGCAGTAATGTCACGTTTCTGCGAGGCATTAGTAAAGGGGTATTTACTCACCATGATGTTGCTGAATAAAATCTTCAAGCATAGTAACAAGCAAAACCCAAAAATGAATGAATGTTTTACATAAATTTATTTATCACAATGATATTTAGATTGCATTGAATGAGGAGATAGGAAATGAACTGCAATATATTCACATTACAATGAAAAATTGTGTAGGTATGAAATATAATTTAAATAAAGTATTACATGTTTTAAGATTATATTCAAAATATAATTATAAATTAATTTAGGTATAGCTAGGAATATTTACATCACATATAAAATTATTTCAATAAACTAGTAGTTCTTTCTATTGGGGATGCGCTGTTAAATTAAATTATTCAATATTAAATTAAAGAATTCACTTTAATTATACTAACTTTATATAATAATTAATCTAAAATTAATATTTACCTTATAACCATGTTTAAAATGAATTTATTTAATTCGCATAAACAACACTCACAATATGGCGACTGAAACTGGAATGATGCGCGTCGTTCTATTCAATCTGTATTCTGTTATATTGCAGTCTATTTTTCGTTTATACATATTTTCAATACCACTACATAATAGGCCATTTTTCTAAATAAAAAAATTCCATGAGCTTGTATAGGTAAATCCAAACAAAAACGCGGGTGCCATACGAGTAGGTAAAAAATTACATGGGACAGAAAAAAATCTTCATTTGTCCCAATAAATCTGCTTTATTATCTACAAACATAATTTATCTGAAGGATCACGATAAATATTGATATTTTGAGAAACATTTCCAATAAAAATATTTCCCTATTGAGTAACTTTTCATTTAGCAACTTACTGATAAAAGTAACAACACAATTTTTCAATGACACGAGCGCGTATAAGATTTTTAATTTCTCTTGGCTCTCGCCAACAAATAATACAAGTTATTTGTTTTGGTTTTGTTTCACGAACATACAGTACCGAAGAAAAATAATGAACTTAATTTCACACATTTTATTTGTGTAATGAATTTTAGATTAAAGGGTATAATATTTTGTATGTTACATTACAAATTATATTTGTATTCGTTTGTGTTTCGTATATTATTTGGCTAACCTGCTATGTAGTGTGTGCCATTAAACTAAACAAACCCTTTTTTCTGTACTGTATTTTGTGCCGCAGTGATTATAAAATGTTCCCGTTATACCTATGCAATATTACGTTTATTGCAGATTTATTTAAACAATTAATCGAAAAATCTAATTAATCGACAAATTCAATGTAAATTTCGTCGTCAGTCACATAGGAATATTTTACTATACACATAATATACAAAATTACCAGAGCTACTTTAATAGTATAATACTTTTTTGCTAATAAAGTATAATACCCGGCCAGTTTACATCGCATCGCATAATACTATTGTATATAATTTTTTTTGTCGGTAAATATATTTTTTTTTGGTTAATATCACAAATGGAAATGTATAGCCAAACAAAAAATGTCTTTATCGGCCACTTGAAAAAAATAATAAACAAAATTAAAGTATTATAACATTAAAGTAGAGTTTAAACCACGACTATAATGTCAATATTTTTTTGATAGCTATTATACTTTAATAGCAAAATAGTACGTGATAAACTATTAAAGTATTTTAGTTTGAGTTTACACCAACATACTTTTTTGCTACATACTTTTATTCTACTGGTCCCAGTATATGTGTGATATTTTGCCTTCCTAAGTTTCAATATCGTCGATAAACTGTATCGTAATTTTTATTCTTTACTGTAACTTTTACATAAGCCCACAAAAAAAAAAAATCCAATTGTCGATAAAATTGGATTTTTTTTTTTTAGTTATTATGTACAACCAACTAAATTTCGCTTTTGGACTCATCATTAGTATTGATTGATTAAAATGTGTTTTTGTTTATTACACCGTATTAATGAAAAATCAAGTTTTATTTGAACAAAAATAAAAAACAAAATTTATTGTTGTCATACGCAAAGACGTACACCCATCCCCTTCAACATATTTTGGTTTACTAAAAAAGTAAAAAAGCATGCAAGAGCGGCAGTACACAATCTCGTGTATTTTTGTTTCTATTTAATGCTACTACTATATCTTTCCGGTTACACTCATTTCGTACACACATTTCGAGACAAAATCCATATACTGGTGTTGGAAAAGGAGATGCACTCGCGCCTGTGTTGTTCAATTTGGCGCTTGAATACGTATAGTGAGGAAAAGCAACATCGAAACTTCGCGCTGTATATTTAATAAATCAGGCCAAATTCTTTGATATGCAGATGATATCGTGCTTCTTCGCCGAATACCTAGCGATATCAAAGACAGTTTCGACAGTTGGGTTGGAGGTGAACACCAAATTTGTATCAACACCCACGAATATCTCCATGGTAAATCTCGACATTGGCGACCATAACTTTGATAACGTTGAAAACTTTAAATACCTCGGGGCAGTTATAACATCATCGAGCGACATGCAGGCAGAAATAAAAGCCCGAATCGCTGCCGGACAACGAGTTTTCTACGCCCAATCAAAATTATTGCGATCGAGACATCTATCGCAGTCGTGCAAGCTCGAACTTTATAAAGCACTCAGAAGATCTGTATTGGCTTTCGGAAGCGAGAGCTGGACCATGACCACTAACGAGTGTAGATTGTTATCTACCTTCGAAAGGACGGTCAGTCGTTCAATCTTTGGTCCTATTAAAGTTGCGAATAATGAATATCGGAACCACGAGATAAAGCAACTTCTTGGAGGTTGCAATATTATCGGATAGATGGCTCAGCCAAGTTACAAGGTGCCCAAAACAACGGATGTCCAATAAAGTGTTCCATCAACAACCAGCCAGTGTGCGTCGTAGAGGAAGACCCCGACTGCGCTGGCGTGACAACGTCGAACAAGATCTACATACACTAGGTGTCGAAACTGGAGGACGAGAACGATGGACCGAGACGGATGGAGGACCATTGTAGGCGACAAAATATGGGATGTGGTGAAGCTGGAGAGAGAGAAATCCTAATACAAAAGTCGGTTAAATTTTTTTCATGTTCTTTTACACAGAAACCGGGTAACTTCTTTTTCGAAAAGTCTAAAGAATTACGAATAAGTTTCAGTCTTTCTAGTGTTAAGTGTTTAGTTTTTTCAATATTTTTTTAATATAACACTAACGTAATTTTTTTTTTGGAAGCGAGAGCTGGACCATGACCTCTAACGATTGTAGATTATTATCTATCTTCGAAAGGAAGGTCATTCGCTCAATCTTTGGTTCAATTAAAGTGGCGAACAACGAACATCGGATTCGTATGAACCACGAAGTAAAGGAACTCCTCGGAGGCAGCCATATCATCGGTTTCATCAAATCCAATCGAGTGAGATGGCTAAGCCACGTTACAAGGTCCCCACAAAAACGGATGATCAATAAAGTGTTTCACCAACAACCAGCCGGTGTGTGACGTAGAGAAAGACCAATACTACCCTGGCGTGACGACATCGAAGAAGATCTACTTATACTGTGGGATGTCGAAATTGGAGGACGAGAGCGATGGACCGGAACGTATAGAGGACCATAGTGCGAGCAGCAAAATCCCTTCATGGGATATGAAGCTAGAGAGAGAGAGAATTTTTTTATTTCCAAAATATAAGGAAGATTTACTGTACTTTTAAGGTATTAGTCGTACTGATCAAATGCATATTTCTCAAACAAATGCAATCATAACATCTAACCTTCAATAGTTTTATACATAAAATGAGAATAATGACGTGATTGATATGAAAATGAATTTTGATAAAAAAATAAACGCCTGCGTAAATGAACTTTACATTTTGTTTTAATACCAACTAGATTTTTTTACAATTTTTTTTTGTGTTTTCTATCCGTTTCGCTGAGATATCCAATATATGGTAAGATTAAAATAAATCTATACATACATAGACACGTGGCGCACTTGAGATTTGCATCGAGGTAAGTGCTGCTTGAGTTTTGTTTGGAAACACAGTGTGTAGAAAGTTTAAATTTCTGTAACAAAAGGCGATACAGGGTAACTTAAGTAAGTACAATAAATTCGGGAGGTGCTCCTTCATTTAATCAATTAATAAAGACTGCTAATAGTTTTGTTTATAGTGTAAAGAAATTAACAACAGTAGCACTATTCTGGGTTCCCTGGTTAAACAAAGATATATTAGCTGTGTTCCAATGGAAACAATTTGCTACTCACAAGTACTTGTGAGTAGATAACCAAAGGAACGGGCAAAATATACACAAACAAAAAATTGTAAAAAATCTGACATTTTAACATAAAATAACCACCACAAAGCCATCTCTTAGATTTTTTGAAACTAGTATACCTACCGTCAAATTTATGCGTAGCAGCTTTCAACATCTACACCATCGTTTGAGTATGAGTAGCTACGAGTAGATACAAGTACTTGTGAGTAGTTTGCTTTCTCCAGTGGAACACAGCTTTTATTTATTAAGACCAAACTAATCCCAACAGTAGGTCAGAAAAATATAAGTCTGACAAAAATGCTATGAAAATACTATCCTTAATTCCCTCTTCCCAGTGAAAGCCCAAATTAGTACTTTTATACAAACCAAATTGTTAAAGATTATTTGATTAAAAACAAATATCCAAAATATCAAACGTACGGCAAAGTAATAATAATGATTTGAACAATGTTCGGGCGCCTAATCAAAATTTAATGGTTAGATAAATCCATCACGTAAGAAATCTTTATTAAAATATTTCGAACATGCTTTGCAAATTTGATATAAAATGTAGAATCACTTTTTCGGCAGCTAATTCCATATTATGTAATATTATTTTCAGTCAAATTAAAGATAGCAGACCGACGCTCACCATGAAAATGTTGTTTATTTAATCCGTTGTAATCATTATAACTTAAAACATGTTGGAACAACCAAAGACTCGAACCGAAACGTAGACCGCATAATTGAAGGTTCAACCTATCTCGAACTTTCAATTATGCGGTTTATATTGTGGGTCGAGTCAGCTTCTTCAGGTTAATCACTTCTAGTGTTTATCTTTGGATCGAGTTCAACAAATTTTAAATTGTCTAGATGAATGCAATTAATTTTAGGGAAAACTTAATAAATTAAAATCGGAAAAAATCAAAAAATATGCTTCTCACACAAACAACTAAAATTAATAATTTTTTTTTTGTTTTTTTATTTTACTTTTATTTTTGTTGTTGTTTTTCGACTCGGCCTAAGAAATTTTTTGGATTGAGTTAACTCCACGTTAACTTTTGCTGTTTAGAATGAAGGCTCAACCTAGGTTCAACTCCAATATAAACAGTATAAAATGTGAAGTAAACAGGTAGCTGTATTTTGTTGAGACATAACACCACCGTGGCAAAAGCAAAAACTGACGCATTTTAAAATTTTGCTTTAGCTGAAGTTAATGCGATTTGCATTAGTGGAATTAGCTGAATAGCGCTGAAACAACTAAAGCAAAAATGCTTTATTTCTCAACAAAATACAGCTAGTATCTTAGTCCTTAGATATAATGAAATATATAAAAAACGATAATTTATTTCTAATAAATATCCCAAGTACTAAAATAAAATAATTTTGTCCCAAAACTGCATTGTCGACATAATCTACTTTTTAATTTTATACTAAATATGTATTATCCATTCTCCACTAGAGGCGCTGTGATTGCACATACATTTATAATTACGAATATATCATATTTCTATATAATTTTACAATATGTATAATTATTTTTAAGCAGTAATATTTCAACACTAATTACTAATCATTTTAATGATATAATTTTCGAATTTAATATGTTTCTTGGATGGGATTTTATTGGTATAAAATTAGACCATTAAATTAGTCAGTTCAATTTGGCACCGCTAGACTAACCTAAATTTGGCATCTGTCAAAATTTCTTACAATTAGACGTACAGCACTAAACGAATTATTTGATATAAACTATATTTCATAAATAAAATAAAAATGATTATGGTCTGTCGTAATAGCATTTACATTCAAGTTTAATTTAGATGTAGTTTATGGAATTTTTAAAGCGAGAAATTTTTTGAGGTTAGCCTAATACTAATTTTGAGCAGTACCAACATGAATCATTCTAAAAGTTTAGTTCATTTGCAATCGAGATATTCACCGCGATGTAAGTAAAATATTAAAATGTTAATTAACATATTAATAGTTCTTAATTAATTTAGGGACTGATAAGCAAATACGTCGATTCATCGAAACAAGAATTAAATATGAACCGTTTTTCGATGACCGTTTATATAGTACGCAAGAGGTGTGGGAGTAAGTGTAAAATTATCATTTGAAAAACTTAGCATAGTGTTTTATTTACATTTTGTCATTAAAGAAAAATTTCTGTGGATACCGGAATACCAGAACATTGGCGAAAATTGAGGAAGAAGTGGTCAAATTTAAAATATACTTACAAGGTAGGTGTAAAAATACTTGTATTATTTTTATTATAACATATTAATGTATTAATTTTATTATATTGTTAATTTAGAAAATATATTTTCGATCAAAAAAAACCGGCCATTCTCCGAATACTTGGCCATTTTTCGAAATACTCGATAAATACGAAAATGAAATACAAGTCAAAACGGGAATCAGAAACAGTCCCAGTTTTAAAGTAGGTGAATCGAACGAAGATTCCCACAGTGAGGATTATTTTATGGAAACAACAAATTATATTATTGAAGAACCGTCTAATGAAATTCGTACATATCAACGAGTCACAAGTACGCAGAACACTAAATCGGCTGAATTCAATGAACCATTGCTCCGTATAGATCAATCAATTTTCAAACCAGAAGCATTGCATATAAATCCTGATCCAGATTCCTTGGATCTAAAAATTGAAGATGAATCTGATACAGAAGTTTACGAAATAATTCCGTCACCAAAGCAAGATTATCCCAGTGATCCTGTTGAATATGAAGCTTATGACGAGGTAAATGATGTTATCAGGTCCAGCCAACTATCTCAACAACCAGGTTCGCCTGTACAAAACGTCGAAGAAGCTTGTTCGACAGCAAAACCACATGAAAATCAAAGCAATAATGCAATATCAGAGAAATCCAATAATAAATCAAAGAAACGAAAATGTTTTAAATTGGATGACGAAACGAGGCATGAGAAAAAATTACGACGAGAAATTTTGAAATGTACAAATGTTTTCCTTAAATATATGAAAAGTAAATATGATATTGATCCGGATCCTATTAGTAGTGAATCTGATTCGGAGTAAGTTTTTTGTATATGGAAGTGTTTTAAATTTTCACTAATGTAATTCAGTAAAATGTATTCAATTCTTTTCATTCAACTTAAATTATTAAATTGAAACTACGTATTCTTGGTTTTTTGCTTTAGGTTTTAGACTTGTAGTCCATCTAAATGTATGCCGAAAGAGCAGTCGGACAGGTTAGTATCCACATTCTCTTGTGCACAATTGCTTAGTAAACGTGTTTAATAAAATAGTGAAATCAGTGAAAAAAATAAATAAGTTTATAAATCTTTGGATTAAAATATCGAATTTTATAGAGAAGAACAGGGAAACCTGTTTGATTCTAATAATGTACAAATTAAAAAATAACTTACTGGAATGGGACTCAGAAGACGAATATACGGAAAAAAAATAATAAAACATATTGATGGACAATTATTAGAATTAGAATTAAACTCAAAATCGGAAAATACATATAACCCCAAAAGAAAGTGTAAAACAATATACAAACCGGAAAAGATGAAAACGAAAGAACAAGATGGCGTAAACAACACTAACAACTCGAGTGAGGAAATTACTATAACTGACATTAAAACTAACAAATATAAAAAGGGAGATTCAGGGCCAATTAGAGTATTTATAATAAAAGACAAGTTAAATCTCATGCATTTAGGTAAATCAATCAAAGTAAATAGATTCGAAAATATTGAAATGATCGAACAACTAAGCAAGAACACGGCAAAAATTACCTTTAAATATTATACGGACGCGAATAACTGTATAGAATCAGAAGCATTCAACAAATTTGATGGTTATAAAGCGTATATACCAAACAGTTTTAATAAAACTATTGGCGTGATTAGGAATATTCCCACTGACATTACAATACAAGAAATAAAAGATAATATCAAATCTAGAATAGAAATCATAAATATTGAAAGAATGACTAAATGGAATTTTGACACAAAAACAGCGCAAGATATGGAATTAGTTAAAATAACGTTTGCATCTAACAATATACCCAAAGACATAATAATGTATGACAATATATTACTCAAAGTACAATACTATATATACTAAACCTTATGCATTGTAAAAAATGCTTAACACAAAAAAGATGTAAGAATCAAGAAGTGACTCGATGTATAACTTGTGCTAGAAATATTGCCGGAACGCACGTTTGTGACCTAAAAGAAAGATGTAAACTCTGCGGAGGACACAAGACAAATAACAGAGAATGTCAAAAACGATTCAGACAGAAACAAATTACAGAATTTATGACAATTAATAAAGCCTCATACAGGGAAGCAAAAGATAAACTTTTTAGACTTAGACAAAAAATTCCAAGGCAAAGCGACTTCATATATGAACTAAAAAACAATGAAGATGAAAGCAAAAGACTACTACATCAACTAAAGAATTCGGATCACCAGATAAATGTAATGAAGAAGTTAATAAAAGAAATGAAAACACAATTATCAGATAGAGATTTAATATTGGTTGACATAGTGAAGACACTAACAGAACAAAATATTAAAGATCCAGGACATGTTGATGCGCTGTTGATCAAAATCGGAAACATGATCAATGTTAACAGTGATAAAAATAATAATGAGTAGAAAGATAAAAATAATACAAATAAATACCCGTAGCTTAAATAGTAATAAGAATTTATTAGAATATTATATGAACAAGAATGACATAAAAATTGCGATCCTCTCTTAAACTTGGACAAAAAATACGGAAACAATTTCTTTGAATAACTTTGATATCATTACTAAAAACAGAATAGATGGATACGGAGGGGTAGGTTTCATAATAAAGAAAGATATTTCTTGGAATATAATACCTTTAAATCACACATATAATAGATTAGAAACGATTAAAATCAATATCAAATACAAACAATTAGAATTGAATCTAGTATCATTTTACAACAGTTCAAGAAAAAACCCAGAACAAGTAAAATTGGAATTCTCAAACATATTATCTGAAAACGACAACATAAATACCATAATTGGAGGCGATATAAATCCTCAAGATAGTCTATGGAACAATAATAGATCACAAGGCATACTAGGAGAAAAAATTGTTTATGTTATAACGGAAAACAATTTTATCTTATTAAATGATGGTTCTCCCACTAGAATGGATTTACACAGACACAGAATTTCTGCATTAGACATCACATTATGTTCTCAAAACTTAGAAAATAAACTGACATGGAACAGTAAAGCAGACAACATAGGAACTAATACAGCAGTACATATAAAACAAATTACGAACTTGACAAAAATAAAACAAGAAATTACTGAAATAAAATCAATGTGTAAGATATACCAGAGAATTCACTCCAAAACCTTGGTGGAACAAATGTATACAACAATTATGGAACATAAAAACAGAAAATATACAACAGACATAAAACATTATATACAGCAACACAACTAAAACGTGCTATACAAAAATTAAAATTAGAAATTAAAAAAGCGAAAAAGGAAAGTTGGGGAAAGTTTTTAGAAAATATAAACAAAGACACAAATAATTCGGAATTATGGAGAAATATAAACAAAATAAAAAACAAGAAAGAAACTTATTATAAAATATTACAAAATAATGACAATGCAAAACAATTTTTAAATATAAATTTTCCCGAAACATACGATAACAATACACCGTCTTTCCCAAAAATAAATCACGTAGAAAATAACCAACAATTCAAAACTACAGATATTAAAGAAATTCTAAGGAAAACAAAAAATACAGCTCCAGGTACTGACAAAATCAGCTTTAAAATACTAAAAGAGATAATTAATTCGAATGAAACAATATTATTATTAATTACCGAACACTTAAATAAAATATGGATAAACCAAGAATATCCAATGAAATGGAAAATAGCTAAAACAATCGCTATCAAAAAACCGGGAAAAGATGATAGATTAATTCAAAATTATATGTCTCTTACCAATATTCTCAAAAATGTTAAACAAACTGATATTGAATAAAATTAATGAACACATTGACAAAAATAACATCCTACACCAAAACAATTTCGGATTTAGGAAAAATAAAAGTATAACGGACTATGATAAATTTATTAAATTTTATAAATATCGAAACTAAAAACAAAAAAAAAATAATTCTAATAAACTTAGACATATCTAAAGCATTTGATAATGTGGACAAAAATGTCTTAATATCTATATTGGAAAATTTTAATTTCCCACAAGAAATTGTAAACTGGATTCAACAATTCCCAACGAACAGAAAAATCCAATTTCATGTGAAAATGACGAAATCACACCAATTACAAATTCTGGAATAGCCCAAGGGAGTTGTCTAAGTCCTACATTATTCAATTTATACACAACTAAACTACACACAATAAATAACGACAATAGAAAAATATTACAATTCGCAGATAATATATGTATATTAATAAGTGAACATAACCACGAAGAATTAGAAATAAAAACGAATGAAACTTTAGTAATTATTAAAAACATACTAGAAACACTAAAACTCAAGATAAATTCAGAAAAATCACATTTTATAAGAATAAATACCAACAAAAACAATAGAAACAAAATAAATATTAAATATAACAATAGACAAATACCGGAAAAATATGAAACAAAACTACTTGGAATATATTTCTCTAATAGATTATCCCTAACAAATCATTATATAAAATTAAAATCAAATATACAAAAAACAATTAATATATTAAAAATCTTAACAAACGCTAAAGGAGGAAGTCATCCATATGTAATGCTTAATACTTTTAAAGCAATAATAAAGTCAAAATTAGAATACTGTTATATTATTACAAATGAAGATAATAATACAGCTAATAAAATCTGCCAAAATATCAAAAATATGGGATTAAGAATCTGTTAAGGTATGGCCAGAACAACACCAATACCAGCAATACTAGCTGAATCGAACGAAATGACTGTACATTTAGACAATAAAATAAAAACATTACTTTATATATCAAAACAAATTTTCAAAAATCCAATCATAGGTAAAGATATTAAAAATCAAAACTCAACTGAAAAACTAAATTTTTTATATACAAGCTATAACATACTACATAAAATAAAACCAATACACAAAAAAAAACACAAACCCGGATAACATAAAAATAATTATATATAACACAATGTTTATTTATTTGTGGAGCTGCTTTATTTGGAGCTGCTGGTTTGATCATCTTGTTATATCTTATTATATGCAGCTTATAAAAACAGCAATAAACTAGGACCAAAACTTAAAACCCATGACTCATCACCAGTAATAGACTCAGGAGTATATAAATTAACATGCGACGACTGCCTCAAATTTTACATCAGGCAAACAGGTAGAAGTTTCACAGAAAGATTCAAAGAACACATTAGCGAAATAGCAACAACAAAAACTAACATTAGATCACATTACGCCCAACACTTAAAACCCGAAAATCACAAATACACAGTCATAAACACAAACTTAACAATACTACATAAACTTAGAAAAGGACAACAACTAAATAGACTAGAAGAACTTGAGATATACAAAGAAAGGAAAAACAATAACTTACTTAACGATAAAATCAATACAAAAACCAATCGAATCTATGATCTAATCCTGAAATAACAAAAAATAGAAAGAGGAGGAGCTAAATACAAATCAAAAAATATAGTATATAAGACCAGAGAAAATGTAAATAATTGTATGGTTGATAATAGGTTAGAGGACACAGAGAAGAAGTCAGGTAGCGATCATCAACTTGTGTTTTATTCTCATTGCGACCATCTGCTGTTGTTTTTATACCACATAAATCTGTTTTTTTCAAAACAATAAAAGCAACAAAAGACCAAATAAAAGTGAAGTGAAGTTAAAATTAATAAAGTTATTGTGAGTGCAATAAAGTTGAAAAAAGTAAAAATAGAAACAAAAGTTAATTGCAAGTGAGTCAAAAATGACTACAACAAAAACAAAAAAATCTCGCAAGTGCAAGGTAGCAGCACTTGAAATTCGCATAAACACTCTACACGAGCAGATGCTGCAAATAACGTCGGCACTGAAAACTATGCTTGTAAGAAACGAAACGGGAGGTATATTGCAAGAAATGCCAACCCCGCCAGTAGAAACACAGCCGAAAGTAACCGTACAACATGTATCCGGCCCAACCGCTTCGACCAAGCGAGGTCATGATTCTGGCGAGGAGGAAAGTATCGTTCTTGACACGGTAGCTACCGAGAGAACTGCCAAGAAACCGAAAAACTCTGACGAGGTGGCAATAACCTTCGAAAGCAGTATGGCAGACATTTCATCATCAACCATCGATGCCAACATACCGAAACCTACGATCAGACCCAAACGCCCGCCACCAATTGTTCTGCATAACGTGGCATCCGAAAAAGTGCATGAAACAACAAAACACATTATTACGGTAGCCGGAGGTCGCGCCACCTTCAAATGCGGTGGAAACTCGATATCAGTAGCCACCACAAATAAAGAGGATTGGTCAAAAATCAGGCAGGAGATCGACAAAGAAGAAAACATCGAATATCACACCTACACGCATCCTGACGACAAAAGAGTTGCGTATGTTATGCGTGGAGCACATTCATCTCTCCCACCGAGCGAAATTGAAGCAACCCTCAAAGAACAACATCAAATCGAGGCAAAAGTATCTCTTATGACCTTCAAACGGAAAGCTGCTAACGGTACCTTGACATACGTGCCGATGCCGCTTTTCCAAGTCATAGTGGAAAAGGACATGCCAACTGAGAAGCTGTTGGCAATAAGAAATATGTCGTACTATAGTGTCAGCTGGGAAAAGAAAAGAGGTCGAGCCCAGGTAACACAATGTCGGAATTGCCAGAGATTCGGCCACACCTCATCAAACTGCGGTCGTATCTACCGATGCATAAAATGCACAGAAAGCCATGGCGAAGGAATGTGCTCCAACACCAACAGGGACGAGAAACCAGCAATGTGTGTCAACTGTGGGGAGCAGCATCCGGCAAACTACAGCAAGTGCCAGGTAAGAGAAAAGTATTTAATTAGAACTGCCCCCCGTAAACCAGATCAATTCCCACTCCATCGCCTTCCAGCAATTGCGTAAATCGCCTAATGCAGGAATGCACGGAGCTGTTTGGGTCCAACCTCTTCGATCTCAAGGAGAAGTGCGACAAATTCTTCACAGAATACGATAACATCCCTCAGACTAACGCCGCCGAAAAACGCCAAGCCTTTATGAGATTTTTAACCACCTTATCCAACGTCATATGAAGGAACAACTTCTATGTATTTCTCTAAATGTCAATAGCCTAGTCTCTACGGCTCGACGAGGTGAACTGGAGTATCTGATGTCTCGCCATCAACCCCACTTAGTATTTTTATCAGAAACGCACCTTAACGAACGGCATAGATTAAAGTTCCCCGGCTATGTCACAGCTAGGCAGGATGGTCGCACGGCTGGGTCAGGAGGAACTGCTATCCTAATACAGGAAAGCATTCCTCATTTCAAGGCTCGAGCGTTCATCTCTGACGAAACTGAGGCAACGCTAATAAACATTGGAACCCCCAAAGATTTCATTACAGCCTGTTCCATATATGTCAGAAAAATTAATAAGAACAACATCAAATATCTCACTAACAGTAGCAATAAGACTATAGTGGCGGGAGACTTCAACTCCAGGCACACCTTGTGGAATTGCCGCTCAAACAACAAGAATGGAGAGGATCTCCAAAAAATCTGCATGGAATCAAATCTGTTACTAAATGCTCCTGACGAGCCCACATTTCCAAAAGCCTCCTCAGTACTTGATCTAGTTCTCACCAAGAATATAATCCTTACAGAGCAGCCACAGGTGCTGCATGAATTCTGCTCCGATCACCTACCAGTAACTTTCGAAATCCCAGTGAAAGTCACAGCTAGCCCACCAACAATATTTAGAAATTATTCCTTAGCAAACTGGGAAACATTTAAAGTCCATATGCATCAAAATCTCCCTACAAATCCTCCTATGACCACTACAAACCAGATCGAAGCATGCGCTTCCAACTTTTCAAAAACGATCCAGCACTCCATCAAAAACACCATACCAATCTCTAAAGTTAAAGACAAAGCTCAACTCCCATCCGAACTGCAACGTCTCATAAAAAAACGGAATCACATGAACCGACTTCATTACAGATATCCCGGATCCATGGTAAAATCCGAAATAAATTTCCTATCCAAATTAATTTCGTTCTGGTTTCAACAACTAAAGAACAAAGATTTCAAAACTAGACTGAAAAGAATACCTGATAACTCCCCAGAAATATTCAATGAGATTCGAAAGCTCAACGGCAAATCGAACAATCAGATCAGTCAGATCGCTCATCATCCACACCCAATCCTTGATCCACAGCAGATTGTTGAACACGTTGCGTCCCACTTCGAGAAAGTTCATTCACAGAATGAAGTCTTAAAAGACCCCCACTTTTCCCAATTCGTGGATTCTACAGTAACCAGTTTCATAGCGGCACCACCAGTCAATCCAATCATCTCACCAGTCAAAGTAGAAGAAATTGCTGATATATTGAAGCACCTAAATAAAAGAAAAGCCCCCGGGGACGATGACATACCCAACGCTGTACTGAGAAACCTACCTGAGAAAGCAATCAGTCAATACACAGATCTCCTTAATGCAATATTCAGAACAGGCCACTTCCCAGATTGTTGGAAAATAGGCAAAGTTGTCCCTATACCTAAACCAGGTAAACCGTCAAATAAAACTGAGAACACCCGACCTATAACACTCCTAAACGGATTAAGCAAAGTAGCAGAAATAGCCATTCTTAGCAGATTACTTCCCTTAATTAAACCATACATCCCTGAGGAGCAGTTCGGATTTCGTCCCTGGCACTGCACCACTCAAGCTGTCATGAGGCTTAAAAATACAGTTAAAAACTCCAAACGGTTTGGACGATCGACAATTGCTGCTTTCCTAGATATAGAAAAAGCCTTCGACACAGTTTGGCACAATGGTCTAATTTACAAATTAATCAATCGCGGTATCCCTTACTACCTTATCAAGCTGATCTACTCTTACCTCAGAGGCCGAAAATTCTACGTTCACCTGAACAACTATTCATCCACCATCAAAACAGTGCTTGCGGGAGTCGCACAAGGGTCGGTCCTAGGACCACACCTCTTCTGTTTCTACTATCACGACATACCAAAATCAAACAACAAAGAAACCAAGATTCAAATCTACGCTGATGATACCACCATTTTCACATCTTCTGTCAGTGCTAGAAAGTCTACCTCTCGCCTTTCAGAATACCTCAGCCGGTATTCTAACTACGCAAGAAAATGGAACATCAAAATAAATCACGGTAAAACCGAAATCATCCACTTCCACCAAAATAAATATTCTAAGGCTCCTAAAGCAGAACCCATTCTCTTCGAAGGTAGCATTCTGGAACCCAATTCTCAAGTAAAATATCTAGGAGTCGTTCTTGATAAGAAACTCTCCCAAAATCCGCAAATCAAATACATCAAGAAAAAAGCCTTCGCCGCTCGAAAAAATTCAAGACCACGCCCGACGTCTCCAAGCGAGATTTGTAGAAAAAACGCTACGCTCTAGGACTTCGTTCCTCCGCAATATTCTCTATCCGTGGGACCTGGAACTCCAGGGGCAGTCACTAAGCTTACCTGGCACAGTAAAGTAATAAACAAACATAACTACAAATAAAACTCAAACAAATGTCGGAAGGTGCATGCATACAGATACCGGTTTGTACGTATGCATGAACCACAAGACAATTATGTTTTAAGGTAATTAGGTTAAGCCAAAATAATGTATATGAATAAATCATAAAATAAAAATAACCAAAAAAAAAAAAATCACATTCAAAAAGAAAATTAGACGAGAAAGCTGCGGCCAAGACTCTAGGCTAAGAAATCAATGTATTAGTATTAAGGCAAATGTAAATAAATTTTGAAATATAAAAAAAAAAAAAAAAAAATAAATAATTGTATTAGTAAAAATAACTGATGAAGGAAATACCATCCGAAATCGATATTAAAAATAAAAATAAAATAAATAATTAACCATTGTCACTATAAGGAAAAAAATTACTAAACAAATAAATAGACATTGTGTTATGTATAATTTTGAAGTGACAAAAGTACACAAAAAGTGAAAGAAAAATGATTTTTCAAGAAACAAGGGATAAAAATAATACCATACATAAACGGACTTAACTCAAAAAACAGTATTAACACTATAGAATGTAACAAAATAACTAAAGAAACATTAAATAAATACATGGACTATGGACATATATATACAGATGGATCAATAATTGAGAAGAACATTGGAATTGGAATATATATAAAGGACAATGAACAAAAATTTGCAATTAAAGTAAAAAACAACACTAACATAAAAACAGTAGAAACCATTGCTATTAAAATAGCTATTACATTAGCTCAACTAATAAAAAAAAAATAATATAATAATTGTCACAGACTCACAAAGCGTCTGTCTATCTTTACAAATAGCTATCAACCAAAAAACAAATACCTAGGCATTACGAAAATCAAATTATAGATATAACTGGTAATAATAAAAGAAAAAAAGAGTGAGTCCATTAGTACTCTCAAGGTGATGTGTAAACATGGCGGGTGTATAGTGCGTGTGTACAGTTTACTTTGAAGGAAGAAGGAATGCAATTTTACTAACCAGAGTTTTTCATTTGTTTATTATCCTTAAATTGGCCTATTATTCTTTCGACGCAATTGGATCATGGTAGCTAGAATAAAATACATGTACTGTTGACTCTAACTTTTCTAATTTTCATTGAAAAACTTCACAATGTTCATCCCATATCTCGTAGTGGATATATTTCGATTTGAGTTCATGTGCAAATCGAATTCGTCTCGCAGGAAGTTTATAAGTGGTTCAGCTTGAGGAACAGCAACATTAATATTGAAATCCTCGCTCATAATGATCGGCAAAAGATGATAGTCTCCTTGAGTCCTTGCTGAATTTTTGACATTCTTTTAGAGGAGCAATGACGAAATGTATGAACTTCATTATGTCTTCGAGTGATTTATTCGGCGAGGTGAATACAACTACAGAAAGCATCTTATTCCCATTGAGCAGCTGAAGTTCAGCCGTGTATATATCATCAATGGGTTGTATTGTTACGCTCATACCAATTGTTTGTCCAACGATGATTTCCTTATGCGAGGTGATTGTATAATTCTACTTGTATTTTTATATATTGCTACTCCGGCAGCACACTGATCATCTCTCTTGAACTGAACGCGTCATTCTAAATTAGTAATATTAACATGCTCGTCATTGCATAGCCGGATCTCGGAAAGCAAGAAGATTAAGCATCCCGGCGTAACTGTATCAGTTAGATCGAGGTGATGTGATCTGATGGCTGGTCTCCACTTGCATATTTCTCGTGACAAAAAATAAATGGCTTCGGCTCATGACATTATTAGTACAGTATACTTACTACTACACTCTTCAAAACTAGACATATTTTCTCTGTTTTGATTATGTAGAAAAAAATGATTTGCTTTGCCATTTTAGATAGTATGCTGTGCTGTGATTCTAACAAACAAAAACATCCACGATTTTTTAATTAAAAATGTCAAAATAATATAATGTGCGCTCAAAATTGAGCATAAAAACACAAATTATGCTCAATTGGCACAACATCATGACAAAAATATTGAATATTTTGATCTTTTTCTCTCTTGACAAAATTTCAATGCGCATGCTCAAAACCATTTTTGCGTATGTATTTTGGAAAATGTACTAAAAATGTCACAAGAAAAAAAAATTAAGTGTGCTTTAGACCACACTACTGAAGTAAAACTTTTAATATATATTTAATATTTATAATATAATATAGAAAAATTATAATATTGAAAAAAAAATTGGTCACCCTGTGCGTTCTCGAGAGTCACCTAGCCGTTTATGTCTGATGCCACAAGAGGTAACCTTGTAACTTGGTAACTTTTTCAAGGCCAACTAGTCGTAATAGATAACGCTTATGTATGTGTAACAAAATGGACAAAAAAGTCATTTTTAAAATCTCTTCGCATAGTAAAAATGGCCTTGAAATATTTTTTATTTCATTTATGTTTGTGTAATGTGGTTTCATCGAAAATTTGTTTAAGTCGCATTAAAACCTAGGCAAACGGGGAAAGAAACGAAGAAAGAATCGGTTTCTGTGATACCTCGTGTGGAATGGAGCTGTAATATATTAAAAAATACATATATAAAATATATCACACGAACGAATTTTTTTGGTCACCCCACCCTATGAGTCAGTCAGTGACATAGAAGTCTATATTATGACTTCAATTTTCCAGTTTTTCAATTTACAAATTTTGAAATTTACCAACTTTCCAAATTTCCTATTTTGATGTTTTTTTATTTTCCAATTTTTCAATTTACCAGTTTTCCAATTTTCATATTTTCCTATTTTCCAATTTTCCATATACCTATTTTACAATTTTCCAATTTTATAATTTTCCAATTTACCAATTTACAAATTTTCCAATTTTGCAAATTTCTAACTTTCCAATTTTCTAATTTTTTCAATTTTCCATTTACCAATTTCCTTATTTTCCAATTTTTTTAACCAATTATTAAAATAAAATGGTATCAACTAATGTTCCAGCTAGGGATTTATGAATTGTAATGGCACATCCTGATACTAAAGGAAAATGATTTCGTTTTGCGTTTATTGTTTCGTTCGCCTCGTTCGATTACATTTTTCTTAACGCATTTGCCAGCTTAGTCCCCAAGTCAAGCGTGCCTAAAGAAGTTTTACTTCAAAAATGGACTAGATTTTTTTTCCGTCACGAGAAAAATATGCAAGTGGAGACCGGCCATGAGACTCTGGTAGTTCAATGTTCAAAACCAGGCGTCATTATTATCATCTTAAGACCCATTGAGATCCCATTTTTACGTCCTTGGTAGAAGACATAATCATCGACAGCCGACGTGATGATCAGACTTTGAGTCTCGTTATTCTTGCTAAACTTCGTTGACTGTGTCTTTTATCGCAAGAGTATATACTGACTATCTCATTATAGGCACCACCCTGTGATGCTTGAATTGTGATGAACATTAATTGTCCGATTGTTGTTTCGATTAACAGTTGAGCTTTTTCATGGGAACCAAAAATCGGTCGATATACATTTTCTGCGTCCAGCCGCCTGACCTTCTTGCCAACTTGTGATTTTGTACCGAAATCCATCCAGAGTCGTTTGACATTTTTTACTGTTGACGTTTTCATCGTTCTCGTTGTCCCGATCAGGATGGCTGCATTCGATATACGTCAGACAACCCATAGTTCTATTCGCCAGTTCATCTGGTACGTCAATATTGGTTTTGAGAAAGTAAGGCCGACCTATGACAAGTGGAAGTTCGTATGGCAAATTATTTGTGTCTACTATGCTCATTTGAGTTATTTGTGTCTACTATGCTCAAATGAATTGAGTATCCCTGCGTGACTGTAACCTGAGACTCTTGCAGTTCAGTGTTAAAAACGTGATGTCACTATAACCCCATTTAGTAGAAGACATGATCATTGATAACCGACGTGATGAACAGCTCCTAGAGACTCGTTACTAGTGATAAAGCAACATACACAAGTTGTTGGCTGTGTTTTTAATCGTAAGAGTATGTAATTTCGTAATCGTAGTTCGTATTTCGTAATTTTTTTTTTTTGATTTTTCTGATCGATGGAAATGTCGATGGTTTCTGTTTCATTTTTTAATATACATACAAGCATGCCATGTATAACACAAAATTGTTTGTTGTTTTTTTTTTAAACGAAGTAGGTACGTCATTTCCGTTCGATTCATTTACAAGTTTACTCTAATACAAAAATTTTTGGTAGGCGCGAGTATAGATGTTTACACATCAAAAACATACTTATACATTAGATACCGGGACACGTGGGCATTGAAGGAAACAGCATTGCAGATAATCTAGCGAAACTAGCTACAAGAAACCCTATTAAAGTTAGCCGCATAAAAAAAGAACAATAAGAAAAACCAAGCGCGAACATTAAAAAAACTGGAATAGCGCCATGCGGCCAATAAAGAAATTACACATTGAGCGACACAGAACGAAATAGTTTTTTATATTTACGAAAAAATAACCAAACCCAAAAACACACATTTATTTTCTTCGCTGTACACACAAAAAACGAAAATATGTATTTTGTTTTGTGTTTTTCGTAATTTTAGTTTTGCATTGCATTTGCTTGCGCGATGATGTGTATACCATGTGCGTGCAGATAGGAGAATGTTAATACAAAAAATTGTATTACAAGATGATAAAACATGTATGCAATTGATTATCTAGAGTCATATGTACCTTACCTACTATTACTGTAAAAGTAGTGTCTCATTCATGATTTGTTGGAAAAAAGTTTTCGTCATGTAAGCTGACGGGTTCTCTCACATAAACATTTTCAAATAAAATTATTTTGGATTTAAAATCTTTCTATATATTTGTTTACTTTCTTAAAATCCCTAAACGATACGATTTAACATATACAAATTGGAAAAAGATTAATCCGCGATACGAGTTTTCAACAATCAGCAAATTGCATATTTTAAAATTGTGACGTGTTGCGCTTCCGCCTTACTAACTGAAGCACGGAAGTTGGAAAGTATGCACAAAATAGTTACCATTTATGATTACAAGTTGGTTAGTTGGAATAAAATTTAAAATATTTATTATTACGTATGTGGGTATCTTGCGGTCAAAATGTATACCTGTTGTTCACATTTTTCAATGTCTTTCTATGTTACTAATAAAATTTTAATAAAAAAATGTTTGAACTAGGTAAATCGAAAAAACTAGGAACAAACAGATTTTACGAGGGGGATGTGAATTGCGGGCAGTTACCGCAATGTCCAAGTGGATAAAATAAATGTATTCGTTTGGAGATAAAACTGTATAAGGTCGTAAAATAAGAAAATCTATAACTGTCTATTCCACTATCGGTGTAATCTTTTATATAACTAGGACAATAAATCATGTTTCGTAACAATTCCAAATAACATCGGGTAGAGTTAATTTATTTTGAGGAACAAATTGAGGTAAGCTTTGAAAATTACAAGATCTGATATGAATGAATGGTTTGAGAACAAAAATATTAAAGGCCAGGTCATTTCAATATTTAATAAATTTTCAATATTTAATAATTTTATTAATAGCAACGTTGTTGCAAAATCATCCCACAACACAACGACCACGAGAACTACATATAACAGAACAATGAGTTGCCAGTTTTGCATATCCCAAATTCATTTAGAAACTAGATCCAAAGGATCATACTGTGTCCAACATAATAACTGTTCTAACCCATGTACGTGTTAACGCCCGTACCTCAGTTTTACGTAAATACCTAGACGTGGTTACGGTCCTTACATAGTATTCTTCATAGTAGAATATTACGTATATTTATACTGGTGGTGTTACATCCCATGAAGGGATTTGGCCGTCTATCCTCGATCTTGTGTATTCTCAGAGACATTGTGCCTTTTTTTCACCGGCCCCAAACACATATTTTAACGTTTATTATTGAACTGCTCGCAAAATAAAATTTTCATGAGCAGTGCGAAGCTGACTTGATTTAAAACATAAGCAAAGCTTCGATTTACTACATTGAGCTGACGGATGAACTATTCTAAGGATAAATAGATGTTTACCTTGGTATTTCACTCATGAGGTGAGTTACTAGTCATCATTAATTTGCATATAAATTTCAGCTTAGATGTCTGATTTCGCATAGGTACGCAATTTCTGATTTCGCGCAATTTTGGAGTTAGAGCTAGAGAACATTTATCTGGTTACAATCAATCAACTTTTCATAACCATTTAACTTCAGAAAATCATAGAGAAAGCTCGAACAATTTAGATATATTATATGTAATATAACCCAAAGGCAGACGTTTAGATACCTTAGAATCTTACGAAATTCGAAAATCAATATTTCTTAACCAAAATATCCTTAACGAACAGAGAGAAATCCGGTTCTCACCAATTACAGTGTAACGGAATTTATTCCGTTATCAATTCTAAAAACTCAACCTACACAATTTTCATATAATTATAATAATAATTTTTGAAGTAATTTCGCCACGACCTTGAAGAGATCATCTTCACTAAAATTCATCAACTGTTCCCCTCTGCCGGCTTGAGCTGCGGGAACCAACGCCGCATGGGGTACATATCAGATGACGGCAATTCTATGAAACAGGAATACTTATACACTGAGTAAAAGTGCTTTCCGTTTCAACAGACCCCGCCCTTTTCTATTCTCACGTACGCAATAATTTGACTAATACGTCGGGTAATTAAATGTACTTGAATTTACCTTAAATTTTGTTACTCAGCCGATGACTAATCGTGCACCTGCTACCCTAGACCGATGACTAATCGTACACCCGCCCCTAGTTGGGGCGATCAATAGATTAATTTTTATTGCCTATTTTTGTCACTTCTTTTGTTCTTTTTTACTTTTTCCTACTAAATAGCTACATAACAAAAATTTTAGTTTTTACAAGTCATTAGAGACTCCTGATATGACCTAAGAGCTTGAGATAGAAAGCGATATAGATGATTGTTTAATTAACAAATCTAATGTTAATTCAGAAGTATCGTCTAGATATTTTGTTGGAGTTCATCGATTATTAAAAAAAGTAAATTGTGCTGCTTGTTGCTCAGCATTTTTAAAAGACGTCGAGTTTGTAGAGAATAACTCTGAACTACTAATTAAAAATAAAAATTATTTAAAAACAGATGGTTTTGGTAAACTACGTGCACCATCAGAATCGTTCTTTGAGATATGTAAAAGGCAAATTTTCTTTGTTGATTCTTATTTAAAAACGTTTTCCCATATTATTGGTCTTAAGCGCGATATATTAAATAATTTATTAAACGGAAGCATAGACAAAGAATTTTATGATAATGAAAGCCCATGTTATGATCATCGTGTTCATATATTAAAACTTATGATTATTATACTACCCAAGTATTTTTACTTTCAATTTTTCTGGCGATATTCGTACTTAAGTACTAAACTTAGTCTAGTATTTTTCTAAGTTTGAGTTGCAATTTATTAAAATAAAACGTATGAAGCGTGTCGCGAAAATCCGAAACTGGACGAAACTCATTATAAACATTTTATTGCATGTGTATACGTATTGAGAAATATTAGGCGGGAACAATTGTGCTTGTGTTTGTTTAAACGGCAATTTCAAATTTTGGTTGTAAAATTAAATGTTTTTAAAGAAATATTTTTGTTTTTGTAATATAAAATGATTTATTAAATTCATTATTTTAATTCATTATTGATTACTTTGGACATACATATATATACATTTCGATTAAATTATTCAGTTTTTTAATTTCTAATATTTACACTAGATTTTTTTTTAAAATAATTTTCCTTGTTTGTCTTTTATATAATAAAAGTAATTTGTGGATATTAAATCGGTTTCGATAGAGTTCGTAAATTTTTCCGTAGTACAATCTAAAATGTTTAAAATAATATTATAATTATTAAATTTAACTTAACACGCAGTAACGTAAACCATACCTGATACCTTATCTTTATTGACCGTTAAACGTAAACTTGCAGCTAAGCTCTTTGGTGAACAGCTCTGTAAAGTTTGCCCTAATGCACTTTTTTAGTTCGTGGCCATCTTGCTTCATAAATAATGATTTCTAAATATAAAATAGGAAAACAAAATATAATAGATTGTACCAAATTATCTCGAATGAATCTTTACATTACCAATTGTTTTACAGCCTTCCTATCTTCAATTAAATTAATATCAAAGTTGACAAATGTATCCGCATCGTTAAAAGTTACTATAAACTTAGCGTTCTCACAATAAACTAAACTAAATAACGCCATTTGTATACGCATATGTATATAATACGTATACGCTACAAACACTATCATTATAATGTGAAGTTTAACTTTCGTTAATTTTGGATGAAAACGAAGGAAAATACTGTGCTCAATTTTTACTTTCGTTTTGTTATACTTGGGTAATTAGAAAATTTTGTAAACGGGAAATGGAAAAAATTAGAAAAAATAAACAAAACCCTTAAGGTTTAAAATACGAGAATTGTTTTTGTTATAAATCTATCTAGTTTTATTTTAAACCGTTATTATTCTGTTTTTATAGCAGCTACCGAGCTGTAAATTGGTGGATCTCGGAGCAGTCACGACCGTTTTTCTTTTAAGCTGGTATTTCATTTATATTTTTGACAACTATTTCCGCATTTTTTTTTTTAAATTACATAAATATTTTCACATTTCTTTATATTATTGTTGATGGCATATAAAGCCTACCGTCTTCTCTCGAATATAACGCCTAGGCATCCATTTAAAAAATTAATGTCATAATTCATATTTTAAAATTTAATGTATAATCTTTAGATGATGTGGCGTTCTATTGAACTAGATTATACATCATTAAGATTATACATTAAATTTTGAAATATGAATTATTACAACAATTTTCTAAATGGACGTCTAGGCGTTATATTCGGGGGAAGACGGTAGGAGGGCGAAGTCCGACATTCATACCTCCACGTGGTGCTCCCTGGGCAACTCTAAATGAATCAGGCAATGTAGTTGATATAGGAAGAATAAAAGAATAAAAATTAAAATTTGTAAAATGAAGCTTCACTATTCAAATTTTTTGTTTATCAATCGCGCAAATTTTATCGATTAAATTGAATGAAGCTTAAATTTTCGATAAAGTTTTATCACAGAAGCAATATTCAGTTTCAATCTGATAAGATAATGAAAAAATTCAATCATCTCATCAGACCATGGCGACTGAATATTACTACGTAATGATTATATTTTGTGTTCTATATGTGTAAACCGATATATTTCGTGTTACCCGAATAAACACATATAAAACGGCCGTAGTAAGGGCCGATATTTCCGATAAAGCTATGAATTAATTAATTAATTCAGTAAAACTAATAAAAAATTACTTGCACTGGAATCGAAACTAGTGTGAATGAGATGAAAGTTTGTAAGAATAAATTTAGTGAGTTGTCATAATTTTTCATTAACACTAGAGTTACGATTACACGGTTGTTCTGCATATATAGAGCACAAAATGTAATCATTACGTAGTAATATTCAATCACCATGGCCTGATGAGATGATTGAATTTTTTCATGATCTTATCAGATCGAAACTATGGATATTACTTCTGTTACAAAACGAAAATTTAATCATCAATAATTTGTTTGAAAAAAAAAATATTTAACTAGATTAACTCCACGAATTATTTACAAATACAACCAAATTTCTTTTCAGATATTCAAATTATTTTTAGACTTCAGACGAGCATATGACATGTTCAATGAAGATTAACCTATGTTCTGTACCCTGATTATCTAGAAAACAAGATATGATGTAAACGTCAACATAAAAAAAACACAAAGGATTGTATTGTAGTTCTAAATTGTGTAAAATCGAAAAACTTACTATGGTTTTCACGTTTAAACATTAACTTTTTCTAGAGAATCTGTGCGCTAGAGTAGCTACATAGGAATACCTAAAATTTTTAGCTATAGCTCTTTAATAAGACAGTGGGCCAGTCACCTTTATGTGACGATATTTATTCAAATTATTTAAAAAAATCACGTTAAACTTCGATTTCCTGATATAGTTTATTTAAGCTTGCTGATCGAATGGCTTTACTATATTCCAAAACCTAATGCCATACTTACTGTTAAATTATGACTTCATTATATAAACCACATTTTGAATGTGTTACAGAGCTGGACAAAATATTGTTTTTGAATTAGTTACAATTTGATTAATGAATTGTTGTGTAAATACTATTCATTCTTGACCGTTTTCCACGATAAATCCTCCTGATTATACTATCCCCGAAAAATCAAAAAAAAAAAAATGGGTCACAAGTTACCATTCAGGCCATGAAAAGGAACATATTACACTTCTTCACTTACAATTATTTTAACATCGTGTTACCATCATAAGGCCGTTTATATGACATTACAGATAGCGGACTTAAGAAACTACATTTTTTAAAGTTTGACCTTTACGCCAAATGTGTGAAAATAGTAGTTATGTTCAGGACAGCAATATAAAATCACATAGGTATTAAAAATGAATTAAACATTTTAGTATAAAGAGTATTTTGTTCTGTTAAATTCTTAAACTGAGGTACTTACAAATGTTTAATATTTTTAAGTTTTAAAATTAATTTTGTGCAAATACATATTTTAAAAAAACTGAAGATCAAATTAATATTTGAAACGTCGGTTAGAAATAAAAATATTATTTTAAAAAATATATCGACATCTTTACTTAATTTGAATTAAAAACGCTCAATAACTACATATATCATATAATACTCGTATCTTAATAATATCTGCTGATAATGTACTCGACGTATATCACGATTCACGGCACAAGAACATTTTTTTTAGTTTAGATACGGAAAATGTTTGCGTTCATTCATCTTCATCAGCTATGCTACACACAATTTTGGTTTCTGGATTCAAACTATTGCGCAATAGATTTTAATTTTTAATTTTAAACCCGTATTTTAAATTAAATCATTAAATTTTTTTGTCCTGTTTTATTCTTTTCTCTCGAAAATAAAATTTAAACAAAAATCTACATCTCAAAAATGTCCGTAAATTTTTTTATTTTCATTTCAATTTTTTTCATTGCGGATTCACGGTCAAAATTTTTACGTCGCAGCTACGTAATAAAATTTTTGTCCGTGAATCCGAAATGAAAAAAATTGAAATGAAAATAAAAAAAATTAAGGACATTTTTGAGCTATAGATTTTTTTTAAATTTTATTTTCGAGAGAAAAGAATAAAACAAGACAAAAAAATTTAATGATTTAATTTAAAACTAGCTGGCCTGTGACTGAATAATCAGTCACGTGATTACATTTTATTAAATTTTTGGCTAAGAAATGATTAAGAAGATTTATTAAGATGTAAATTTGGTGCACTTGTATCAAAAATAAAGTAAATTCATATACGCTATTAAATATTTAATAAGAAATGTACAAAAGGATAATAAAATATGAATTTACATGCGTAGAATCTCTACAAAACAACATTCTTTGTTGTAATGCGCCCGTCCCGATCAGCTGATTGATCGCTTGTCTCAACCATAAACACTTTGAGTCCGTCAAATGAGCGGCATCGTGAAAAGGCCACAAATACGGGGGCCGGAAAGTACACTTCTACCTTCTTCAAGCTTTGGCCCTAACTCTTGTTGATGGTTATGGCGAACGCGAGCTGGACGGGAAATTGGAGGCGAGACATTTTAAATGAGAAGGTGCCTTCCGAGGGTGAGAGCTTTATATGTATGTGGCAAGAGAACGCGCTCGCCTTTTGAGAAGCCCGTCAGCAAATCACGTTCTAGACTGTAACGGTTTATTTTTGCGACTCGCATGCGTGTTCCATTGATAAGACCCTTGCTAGTGTTTAAATTCCTCATCAAAAGAACGATGGCGTTTACCTTTAGCGGGATAACATGGCGCGGATGTCCGGATCCTTCAATCTTGTTGAGAAACTCGACATGTAGGCGGAGTTCCTCATTCATGTCGTCACTCTCAACTTTATCAACACTAAGTTTGACTTCTTGTCCGCCGGGCAGGAGGTCAAGCATCTGCTGATTGATTAGCGCACAATCATCATTCTTGGGTGCAAGGGTGGCGTGCTCCTCGATGGTGCCCTCGGCTAGTGTTGTGTTGATGTCACCATACACGAAATCGATTACACGTCTGTCTATGATTATGAGCGCTACCCCTGGCATGATGCTGGTATCATCTATCATGATGAGTCGCGCGCTTCTCAACTTGGTAGCGTGAGAGAAGTTTGGCTTCATTGATGAACCGGCAGTTTGAAAATGTTGGAAATATTGGAAAAATATTGGAACCGGCAGTTTGAAAATGTTGTGTAGCGTACGTCCACCTTCCATCAAGCTCGTGGCGAATCCAGTGAAGACGGAGCAAATGGACTCCAAGCCACGCCCCTTGGTAAATGCAATGAGTGATTGCAATACAAATGTCTTGCCACACCCATCGGGAGCGTTAACGTAAAAGACCTTTGCTGACAGGTCTTCATTTGCACTCGCATATATGTTGTCGAAAGCACCATTGCTAAATATTAAAATCTCAAAAGGGAAAAGCACACAATTGCCGTAACGCACAACTTTAATCTAAATATTTAATAAGAAATGTACAAAAGTACCGCTGTATTTGTGTGTTATTTTCATTTGTATATGAATAATTGTGACGTACTAAACTAATGTACTTATGTAGATTATATAGTCGATTAACCACCACACAAAAAGCAGAAACACTTCACGCTAGTTCAAGCATGAAATTAAGAGCTTAATAAATTATCCGGTTACGAAATATACTTTGGACACAAATCAACCGCATATATCGGGACGAAACTTCCCGCTTAACCTTTTCGCATAAATTAAGAGATCCAATGACTTTTTGCCTGAAATCAGACGAAAATGATTATTCCAAACTTTCCATAGATATTATGTTTGTGTAAGTACTATGGTCAATCTTCACTCGCAAAATTTTGTCATGACGATAGAGTGCCATGACAAAATTGTCTTTTTACACTGACAGAACACCAAAATGTTTGTATGTATGTAGAATCATTTTATGTTTTCTGTTTTGTTCTGTATTGTCACGGTGTAATGACGGTTCAATACAAACATATTTTGTCATAGCATTCTGGCGTTGTGATTAATATATAAGATGTACAGTATAGGAAAAACGTTTCTTGGCTTTTACACCTATTTCCCGTGCACGTTCCCTAATAAAACATATATTCTGCACATATATGAAAAAATACCTTTCACTTGATATATGTTTCATTAAGATATGCGCACGGGAAATAGGTTAAAAAGGGAGTACAAACTAAAAATTAAGCGTATTAATATATAAGATAAGGGTTTAAAATTAAAAATTAAAATCTATTGCGCAATAGTTTGAATCCCGAAACCAAAATTGTGTGTAGCATAGCTGCATAGAAATTCTAAATTACAATAACAAAAACACATTTCATACCCATTCATAAACACACATTTCACATTTTCACAATTATTCATATACATATTACCACAGCTTGTTTTTTATATTCTCTACATATCCGAGTAAAAACGAAACGAAGATCGAACCAAATAACAAAAAAATATTTTTTTGTACGTATACAGCGGTGAAAGCAAATCTAAAATTTCTGCTTTGAAATATTTTTCATAAATAAAATAAACTATTTCATGCACTGTGTCGCTCAATGTGTAGTACCGAAAACTAATATATTGGGAGCGGCGCTAGCTTCGCACTGGTTTATAAAAGTAATATTTCTTGGTTTTTCTTATATTTCTTTTTTCGATGTTAGCCGATAGTTTCCAGCCGAAAGATAATGCAGATAGTGTCTTTACTATTTTTAAATTCTCTTTATACTCTCGTTCCTATCGATTTTTAAATTCCTATAAACTGAAATACCCAATATGCAATGCCGACGGAATTCCATTTACATTCGCGTTCTAAAACCACACTGCTTCTATGGAAAGAACCATGTGTATCACGCGGAAATTCATACTCCCAGCCAAAGAAAAGTGTCACAAAAATTCCGGTGTCGGTGTGAATCCCAACTAAAGAGAGAAAAAAATCACAGAAACAAAAGGCACGTGTTTGTATATATTTTCCAATTGGAATAAATAATAATTCTTATCCGAAATAAAACAAAATTTTCCATTTATAATAAAATAAATATTAATTTTTTATTCATATAAATATACACAAATAAATTTTAAGCACGTTCACCATACGTCTTGCTAATTGAACATCCTTTGGCATGAATCGCGCATACATTTGTATATACAATTAAACCAACTAAATTTGCTTTACTTCACAACGAATTTCATGACATTTCACGTAAAGCTACTGTACCGGAACGATAATGATGTGTTTTTTAAATCAGATGCTATGGTGTATTTTAACGCGCATCCAATTGTACATCCCAACAAGCACAACAATGAAAAATAAAAATGGGAAATTTCCATTATTTCAAGAAGACGCCATTTTAAAATTATTTGATTACCTCTTTTAACATCCAAATTTTTTGGTCACAAGCACAACACAAACACGTAATTGAATTATTATATACAAGGTATGAAAAATGTTAACATATACACCGTAAAACACAAGTTAACATATAAAAAATAGAAATCGCGGCAAGCACTTGTAATATCGCGTTATCCTCTCAAGTGCTACTATTAAACTGAAGATACAAAACAATAAACAAAAAAATAAAAATAATAAAAGTGCGAATGAAAGAGAAAGAAATTTGTTTTTGCCGAAAATCAATATTTTTGTGTCTTTGATATTTTATAGTACGGAATTTAGTACGACATTTGAGCAGTTTTTTCCACACAGAAAAAACTGCTCAAACGTCGTACTAAATTATGGGAAAATTGCATATTGGGTAATTTCTCCTTCACCCGAATGATGTAACCCGATCCTAAATTCTCCTAAATTCGAGTTCATGACTGATTTTTGCTGTATTCAAGACACTATCTGCATTATCTTTCGGCTGGAAACTTTCGGCTAACTTTAACAGTATCAACAAGAAGATCAAAATATATATTAGATAACGAACCGACTTTATTGGATATCAAAAAACTTATAACAGACACAATACAAAATGAATGGACTGAAAAGTATAGAGTAATGACACATAATACAGGTCATTTTTATAAACAAATTAATAACACACCACCAAACACAATATGGTTTAAAGACAAAAATTTAATTCAAAAGATACAAAGTTACTAACAAGATTAAGGGCAGAGCACACATTTAATAAAAAATCCAAAAACATTGTTGGACTAGAACCTACACCAATCTGTGACACTTGTTATTGTTTAGAAGATAATGATCACATAGTTAGTAATTGCACAAAATATGAGGCAATAAGGAGAACATACCCTATTATCGTTTTCGGTGACACCAACATTTTGCTCCTTTTTTGATCCATTTTTGATTTAAGATGGCGTTGTTTACATTTTTTGTCCTTATTTTTTTGAATTTGGATCAAAAATAAAATAGACGTCATGCCAAATTGTCAATTAGACCGCGCCTTTTCTATTTTATTAATTTTGTGATTGTTTAAAGTGCAAGTTGTGTTTAATGAAATAAACATTCTGTTTTATTCAAAGTGTTATTTAAAAACATTATTGTGTTCCGAAAACAAAATAAAAATATAATATCGAAAACGATATTCAAATAATTTTGATAGTGTATTGACCTTGTTAAAGTTAGCCGAAAGATTCCAGCCGAAAGATAATGCAGATAGTGTCTTGACTATTTTTGAACTCTCTTTATACTCTCGCCCCTATCGATTTTTAAATTCCTATAAACTGAAATAATTTCTCCTTCGCTATGCTACACACAATTTTGGTTTCTGGATTCAAACTATTGCGCAATAGATTTTAATTTTTAATTTTAAACCCTTATTTTAAATTAAATCATTAAATTTTTTTGTCTTGTTTTATTCTTTTCTCTCGAAAATAAAATTTAAAAAAAATCTATATCTCAAAAATGTCCTTAATTTTTTTTTATTTTCATTTCAATTTTTTTCATTTCGGATTCACGGACAAAAATTTTATTACGTAGCTGCGACGTAAAAATTTTGACCGTGAATTCGCAATGAAAAAAATTGAAATGAAAATAAAAAAATTTACGGACATTTTTGAGATGTAGATTTTTGTTTAAATTTTATTTTCGAGAGAAAAGAATAAAATAGGACAAAAAAATTTAATGATTTAATTTAAAATAAGGGTATAAAATTAAAAATTAAAATCTATTGCGCAATAGTTTGAATCCAGAAACCAAAATTGTGTGTAGCATAGCTGCTTCACCCGAATGATGCAACTCGATCCTAAATTCGAGTTCATGACTGATTTTTGCTGTATTCAAGATATAGTATAGTGTATTGCGAGTGTTTGAAATCCAACACACAAAATGGAAAATGTAAGTGACGATAAATCTATTCAAGAACTATTATCTTCTTCATCATCATCGGCTATATCGTCACTTATATTTTCCATTTTGTGTGTTGGATTTCAAACACCCGCACGCAATACACTATCAAAATTATTTGTATATCGTTTTCGATATTATATTTTTATTTTGTTTTCGGAGCACAATAATGTTTTAAAATAACACTTTGAATAGAACACAATTTTTATTTTATTAAACACAACTTACATTTTAAACAATCACGAATATAATAAAATAGAAATGGCACGACGTCGTTTTGACAATTTGACATGGCGTTTAGTTTTTTTTATGTGTGAGTAAACGTCAACAAAAAATTCCAAAATTGTGTTCTGTGGCAAAAAATAATTGCTCCAAAAATTTGGATCAGTTTTTTTTGCCAACGAAAATTGTATATGATAACGCAAAATACACTCGTAAACATACTGAGTAGTAATGATGAAAATAAATATTATTCACTCATAAAATTTATAAAAGAAATAAAATACGAATTATGAATGATAGAAAGTAAACTTACAAATATATAGAAATATAAATAAAGAAATATATAAATAAATATAAATATAACTAAAAATAAAAAAAAATTAATAACTGATTTCTATATTTAATTAAAGAGCCACGAGAGAATCAAAATTAATTATAACAAGGTGGAGGGAATTATAATATAAGAATAAATACTTGAATTTATATAGAATCAAGGGGAAATAATATAATAATTATATATAATTTACATTAAAAAAAAGAAAAGATAAAATTTAAGATATGTAAAAAGAAATAAAATACAAAAATATTAATATCAAAATCATACTTTATTAAAATAATATAAAATAAAATGAAGATAAAAGAAATAAAACATAAAATATAAATAAAAAAAAATAATAAATTTTTAAAATATTCAATTTTTATATGATAAATAAGTTCAGTAATACAATATAGCTATTTATTATAATACAATTATAATATATTAGATATAATTTGGAACCACGACTCATAGCTCCAGCCCTTCCCCTGACTGGACGCAAAAATTGGGAAAAAAGGAACAATAGGTCATATGGATGGAAACATCTGACCACAAAAAATAGAAAAACAAACAAACAAACAAATAAACAGGTTAGTATGTGAGGCTTATAAATATTATTTGTGCTGTGTTCCATTGGTGTAAACTGGTCATTTAGAATTTCCACATTTTTTAAATAGAGTTGAAGAAAATACTTAGTTTGTTTTAATTTTAGAACTTCAAATGTTTCTTAGTCATTTTAAACTAACTCATCGATCATTCACTTTTAATGAAAAAAAAACAATTATTTGTGAACAAGAAATCTAACCTCGAGGCTTCTTTATCGACTGGAGTACTATAAGTACTTTAGAAAAACGTTTTTCGTAGAAAACTTAATACCGTTTCGCGACCAATTACAGGAACATAGATAGTTGAATTTCGTTCAAGAATATAAGTTTGCTTTAAGGCAATTTCTGTCGATCCTATTTCAGTCTCCGCCCGACTGAATTCAGTCTTAAGAAAAACATATTCAGTTGATCTAAAAAGCACCACCAAAGTGGCGAGAAGGCTATATTGTAGTTTTAGAACAACCTTTTGGAATTCGAAAGAACCAATAATTTCTAGAAAAAAATAATACAAAAATATTTAAATAGTATTTTAAATAAATGTTATTTTTTTTGCAGATTTACTATTCGCTATATCTCCGCAGTCAAAAAAGTGGGGTTTAAAAAATGTTTGTGTATATGTGCGTAAGCCCAGACGGATTGACTGAAATGATACTTCATGCTTAAGCTTTTCTCATAAATTGGGAGAACCCATAATGCAAATCCCAATTCGCTGAAATTACCCCACCAGAAGTGGCAGTCTCCATAGCAGTTTTTTCGTTTTCTGTAAATATTTTGAAAAATAGGTATATCATTTACAAGAAAAACGATTAAGAACTAAAAGATCTAAATTAATTTTGCAACAATAACGACCCATGCCAGTTTTTCAAAATTTAAGCGGAAATAATATACGAAACGTTATAAAATTTTGGGATACTCTCGGCAACAACCAGACACGAGCTTCACATCTAGGTACCAAAACTCACACTGCAGTGAGTAACCAATGAAAATACTTTCAAATAACATACAAAGTATTTTTAACACTGTTTACCGTGGGCACTTGGCGAAACACACTTACACTTAATAAACACATTTTTTGAAAGCACTTGTTTTTTGTTTCGCAAAAATAAAATTTTTGAATATTTTAATTAATTTTTTTTTCAATACAAGAATAAGCTAATGCCTTAGTAAATTATTCTGTTTCGTTGCGCATTTGTTAACCTCTTCGTCACCTCGAATTGTATTTTATTTGATGCAAACATGCGATTTCTACAAGATATTTTGGGTTATCCTGTGCGACAACCAGACACCAGCTTGGATCAATCAATCCGTGTAGTCTAAGAAGCTTAGACGGATTGATTGTTTAAGATGAAACGTCATACTTAAGCTTTTGTCATAATTTTGGAGTTCCAGTGTTGTTTGGTCGAAATCGGTACACCAGGGGTGACAGCTTCCATATAGAAGTTTTATCGTGTTTGTAAATAATTTGAAAAGTATATCATTTATGAGAAAAACGATTATGAACTGAAAGACTAAAAATTAATTTTGCAACAATACCGGTTCCGATCAGTTTTTGACAATTTAAGCGGATATTATGATTCTGAACCCATACGGATTGATTGATCGGGATGAAACTAAGTTTTCTCCATAAATTGGGAGATCCCAATGATCTTTGGCTGACTATGATCCACCGGAAGTAGCAGCTTTCATAACTTGCTTAGTTTTTTGCAAATATTTTACAAAAGGCATTTACAAAAAAACTATTAATAAAAACAAAAAGCTTGTAAATTAAATTTCTAAAAAATTAGTTCAGATCATTTTTCAAAACTTCATACTTGAACTATTTGCAATTAATTTAGACAGCTTTTAGCGAAATTTGGTGGAAATCCATGTACCCGATGTACTAGCTTCAATGAGAGCTTTATCAATTTTTACAATGGGGTTGAAAAGTTGGGCATTTACAATGAACTAAAAGATTTAAGCTTTAGACATCAATTGTGGTGTATTCGAGAAAAATGTATACATTCGTGGTAAAAGAAAGACGGATGTTGCCCATAACATATATTATGGTAAATGCTATAGGGGGTACAAATTAATTCGACCGTTATTTTTAATTTTAAAAATATATTTATTTTGAAATGAAATGACCGAACAGATTAATTAAAATATTGTCCATCGTTGCTTACGACTTGATCCCACCTCTCAGACAATTTTCGAACCCCATCTCGGAAAAACGTTTCATCTTTTGAGGCGATCCAAGTTTGTAGCCAATTTTCAATTTCTTCCCTTCAATCCCTTCTTTCCGTCGGAGCAACCAGTCTTCAGAACGAGCAAAGTCCGGAGACGGCATTAAAATATCCCACTTGAGCGTTTCCAAATATATTTTTACGACTTTTGCAACGTGGGTACGAGCGTTGTTATGCAGAAGAATAACTTTATCATGCCTTTCATCATATTTCGGTCATTCTTCTCGTAATGCACGGCTCAAACGAATTAATTGAAGTCCGTACCGCTCGTCCGTAATGGAATCACCAGATTGTAGCAGCTCAAAGTACACAACGCCTCTTTGGTCCCACCAAACACACAGCATAACCTTCGTCGATGGCAACAATTGGCCGGGCAAAGCGTAGTATTTTTCCTACTTGGTATTATCGTAGAAGATCGACTTCTCATCAGCAGTCACCAGAAAGGAATCGCCTTTCCACACGTCTCTTGGTTTTAATTCATAAGGCATCTAAATGCCTTGCTTTTGAATCATCAGTGAAACTAGGATGGATAATTTTATTGGACCTTTTTATTGAATAGATAATTTTATGCAATTAATGCTTGAATATGATATCGGCCATGTGGCCACTGCGGCTGGCGCGAGTTATATTTTGGTTCGAAACAGTCGTGGAAGAAAAAAAAACACTTGCTTAAATTTCTTTTCTAACTTAAATTTTGTATAACAATTTTATTTAAAAGGTTTTATCATTACATTAAGACGACTTGTGCCGTCGGTTGCCAAATATACTCTGCTCTTTTTTTTAAATCGATATCGTTTTAATTGAAATTATTGTTTTTCTTGATGACTGTGTGAATTTTTATAGGTAAGACGTTGTTACCATTATGTTACCATTATCCTTTTTACCATGTTGAAATTCCAATGCATGTGTCGAATTTGCATGTGTCGAATTTGCGATGTGTTTGCGATTTGTGTATGTGTCGAATTATGAATTTTGTAATGTTCTCACCACTATTGTTGGTGAGGTGAAGGCCTGTGTTGGTACAGGACGTAACTCCTCCCCCCCAAGAGATGACCGTCTGTTTATATGGTTGATATGGTCATCCGAGTTATCAGCGGAATGTGGATTTGATTTTGATTTTTGTTTGGTACATGCAGGAGAGTACCTTATAAAGAGTAAGTATCCAAATATGCATGTAAACAAAATGCCACTTATGGTCCATGTAATTGTTTGATGGTGAGTAAATGTTGCAGAATGATGTAGTTCTCGAAGTTTTTCCATATTGATTATGGTCCAGTTATTGAATTGTGGTAGATCTATAGGTATCTCAATTACGTTGGTATTTATTTCATGGTAAGGTTGTAAGTTGATGAGGTCTTCGTAAAATATTGGTGCTGTATTGGTGTAAACGGTATTGTTTATAGTTATGGAGCAATCCAGTAATTTTAATAACTTGATTCCTTCAACATGTCTTTGGTTTTGGAGACCACATGTTGTTGTAAATTCCATTGGCGTATTGGTATTGATGTATATATACTGTGTGAAGAGCTGTATAATCTTTTCAGGGAGTGCAGATTTGATTATGTTGCTGTGTGCTGGTTGGTTTAATATGATCCTGGCCACACAACTATCGTTGGTTGGTTGAAGGTTATCTTGTTGGCAATAGTATTGATCTTCGATTTACTCACATGGTTTGTTCATATATTGATAAATTTGATCATTAAGGGTTAGGATATTATATGGGATGTATATGGAATAGGTTTTGTTTATAGTAGTTGGTTGTAGATAGTATTGTTTGAAGGATGCCTTATGAAAAGTTGGAATTTCGATTGAAAATATAATTAATGATTGATTATAATAAGCTTTCAAATGTAGTAGTTGATGGATATTGTGCTCAGAGTGAACATATACGTCTTGTGATTGTAATTGATCGTCAACGAATTTTAATTCTTGTTTGAAATAATTTGAAGTTTTGCATGAGTTATTGTGTCTAATATGTTATCTAAATGTTTTTGTAATTGGTCTATCATAAATAAGACATGATGAGTATATTGTCCGAATGATGTTATTTCTAGCATTTCCTGACTTACGTTCTTAAATAACCCTAATTGGTTCTTCATTTGTCCTGTCGATATGTCTAGCATTTCTTTAATTTCGTTAAATCTAAATATCATCTGAGTGTTGATACTAACTTGTTCGTTTATTTTATGTGTAAGAATATCTTCATTCAAGTTAATATTTGTGAAACGGTATATCTGTATTTTCAGGGAATTTTTCTTTAACTTGGTAATGGCCGTTTTTTAGTGTCAAGGGAGTGAAATCAGTTGAAGAGTGGATAGTGTGGTTATATACCAAGATAACGTCAGTCATGATTTCTTCAGGACTTTTGTTTGGGGATTTTGAGAGTAATACTCGGTAGATTTTAAGCATCGTTGAATGAAAGCGTTCGACAGGGGAATTACCAGTTGAATTTTTTGGGGTAGTAAAGTGTCACTCTCTATTGTGAGTTTTGCATAAATCCTTAAATATGTTGTTATGAAACTCCATACCTCGGTCTGTAACAATTTTACCAGGAATTCCATGATTAGACATATAGGTTGTCATTAATTGAGTGATTTCTGTACCACTAGAGCCTCTGATTTGAAATGCTGCTCCATATTTGGAAAATTTATCGATGATCGTTAGGAATTTATGATTTTGTGTAAAGAATATATCTAAGTGAATTATCTCTAATGGTTTTGCTGGAGTCTTTGTTAATTCGAGTTTTGTGTCTATCGTATTTATTTATTAAGCATACGTCGCATTTATTTCTGAATTTCTGAATTAAACATTTTAATTTTGGGAAATAGTATTTTCGTTTGATTTGTCTGTAGTTTTCTAAAGTTCCGCGATGTCCGTGGTTTTTATGTAAGTCTTGGATTATTTTGATTTGTTGCATAGGGTCCTCGATATCTTCTACCATTCTTTTACATCTTAAGATCTTAAATTTGGAACCTTTATATTTAGATTTAAATAATGTATTTAAAGTTCTAAATGTTGCGTGATCGCATGCTATTCCAGTCAGCTGATTTGGTTGTAGATATTTAGAGAAATAACTGCCAATATTTGTTCTGTAAATTGTTTTGACGTAAAGGTATAACGTTTCTTGCGTGAGAATAAGATTTTAGTTTCTAGTTCAAAGTCTTCTGTAATATTCCACTGTAGTTTCAAGATAACTTGTCTTGAAAACTCATTCATATGAGTGTCTGTAGTTGGTATGACATCTTGTTGTTTGTTAACTAAAGTGATTAGAGCTTCATCGCTGGATGATTATGGATATATACTAGAAGTGTTTACTTCGACATTAGCTTCGATCCGTGAGAGGACATCAGCATTTGAATTTAAAACTCCTTTCTTATAAGTGATCTCGTAATCGTATTCTTCTAACTTGAGACGCCATCGGATTAGTTTTGAATTAGGCTCTTTCAGATTGAATAACCAGTTAGTGGCTTATGGTCAGTAATTATCTTGAACTTTCTACCAAATTGGTATGGTCGGAAATATTTACATGTCCAAACTATAGTAAGCAATTCTTTTTCGATCGTGCTATAGTTTTGTTCGGTCTGAGTGAGGGTATGTGAAGCGCAGCAAATAGGCTTGTCTAGTCCAATTTGGCCTTGTGATAACACTGCGCCAATTGCGAAATTACTAGCGTCTGTAGTAAGGATAAACTCTTTACTGAAACCGGGATATTGTAGGATGGAGTTACTACACAACAGTTCTTTGCATCTGTTGAAGCAATTAATGTAAGCCTGGTCTATCACAATTTTCTTGTCTTTCCTTAAACATGATGTAAGAGGTCTTGTCGGGTCAGCAAAGGTTTTTATAAATTTCCGATAGTAACCGATTAAACCTAAAAAGCTTTTAATTTGATTTTCGGTTCGTGGGATTGGAAATTCTTGGACCGCTTTTATTTTGTCAGGATTCGGTTTAACGCCGTCCTGGGACACTATATGACCTAAGAAAGCTATTTTTTGTGAAGTAATTCACTTTTATCAACTTGGACTTTGAGGTTTGCCTTTAGTCTGTCGAATACGTTTTTTAAGCTTTGAATGTGTTCTTGAAGGGAGGTGCTGAACACGGTTATGTAACATAAACATGTTCTACTTTGAAGGTCTTGTAAGGCGATATCCATCACACGCTGGAACGTGGATGGTGCATTTTTAAGGCCAAAGGGTATTCTGATATACTCATAATGCCCAAAGTCAACAGTAAATGCTGTCTTCTCTATATCCCTCGGATTCACCTCTATTTGGTGGAACTCATTTGCAAGGTCTAGCGCATATCTCTGTGATATTAGGTAGTGGATATCGATCTTCTACCGTCTGCCTATTGGCTTCCGATAGTCGACGACCAATCGCCGTTTTTCTTGCCACTGGCATCACTTTTTTTTGAGACGATCCAAATTGGACTACTCCATGGTGAGTAGCTTGGACGAATTTTACCCTCTTGTAGTATTTTATCTATTTGTTGGGCTACCTCATCTTTGTGGATGTGAGGATACCGGTATGACTTAGTGAAGATCGGTTTCTCATTTCGATACTGTGCTTAACAATGTTTGTAAAACTCAGGTTTTGAGATTCTTTTTGAAAGATGGATTCGTATTCTATACGCATATTTTTTTATAGCGTTAGTTTCTTCTTGATTCAGATGAGATGTTCGAATTAAATCGCGAATATCTTGGGTATTCTTTGGTAAGTCAGAACTAATTGACGAATGATCAACCTCGATCTGGCAGTTTTCGGAATGTTCAACGTTGATCGGTTGCTCAATTAAAGCAGTCTGTTCTTCATTCGAAAAATTGATAATTTCTTCAAATGCATGCCAGTTATGTGAAGTGTATAATCCTTCTGGGATTATCACGTGGTCGTTAATTTTCACTGGTTTCATGTAAATTTCTCCATTTTCCACATCAACGGGTACTTTAATTATCATTTTGTTTCTGGGTGGGTGATTGACGCTACCAATCCAGCGACCATCATGTGGACAGCGATCATGATTTCAATCAAGTACTTTACGTGCTACCGACGAATAGTGTGCTGGACATCCATCATGTTGAAACCACATGTTCTGTCGCAATTCTATGCTCAAGTTTACAAATAATGTTGGCAGTTTATTTTCCAAAATGTCTCGATACATTTGACCATTCAAGTTGCCTTGGTAGAGCTGGTCCGGTAAATTGGCCTGCCAGATCACCAGATCTTACTTCGCCAGATTTATTTTTGTGGGGCTATCTCAAAGACTAAGTATACCAACAAGTACCAACAACACGTGAGAATATGATTGAGCGAATAAGAAATGCTTGTGCCGAAATTCCAGCATAGACGCTTCTAAGTTGTGCACATTCATTTGAAATGCGGATTAATAAGTGCATTGAAGTCGAAAGCCATCATTTTGAGTACTTAATTTAATTAAAAGATGATGTCCACGTCGTTGTTCCTGTGTTACGCTAAAAGTAGTTTTTTTTTTAATTTAAGAAATACAATTTGTTTAAAACTAATTTCAAGTATTTACATTAAAAATGTGTTAATTTTAATGCAAATAATAAAGTTTTTGTCGTTAATTAATCATTTTCAGTAAGAGAAATCGAAAAAAATTTAATATCACCTATTACAGCGCCATCTATCATGAATCGAAAAAAATATTTCAAGGAAATTCTACGTACTTTTAGCCGTAGAATCCGAATCTGCAATAACAAATAGGGGTTCCTATCTTAGTTTTTAAGTTGCCCCCCATCCCCGTTACAAAAAGGGGCAGGAGGTCCTAACTTTAGCACTAATGTCTATCCCCTCCAGAATAATTTAATTTTGATAATGGTCATTTTTATCGTAGAGGGCTTATTTTCCGAGATCTTTGAAAGTTTCAGCTTAAAAAACTCACCCGGTATATAACATATTCTGTTCCCGCAGGCATAAGTTTAGAACTTCTGACATTGTGTTTTGATTTCTGGCTCTAATTAGGAAGCCCATTGGTTCTCTTATTCCAGCCAGGAACGTAGAAAGGCACATTTCTCGATACAATGTTTCTTTCGTATGTTTTACCGTTAAGGATGAGTTACTGAGCCTTTCATGGTTTAGAATTGTTGATTGTATTTCGATTATACGACTATAGTACTTTTCGATAGAGTCTCCACCTAGTATTATAGTGTGTAAGTCTCTGATTAGAGACGTCTCATTATGTTTATCTGCATAATGAGTGGTAGGGTTGGCCTTGATTTCTTGCCAATTTACCGTGGGACCATACGTAGTTAGGATTTCATCCGTCTCATCCGCGATTTTATTGCGGAATGCCCTAAGAAACTTAATAGGTGTGTTCCCAACTCCCATTACGGTTTCGCATTGCTCAATGATTTCATCAACATTGGTGATGAAATCGTGTAGTGTGTGGCTTGACCCATTAAATTTAGGAAGGTCTTTTATTGAATCCGGTAACTTCATTGTCGTAAGAACGGAGTTTAATATAGCCATGGCTTTTGAGCTTCGTGAGAAATTTCTGTTTTTGTTTTTATGCTTATTTAATTATCTAAGTCATCTAACCTATTTGAATTATCTAACTTATCTAAATTATCTAGGTTTCCTTTCGTTTTTTCCTAATTTTCAGATTAAATTTATCGATTCTAGTTCAACACTCATGGACTTCACTTTATTTTGATTTTTTTTTACTTTAAATTACTATTTGAGTCGGTGAATTCGTAAACCGCGAATTTTTGAACTCTACTTTACTTTCATTTTTACTTTTAAGTACTACTACTACTGAATCAATAAATTCGTAAGCCGCGAAGTCTTAAAATTTATTATGATCAATTTTAATTTACAAAAAAAAAAATAATTTTATCTTTATTCAACTACACCTGATTAACCGTCAGGTTTTGAGAGATATATTTCCTCCGTGATTAGGAAGGGTTGTGTGTTAGGGATTGATCAATTATTTAAACAATATAATTACTTACCAAGCAACTATAGACATCAAGGTAATTATTAAAATGTAATTGTAGTTCTGCATGACAATATCTGGATCTTATGTGTACATACTGTACACGTATCGTATGGTACACATTATTAATTAAACACTTAATTAATAAATTCACTTTAAATTGTTCTTGTTTTTGATAAGAGATATGAGTTAGTTAATGTCTATATATATGTATACATTTATATTTACGAGAGCACAATTCAATACTCAGATAACCCGTCAGAGTAGTAACTATACGATCGCGGCAAACACGGTTTTAACGTAACACTTATTATGATTTAATAATGATTAAAGTTTATCAATGCACTACTATCTTATGGATTTACTGAAAAAATCCTCTATCGGCTGCGAAAGTTATATTTTGGTTCGAAGGAGTCGTGGAAGAAAAAAAAACACTTGCTTAAATTTCTTTTCGAACTTAAATTTTGTATAACAATTTTATTTAAAAGATTTTATAATTACATTAAGACGACTTGTGTCGTCGGTTGTCAAATACGAGTATACTCTACTTTTTTACAACGTTAAAAAAAATGAAAAATGAAACGCGATATATTTTAATCGATATCGTTTTAATTGAAATTATTGTTTTTCTTGATGACTGTGTGAATTTTTATAGGTAAAACGTTGTTACCATTATGTTACCATTAACCTTTTTACCATGTTGAAATTCCAATGCATGTGTCGAATTTGCATGTGTCGAATTTGCGATGTGTTTGCGATTTGTGTATGTGTCGAATTATGAATTTTGTAATGTTCTCACCAACGTTCCCTCTAATTATTCAAAATCATGCGCGGCATAATTGCATCGTGGGCAAGTATTTTAAATTTAGCAAATTTCGAGCAAAACTTAACAAAGTTACAATACAATAATTTTTACATATAATTTTATTTAAAAATAAATTTAAAAAAACTTAATGCGTGAATTTCACAGTGAAACACTTTTTTACAGTAAAATTAACACGAGATAAAAATATTAATCCTTTACTTGTTAGAGAGAAACAAAAAAATGTTCAGTAAAATTTACTGGCAAATAATAGAATAAGTGGGGAAAATGTGGCCATAAAAAGTATGAAACTCAATACTTTTTATGGCAACATTTTCAATACACATTCAAAAAATAGTATGCGATGAGGAATATTTTTCGTACACTACGACAATTATTTATGGTTGGAAAAGTATTATAGTGAAATGTCAAGAAAAAACGGAACTCGCTATTAGTTTTTGTGCCGCTAGAAACAACACGTTCAGAAAGGGAGTAGGGTAACATAAATTTTTAAAAATTTTATGTTACGTTAAAATGGTTTATTTTCAATTTTTTTTTTTAGTTATGTTGCCCCCAATCTGTCACTATTTTGACTATAAATTTTGCTATAAAAAACAAACAAAAGTTGCTGTCTTTATCGCTCTAACGTAATTTAAATATACTATTATCTTTCGATTTCCCAGAATATTTTACTGACAAAAATTTGTTTCACTGTGGAATCCACAGTGAATTTTTATGGCAACATTTTTAACATACCTTCAAAAAATAGTATGTGATGAGAAAATTTTTTCGCACACTACGCCAATTTTATGGTTGCAAAAATGTTACTGTAAAATGTCAAGAGAAAAATGAAAAGTGGTATTATTTATTTGTGCCACTACGTTCAAATTTTTGAAAATTTTCTTATTTTGTTAAACTCGTTTATTTTCAATTTTTTTAGTTATGTTGCCCCCAATCTGTCACTATTTTGACTATAAATTATGCTATAAAAAATAAACAAAAATTGCTGCCTCTGTCGCTCTAACGTAATTTAAATATACTCTTCTCTTTTCGGTTTCACAGTATTTTATACTGGAAAAATTTGTTTCACTGAGAAATCCACGCATTGTGATATAATTTCCGATTTTTCCGTTTTATAAAAATCACTGTCAGCTTTTGCTTCAATACATATTTTACAAAGTACATCACTTGTTTCAATTTGATAACTAGAAATTTCATATAAGATAACTTTTTGTTTAATTGATAACGGTCCTGTTTTAACGAGTTCATTTAACCATTCTGGGGTCCCAGGTCCGATTCCTGGTGGTGACAAGTAAAGAACTTGCGACTGGGTGTTTTTTTAACGGGTCATATGTTATTTACGTGGTTGTCCATTTTCAGATTTTCTAACCATAGTAGTTACAGCTTCATCCTTAATAATATTTTTATTGAGCTTGAGCTTACATCTAATTTTCGTTTTGTCATTACAGTAAATGGAGTAAATTTTTTATAAACTGTTTAAAAATAATCACATCATATATGTAAAAAAAAAATATTAAACTGCGGGTTTAACACATTTTTAAATTTTGTTACTAACACGAAAAAAATATTAGCAATATTGTAGATGGGCGGCCTAAAAATTATGATGGGCAAAATACAATTTAAATCTGGGCGGCCGCCCGTGTGCTCAGCTTAGCGGGAACGTTGGTTCTCACCACTATTGTTGGTGAGGTGAAGGCCTGTGTTGGTACAGGACGTAACTCGCGCAATCTGGCTTTCCAATTTTCTCACACTTTTCACAGCAATTGCAACCGTATCTCGCTAATAACTCGCCGAATGTTGTGCTCCAAGTGTTCAATCGTCTCTGGTTTATCGGCGTAGACAAGTGACTTTACATATCCCCAATGAAAATAATCTAATGTAGTTAGATCACACGCTCTCGGTGGTCAATTAACAGGACCATTACGTGAAATTAGTCTTTCATCATATGTTTCTTTGAGTGAATTAATTGTATTCCGTGCTGTGCGGCATGTGGCACCGTCCTGTTGGAACCACATATCAGCATGATTTATGCCAGCCAGTTGGAGTACAAAAAAGTTAGAATTCATGTCTCTATACCATTCACCGTTGACTGCAACGTTCCGCCCATCATCGGTTTTGAAGACATATGGACCAATGATTCCGCCGGCCCATAAAGCGAACCCAAAGTGATTATCTCTGGATGTATTGGTGTTTCGGCAAAAGCTTGTGGATTATCTTCACTCCTTTCCGACAATTCTGTTTATTAACGTACCCATCCAACCAAAAGTGAGCTTCATTGCTGAACACAATAAAAAAGAAACACAATAAATTGCAAGTTCTTACATACTGGAAAGAGCTATATTTCTTTAAAGAAGTCAAACAAAACAGGCAGATAACGTTTTAAATAGGACGTGAATCAAAAGTCACTCTACTAAGGGTTCTTTACATTTTTTTACAAAGTAAAGGAAGTGTAGTAATCATGAAAATTCCGATATCAAGGTTTTTTGCAGATTTACTGCAATTCTTGGTTTTAGCTGTCTTCGGTCTGTGTGCTATAGAACAAAGACTGATATATATTAAATTTCATAGACAAGCTATTTTAATAATTTGAAAAGTTTCAGTAAATTTTGACGGGAATCGGCCAACCGAATGTTGCGGCTGTCAAAAGAACTTTGTATTTTCTTGCACATATTTTAAAAAACACAGCATTTTCAACCAAAGGAATTTGACATCGTTCATATGTCCACACGGGCACGTTTACAATTGACGATTCGGGCATCTATCTCTTGTTCAATAGTGGCTCTGAGCTCCTCTAACGACACCGGCTTGTTAGCATAGACAAATGATTTAACATTATCCCATAAAAAAGTCTAAAGGTGTTAAATCACATGATCGAGGCGGCCAATCGACAGGGCCATTCCTGGATATAACTCGTTCATCTAATTTACATTTCAATAAGTCGATTGTTAGACCCGCTGTGTGGCATATCACACCGTCTTGTTGAAACCACATATCATTAATGGCTAGCTCATGCAATTGACAAAAGAAATAATGTTGCAACATGTCTCTATGACACTACCAGCATGAAAACTACACCATATTGTTACTTTTTGTGGATGAAGTGGTGTTTCTTGAAGCACATGAGGGTTTTCATTTTAAAAATAATCCATATTCTGTTTGTTGACGAAGCCGTTTAGCCAAAAATGCGCTTCATCACTGAAGATGATAAATTGGAATTAACGCTCTTGAAGTTGCAGTCATCGACTCGAAATTTTGGTAGTAAATTTTAATTATTTGTAAACGTTGTTCGTTCGTGTGCTTCACCACGATGAAAATGTTGTCTTTACTGAATATTTTGTCACTGACAGTTTGGTTTTTTGTTTAAGGGTGCGTTCACAGTGAAAGCTCAGAGTTGTATAGTCCCAAATGGAAAACCCGATATAGTCAAAGGAGTGTGAATACTTCACCAGCTCAAAAGCCAAACAAAACAGTAACTCGCCCTGAATGGGTATAGATTTCCTTTGAGAGACACGTGCATATTTAATATCCAAAAACACAAAATTTGCTTGTTAAATTATCCGTTTATCCGTAGAGCATCAAGAGTTTTTATGAATAATCGATATCAACTGTCTTTAGTACCAGTTTTAAACAAAAACAGGAACAGGGCCAATTTAAAAAAAAAATTGCTATCGAGCACATAATCTGTATATCGATTTTGTCTCGTGAGTTACTCATTTAAATTGAGTGAAGCAAAAAAAATCGAATACGTACACTGTGTATAATACACAATTATGTCTTTGTATTTGTATTTTTCTTTTGTTCGTATTTGTGTCGTTTGTATGATGAACAGTATCAAAATAACGCGATCCGGGCGAATCGGTTTAATTTTTATGGTGCTTATTTCCTTCTCTCAGCACATTACGTCTGCTCTCGAGCTGTGGAGTGTGATTATTTAACATGCTAATATATTTTATATTTAATTTTGTTTTATCATAAATTAATTTTATATGTTTTAATAAAATTTTATAAATAAATTTATTTTAAATTTCATAAATTTTAAAAATAAAATGTTAAATGTAAAAAAAATCGAAAATACGTAAACAACACAAAAATATGGCGTTTACAATGGTTAACTCTTTGAGTGCCAAAAAGCGCGATTGTGCCCTACAATACACTAGCCGAAATCACGTTGGCACTCAAAGGGTTAATATGAATAAACAAAAAAGAATAACACGTGGTTTGCAAATGCAGTAAAACAATCATACGCATGAAACTAACACAAACACAAATGCTACTACTATATCTTTCCGGTTACACTAATTTCGTTTCACACATTTGAGACAAAATCCGTATACTGATGTATTCTATAAAATAAAATGCTGCATTTTAAAAATCTCAATTAATTTTCTAGGTGAAGCCAAGTTCGATTTCGTGGGTACTCGATACTTGGCACTTGAACATTTGAACACTAAACTTGAACACTTGAGCACTTGAACAATTGAATAATTTAATAATTGAACACTTGGAACAGTTGACCACTTGAACACTTGAACAATTGAATAATTGAACACTTGCACACTCCAACACTTGAACACTTGAACGCTTGAACACTTGAACACTTGAACAATTGAACAATTGAACACTTGAATACTTGAATACTTGAATACTTGAACACTTGAATACTTCAATATTTGAATACTTGAACACTAGAACACTTGAACACTTAAATACTTGAATACTTGAACACTTGAACACTTAAATACTTGAACACTTGAACACATGAACACTTCAACACTTGAACACTTGAATAATTGAATAATGGAACACTTGATCACTTGAACACTTGGACATTTGAACACTTGAACGCTTGATCACTTGATCACTTGAACACTTGAACACTTGAACACTTAAACACACTGGAACACTGGAACACTGGAACACTTGAACACTTCAACACTTGAACACTCAAATACTTGAAGACTTGAACACTTGAACACTTGAACACTTGGACACTTGAACACTTGAATATTTAAACATTTGAAAACTTGAACATTTGAACACTTGAACACTTGAACCTTGAACACTTGAATACTTGAATACTTGAACACTTGAATGCTTGAACACTTGAACACTGGAAAATTTGAAAAATTGAACACTTGAACATTTGAATACTTGAACACTTGAATACTTGAATACTTGAATACTTGAATAATTGAATGCTTGAACACTTGAACACTTGAACATTTGAACACTTGAACAATTAAACACTCCAACACTTTTTTATTTATCTATTTTTTTATTTTTATTTATTTATATTTACATTATATGATATTTATATACAAAATGAATGAACATTTTTTTATAATTAAATGTACTTAAATCAATTTTATTTATTACAAGAAAAAGTTAATAATAATCTGCACAAATTCATATGTAAAAATTAACATTCCAAAAGAAGAAACTCAATCAACAGGAGTTCCAATTAATTTATTGTTCTTTGAAGGAAAACCAAATACCACAAATATTTACTTACTCATTCTGTAATCAAATGTTCTATGTATTTTGTTATTCCTTTTTTTAATTTAAAATGTCAAAGGTATTAAAAATAATCCCGAATAATTTCTTGAAAATGAGATTTTAGATTTTTTTCTAAAATGATTAACATTAAATGATTTTTTTAACGATTCAGGTAACTTATTATACACAGACGGACCGGCGAATCTTATTAACTTCCTACCAAATTCAGTATTTTTGCCAAATCGAGTGAAATGTTCGTGTTTAGTTTCACTAAACTCAAAATTTGACAGGACAGACGACACATTAATGGTTTTGTACATATATAATGCAATCTGAAAATCGTGTAAAGCTACTATAGGTAATATTCCATTGGTTTCAGTTTCGTATAAAAGTAGTGTAGGAAAATGCAGCGGAAGTTTACATATAGCTTTTACAGATTTGTTCTGCATTACTTGGATTCTATTCAATAACTTCTAACTTGCAGTTCCGTAAACGATAATACGCAAAATTATATTTGAAGTAAAATTTCTTTAGGCACGCTTGACTTGGGCACTAAGCTGGCAAATGCGTTACGAAAAGTGTAATCGAACGAGGCGAACGAAACAATAAACGCAAAACAAAATCATTTTCCTTTAGTATCAGGATGTGCCATGACAATTCATAAATCCCTAGGTGAAACATTAGTTGATACCATTTTATTTTAATAATTGGTTAAAAAAATTGGAAAATAAAAAAATAGGAAAATTGGAAAATTGGTAAATGGAAAATTGGAAAATTGGAAAAATTTTAAAATTGGAAATTTCGAAATTTGCAAAATTGGAAAATTTGAAAATTTGTAAATTGGAAAATTGGAAAATTATAAAATTGGAAACTTAAAAAATTGGAAAATAGGCAAATGGGAAATTGGAAAATCGGAAAATTGAAAAATTGGAAAATTGTAAAATAGGAAAATAGGAAAATAGGAAAATAGGAAAATAGGAAAATAGGAAAATAGGAAAATAGGAAATTAGGAATATAGGAAAATAGGAAAATAGGAAAATAGGAAAATAGGAAAATAGGAAAATAGGAAAATAGGAAAATAGGAAAATAGGAAAATAGGAAAATAGGAAAATAGGAAAATAGGAAAATAGGAAAATAGGAAAATAGGAAAATAGGAAAATAGGAAAATAGGAAAATAGGAAAATAGGAAAATAGGAAAATAGGAAAATAGGAAAATAGGAAAATAGGAAAATAGGAAAATAGGAAAATAGGAAAATAGGAAAATAGGAAAATAGGAAAATAGGAAAATAGGAAAATAGGAAAATAGGAAAATAGGAAAATAGGAAAATAGGAAAATAGGAAAATAGGAAAATAGGAAAATAGGAAAATAGGAAAATAGGAAAATAGGAAAATAGGAAAATAGGAAAATATCAAAATAGGAAAATAGGAAAATAGGAAAATAGGAAAATAGGAAAATAGAAAAATAGGAAAATAGGAAAATAGGAAAATAGGAAAATAGGAAAATAGGAAAATAGGAAAATAGGAAAATAGGAAAATAGGAAAATAGGAAAATAGGAAAATAGGAAAATAGGAAAATAGGAAAATAGGAAAATAGGAAAATAGGAAAATAGGAAAATAGGAAAATAGGAAAATAGGAAAATAGGAAAATAGGAAAATAGGAAAATAGAAAAATAGGAAAATAGGAAAATAGGAAAATAGGAAAATAGGAAAATAGGAAAATAGGAAAATAGGAAAATAGGAAAATAGGAAAATAGGAAAATAGGAAAATAGGAAAATAGGAAAATAGGAAAATAGGAAAATAGGAAAATAGGAAAATAGGAAAATAGGAAAATAGGAAAATAGGAAAATTGGAAAATAGGAAAATAGGAAAATAGGAAAATAGGAAAATAGGAAAATAGGAAAATAGGAAAATAGGAAAATAGGAAAATAGGAAAATAGGAAAATAGGAAAATAGGAAAATAGGAAAATAGGAAAATAGGAAAATAGGAAAATAGGAAAATAGGAAAATAGGAAAATAGGAAAATAGGAAAATAGGAAAATAGGAAAAAAGGAAAATAGGAAAATAGGAAAATAGGAAAATAGGAAAATAGGAAAATAGGAAAATAGGAAAATAGGAAAATAGGAAAATAGGAAAATAGGAAAATAGGAAAATAGGAAAATAGGAAAATAGGAAAATAGGAAAATAGGAAAATAGGAAAATAGGAAAATAGGAAAATAGGAAAATAGGAAAATAGGAAAATAGGAAAATAGGAAAATAGGAAAATAGGAAAATAGGAAAATAGGAAAATAGGAAAATAGGAAAATAGGAAAATAGGAAAATAGGAAAATAGGAAAATAGGAAAATAGGAAAATAAGAAAATAGGAAAATAGGAAAATAGGAAAATATGAAAATAGGAAAATAGGAAAATAGGAAAATAGGAAAATAGGAAAATAGGAAAATAGGAAAATAGGAAAATAGGAAAATAGGAAAATAGGAAAATAGGAAAATAGGAAAATAGGAAAATAGGAAAATAGGGAAATAGGAAAATAGGAAAATAGGAAAATAGGAAAATAGGAAAATAGGAAAATAGGAAAATAGGAAAATAGGAAAATATGAAAATATGCAAATATGCAAATATAAAAGTATGAAAATATGAAAATATGAAAATATGAAAATTGGAAAATTGGAAATTTAGAAAATTGGAAAATTGGTAAATTTGAAAACTGGTAAATTGGAAAATGGAAAAATTGAAAAATAGGAAAATTGAAAAATTGGAAAATTGAAAAATTCGAAAATTGGAAAATAGGAAAATATGAAAATAGGAAAATTGGAAAGTTGGTAAATTGGAAAATTTGAAAATTGGAAAATTGAAAAACTGGAAGATTGGAAAGTCATAATATAGACTTCTATGTCACTGAATTATTCACTTGAGAACGCACAGACATGTCACTGACTCTTTCCGATTCTTTCTTCGTTTCTTTCCCCGTTAGCCTATGATTCAGGTTTTAATGCGATTTAAACAAATTTTCGATGAAACCACACTACACAAACATAAATGAAATAAAAAATATTTCAAGGCCATTTTTACTATGCGAAGAGATTTCAAAAATGATTTTTTTATCCATTTTGTTACACATACATAAACATTATCTATTACGACTAGTTGGCCTTGAAAAAGTTAACAAGTTACAAGGTTACCTCTTGTAGCATCAGACATAAACGGCTAGGTGACTCTCGAGAACGGACAGGGTGACTAATTTTTTTTCAATATTATAATTTTTCTATATTATATTATAATTATTAAATATATATTAGAAGTTTTTTTTCAGCAGTGTGGTCTAAAGCACACTTAGTTTTTTTTTAAATTTTGGTTCGCACTTCCTACTACACATAAAAATAACAAGTTACTTGAACACTCCAACAGTTGAACACTTAAACACTTGAACAATTGAACACTTTAATACTTGAACACATGAACATTTGAACACTTGGGTGATTGAATACTCCAACACTTGAATACTTGAACACTTGAGCACATGACCACTTCAGCACTTGAACACTTGAACACTTGAACACTTTAACACTTGAACACTTGAGAAATTGAACATTTAAACACTAGAACACTTGAACAGTTGAACACTCCAACACTTGAACATTGGAACATTTGGACACTCGAACACTTGAACATTTGAACAATTGAACACTTGAACATTTGAACACTACACTTTAACGCTTTAATACTTGACCACTTGTTCACCATAAACAATTGAACAATTGAATACTTGAACACTTCAACACTTTAATACTTGAACACTTGAACACTTTTACACTTTAATACTTTAATACTTGAACACTTGAATACTGTACCACTTTAGCACTTGAATACTTGATCACTTGGGCACTTGAACAACTGAACAATTGAGCACTTGAACACTTGAGCACTTGAACACTTGAACACTTGAACACTTGAACACTTGTGCACTTGTGCACTTTAACACTTTAACATTTTAACACTTTAACACTCTAACACTTTAACGCTTTAACACTTTAACACTTGAACACTTGAATACTTGAACACTAGAACACTTGAACATTTGAACACTACACTTTAACACTTTAATACTTGAACACTTGTTCATCATAACACTTGATCACTATAACACTATAATACTTTAACAGTTTAACACTTTAATACCTTTTTTCACTTTACACTTTACAGTTTCCACTTTCTACTTCATACTTCTCTATTTACTCTTCACTCTACAAAATAGGTTGAGAATACATAAAACAACCGAGAAAACGCTTTGGTTTTCAATTACAGATTTATCTATATTTTTGATTTGTTATAACTTATAACTTAAAAATAAATAACCATATCCCGATAAATCGAAGAGCAGATTGTTTGATTCAGTAGTTTTGGTGTGAAATCTGGATAACGAATCTGGTGCGGACGTGCAGACAGACAATCAATTGTGATTTCGTATTTCATAAGAGATTTCGTATCTCATTTATTTCAAAATTACAGACGTTATTATTACATATTTGCATAGATTACAAAGGTTTACTTAAATGATGATTTCATTACAATTGAGATTATTTAAATTAGTGTTGATCGTACTTCTAAGAAGTTACTAACTTACCAGCTAATTTGATAAAATTAAAGAGACTTCAGCAAATCTAAAGTTGACTGTGGGACCATTTATTAATTTAGTATACTAAATTGCTTATTCAAGTACCCGTCTTCCGTTATATTGCGACGGCATGAATTCTTAATTTTCATCTTTTGGAGTTATCTCCAAGAATAAATATGTACTATTGATATGTACTATATATATTGATAACATTTTATATTTTTATGCAAATTAATTTCCAGAATTTGGAAAAACATGTCAATCAAACGGTGTTGAAAGGTAGAAAATGTTCCACTTCGTATTTAATCGTCCCGTTCAAATTATAAAATTGTAACAACCTCAACTCAGCTTTTCTAATTTTAAAGAAAATTAAGTCACAGTGGTAAATTGGTAAATTGGTTAGCAATATCAAATACAACTTTACTTTGTTTTGGTAAATGTAGGTTTCAATTACTTGATGGATGTGGATGAGTAGATTAATAACAATAGCCAAATTTAGTTAAGCTCTAAAATTGTTCGAGAATGATAAAACTATATTATTGTACGAATTAAATGTAGCTCGGCATATTTTATTTGAAAATGAATAACCCTAATCTTATTCGTAATTATCATTCAGTAAGGAAACATGTTCACTGTTATTTGGATTCTAAAGTAAGTGTTTATCGTACTTCTGAGAAGTTATTGACTTGTCTGCTAATTTGATAAAATTATAGAGTCTGCTGAAATCTATAGTTAAGTTACGGAGCAGTTTTGAAACTATTATTATAATACTAAATTTCTTCTTCGTGCATTTTTCTTTAGTTATATTGCGACGACATGGATTCTCATTTTTCATCTTTTGGGGTCATCTCATCAGATGCTGTTTATAAATTTTTTCATATTTTCCTACTTTTATAATTGTGAAATACTGTATACGATTTAGTGGTAAACCTATTACTACTGTTAGTCAGATTCAGAAGATTTTAATTAGTCATTTGCAATGAGTAATATGTAATCTAGTATAAGATAACATTTAATTTGTAATATGGAATCTGTAATATGTAAAATAAATAATTAATAACAAGCAACTTGGCTGTTTTCGAAACGAAATATTCATTTATAGAAACATACTGACTCAAAAAGTACCCTCGCAAATCCACTTATCGGAATAAGTAGGTCTTTCATCAATGTGTCACAGCTAAAGGCAATTACAATCAAATTTACAATCATTATTTACATTCAAAAATCTTCTAACTAACTTTTTTATTTTCTTGTGGTAGTTTGGAGCTCATTGTTTAATCAATAACATTTCCCAGGTTCCATTTGTATTTTTCAGGATAAGTTGCTTTTGAAAGGTGCCATGTCCTATAAATTGGTGATGCTGTTACAGCTTTCTTCCTTTTGTTGAGAACCTTCATTATAACCTATATCTAATCCCTATAAACTATTATATTTATTTTCATGTAGTTTAGCCTCAAAATATGTAGGGGCCCTATTATGAAACCGTTCGCATTTCGCATTTTTTGCGATTTTGCGGATGCGATCCGCCCGTTTCGTTTGTATTATGAAATGCGATTATCGCATATCGTATTTCTCAAAAGGAAATCTTTATTGGGAGTTTTTTTTAATGTCATTACAATATCTGTCAATGCTTATAACCTATATAACGATTCGCAGTGTTTTTGCATTTATTTATTCTATCAATAAATAAAAATATTAAATGGATTGTGTTGCCTTATATTTAAATATAAACTGTGAAGATGATGAAGAAGGTGATATTAAACGTCAATATTAAAAAGAAATGTTTTACGAAACACACCAAGCCCCATTGAACTATGTGAGAAAACATATAAAAGTAAATACTATCTTTTTTAGATTTAGAATCATAGAAATCATAGAAAAAAGGACATGAACACTAATATAAATATATATATATATATATATATATATATATATATATATATATATATATATATATATATATATATATATATATATATATATATATATATATATATATATATATATATATATATATATATATATATATATATATATATATATATATATATATATATATATATATATATATATATATATATATATATATATATATATATATATATATATATATATATATATATATATATATATATATATATATATATATATATATATATATATATATATATATATATAATATATATATATATATATATATATATATATATATATATATATATATATATATATATATATATAAATATATATATATATATATAAATATATATTA
>OW052220.1:148530422-148648346 GCA_932526605.1 Nephrotoma flavescens
ATCGTGCAATATCGTTTGATATGTAATATAATTTTCTGTTCACAATAATTTCGATTTTTTTTTTGTTAATTTTTTTTCTGTCCACAATAATTTCGACTATTTTTTTTGTTCATTTATCGATGTTAATTTATTCATTGTCCAATTTAAAAATTGATAGTACATACGATTCAATCATTTTTCGATCGTAGGCGCATAAATAAAAGAATACTTGTTTCTACTCGTAACGCGATACTCGTATACGGTTATAATATTCAGTGTATATAATAAATTAAAAATATTTTGGCATGATTATCACTCAATGTGGCAAGTATTTATTCATCGTTATCGAGGGTGCGTTTTAAATGAAACAAAGATATATACTTTGAGGAGCTTTTCAAAAATTTGTTAAGTTTTATTGCTTAAATACCATAAAATATCGACAAGTTTGTTCAATTTTAGATTAGAGTTACATAACAATAAAAACTTCGATTTCTTTTTCTTTTATTATTTGGAAACCGCAAATATCCTTAATATCTTATATTGATTGAATCGTAAAGCAATTTGCAATATTATTCCACTGTTGTGGTCGATTAATATTTAAATCTGTATTGCCCAGTGAACGTTCGTTTTATTTAATCTTATTATATAACAAACTAATCAAACCGGGATACATAACCTTCCCTTCTTCTCACAATACTGTAAACTGAATACAGAAGAATATTTCTTTACAAAAATTATTCAATATTCAGTTTACTTCCAATTGGGATTTGAATGAACAAATGTTTGAGGAATACTCGTAGATGTTATTCCCACGTTTGCTCAAAAAAATCTCTAATTTTAATATATTCACTCATCAAATCGAACCTTGTACTTGCAGCAGATTAGAAACTTGAAAGGTACAGATCCAGTTATGGTTATACGCATAGGGAAAACCTGACCCTCCTTGAGAAGGAAATTTCACAAAATCAATCACCATCAAATAAGAGGATATGATGGAATTAAAGTTTGTTACCTTAACTGGATTTAACAATTATTATGTTTTATGACAAACTAAAGAAAGCATTACAAACTTCCTTAATCAACATTTCCGAGCGGAACCAAACTCGCACTGTAAATATTGTGATACAATAATAAATTGTGATCTAATTTGAGATTACATAATTTTTAATAAACCACATAAATTCTTAAAAGTTCTACAGAGCCCTTTAAAAAATATGGAATTTCCGGAGGAACCCGAAAAAGTAATCTTATTCTTAAATGTATGAAATACTGCTTCGGAAACGTCATTTTTAGAAGAGAAAATAATAAAGATTTCAAAAATATCTTTGTAAGTGAGATGACCTAGAGTTTGGAAAGCTTTGTTCGCTACTATATCTAGCGAAATATAACAATCCGTGATATATTGGTTACATTATTTCTTAATTTCAAATTTTAGTGTATTTAACTCTTTTCGTACAATTTTTTTTAATATTCAATTTAGTTTAGCTAGCTGTCTCTTATTGGAAGAAACATTTAACTGTTAAGAAATATTCTGCAAGTTTTGTTTTGTAAAAAAACTGATTACCTATTATTATATTAATAAAGCCCATATTTCGAATTTAGCGAGATTTTGAATTTAGCGAATCATGGAAAAAGTCGTTGAATAAATTATTAAAGAAACAACGACTAAGAGGTGGTATGTGTTTAATTTGGCAGATGACGGGTATATTTAGTATCATACCTTTGAGGATTTTGATTGACTTGTTCTGAAAATACCATAATGTTCCTCGTGCGCAGGATATTCCATCTGCATAAACAGCAGTTGCGAATATTCCTCGGGTGTATAACAAAATCTCGGTTTTTTTTCTAAATCTCGGTTTTCAAAATCTCGGTTTTCAAAATCCCGGTTTCCAAATCCCGGTTTTTAAAATCTTGATTTTCAAAATCTCGGTTTTCAAAACCTCGGTTTTCAAAATCCCAGTTTTCAAAACCTGGTTTTTCAAAATCCTGGTTTTCAAAATCTCAGTTTGTCAAAATATCACTTTTTTTCTAAATCTCGGTTTTCAAAATCCCGGTTTTCAAAATCTAGGTTTTCAAAATGCCGGGTTTCAAAATCTCGGTTTTCAAAATCTCGGTTTTCATGCAGGACCTGGTTTTGTATAAAAAAACCCCGAATTTTAGGAAATCTTGGTTTGAATTTTCAAAATTTAGCATGTTGAAAAATGCGACTCTTAAATGATTTTTGACAAAATTCAAAAATTAGTTCTAGAAAATGCCTAATAGGGATGGAATTTGGATGGCCCTCTAAGTGCCCGTGAGAGTCATCGAAGCCGTTAGCCTCTACAATTGTTGCATTTCAAAATGTTGCATTTTTTTTTATTAACAACTTTATTGATATGGCTACTACAATCTTAAACATTATTAATTCATTAGTAAGGTTGACATTAGTACTTATGAGATAAGCATAAACTTGTGTGGGTCTGCTGGACCAGTGTCCAGTTCCCTTGGTTATAATTTTCATACGGTTAGCTCATGTGGTTTGATTCGTTTGAGCCGCCTTACTTCGTTTGTACTGTCCAGTAGTTGTACGGCCTCAAGATTGGTGTGGGTAAGAAGTCTCTTTTCATGTTTTATGGCACATTCGCGGATAACATCGTCTATCAATTGTATTTCTAAATCATTGTGGATTTCCTTGTTAGTAACAAACCGGTAGGCATTGGTGACCATTCGAAAGAAATTTATTTTGGCTTCGTTGTATAATGTCTCTATTTGATTTATTTGTATAACCCCATAGCTGCGCACCATACATCCATATTGGTTTGAAGATAGTCTGGTATACCAGTCTTTTGCAACACAGGTTCAATTTGGAATGATGTCCAATTAACCAGTACATTTGACGTTGTTTCAATCGTATCTGTTCAGCTTTTTGTCTCACGTGATGTTTCCAGTTGAGCCTTGAATCTAAATGCAGACCAAGGTATTTTGCGATTCCGCCAGCGGCACTTGCACCTTTTTGAGGAATATATGAAGAGTGTTATTTTTATGTTGGAGCGCAAATGTCCCATAGGTTGATTTGAGCTCATTCAGTGCGATTTTCCAGTCAATTGTCCATTTAGTAACGTTGTCCATTGCTCGTTAAAAATTTTCCACTGCTCTTGGTTGAGATTCGTCTACTGACATAATTACAGTGTCGTCTGCGAAAGTGCCGATGAATGTTTTATTCGTTGTAGGTATGTCCGCAGTATAAAGAAGGTAGAGGAGGGGACCCAATACGCTTCCCTGCGGAACTCCCGCAATCGCTGGATAAAAGTCAGAACGTGTTTCTTCATGAATGACTCTGAATTGGCGATCTGAGAGGTATGATTCAAGCAGCTGGCAATAATATTGTGGTAGCATTTTACTCATCTTGAATGTCAATCCCTCATGCTAAACCCTATAAAGGCCTGGGATACATCCAGAAATACGGCGGGGCAATACTTCTTTTCTTCTAACGCTTGCTCTATTACCGCAGTTATTCGATGGACTTGATCTATTGTGGAGTGGTTATTCCTGAATTCAAATGAAAATCAGGAACGTTTACCATTGGCTTTAGACGTTTTAGTAGCAGTTTCTCGAACAGCTTTGATAAAGTCGGAAGCAGTGAGATTGGTCTGTATGATGTTACTTCTTCATCTGGTTTACCCGGTTTCTTTAGCATAATGATTTGGGCCATTTTGAAGCATTTGCGTACATACTTCAATCTCATACAGACATTAAATAAGTATGTGATCAAGATGATTGCTTTACGTGGAAGTTCCTTGAATAGACCCGGTGATATTTCATCAATTCCTGGTGCTTTTTTATGATTAAGATTTTTGTCGATTTCTTCAGCAATTTCCATTGGCGTGACCCTTTTAAAGTCCTGATTTGGTTAGGTGTTACATCAATGTTGGATTGAATGTCATGGGGTTGGAACACTGCTGCTAGGTGTTGAGCAAAGAGTTCCGCTTTTTCTTTGTCTTGTCGAACCCAACTGCCTTGAGCATTCCTTAAAGGTGGTACTCGAACTACATGTCGTTTAAATCTTCTGGTTGCTTTCCATAACGAGTAGTCCTTATCCATTTCTGGACCTAGCCCGCTTAAGTAGTTATCGAGGCTATTTTATTTGAAATTTTTGATTAGCCTATTGACTTTGTTACTTATTCGATTAAAAGTTGTCTTGTCAGCGGTTGATTTGTTCTCTGATTTCAGCCGGGTATTTGACTTCAATCTCCGCTTTGTCCTTTAATTCAGGAGTAGCTAGTCTGGCAGCCATTCGAGTGTATTCCATGAAATTGTTTGTTTGTTGTTCCAATTCTTCATTGCATTTTAATACTAACTTTTAATTCAACGAGCTTTTCCAATTTATCTCTGAAGATATCCCAATTCGTGAATCTATTAGTAAGGTTTTGCTTTTTCTGTTTCTTTATTACTATAGCGCTTACTGACAACAGTACAGGAATGTGGTCAGATATTAGGTCGTTAATTCCTTCTACTCTAGTGTAACTTAATGGAATACCTTTTATGATGAAGAAATCCACTTAATCTTAATAAACACATTCTTATTAATCACTTGTTTTTTGTTTCGCAGAATATTTTGAATATTTTTCAAAAAGTTTAAAAAATCACTCGATCGATTTCGACTTGTTTAGACATATTACATATACAACCCAAAGGCAGACGTTTAGATACCTTAGAATCTTACGAAATTCGAAAATCAATATTTCTTAACCAAAATATCCTTAACGAACAGAGAGAAATCCGGTTCTCACCAATTACAGACCCCGCCCTTTTCTATTCTCACGTACGCAATAATATACCTTGAATTTTGTTACTCAACCTATGACTCATCGCCTACCTGCGCGATCCGTAGATTAATTTTTATTGCTTATTTTTTCCCCCCTTTTATTTTTATTTATATTTTGCTTTTTTCTACTATATAACAAAATTTTTACTAATACAAATCAGTAGATACTCCTGATGATGACCTAACAAGTCGAAATCGATCGAACGATTTTTTAAACTTTTTGAACAAATTTTTTAATTAAAATATTCAAAAATATAATTCTGCGAAATAAAAAACAAGTGGTTACTAAAATGTGTTTATTAAGTATTAGTGTATTTCGCCAAGTGCCTACGGCAAATAGCGTAAAAAGCGTAGGAACGAGTTAATCATTTGTAAGTATGTTGACTTTTTCGCTTGGTGGATAGATACTGATTTCCAGTTTTGCCACCCTCTCTGCTAAATGACCAAATGACTGTTGAATTTGGCTAAACATTTTAAGAATTTCAATGTTATTAGATTCGTTGGTGATTTGCGCATAGGATAATCCAACTGTGGATAGTGTGATTGTTGTTTGTGGTTTAGCAACTTTGGTTTGTAATCGCTGCACTGCGCTTAATCTATTATTCTGTTGATTTTTAATTTTGTTCTGATATACACTGCATCCTTTATAATTTGCAGTATGTCCTTGTTGTTGGCAAAGAGCACAAGAAGGCGCGATATCTGGTGTTTTCTTGCATTTTGTCGTGTGGTGATTTTCAGCGCATTTAACGCATTTGGTTTGACGATAGCAAAAGCTCTTGGTATGTCCAAGTTGTTGACAATTCGTACATTGTGGAATTCCCCTTGTCTTGTTAGGTGGCTCAATTTTAACTATACAGTACGCAAGTTTGTTGATGTTGTATACTTCTTTATTGTTGTCTTTTTGTTTTAAGTCGATGTAAAATAATGGAAAGTGTTTCCTGTCTTTTACACCATCAATTGTGACCATTTTGTATATGTTGGTAATACCTTCGACTTCATGTCCCATTTTTTCTAAGTCTGCTTTAATTTCATCGTGACTAATAGAAGAAGGTACGCCTCTGATAACCACTCTATAGGCCTTCTCACTCTTCAGCTGGTAGGTGTGATATTGGATATTTTTTAGTTGGTTACTAGATTCATTTTTTAATTCTTCCAGTAATTTTTTGACATTTCTGTAGTCATTTTTATTTTAAAATGTAATTCTAATGTCACTATTTGAGAGCGCCTTAAAATTAGTTGATTCACTAGTGGTTTTTATTATTTTTAGTCGGAAAAGTTCGAAATTGTTGATATATTGCTCACATTAATGGGTGGAGGCAGTGGTATTTTTGGGGTTTTCTGTTCAGTGTTACTGCTCACACTTTGTGTATTATTTTTGGGGGAGTTTTCGTTTTTGTGCGCCTACGTTTCTTAGGATTTCTGTTTTTAGCACTGGAAACTTCTTCTTCCAGTTCTTTCTCATCTGTGAAATAATTCTCTATACTCAGAGCATTAAATCTATTATTTTGTTGAGAGACTGGAAATTGCTGCAGCAACCAGTTGGAATTATTTGAATGATGTTGACTGGTTGAAGGCTGAAAATGGTTGACAGGCAGATTGTTAGCTCGTACTGAATCCTCAGCTTTACTATTTTTAACCTTTTTTAATGCAGAGTTTTCTCTCTTAAGTTCAGAAACTTCATTGCCTAGCTGCGCGATTAGATTCTCCATTTTCTGAAACTTGGTTAACATATCCTCGCTGTTTATAATGTTTATTGATGCACTCGGCATTTGTAATGAAGTTCCTTTTTCAGTGGAGACTGCGTCTTTTTTGGTGATCTCAACATTTTCATGCTCTTAGGAAAGTTTTTCCCTTTATTTGCCAAGGATTGGTTCCCCCCAGAATCTATGGTACTAGCCTCCAAGGAATATATGGAGCGCCCCGGTTGATTTGATGCTTCTATAGACGCATTCGTCTCGTTTCCTAATATCATTAGGCTATTATTTTGATCATTTTTTTCATCATAAATTTTTATTTTTTTCCCACGAGTAGTACGAAAAATTAACGGTCGCCTATGATAGAGCTCTGCGTTATCATAGGAAGGCTATGGGATTAAACCGAATGACGCCAAATTCGGAGTTCACATACTAACGACTAAGCACCCTCTTAGCCACGCAGCCATCGGCGTATGTAGTTCCACCTTAGCTTTGATGTGCTAGTTTTTGGTCCGCCTCGAGTATTTAATTTCCCCGGTACCCACCATATCTGGCAAGCATTCCCCTATCCGCCACCTGCGGAGGCGCCTGATGGGGGTACTAGCAAACCCCACACAAGAAAATGTTGCATTAACAAAATATTGCTTTTTTTATTAATCTTGCAACTACAAAATGTTGCAATTACAAAATGTTGCAAGTACCAAATCTTACAATTAGGTTAGGTTAGGTTAGGTTAGAGTGGCTGCTATCGCACACTTAGGCCAGTAGTGGCCCATTGTGATACCACAGGATCCTATCTCCCCTTTACTCCCGTTGAAACCATCCGGAGCTACTTATGTAGCGTAAAATATCTCGCACTCTACAGCCCGCGAGTTCCGAAAGGCTGTCCATGCTGTACACACCTAAGTACTTATGTCTTCTGCCTGATAGTCCCGGACACGAGCATAGGAAGTGATCCAACGTCTCCTCCTCCTCCTCGTCCAAACAGCTTCTACAGAAGTCATTAGTTTGTAGACCCATCCTTCTTGCATGTTCCCCAAAAAGGCAGTGTCCTGTCAGTATCCCTACGACCAATCCTAACTCCCGTTTTCCTAGAGATACTAGTACCTTGGAGCGCCGCAGGTCCAGTTTTGGCCAAACCTGTTTTGCCACCCTGCACGTGAGAGAGTTGGTCCACCTCTCATTTGTCAAGGCAATTGCCTGCTTACTGAGCGCCAATTTGAGTGCTGCTATAGGCCTCCCCAGACCCGCCCTTCCTGGCTGTATCTGGAGAGTCGTGCCGTACCTAGCTAGTTCGTCCGCCCTGCAGTTTCCCGTGACGTCCGAGTGACCAGGGACCCAGATTATCTGGATGCTGAAATACTCGCTCATCTCGTTAAGAGATGATCTGCAATCCAGCGCCACCCGTGACTTCAGACAAACCGCCTCCAGCGACCTGACCGCCGCTTGACTGTCCACATAAATTGCGATATCCCTCACGGATACCACATTATGCTTCAACCATGTCACGACTTCGCCTATCGCCACCACTTCAGCCTGGTACACGCTGCAGTAGTCAGGGAGACGAACGGAAATATTAACGTTAAGCTTCTCACAGAAGACTCCGGCTCCTACCTTACCGTCTAGCTTAGAGCCGTCCGTGAAAAATTGCAGTGCCTCGTTTTCCAGTATTGATCCGTTCCTCCAAGATTCTCTCGAAGGACAGATGGTCCGGAAACCCTTATCGAAGCACAACGTTGGCTTAATATAATCTAGATTCGCCAGTTCTTCCCTTAGCGATCTAGTTATCGTCGAGTGTCCCGCTTGAAGACACTTCCACTGAGAGACAGCCGAGAGTCTCGTAGCCACATTGGCTGCTATCTGTTTACCAAAAAATTCGATTGGAAGAAGGTGGAACATAACCTCCAAGGCGCGTGTAGGTGTTGACCTAAGTGCCCCGCTTATAAGCATGCAGGCCGTTCTTTGCACCTTTTCCATCATTTTTATATATGTTGCCTTCTCCAGAGCTGGCCACCACACTCCCACCCCGTACATCAGCACTGGTCTTACCACTGCCGTATAGAGCCAGTGCACCAGCTCTGGTTTCAGACCCCATTTCTTACCTATGGCGTTCCTACACGAGTAAATGGCTACATTAGCCTTATTCACCCTTTCCACAATGTTAGGCTTCCAGCTGAGCTTACTGTCCAAGATTATGCCCAGAAATCTTGCTCTGTCAGCAAAAGCCAGCCTACTGCCGTTCACGGTAGGAGGGCTAACTACCGGAATTTTATACTTCTTAGTAAATAGTACCAGCTCAGTCTTGGAAGGGTTGATCCCTAATCCACATTTGCTGGCCCATTTCGTAACGATCAGGAGCGCATTCTGCATAACGTCCCTAATCGTACCCAGATATTTGCCAGAGACAGCCAACGCTACATCATCTGCATATGCTACAACCCCTATCCCCTCTCTCTCCAGTTCCAACAGCAAACCATTCATCACCACACTCCAAAGAAAGGGGGACATTACACCTCCTTGAGGGGTTCCTCTAACCACCCGCCTTCTAATGGTGGCCTCCCCCAGTTCCGAAGTAATAATCCTGCTTACCAGCATCTGATTTATCAGCCTTATTATGGGGTAATCCACGTTCAAAGGTAGCAGTCCTTCGATGATCGCCTCCGTTTTTACATTATTAAAGGCACCCTCAATGTCGAGAAATGCTACCATACAATACTCTTGCGAGTAAATTGACTTCTCAATCATGCGTACCAGATCGTGCAGAGCTGTATCTACCGACCTACCCTTACAGTACGCATGCTGTGACGTTGCCCAATTCCTGGGCTCAATTTTTGATCGAGTACCTACATCTACCAACCTTTCCATGGTTTTCAACAGAAAGGATGATAGAGTTATAGGTCTCAGGTCCTTTGGATAGGCATGTGAGCTTTTTCCCGATTTCGGTATAAAGACCACTCTGACCTCCATCCATTTCCTAGGAATATAAGCTAGTCTCAGACACCCTCTGAAGATACCCTCCAGCCAGGGGAGGATGACTGCCGAATTCCTTTGGATCTCTGCTGGTATAATCCGATCCGGGCCCGCCGATTTATACGGCTTAAAGCCGTTCAGCGCCCACCGGATTCGCTCCCTGTCCAAGATGCCCTCCATCTCTAATAAAGGTGTTGCTCGATGAGCTCCAGGCTCCATCGAGTCTTCAAAGCTTCCCGGAAAATGGGTCTCGATAAGGAGCTCCAATGATTCCGCACTTGTTGTTGTCCATGACCCGTCTGGTCTAATTAAATAACTAGGACTGGTTGGGTTAGCAGCTAGAATTTTCCTAAGGCGAGAAGTCTCAGAGACCTCCTCCATCCTACAACAGAAGAGTCTCCAGGACCCCCTTTGTGCCTTCTTCAACTCTTTTTTGTACTTTCTTAGGTCCTCCTTATAGGAGTCCCAATCCCTAACCTCCCTTGTGCTCTTAGCTTTGTTAAAAGCTGTCCTACACACTCTCCGATACGTTCCCAATTCTTTGGTCCACCATATCGGTTTCTGCCTGCCCCTAGGCTTTATCAGGGGGCACGCAGCATTAAATGAAAGATTGCACGCTCTTGTGACAATATCCACCATGCAGTCTAATTCTTCTACCGTCGCCGGAGGTCCCGGGACCTCCAGCGGCAATAGTTCCTCCAACACTTCCCTATATTTGTTCCAGTTTGTCCTTCTGGGATTCCTGAAGGCTTTCCGGGCTACAGGTTTAATTTCGAGGTTATATATTACATATCGATGATCAGAAAATGAGTGCTCCTTCGCCACTCTCCACCCTCTGATCATATGAAAAATCGTTTCCGACGCAAAGGTTACATCTAGAACCTCCTGTCGATTTTTAACAATGAATGTCGGTTCTCGTCCAATATTGCAAACTAAAAGGTTGGTATTTAATAAATAATCAAAAAATAACTCACCCCTCTCATTGATGTCTGTGCTTCCCCATATGGTGTGATGTGCGTTTGCATCACATCCGAGTATAACACCTACCCTTCTGTGATCAGCTTCCCGGATTAATTCCCCCAGGTTATCCGGTGGAATCCCCTTTTCCCGATCCATATAGGCTGAGGCCAGCCATAATTTTTCACAGCCGGCCTCAACACTCACTGCCGTAACATCCCCACTACTAAATTGAGGAAGAAGAAAAATATTCAAATTATTTTTCGCTAAAATACAGGATCTGATCTTGTCAGAGTTGCTTGAGTATAGTAATTTATACCCTTTCATTCTGAGGCCACAAATCCTGTTATTGCTAATCCAAGGTTCTTGGATTAACACCAAGTCGTCATCAGACTTAGCCAGTCTGAGCACGAGAGCTGCCGAGGCAGCCTTCGTGTGATGTAGGTTTATTTGTACAATGCTAAACATTGTATTCAACCTTACTCACCTCTACCTGCACCCCCTGCATCGGGATAGTGCCATCTGGCTCGTTGTTCCGGCCGCTATCCTCCTCTCGTCGAGAGCCCCATCAGACTCCAGTGAGAGGAGGCTACCTCCAGTTGCGATTTTTCCTGCTTCCGAAGCACTTTTCCGGCCGTCCTCAGCCCGCTTGACCATCTCCTGCTGAGCCCGTTCACCGTCACTCCCAGGCTGGTCTTTCGTGGTCTCCTCGGCCTCATCTTTTTTATATATTTTTAGGGTGATCGACCCGAACCCGAAGTTGATCACCCCTTTTAGTTTTGCGAGGGAAGCCAGGGACTCTTTATTGATCAGCATGATTGCCAATCTAAAGCCTCCCTTAGCCTCCTCTCGCTTTACAATCCTCCAGTCTTCGGTCTGAAGATCGGGATTGCTGGCCCGGATGATCTCGAGGATCTCTTCCGGCTTATCCGGCTCGGTTGGCAGCCATACACGTGCCCTCGGCCTGCTCGGGATTTCCTCCCTGCAGACTGCCTCAAGCCGCGCACCCTGCCATACCTCGCCTACTTCGGCCACTGCTCTTTTGTACAGGTCAGCCGATCTCTGGTCTGAGCACGCAGTCAACTTCACGCGCCCCTGGTACCATCCCGCATCTCTGTAGGATGGAGGGGATCCCGGATTCTCTCTCAGGATCCTCAGAAAAATGGAGTTTAGTGCATTATGCGCTACCCTCCACTTCTCTGACGTGATGCTCCCATCTTCTTGACTTCTGTCAATGACGGCTAGCACCAGCACGTGCTCCTTTAGGATCTCACTGAATAGCTTCAGTTTCCGATCCCTAGGAGCACCCGACGTCTTGTCCGCTTGCACCTTGGCCCGCTTACTGTCACCCGGTTCTAACTCATCCTGGGACCTCTGTCTTTTAGACACAAGGGCCCTTTCCGAGCTAACACGGCCGACAGTTTCTTTAGCCCATGCTACAGACTTACGCTGTTCGACTGTAAGCTGCCCCTCAGGGGTCGCAGCCAGTCTTTCCAAAATTCTGAACGCCGACCGTCTCTCCCTGTATCGACGCTTCGAAGGAGGGATCTCCTTCACTCCCCCCCTATCTCCTTTGACGGATCCGCTTCCACCTGGCTTCGATGCCAAAGTGTCGCTTACCCTTGCTCCTGATGATGTAGCTCCACCTTCACGGTTAGAGTTACTCTCTTCCTCCGGTTTTTGAAGGGTGCCGGCCCCTTTATTTTGTTTTTTCTTTGTACTTTCCATGTTTTCCCCACGAGTGTCGGAGAAATATAAGTCGACCTGCGCAGAGATCCGTGTACGCAGGCAAGGCTAAATACAACTGGAGGTCACCAGGTATCCAGAGGGCTCCGTTCACGACTGGGCTTTGTTAAATGGGCCCCCAGTCTAGCCGATTATCAGCACGGGTCGCGTAACACCTTAATCCAGCCCATTGGCTCACCGAGCACCCCGTCCCCCGCGCCCCTGTCCTCCTCCCGCATTCACTCCCTCATCCACCATTCATATGGATATCCCAAGCCAATGGGACCCATTTCATTCATGAGATACCCGTTTATAGGGTTCCCCTTTCACTACCTGGAGGCTCGGGACCACAAGGGGACGGACGCCCAGTTCACCGTGGTTGTGGTCGATGGTTTTAAGGCGCCATCAGTTCGCCTTTCCCTACTGGGTATCCTAGGCACTCAGAATTTAGTGAACGGAGGTTAACCACTCCCCCGTTCTCTGAGACTCTCCTCCCAGCAGAGCTGCGGTTGGGGACGGCTTATTTAATTCACCGCTAACCTACCTATCGATAGGCCGTTCACTATCCACCACCTGTGACCCCCCCGATAGCTGCAGCTCGCCACGGGAATCTTACAATTAAGAAACTTTATAATTATTTTGTGTAATTAGAACTAGAAGAAAAGAAAACCAGGATTTTGAAAACCGAGATTTCGAAATCCTAGATTTTGAAAACCGGGATTTTGATCTGTTATCCAAAGTTCGGTTCTTTCTTTGGCGGATGCTAACAAAGTCATACTTTCAAATATAACTCATCAACAAATTACTTCTTATTTATCAGATTTATTATCCTTGCGTTAAGTTATGACTGTTGTTCGCCTCATCTTGCCGATGCCTCAAAAGACTGGCTATGTGATGTAAGGCTATGTTCTCCGATTGAAAAAGCAGACCACAAAGAAAATTTATAAATCGGCAAAGGGAGAAAACGGAGTATTAATGTTTGTAACCAATGCGCTTTGTTTTTCTAAAAACATAATTATTCTTGTATCTTTTAACATTAATCGAAACTTTTATTTATTTTAAGAAATATGAGAACAAATAGTTCAAAAATTGTTTACCTTATTCCTTGCATCTTTAATAATTCTAGCTAGATGAATAATCATTTAATGATTAATGATAACAAAAATTATAAGCTGGTGTGATGTTTCTATATCTCATGAAAATTCTAGTAAAATTATTACAGCGCCTATGATCGATGACTAAAAGAAATGTGAACTCCTTATAAAATTTCTCTTTCCCAACAATTTAATTGTGAAAGAAAAATTCATTAAAATTTTTGATCTGTTCTTTAGAAGGAAAAGCTTAGTAAAAACATAACAATTTTGATAAATAGTTCTGAAATTTTTAATGTCGTAAACATAATTGAACAAAAAAGAAGAAGTTGTTTGACGGAAAAAATAAATTCTTTGATTTTGGTTCTTGTTTATGTAAAATCTAAATGTTGGTTTGTAATTAAGTCAAAGCTCTGCGGTTCTTTGTTTACTTGCTTAGAATTGTTTCATTTTCTTTTGTCTCGAAAGGTTGTTATATTGTTCTTAATTTTCAATAAGGTATTTTTTCTGTTAATTTTTTATTTGTGTTGCTTTAAATTCGAATTGCCTACGAATTTTCAGTGGGTTTTTCGTGTTGTACCAACGCGGATTCTTTTATGGTTGATGGTTTAACAATAAGTACCATTTTATTTTTTTATGATTATACATTTCATAAAAAAGTTGTTCTGGGTGTTATCGTTCTTATTCGACTTCGTGTAAGCTACGTTTCCCCAAAACCTGTTACTGAACATTTGGAGTACAAGCATTCTCGACCACACAATTGTGTACATCAGTTTTTTTCTTGCTGCTGTTAACTCCTACCATTAATCGGTAATTTTCAGACAACTGTATGTAGCTGCCAGTAGGAGCCTCTCTTTTTTACATAATAATTAATTGATTATTATTCCTTATAAATATCTTTAATTTTGTACCTTGAATCTAAGACTTTCTCTTCCTCTTTGAATATGGCATTATCAATATATCACTGTAATTTTACATAAATTTACTAGTTTCTAGATAAGACTAAACCATTAAACCATTAGTTATCACAAACTCACAATGAAGAGAATCGTGCAGGCATTTTTGAGAAGTATAACGTACACGTTGCTTTAGTATTTGGATAGAACCGTGAAAGTCCGAAGAAATAAATCTTTATCAGTACCAGAGCGGTAAAACGAATCCTTCTTCACTCACAAAAAATTATGGTTAAATAATTTTTATATTTTTTTTTTTTTTTTTTATTTTTTTTATTAAAGCACGCAGGCTTATCATTTATTTTCAAAACGATTTTTTTTACATATAATAATAATAATATACAAAATGAAAATAAATGTGTAGGGTAATCATCACCGATTTAACGGCAGTATTGATCTACCCTTTAACAAGAAAAATTTGAAAAAAAAGTTATGAATATTACAATAAAAATTTAACAAAAAAAAATATAAAAAATATAAACAATTGAAACTAAAATTAAAATTAAACTGCATCAGACTAAAACTCTAAATAAGAAATCGATATTAGGGTGCTCAAAAAGCCAAACTTTAAGTAATTTGAGAAATGATTTTGAATTTATTTGTTGCCGTATGCTAAGTGGAAGTTGGTTAAATAAGGAAGGAGCAGTTACCAGGAAATATTTTCTAAAATGTTCACTAAAAAAATGTGGAACAACAAATAAGAACTGATCATTGTTCCTAATGTTGTATCGCACATTTGATCTCAATAATCGATGCCCACTTCGCAAATAAAATAAACGTAAAACTTTATAAACATATAGATGTTGTAATGGTAAAACTTTAAAACTCAAAAATAATGGCCATGCAGAAACCCGCGAAGACTTAAAACACATGATACGAATAGCATATTTCTGAACAATAATGAGAATTTTTAAAGTTGAATGATAGCAACCACCCCAACACGATAAAGCATATTCGAGCCTAAAGTTAATGCAGGCATAGTAGAATTTTAGCAATACCGATTTAGGAGCTACAGGTCTTAATAGATATAAGGTTCGTAATGCATTGCTGAGAGACTTTTTTAATTTATTGACATGATGCTTCCAACTCAGATTACAATCAACAATAATTCCAAGATACTTGAAACTCTCAATAGCTTCAATGGAAATGCACGAGCTGGAGCAATTAACGGCATTACAAAAACTGGAATGATACGTTAACGGTGAATGTAAAATACTGCCAGTCAAACTAAAATGCATAATCTTAGTTTTGTCACTTTAGTTGTTGTTAGTTGTTTAGTTTTGTCACTTAGTTTTGTCGCTGGTCAAACCATTTCCTTAAAACTAAAAAGTCCGCAGCAATTTTACGGCAAACATCAGTTTGTGAGGACCCACGATTACATAAGCTCATATCATCTGCAAAGGCAACAATCGTGCCTGCCAAATTTGTACTAAAAATTGAGTTTATGTAAATCAAAAATAAAAGGGGTCCCAAGACGGAACCTTGAGGAACACCAATGTTTAAAACATAAGGACAGCTCATAGTTCCATTCACCTTAACAACATGATTACGATTTGCAAGGTATGAGTTTAACCAATTATTAATGTTACCTCTGAAACCGATTTTAGACAGCTTATGCAATAGAAGATTATGATCAACCATGTCAAAGGCTTTTTTTATGTCTACAAAAAGCCCAGCGCAAGAGTCGGAATTATTTAGCGATGCATGCACGCCATTTAAAAATTCAATTAAAGCAGACTCAGTGGAAAACCCATTGCGAAAACCGTGCTGATAACAACTTATAATACCATGCTTCTCTAAAAATACCACCATTCTAAATTTAATAATTTTCTCCATTATTTTTAACAAAACTGGTTGTAGTGCGATCGGCCGGTAATTATTTAAATCGCATCTGGAACCATTTTTATGAAGAAGTAGTACAATTGCTGACTTCAAAATTTCAGGAACAATACCGGTTTCAAAACAACAATTAAAAATATGACATAAAGGAGGACATATAAGACTAATGGAATTTTTAATTAAGTTATTGCTAAAACCGAACATATCGTAAGAGTTGCTTGATTTTAAAGAAGTAATTGCTTTAGAAACTTCAAGATCGTCAATAGGGTGGAAAAAAAATGATTGCTCAACGTAATCGCCGTCACGCTCCATAGAACTCCTATAAATAAATGGAAGACTAGACTTCAAATTTGAAGCAATACTTCCGAAATAATTGCTGAACTCATTGGCAATATCAGAGGCATCAGTTAATAAATCATTATTAGAAGAATTAATAGAATTAATGAGCTTAATATTTGACGAATTTTTACTTAATATGTCATTGATAGTACGCCACATCAGTTTGGAATCTCCGGGACAGTTATCAAATCTCTTTTTATAGTAAGCAACACGAGCAGCAATAGTTTTCTTTTTAACCTTAAGACAATAGGCTGTAACATATTGCTGGAAACGTTGATTGTTTCTAGCATATTTTGCTTTTCTCAATAACCATTTTGTTCGTTTAATCATGTTTAATAATGCCTCAGAGATCCATGGTTTAATAGGACGATTACTACGTGACTTTAGTGAATCTAGGCTAGCTGAGAAAACATCATTCCAAAGCGTTAGAAATACATCAACAGCTGCACACGGATCATCAATAGCATAAATAGGAGAAAAATTAACATTACTTAACAGTTCCAAGAATTTAGATAATGATTTTTGGCTTAACAGGAAAACCATCATTACTTTTCACCTGATTAATCTCGATCACAACAGGCATCAAATGATGGTCAGTAATCATATAATTAAATAATCCAACCTTGACGCGAGATAAATTATTGTCAGTCACGTAATCTGCAAAAAAAGTGATCAATACGGGTAGAAGTAGTATCGGTTACTCTAGTTGGATCATTAATAAGCGATGCTAGACCTACGGAAGACATCATGCAAATATAATTATCGGACACGGAAGAGCAAGATAAAATATCAATATTAATATCACCCAGAACAAAAAGGTTTTTACCGTTTATTTGTCGTAAATATTCAGAAAACTCATCGAGAAAGACAAATTCCGTAATGCCCTGAAGCCGATAAACGCAAATCAAAATAAACGTTTCGTTGCCAATTACAAGCTTTACCTTCACAACATCCGCAGAAACAAGGTTAATAGGTTCAACAAAACAATTTAAGTTACTTTTATAAAATACCAAAACACCACCAGCACGATAACTATTGTTACAACAACAAACAAGATTATAGTCATTTAACTGATAGAATTTGATTTCATCATCATTAATCCAAATTTCACTTAAGAAAATTAAATCAGGTAAACTAGTAAAAATTGTAATATTAATTTTTGTAATATTAAACATGCATAAGTCACAATGGCCGTTTTTACCTAAATTAAGCAAATTCCCTGTTATAATAACTAAAACAAGTTGCACTAGCTTAAGTTATGAATATTTTTTTTCTGTGTAGGGTTATCAAACATAATACCTAAAGGCACCTCTCTTTAAGTTGGGGTACATACACATCAATCCTTGTTTTGCAATACTTAAAAAACACATTTTATTAAACATACTTAATATGATGCAGTTTTATTAAACACTTGTTTTATATTTCGCAGAATTAGATTTTTGACTATTTTAATTTCTAATTGTGCGAAATATAAAACAAGTGTTTAATAAAATGTGTTTATTAAGTATTAGTGTGTTTCGCCAAGTGCCTACGGCAAATAGCGTAAAAAGTGTTTTGCAATAGTTGTGGTGTTAATTAAATTGTTCTCGTCAATTACATTTTCTATAGCCTCTTTCTTCTTCAACAATATTAAGCACATTCAATTTTTGCCGCTGTCGAATAATCTAAAATTTCTTTAAATGATAATTTCACTACCAAGTTAATACGACAAGTAATAATGTTGCGTATTTTGTTCATGTAAATCAGAGATGACTACACTGCATGCCATGAGTATACGGTGCTAAAATTAGTGGTTGGTGATAGGCTGCTGTGCCCTTGACCATTCAACAAAAAGTTGCATTGAGAATGATTTTGATGATGATACTGTGTTGGTGGCCACATTGAACTGTCACGATTTGTGTTGGTGATACATGATGATAAATTGTGCCGTAATTTTCAAAACTTGGGATAGAGCAAATAATTGTGGTTGGTTAGGTTTGGTGCAATAATTGGTTTATGCCAATCTGTGATACTGAACAACTTGTGTTGATTTTTACCTGACAAACTAGGAGTTGATCTGATGATCCATTATGCATTCGCTAATCGGCGTATGCCGGGTGCACTGGCCAAACTTTCAAAAATGCACTGGCCAAACTTTCAAATCGAATTTTCATCATCAATCACAATCGGTGATGTTAATAAACACAACTAAAACCCTCTGATGGAGTGCAGAATTCAGCGCCGACCCACCGTCCATGTCAATGTACAGGTTGACATGGAGCTTGCAATGTGCAGGTGGTATACTGTAGTTGTGTGAGTAGGTGAATAGGTTAATGGGTTAATGATGTAGCATGAATGCGTGGTATCACAATTAATGGGCCTAAGTGTAAACCACTGAAACCTAAACCTATGTGTGTAAATAAATATTGGGGGACAATTTGGTGTACGTATGTGTGTGAAACGTCATAACCGAAACTATTAGGGGACGAGATACTGGCGGAATTAAAAAACTACTATTTTGATTTCAGAATTTTATTAAAATTCACATAAAAATTGACCATACGACTAACATAAACCTGTTGATTGAAAAATATTATCTATTTGAATTTTTTCCATAATTTTTGTTTTGATATATTATAACACGGCGTATACACTTTATGTGCTGTATTATACACAATTCACTCTCATTCATGATAACAATTTCATTATTTCTACAATATGTAAGTTTAATTTACAGGTCAACCAATTGAATTAAGTTTTGAGCTGAAATTTTGATGAACATAAATTAAACCATTAATATCCAGATAATTAATTACTTAATAAGTATTTAATTTTATAATACTTACATATACATTTTAAATTAAAATGTTAAACGTCTCCATTCTTAGTTTACAATAAAATTTCTTTCTTTATACTTAGGACAGTATACATATACGCACCAATTCTAAAATATTGATTCATCGACTTTTTTCTAATATTTCAAAGGCAAATACAATAGCTCAATTTTTAGTTTCGTCTTGTTATACTTGGGATCCCAAGTATAACAAGACGAAACTCAAAATTGAGCTATCGTATTTGCCTTCGAAATATTAGAAAAAAGTCGAAGAATCAATATTTTAGTATTGGTGCGTCCCAACCCAAGTATAACAAGACGAAACTTAAAATTGAGCTATCGTATTTGCCTTCGAAATATTAGGAAAAAGTCGAAGAATCAATATTTTAGTATTGGTGCGTATATGTATACTGTCCTAAGTATAAAGATAAAAATTTTATTGTAAACTAAGAATGAAGACGTCATAACAATTATAAGTGATGTGAAAGGCGACGTGCAGGTTTAACATTTTAATTTAAAATGTAAGTATTACAAAATTAAATACTTATTAAGTAATTAATTGTCTGGATATTATTGGTTTAAATTATGTTCATCAAAATTTCAGCTCAAAACTTAATTCAATAGGTGGGCCTGTAAATTAAACTTTCATATTGTGGAAATAATGAAATTGATATCAGGAATGAAAGTGAATTGTGTATAATACAGCACATAAAGTGTATACGCCGTGTTATAATATATCAAAACAAAAATTATGGGAAAAATTCAAATAGATAATATTTTTCAATCAACAGATTTATGTCATATAGTCAATTTTCATGTGAATTTTAATAAAATTCTGAAATCAAAATATGTAGTAGTTTTTTAATTCCGCCAGTATCTCGTCCCCTAATAGTTTCGGTTGTGACGTTTCACACACATACTTACACCAAATTGTTCCCAAAATTTTTATTTACACACATACATAAGCACAATTTTATTGTATCGAGTTTCGTCCAGTTTCGAATAATCGCGACACTTTTCATACAGGATCTTATTCTAAGTCGAAAGCAAAACTAAGTTAAAGTCGAAACTAAATATAAGTTTTTACTTCGAGAAATGACAAAAAATTGTTATGCTTGGGATACGATCATTTTTAGCAAATTTAGCAAATACTATAATTAAAAAATATAACGATCGCCTCTTGATGTATAATTGTATACGAATACGAGTATATAAAAATACGAGAATGTATGGTTTTTTTGTTGTTTACAACCTGTAATTTTTCAGCTAAATTGAAACAACGGAAAATAAATAAAATCGAAAGTAACACAATAAGTAAATGATAACGGTGATATTGCTTTGTCAATTTTTTTATTGGTTTACCATCTGTTATTCGTTGGTTTAAAACAACCGAAAGTTTGCGATTACCCGCAAAATATTGTTGAAAATTATTGTGATATCTTAATGTGCATATCCATACTACGGTAACATGAATCTGAACGCCTATTTTGATCCAGAATTGGGAGACGAAACCATAAATTTGTGTATACGTATACGACGTATAATACACAATTGTGAATAAGTGTGCTATCGTTTGTTACGCATTTATGTGTGTTGTATTTGTGACCATAGTCATCAACATTTATCGAGCCGGGTGGAATCGGTTCAAATTTTTGGTGCTTCCACTCCTGTTTTGTGACATTTTCCCATGGTGATGGGGAATTTGACAAAATCAAAATTTTGCTTAATTTTGAGGAAAGTGAATTTACTGTTTACGTGTCGTTTTATTGAACACGGAATGTTTTTCAATTGTTTTTTTTTATAAAATATAAAATTTGTTAATTTACAAAATACGAAATTATTAACCTAAAATAAAAACATTGCGAATGGTGTGGCGCGACGTTCGAACAAATTTGTTTGTTACTAATACAAAAACACATATATTCTACACTATTGCGTTCCAGTAATTCTTCTGTCCCGTCATTATTTTTGGACCCAAATAGGCGTACTGGTAACTTTTATGATTTACACCCTTTACGTCCACACACATTTTATTTGTGTGTAAAATGTGTTTGTGTAAAATGCTAACAAAAAAAAAATCATTTTATTAATCATTTAATTAAAAATTATTTAATTAAATTTTATTTTATTTGTTTATTATTCGAATTCGAATTTTTTATACAATTAAAACTTTTGTTTTGTGATGCACATTGCTCAAAAACAAAATCAAACTAAAAAAAGTGACCTTGAGAATTTTTTTTATTTCATTTTTGTTTGTGTTGGTGTGTTGAAATTTTTGAATCTTGTCAAAACCAACAACAATTAAAAGCCCTGAACAAAGTCTGAAACGCAGATACCAATATGCAACAAACTACAGAAGGTTGTGTTGGTTACACTAACAATCCCATGTTAATTTTTTTCTTTCGCATCACTACTTATTAAACTAGTGCGCACATATACAATGTACACATGTGTTCTAATACAACTATCTATAGTGCAGTTTTTTCTGTATTTGTTGCATTAGCATGGCTTTATATTGTTGTTGGTTTTGATCTTGTTTAAAAAACAATCAAAGACAAACCCGGTTTTTGAGGTAAAGGGAAAAAAACGAAGAATTTACCGGATTCAAGTTACCCTAGTATGAATATGGTGATTAGACAGCAACGGCATCAGTTCAATTTTACGTTTGAAACGGAGATGTTCGTTAGTGTTATAGAAAAAAAAATTGTTAAATAGTGTAAAAAAGACAATTCAATTGAAAAGTATAACCTAAAAAATAAAGTAAGATTATAATAAATATTACAATTAATTAGTCTAATTAAGTAGATTGTTTGTTGTGTTACTATTTAGTTAGTTGGACTATCCACGTGCAATAGAAAATAAATCTTTAATATAAACAATAAAATCATAAGTAATTAACATCGAATTGTTATATTTTTAAAAACATAATTTAGAACATAACCTACTATTCTTCTTTAAACGCAAAACAGGAGAGAGTTCATGAGTTGTTTCCGTGGCCAATATGTTCATATTGGGTTCATAACCCGCTTGGAATCTGTCTTAAAATACGTAAAAAAATCTCCGACATTGATTGATATAGTTATTATAGATGGCATACCAATTTCCAGAAGTAATCAAAGCTGCTTTTGGCCAATTTTAGCACGAATGTTGTTGTGCCATAAAGAATATTATAATCGTAAAGCGGCCGTTGCGGAAATTTTTTTATTCAAATTTGTTCAAGGGACAGGTCTTATTTACGGATCCCACCATTTAACATATAATATGCAATGATTAACACATTTAGTTCAGGATGTTATAAAATTTGGGCAGTTAGATAACTTTTCAGCATTCCCATTTGAAAATTGCATGCGAATTGTTAAAGCGTTATTAAAGAAACCTGGCCAACCTTTAGCCCAGATATGTAATACATTATTTGAATTTGGAAACGCAAAATTGTATAAAGAAAACCTTGAAGATGACCAAACATATCTAATTTTCAATGGTAAAAGTTTTGTACGAGTTGTCTATTGCATCAAGTAAGTTAAGTAAGTTTGACATACATATATGAGGCTAATTTTAACGATGAATGTCTTTTAGATTTTGAAAAATGGTATTTAAACTTAGTTGCAAAAAACTTTTCGGAATGAAAAGTCAAAATTCCCCCAACCATATGCGTATTTTCCTATACTTCATTCTACTATGTATGTAAATTTTTTGAAATATGATAGGTAAATATGTTTCTTCTTCGTGCGCAATTTGGCTATTGCAATAATACCTAGATTTAATAAAGTTGCACTAGTAAATTAATTAAAAATAAAATAAAATTTAAATTATAAGTGTTTAAGATTTAATCAAATCATTTTATACTTTTAACACTATTTGCCGTAGGCACTTGGCGAAACACAAATACACTTAATAAACACATTTTATTAAACACTTGTTTTTATATTTCTTAAAAAATTTAATTAATGAATATTTTAATTAAAAAATTTGTCCGAAAAGTTTAAAAAATTACTCGATCGATTTCGACTTGTTTGGTCATCATCAGGAGTATCTACACTCCTGATCAACGTTCCCTCTAATTATTCAAAATCATGCGCGGCATAACTGCATCGTGGGCAAGTATTTTAAATTTAGCAAATTTCGAGCAAAACTTAACAAAATTACAATACAATAATTTTTACATATAATTTTATTTAAAAATAAATTTAAAAAAACTTTAATGCGTGAATTTCACAGTGAAACAATTTTTTACAGTAAAATTAACACGAGATAAAAATATAAATCCTTTACTTGTTAGAGAGAAACAAAAAAAATGTTCAGTAAAATTTACTGGCAAATAATAGAATAAGTGGGGAAAATGTGGCCATAAAAAGTATGAAACTCAATACTTTTTATGGCAACATTTTCAATACACCTTCAAAAAATAGTATGCGATGAGGAATATTTTTCGTACACTACGACAATTATTTATGGTTGGAAAAGTATTATAGTGAAATGTCAAGAAAAAACGGAACTCGCTATTAGTTTTTGTGCCGCTAGAAACAACACGTTCAGAAAGGGAGTAGGGTAACATAAATTTTTAAAAATTTTATGTTACGTTAAAATGGTTTATTTTCAATTTTTTTTTAGTTATGTTGCCCCCAATCTGTCACTATTTTGACTATAAATTTTGCTATAAAAAACAAACAAAAGTTGCTGTCTTTATCGCTCTAACGTAATTTAAATATACTATTATCTTTCGATTTCCCAGAATATTTTACTGACAAAAATTTGTTTCACTGTGGAATCCACAGTGAATTTTTATGGCAACATTTTTAACACACCTTCAAAAAATAGCATGTGATGAGAAAATTTTTTCGCACACTACGCCAATTTTATGGTTGCAAAAATGTTACTGTAAAATGTCAAGAGAAAAATGAAAAGTGGTATTATTTATTTGTGCCACTACGTTCAAATTTTTGAAAATTTTCTTATTTTGTTAAACTCGTTTATTTTCAATTTTTTTAGTTATGTTGCCCCCAATCTGTCACTATTTTGACTATAAATTATGCTATAAAAAATAAACAAAAATTGCTGCCTCTGTCGCTCTAACGTAATTTAAATATACTCTTCTCTTTTCGGTTTCACAGTATTTTATACTGGAAAAATTTGTTTCACTGTGAAATCCACGCAACGTGATATAATTTCCGATTTTTCCGTTTTATAAAAATCACTGTCAGCTTTTGCTTCAATACATATTTTACAAAGTACATTACTTGTTTCAATTTGATAACTAGAAATTTCATATAAGATAACTTTTTGTTTAATTGATAACGGTCCTGTTTTAACGAGTTCATTTAACCGGGGTCCCAGATCCGATTCCTGGTGGTGACAAGTAAAGAACTTGCGACTGGGTGTTTTTTTAACGGGTCATATGTTATTTACGTGGTTGTCCATTTTCAGATTTTCTAACCATAGTAGTTACAGCTTCATCCTTAATAATATTTTTGTTGAGCTTGAGCTTACATCTAATTTTCGTTTTGTCATTACAGTAAATGGAGTAAATTTTTTATAAACTGTTTAAAAATAATCACATCATATATGTAAAAAAAAAAAATATTAAACTGCGGGTTTAACACATTTTTAAATTTTGTTACTAACACGAAAAAAATATTAGCAATATTGTAGATGGGCGGCCTAAAAATTATGATGGGCAAAATACAATTTAAATCTGGGCGGCCGCCCGTGTGCCCAGCTTAGCGGGAACGTTGCTCCTGATCATGACCTAACAAGTCGAAACCGATCGTGTGATTTTTTAAACTCTTTGAACAAATTTTTTAAATAAAATATTCAAAAATTTAATTTTTTCCGAAAGTAAAAAATAAGTGTTCAATAAAATGTGTTTATTAAATCTTTTTTTGATATTTTTACTAATTGTTGTGTTTTAGAAATATTCAAATCGGGTCCAGGTCGAAATTGCATATTTTAAAATGACATTTTTTAAAACGACATTTCTCAAAACTGCATATTTCAAAACAGCATAAGGTACAAAACGGCATGAGGTACCAAATTGCATTTTTCAAAACTGCATATTTCAAAACGGCAGAAGGTACGAAAGGACATAGGTACAAAACGGCATTTTTCTAAACGGCATTTTTCAAAACGGCATTTTTCTAAACTGCATTTTTTAAAAGGACATTTTACAAAATGGCACTTTTTAAAACAGTTAATGTGTCAAAACGACATAGGTACAAAACGGCATTTCTTAAAACGACATTTTTTAAAAAGACATTTTTCAAAACGGCATTTTTCAAAATTTCATTTTTCGAAACGACATAGGTAGAAAAATTTAGGTGAAGGAGAATATTATATGTATACTAAATCTTCAAATAATTTCTAATTTCCATGAAGGTCCTTTCTCATAACATACCTATACTAAACCTAAACATGTGAAATTAAATCTTACTCGATTAAGAAATAGTCAAGTTCCTTTTCATTTGACTTTATCCTAGAATTTAATCCAAGAATCGTTCACAAATGTTCAAAAATTTCATTCATCTCAAATTTCATCGTGTAATAAATAACCGTACCTGTTGGTCATATTCCAGAAATTAACGAAAAGATAATTCTACATTCATAATCGATTAAAATATTTCATTCTGTCTTGTGCAGTTTTAAAAATATCGTTTTGAAAAATGCAGTTTTGAAATATGCAGTTGTAAAAAATGCTATTTTGTAAAATGCCGTTTTGAAAAATGCCGTTTTGTACCTATGCCGTTTTGAAAAATGCAGTTTTAAAAAATGCCATTCTGAAAAATGTCGTTTTAAAATATGTCGTTTAGAAAAATGCTATTTTGAAAAATTCTGTTTAAACCCTTATATCGTTTTGAAATACGCAGTTTTGAAAAATGCAATTTTGTACCTTATGACGTTTCGTACTTTATGCCGTTTTCAAATATGCAGTTTTGAAAAATGCTGTTTTGTACCTTATGCCGTTTTGTACCTTATGCCGTTTCGAAATATGCAGTTTTGAAAAATGCTATTTTAAAATATGCAGTTATGAACGGATCCCATTCAAATCTTATCTAGATCATGTACTCCATAGTTGAAAGTGAAACCTCCAGTAACAACGAGACATCGTTTATTGGCCGCCAAATTATAAGTAAGCGTTAAAAAAATTATTGGATATTGAAGCGGATTGGTAAACGTACCATTTTACTTTGAGAGAACATTCAAAAAATTTCGAACTCTGAAACAGAGGAATTCTCAAATAAAAGATCAAAAAAAAAATAAATATGCAAAATTTCAATAAAGAATTTTTCAATTCAGTCCCAGAGAATAACACCCAATAACCAATGATATTTCTGGAGAAAATTTTGAAATAACTTCAATTATCAATTTTGATTCTGCAAAACAAGCGGAAAACAACAAAGAAAATGAAAATGTTAGTACCACATCTTTTAGTAACATCGACTCTCTCTCTCCACCATGCACCATGCACAAATGTTTAATTTAAGTCCACCATGCACAAATGTTTATGTAAATAATGGCGTTTTTTTTATGGTTCTCTTTCGTACACGATTTTTACGTACACAGTTGTGATCGCGGGCTGGAATAGTGATATAATATAGCTTAGTATTTCAGGACATAAACAGTCCTCTCCAAAAGAAAGAATTTCGAAAATTATGTAAATGAATTTTTTTGCATTATAAAAAGAATATAGCTGAAATAGAATTACATAAAATATCTAAATTTAACTTCAATACAAAAAGATCTTAGTGTTCACTGTTAATCAATTCAAACCATTCGCGCATTGCGTCGCTTTGACTCAAAATCCTTACAATAACGTAAGTAAGAGAATGGGAATGAATCGAAATATGAACTCATCGTTATTGTTTTCTTATCCGTACCAAATTTCGATACTCGAATATCAAGCATCGAGAATTTTCTGGATTGTCGGTAATAACGTACACAATAAAAATATGCTGGAACCGCGCTAATTTAACAGCATTTTTGACTTTTTCCTCGGCCTCACTAAATATATTTCCACCATCACTTCTAATAAGCAACAGATTCTACAATAATCCGTTTTGAGAGGAACCGCCATCGTCCAAATTCGATACACGTACAATTTTAATAATTTCGCTGTCCGACTCTGATTCTGCGCAAAATTCAACGTATTCAATAATAATAAACCATTAAATTGTTCATGATAATTAAGAATAATTTGCGGTTTCTCACCGAACGAAATCACATTTAGTTTTCCGCTCTCCTCTCGAGCAGAGTTACCACCTACGATACCAACGATATTAATTCTAGTGTGAAATAGTTGGACTGGTTGTTGAAATTCTAATTGGATTTCAAATCATCAATGACGATTGTGATTTTATGTTCACGCTGGGGTGGTTTTGATGATGCGCCGCAACCAAATTTTGTTTTGCGAAATTGGGTAGCATTGTATGGAATAATTCAGCTATGCTACACACAATTTTGGTTTCTGGATTCAAACTATTGCGCAATAGATTTTAATTTTTAATTTTAAACCCTTATTTTAAATTAAATCATTAACTTTTTTTGTCTTGTTTTATTCTTTTCTCTCGAAAATAAAATTTAAACAAAAATCTACATCTCAAAAATGTCCTTAAATTTTTTTATTTTCATTTCAATTTTTTTCATTTCGGATTCACGGACAAAAATTTTATTACGTAGCTGCGACGTAAAAATTTTGACGTTACATTTTTAAAATCAGAAGAATGACTGATAATTTTACAGAAGAAATGATCACATGTTCATGCTATATCGAGTGCTGTTCCTTTTAATATCACAAAATTACATCATAGAGTACCCCGCTTTTCAGTGCGAAACGGTTTAGTTCAATTCGTCGTTTTTATTAAATTTTAACAAATATTAAATAGTAATAAAATTATATAAAAATAAAAATTTATAAATTTTTATGACACCAATTTTTATGGCTTGACATCATTATTTACTTTTTTATTTTGACAACCAAGCGAACTTGTACTAAAAAAGCACGAAGAAGCTCTTGTCACATAGAAAAAAAAATGGAACACGATTTTATGAGGCAGTGTCCTATATTGAACTATTTAATATTTGGTAAAACCGTCACAACGTATTATTTGTTGAAAATGTTTCCTTTCTTTCGTTATTCTTTATCCGCCAGTTTACACGAGTTGTGATTCAACCAAAAATTTATTCTCTTCTCCCCTGCCTATAAACTAAAATTTTGTTTTGCGTAATTTTTCAACACGAATTTTTGTGTTGAACGAATCGGAACTTACTAACACACACATAAAAGCTATAAAAGATGTTTGGCTTCAATATGTTGTATCACATCGGGCCACTAAGTTTGCGAAAGCAGCCACATATATGGTGGATGTGGTTTTTCCGTCTTGATATATTCGGCAAATTTGTTTGTCTTGACTTGCGCAACAATTTTGCTGGAGAAAGCGAAACGAAAATCGTAATGGTTCAAGAGTTATCAAAGTGAAAATGAGTATATTTTGACTCCAAAAAATGTCGAAAGCGATATCTCAATAATGGGGGCTAACTTTGAAATGGGACTAGCATCATTGAATTTAGCGTACTCGAATTAGGTATACCCCCTGGGTGCCCAGCTTGTCACATTTTTCAACTAGCTGATTATAATCAGACAGTCAAATGAATTTTCGGATACATCCACATACAGCGCACGAGTAATTTGTATGGGCCGCATAATATGTGACGAGAGACCTAGTGATGATAATTGTGATGTTATTTGGTGATTAATAAAGAATAACGGATTTACTTTTACAAAACCCCTGAAGCAGTACCTTACGAGTGCTCAAAACCCAATTCGATATCCAGGTTAATTAAATTAGACTCTAAATTTGTTTCTCGGAGAATACAGAATTATAAATTTTTTTACTCTGAATCAAATCATTTTATCCATGCAGTTGAATGGTTTTTCTATTTTATTAACATAATCACAATATTACATTGCATTGTACATTGCCCATTAATCCAACTATTACATTGTAGTGATTACAAGTTTAAGATCTTCTTTCACGTATGGTATAATCTGAAAATGTATGAAATACAAATGTGGGGTACGATTTTTCAATGTAGGTCAACATTTTCCGTAAGATAAAACAGTATATTATGAACCTTAAAATGAATTATGAAAATTTCAAATTCACAACAGTGACAGAAGATTGTCTATTATATTATTGATGAAATTTTATTGTTGAGTAAATGTAACCAATAATATGTACACAATGTGGTAAATTTCAACAACTTTCACAAATGCTATCAATAATTTACTTTTTATTACTTTTAGTATTATAGAACATACAACCCAACATTTTCTGATAATGTAAAATGTGTTTTTATGGAAAGCAGATAGGTGGATATCTAAAAATACACATAAGCGTATCAATGAAATTTCTTTAAGTATGAAAGCTTTTTATTTGCTGTACTTGTTGTACTACTAAGGAAAAACCAATTCTGAAGAATAGATGTGAAACGAAATATTATATCATTTTATTTAAAAATTATGCGTAAATTGTAATAAACCTTTCGATTCTTATTACATTACTTTTATATGATTTATCTTTAAAATTAATAAGGATTCAATTTTTATGAGTATGTAGGTAGACAAGGGGGGTGGCTAGTTTAATAAAATATGATTAATTGTTTTCTGTTGTGTAAAGATTTAAATTTCAGTCGTATTTTGAAGCCTACTGAAATAATACTCAAGTGTGATATATATTAAAATTCAGGTACCGCCAAAAGTCAAAAATTGTATGTGCTTTCAATGCTTTCAATATAAATATTTTTGTATAAAAATCACTTGAGCCAAAAATAAAGGTTTTTCACAGAAACGAATTTTTTAGGACAGTTGTAAATAGCAGCAATGCATTATTTTAGATATTTCAGTTGATAAATAATAAATTTTTATTCGCATCAAATTTTGACGAAGGGTACCAACTCATGAATTTAAATTTATTTATTTTGCCCAAACGATTTTGTACTATTTTTTACCAAAATTTAAATTTTGTTTTGCGTGTTTCTGTTATCCGTTACTATTAAAAACGTCGACCGCAACGACTCGTTTAAATTCAATCGATTCTATTAGTAACATACAGAAATAAAAAACATAACTATAATTAGCTTACTTCATTTATAATTTTCCCGGAAAAATTTAACGCAGGTTGACATAAAGTCGCCTTTATAGCGGCGTTTTCCTGAAAAACGATTGGGTAGAGTTCGCGAAAGGTTTTTTCAAATTTGTCCAATTTAAAAATGTGAATTTTTTTTTTAAATAAAATAACTTAGATTCTTACTTAACTTAACTTAGATACTATTAAGTCTGAGTATAAGTAAATATCCATCATAATACATAGTTGTATAGTTTTCTTGTAATATCGGTGTTCCGTATAATAACGGAAATGTTCATACAGAACATCGATTTTACGAGAAAACAACTACAACTTTTTTTGTTATACTATTAAATGTAAGTCATTTAACCCCCCCCCCCCCCATTGTTTTGGAGAACTTTTACTCTCGATTTAATTTTAAATTTAGAAGAAAGAACTCTCGAAACTAGTACGAAACAAAATATAAAATAATTAAAAAATTATCACATAAAAAAAATACGAGTATTCTCATTTTTTATTTAAATTTAAAATTAAGTTATTTAATTAAAAAAAAATTAATTTTAAATTGGACAAATTTGAAAAAAGCTATCGCGAACTCAATCCGATTGTTTTTCACAAAAAACGCAGCTAATACCAGCCGCCATATTCCTGAATACGATACGAAAATGTATTCGATACGAAAATTCAATACGATATGAAAATACTTTGGTATTCCTGAATGCGATCGTCCGTAATTGTTTGGTGTGTGTCCTAGCTATAAGGGAAATTTAAATGGTTTTACCTACAATAAAATTGTACAACTTGGACACTATTTTGAGTTTTGACGTTTTGGTTTATACTTGAAATGGATGCAATATTAAGTGTGTTTTTTTATTGTAGCACTATCCGGAGCCGAAGGGAAATTTTCTACTGAAACTGGAGCCATTATTCACTGGTGTCACTACTAATCAAAAAAATTAAATTGTCAACTTCATGCAGTCGAATGACACTTCTACTTTTGTGTTTTTGTTTGAAAAAAAAATCGCAAACATGTTAAAACTCAAACAAATTGCTAAATAAATAATAAATTAGATAAATTCAACAAGAATGTTTTATTAATATTTAGTTGTTTACAATAGTAAATATAGTGAATAAGTTTTTAAGTTTAAAGTTTGAGTGTTGTGCCTGTGTGATACTTATAAATATAATGGTTACTCCAACTAAAGCCTCTCGAACGTCATTAATATTCAAAACACCGTTACCCACAGTTGTAAATGAGTTAGATTTGATCGTGAATTTCATTAAATGTCCTAATTTGTTTTGTGGTTCTTTTGTAGAATGACGATGAAGATGAAAGACGACGAAGTAAATCGGTGTAAAAATTGTGGTTACCGGGTCGATATCTTCTACAACGAAGTGATTTGAATGTCTGGTGGTTTATCTAGAAAAGAGAATGAAAGGGAACCGAAACGGATAGTTCAATTGCTGAGGGTAGTAATGATGTGCAGGATCCAAAAGCAAGGGCGAAAGCTAAAGCAAAAAAGCGACGTCTACAAAGTTCAACCGTAACAAAATGTAAAGGAATGATAAATGGTAAACTAGATACGGTATCTTTCTTGAATCCCGTATTTGCCGATATAAAATCGAATTTAAGAGATATGAATAGTTCGAATCGAGCTTTTCTAAGTACGCTGGAATCGAATAACTCGGAAATTTTATTTGCTTACGATAATCCGTACTGGAATAATACACCAAATGAATTTATACTCAATGAGGACACCCGTTGAAAAAGAAATTTTATTTTATGAATCACAAAAAGCTGGACGGCCCGTTAAAATTAGGAAAATATTTACGGAATACAATATTAGTTATAAGCCATGCGACATGAATAAGTACGTATTTGGCTGGAACCATCTAAGAAAAGAATCGCTCTGTAACGACCTTTTTAATTTCAGAATGCTGCTTGATAGTAGGTTAGGTTAGGTTAGAGTGGCTGCTATCGCACACTTAGGCCAATAATGGCTCATTGTGATACCACAGGATCCAATCTCCCCTTACTCTCGCTGAAACCAACCAGAGCTACTGATGTAGCGTAAAATATCTCGCACCCCAAAGTACGCGAGTTCAGAAAGGCTGTCCATGTTGTACACACCCAAGTACTTACGTCTTTTGTATGATAGTGCTGGACACGAGCATAGGAAGTGAACTAACGTCTCTTCCTCCTCTTCGTCCATACAACTTCTACAAAAGTCATTCGTCTCTAGACCCAGCCTTCTTGCATGTTCCCCAAAAAGGCAGTGTCCTGTCAGTATCCCTACGACCAATCCTAAATCTCGTTTTCCCAGAGATACAAGTGCCTTGGAGCGCCGCAGGTCCAGTTTTGGCCAAACCTGTTTTGCTACTCTGCACGTGCGAGTGTTGGTCCACCTCTCATCTGTCAAGGCAATTGCCTTTTTACTGAGCGTCAATTTGAGCGCTGCTATAGGCGTCCCCAGACCTGCCCTTTCCGGTTGCATCTGGAGAGTCGTACCGTACCTAGCTAGTTCGTCTGCTCTGCAGTTTCCCGTGACGTCCGAGTGACCAGAGACCCAGATTATCTGGATACTAAAATACTCGCTCATCTCATTAAGAGATGATCGGCAATCCAGCGCCACCCGTGACTTCAGAGAAACCGCCTCTAGTGACCTGAGTGCCATTTGACTGTCCACATAAATCGCGATATCCCTAACAGATACCACGTTATGCTTCAACCATGTCACGACTTCCCCTATCGCCACCACTTCAGCCTGGTACACGCTGCAGTAGTCAGGGAGACGAACAGAAATATTAACATTGAGCTTCTCACAGAAGACTCCGGCTCCTACTTTGCCGTCTAGCTTAGAGCCGTCCGTGAAAAATTTCAGTGCCTCGTTTTCCAGTATTGATCCATTCCTCCAGGATTCCCTAGAAGGACAGATGATCCGGAAACCTATAACGAAGCACAACGTTGGTTTAATATAATCTAGATTCACCAGTTCCTCCCTTAGTTACACTTACACCCACGTGTGGAACCCCACACTATTCAATTGTGAATTTTTATCATATTAATTTAATAAAACTGAATCATTTATAATATTTTGTGATGAAATGAGTACAAATATTATATGCTGGACTAATCTGTTCTGAAGAACAGATTGATCCAGCATAAAATATTTATACTCTTTTCATCACAAAATATTGTAAATGATTCAGTTTTATTAAATTAATATGAAAAAAATTCGCAATTGTTCAGTTGATGCCTTATAATTTTCATCATCACCAACCTGTACATAAACTAGCTCGAAGTAATCAATAATCAACTCGTTTCCTTTAATCCACTCAACCGCCTCATTCATCTGCAATTATCCAAGGAGCACATCGAAAAAATGTGAATTAAGGACTTTATCTACTTTTATAATTCAATTAGATTTTCTAATCAACAATAATAATATCTAGTCCTCTTTATTTACAAACAAATTTTGCTTATTTGCAGATTTGTAATTCGTCCCGTACGTCTAGCAAAATCGCAAAAACACTTATTACGTGAATAAAAAAAAATAAACTTTATGACCGAAAAAGATTTGTGGTTTTACATTGTTTGAAATGATTTTGAAAAGTTTAGCGTTTACAAAAAACGCAAAGAATTAAAAGGTACAAATAAATTTAAAGATTAAATAAAGGTTGACCTGGTTGGTTTTCTGAAATGTTAGCAGCAATAATTATTTTTGATTATACAAAACAGTTTTACCAAAACTGCGGTAAGATTAATTTTACACTTTAGAAATCAAGTGTGGTGTATTCGAGGTCTATTTATACAATCGTGGTAAGAGAAAGTCGGTTGTTGACCACAACATAATCATCCTTCCATTTTTTTTAATTCGATACGATTTAATCTTGAATATGAAATTGAACTTATCGCTCCACACAACTCCATCCATGAATATCCTTGAAGTTATGCCTGCACCATCCATGGTCTCTCACCATCCGTCGACTTTGTTGTAGCTAGAAATTAGTATATAATTAAAATACTAGATTTAAGATTGAAAAGATATATAAATATTTATGTATATTCCGAACGTTCTAAATCTGACATAAAACGCACTTTTGACTCTTTGCACTCGTCTGTCACGCTGGAGGTGACAATACTAATTTACTCTAAAACTCTTATATCAGTCTGTAGACCAAAAAAGTACCACACTGTAAAAGATTACAAAAAATAAAACTATTTATTTCATTTATTACTATTATAAAATAATAGTAATAAATGAAATAAATATAATACGTTCAATTCTACCATTGTAAATTATTTTACCCAACAACCTTGAAAATAAATCAAGTATAAAGGGTTAATCATTCTATGTATTCTGCTTTTTTTCGTTAGTTCTTTTATTTATTTAGATTTTTCGGAACGCATTCTTTTTATACTGAGTGCATCGAAACGTAGCATGAAAAGAATAGCCCTTTAAACAAAAAAATGTATACACCCAATTCTTTACGGAAACGTAAACTTTGCCAACGGTCTTTTTCATCGAATACCAACACACTAGCAATATTTTCTATTTATTTTACTTGATTTATTTTTATGTTAGCTATATTCGTAGTCGTACGTTATACGCCATTTTGTAATTATTTGATAAAATTAATTTTAATAGTGAAATATTATTCTTTTAAATATTTTTATTAAAATTAGTGTAAATAGGAAAAAAAATATTTATATTACAATAAATATATATATATATGTATATATATATATATATATATATATATATATATATATATATATATATATATATATATATATATATATATATATATATATATATATATATATATATATATATATATATATATATATATATATACATATATATATATATATATATATATATATATATATATATATATATATATATATATATATATATATATATATATATATATATATATATATATATATATATATATATATATATATATATATATATATATATATATATATATATATATATATATATATATATATATATATATATATATATACATATATATATGTATCTGAATTATATAACCAAAAATATATTGGTTTACCTAGAAAAATCAAACTGTTCGCAAAATTTTCCTAGAACCGAAAAGAACTCAGTGTGAAAATGTATACAAATTCAATTCGCGCTAACCGTTTGTTAACATCACTCTAAATCGAGGATAATGCGAAGACATATTTATGTTACTAATACATACATATGTCTTCAACAAATTGTTTCACTTTTCTTTGGACAAACCGTTTACTTTTAAAACTTTTTCAGTTCGCAAATGCGGTGCGCTTGCGAAGACTTTAGTATAGTGAAGTCCTCGTAAACCGTACGTTTACCTTGCGCTATGTTTGAAGGGAGTCTGTTTTGAAATGTCAAGTGTGATTGTTTTCTTTTTCTTTTAAAAAGCAACATAATATATACATTATATACCTATATAATATTACACAATAATATTTGTGTATTATCTATGGCTCAACAAAAGTAAATGCTGCCAAAATAAAAACAAATCGATGCTATGAAAAAGAATTCTCTTTATTCTAATTATGTTCTTTTATTACGTTTCTTTCGGAATGTTCTTAGGTCACGAGATCACTATTCAATTCCCTATTCCTTCTGTTCTTTCTGCAGAATGAATTAACGAAAATAGTAGAGAGAATGAATATTGTAATACTTTTATTATTTTGCTGTGAGGAAGTTGAGAGCCAACCATGTTGAGAACACGGTTGTTGTTTTATTTTGCAAGGGGGGGGGGGGGGTTGGGGGGGGGGGTGGGAGAGCATGTTTTCATTGGATCCCAATTGATCATAATATTCTCTTCTCACAATATGATTCATATTATTTATTCTAGACTTCGTATGTAATATTTTGTTTTATACATACATACATTGAACTCACACACGAGATATTCGTTGCAAAATTGTGTATGTTTATTTCTTTTTGCTTTTGTATTTTTATATGATTATCCCCAAGAAGAAATCAGAAGAAAAATATGACTATTTAAGTATAAATATTCATACGAAATACCCTCATCATCTTTTCATAATACAATAATTCTTAATAAACACATTTTATTAAACACTTGTTTTTTATTTCGCAAAATTAGATTTTTAGAATATTTTAATTAAAAAATATGTTCAAAAAGTTTAAAAAATCACTAGATCGATTTCGACTTGTTAATATAATTCTACAAATCGCAACGAATAACGGATATGCCACTGGGACTATATTAAAATTATTAAATAAAAAGCTAAAGCGTAAAACTCTAACGAGTATTTATCCACCGGATAGTCCGATTAGGGAAAATTGGCGTCGCTTAGAGTATATAGGAACAACAAGCCAACGGATTAGCAACATCGTGTCCAATTATACCAATATTAGTTTTGCTTTTTATAATAATAACACAATAAAGAAAATGATTTTTAACAATAAACATAGAGTTGATCGCCTTTCCAAATCTGGTGTTTATAGGATTAATTGCAATGATTGTAGTTTCTCCTATATTGGTCAGACTGGGCGCAATTTTGGAGTTAGAGCTAAAGAACATTTATCTGGTTGCAATCAATCAACTTTCCATAACCATTTAACTTCAGAAAATCATACAGCTAGCCTGAACAATTTAGACATATTACATATACAACCTAAAGGCAGACGTTTAGAAACCTTAGAGTCTTACGAAATTCGAAAATTAATATTTCTTAACCAAAATATCCTTAACAAACAGAGAGAAATTCGTTTCTCACCAATTACAGACCCCGTCCTTTTCTATAATTTAACTAATACGTCGGGTAATTAAATGTAGTTCAATATACCTTGAATTTTGTTACTCAGCCGACGACTAATCGCACACCTGCGCGATCAATAGTTTAATGTTTATTGCTTTTTATTGCTTATTTTTTGTCCTCCTTTTGTTTATTATTTGCTTTTTTCTGCTACACATATATAACAAATTTTTACTTTTACAAATCAGTAGATACTCCTGATGATGACCTAACAAGTCGAAATCGCTCGTGTGATTTTTTAAACTTTTTGAACAAATTTTTTAATTAAAATGTTCAAAAAATCTAATTTTGCGTAATAAAAAACAAGTGTTTAATCAAATGTGTTTATTAAGTATTAGTGTGTGTTCGCCAAGTGCATACGGCAAATAGCGTAAAAAGTATACAATAATTATTTACTAACACGAACATTTTGAAATGGTGATGGTGTGCTTGTGTGGAAAAACACCGATCTGTAAAGTGAAAAGACGGAATGAAGTTTTATCAATAGTTAAAATATTAAGCATATCGTTACACTGTGCTAGTTGAAAAATGTGACAAGCTGGGCACCCGGGGAGTAAACCTAATTTGACTATGCTGAATTCATTGGGGCTAGTCCCATTTCAAAGTTAGTCCCCATTTTTGAGATATCGCTTTCGACATATTTTGCCTCTGAGACAAATATTTGTCAAAATATACACTCATATTCACGTTGATAGCTCCTGAACTATTAAGATTTTCGTTATGCTTTCTTCAGCAAAGTTGTTGCGCAAGCCAAGACCAACAACTTTGCTGAACATATCAAGGCCGAAAAACGACATCTAAAATAACATTTTTGTGTTATTTTATTTTTTGAAACGCAAAAAAATAAAATAACACAAAAATGTGCTTGTAGATGTCGTTTTTCGGTCTTGATATTTTCAACAAATTTGTTGGTCTTGGCTTGCGCAACAACTTTGCTGAACATATCAAGGCCGAAAGCGACATCTACAATCACATTTTTGTGTTATTTTATTTTTTTGCGTTTCAAAAAATAAAATAACACAAAAATGTGATTGTAGATGTCGTTTTTCGGCCTTGATATGTTCAGCAAAGTTGTTGCGCAAGCCAAGACCAACAACTTTGCTAAACATATCAAGACCGAAAAACGACATCTACATTCATATTTTTGTGTTATTTTTCCATATATGTGTGTTTTACTTAGGCCAAGGTGAGCTTGGAGTGGCACTTCCGCACAATTCCGCACGACCAGGAGTGCCCCGTTGTGATACCACAGGAACCTATTTCCCCTTTACCCCTGTTCAAAACCATTCGGAGCTACGTACGTACCGCAAAATATCTCGCACTCCACATTCAGCGAGATCTGAAAGGCTGGTCACACTGGACACGCCTAAATACTTATGCCTTCTGTATGATAGTGCCGGACACGAGCATAGGAAGTTATCTAAAGTCTCTTCTTCATTTTCGTCCATGCAACTTCTACAAAGTCATTCGTCTGTAGACCCAGCCTTCTCGCATGTTCCCCAAAAAGGCAGGGTCTTGTCAGTTTTGGCAAAAGCTTCTCACAGAAGACTCCGGCTCCATCTTGCCGTTTCGAGAAACATAAGTGCACAGGTAAGGCTAAATACAACTGGAATTCGGCATACTTAGGCCAAACAAGACACTCATCTCAGATAAGATACAAAGAACACATCACAAGTACATAAAATCAAGTTTCGTACAACACATAAAAACTGAAAACCATACACTAAATGCAATAAAAATGTAACCATTTTGCACAGAATCAAAAAAGGACTGAAATTAGACAGGTGTCCCAATTTGACTCATGAGTCATGAGACATTTGTATTCTGCACGTATACGAATTTCTCATGAGTCATGAGTCAAATTACGGCCAAAATTCACACCCTGAAAATATACAAAAACAAAAACACCAACAATTTACTTCGCGACAAAATCAACACAAAACCCCAATAAAATTTAAGACCTCCATAACTTAAAAACAAAGCAGGTACCAAACAGCAGCGCCTAGCTACAGTATATAAAGGGCTTCAAAATAGATTATGTAACAGTAGCAGAAAATAAACCGAAGAAGAGATTATTCTCGAAATTGATATTTCTAAAAAAGTTAAAAAATTGGCACAAGAAGTAAGAACTAAAAACTGTATGTAATATAAAATTAAAAATAAAAAGTTATTCATCTAAGTATATAAAGTGACAAAAGAATACAAAAAATAAAGAGAAAATCGTCTTGTGAATCTGGTGGCCGTCTTTTATTTGTACAACATGCATTTTCCATCTGCATAGATGGCAAAACACTGGAGCCGCAATGCCATTTGGTGTCCCGATGATATGGGTCGATCTACAAGGACATGATGCAGTTCAATGTTATGGGTGCATGAATTATATTCTCGGTACAAACAGAAACAAAAGTGGTTCTTTGACATACACTGCAACGAGAAATACACATCTACCGCTGCCGCATTCAGATGAAATACCTGTTCCGGAAAGATCAAACCCAACCGAGGATTATTTACCAACAACATTTGAATCAGGTGAAACCGAAGAAACATCTGCATCAATATATCAACCATCAAATGTCACTGCGCCATGCAATCACATTGAAATCTCGCAAAATCGTTTGGATATTATGGTACGACGCCTGAAACTATCGCAGCAGCAAAGCCATACTTTTGTCAAAGGATTTAACACAAGGAAACATTTTGGCTCCAAATGTTCGGATATATGGAGCAATAAATCGTCATCGCCATTTTACGAATTTTTTCAAATCAATTGAGAATAATTCACTCGCTTTTTGCACTGATATCCGAGGTTTGGTATCCACAATGCACAATGCATATAATCCTGAAGATTGGCGATTGTTCATCGATTCCTCTAAAAGCACCAACTCAAAGAATTCCATTTCAATTGCACTCAGCACAAACACAAAGGAAATCTATGCACCAATAAAAAAAATCATCGATTTGATTAAATACAATGACCATCAATGGAAAGTTTGTGCAGATTTAAAAGTGATAGCACTTTTAAGTGGCATGCAATTGGGTTACACTAAAAACATGTGTTTTATGTGCTTATGGGATACTCGTTTTAAAAGCGACCAATACAACGAACGGAACTGGGCTTTACGTGAGAACATTAGATTGCGATACGACAGCATTGTTGAGGCTCCACTTGTGCCAATTAAAAAAATATTGCTACCACCACTTCATATCAAGCTTGGAGTAGTTAAAAATTTTATAAAAGCGCTGAATCCAGATGGAAATGCGTTCGTCGAATTGCGTCGCATTTTTCCACGGTTAAGTGGAATGAAAATAAAAGAAGTTTGGTGTTTAAATCTACCCGAATCTAAGTTTTGATCAAATGAAATTTCATCTCACATCTTGTTTTTTATTACAGGAATACTTAATGAACCAGATATTCGTCGTCTGATGAAAGATGATGCATTTGAAAATGCTCTTAGTGAACGAGAGGTTGTGGCATGGAAATGTGTAAAACAAGTTATTAAGAATGTTCTCGGAATTAACCGAGCCGATGATTGGCGCATATATATTGAAAATATGCTGACAGCTTTTCATAATATAAACGTTAGAATGTCACTGAAAATACATTTTTTGCATTGTCATGTGTAAAAGTTCGCCGAACAATCACCAGCCGAATCCGATGAGCACGGCGAGCGTTTTCACCAAGTGACGGCAAGGCTCGAACATTGGTAAAGCGGCAAAAAGCTAGATGCACTCTTGGGTGGCATTTGTTGGAATTTGCAAGAGGAAGAAGAACCCGAAGACGACACGAACAAATCAGAAAATTAAAATTAAAAGTTAAGAAAAATGTAAATTTTTTAGGAAAAAATTGAGAAAAATCACAATAAAATCAAGCTTTCTTCAGCAAAGCTGTTGCGCAAGCCAAGACCAACAACTTTGCTGAACATATCAAGGCCGAAAAACGACATCTACAATCACATTTTTGTGTTATTTTATTTTTTTGCGTTTCAAAAAATAAAATAACACAAAAATGTGATTGTAGATGTCGTTTTTCGGCCTTGATATGTTCAGCAAAGTTGTTGGTCTTGGCTTGCGCAACAACTTTGCTGAAGAAAGCATAACGAAAATCTTAATGGTTCAGGAGCTATCAACGTGAATATGAGTGTTTATTTTGACAAATATTTGTCTCAGAGGCAAAATATGTCGAAAGCGATATCTCAAAAATGGGGACTAACTTTGAAATGGGACTAGCACCAATGAATCGAGCATAGTCGAATTAGGCTTACCCCCTGGGTGCCCAGCTTGTCACGCAAAAAAAGTTTGAAATTCAAGCACAGTGAATTATTAGAGATAGTGGCAGGTTTAGGATTCATGGTTGTTCCAATAGCGAATCGTGTCTTATTTAGCAGATTTTTTCGAATATTTAAGTGATAATCAAATAGTAGGTGTATGCATGTACTCCATAAATTCTGTTACTGTGCTGTTCGGACAAATCTGTGAACATCTAGACATGGGCATACTTAGCATGAAGTATGTTAAAGGTAACCAGCCTAACAGCTGCCCTGGGTTGTAAATATACACTATAGAACACAAGTCTACATACACCTACTGTTTCTAATATATTTCGTAAACTACATTCGATTTCCAATTTTTTTTTTTGGAAAAATGTTTATTGTTTATTTTTGATATAAAAATTAATGCTATAAATCACATTTCGATTTAATAGTCACGTATTCAGATAAATAAAAATTAATAGGACAAAATTCTACATTCAGTATTCAATTTTTTTAATTAAAATTATATAATAAATACAGGTAATCATTTATTTAATATCAGGTAGGTCCTCCATCACTATCAATCACTGCCTGCAGACGGCGACCCATAGATAGTACTAAATTGCTGGTTGTTTCGGGAGTAATTTACTGCCAAGCTTTTCTCAGCGTATCCTTAAGTGCGTCCTTATTGGTGATCTTATATTTTCGTAATCTCCGTTATATTTCATCCTAAATATGTTCAATTGGGTTCAAATCTGGCGACTGGGGTGGTGAATGGAGCTATAATGTACCGAAACAGCTCCATTCACCACCCCAGTCGCCAGATTTGAACCCAATTGAACATATTTAGGATGAAATATAACGGAGATTACGAAAATATAAGATCACCAATAAGGACGCACTTAAGGATACGCTGAGAAAAGCTTGGCAGTAAATTACTCCCGAAACAACCAGCAATTTAGTACTATCTATGGTTCGCCGTCTGCAGGCAGTGATTGATAGTGATGGAGGACCTACCTGATATTAAATAAATGATTACCTGTATTTATTATATAATTTTAATTAAAAAAATTGAATACTGTATGTAGAATTCCTTTACAACATGAGCTTTAGCTTTCGGATCATTGTTATGTTGCAAGATCCAAGACCTTTCGAGCCATAGCCTTTCAATAGATGTCTTCAAGTTTTCTTTCAATATGATCAAATACTGAAATCGATCCCTAGTTGTATTAATGAATACTAAATTACCAACCCCATCCGCGGTCATCGCTCCCAAACCATACCACTACCTCCTCCATGTTTAGTGGTATGTATTATATTTTATATGTTGAATTTACTTTCATCTGTAAATAATACTCTATTCCAGGATCCGATGCCCTCATTAAAATGTCTTCTAGCGAAGTTAGACCTCAAATCTTTGTTCTTAGTAGAAATTGGCAGTTTTTTCGTGGAATCCTGCTATTATATACAGGCCGTTTGAGTAATCTACCAGTAGCTTTTAAATTAACGTCCTATTCTGATGTATTGGCGGTCAATACAAAATTGGGACAGACCAATTTTGAGCATTCTATTGCTGGATTTTGTACCACTATTTTCAAAATTGACCGCACATCTCTTTTGGATAGCTTCTTTGGGCGGCCACATCTGGGTTTATTAATTATAGACCCTCGCTCTTCATAGTTTTTAATTATTTTTTGGACAGTAGCACAACTGAGTTTCACAGTTTCACCAAATGATTTTTTTTTCTTTTCTTAATTGAACTTCTTAATTCCGAATACTGAACTTCTTAATTCACTAATTTAACGGGTAGAAGTCAACAATTAATTTCAAACTGCTGGCTGTTTAATAAAACCCAACTAAATAATGTACATAATGAGAACTGCGCTTGCATTCGAGTGCAAACTGGTTTTAATGCTAAGGGTATGTAGACTTTTGTCTTTTCAATTTTTATGTTTTTTTTATTCAACAGAATATGTAACTGTAAAATTGAAATGTGATTTATAACATTAATTTATATATAAAAAATTTAACATTTTTCAAAAAAACTTTTTGGAAATCGAATATAGGTTACGAAATATATTAGAAACAGCAGGTGTATGTAGAGTTTTTTTCTATAGTGTATATTGTTTTTAATATACATACATACGGTAATCTAGTACACAAAAGAGAACAGTTAATGTTTCTTTTATATTTCTAGAAACTAATTAATTCTTTTAATGTAACAAAAGTTACTCAAGTTACCCTGGCTATATAAGAAGTAAAATTTACCGTTCAAGTGGCGCAGTGGTTAAAGCTTCGGCACTTGGACCGGGAGGTACTGGGTTTGAATCCCAGCAGAGGCAGGATTTAAAGCGAATTTTCTTCATCGATTACGATCGCTGATGATAATAAGCACAGCTTAAACCCTCTGTTGGAGTGCAGAATTCAGCGCCGACCCACCGTTCATGTCAGTGTGCAGGTTGACATGAAGCTTGCAACGTGGGTGGGTGTGTGCGTGAATGAAAAGGGGAATATTAATTTTCTTTAAAAAAAGAGTCATTTCGCATGGCAATATTTATATTCAACAAAATTCAATTACGTATTTTAACAGACATGTACATTTTTGTTGTATTTTTTAATAGTTTATGCTTTGAAAGTTTGTGCTTTTATTTTTCTGACACTACTAATATAATAGAAATTGTCAGAAACACAGAAATTAAAAAACAACTAAAAGTAAATTACCCTAAAGTTACTCAACATGTTTGTTTGGGCCAAACCTAAAATAAAGAAGAAAATTGAATTAATTCAGAATATACCAAAACATTAATCTTTTCTGTCAAATCCGAATTGTTAATACCAGTACTACCAACTCAATTAAACTCGTCGTGTAACACAACCTATTGTTCACCCTGTTATGAATATAGCACTTAATAGAGTATTGGTATTTGTATAGAGTATATAAATTGTTACATTTTGACATAAGTGAATTAGTATTAATCTTGTTTTCTGCCGATCATCTGTGCATAACACTGTTGTACAAAATAAATATATAAAATTGATTGCAGTCTTTTTTTGTACCGTGAACCGAAGTCATTTTTGTTTTTATTTGCTATTAATTGAATTGAGTGGTGTTTGTCTTGTGCGCAAACATTTTGGTGCCGAAACCCGGGATTAATTGTGCCTAAACAATTTATCGAATCGAATGCGGTAAAATATACGCAAGTGCAAGTCAATGACATTAACAATAAGTACGTGGTGGTAAATCGATAAATTAACATTGTGAACAATTGTAATTGTGTATCATTCATCAAGATAACCGTTGTGCGTTTAATGACAATTAAGTGAAATTTTTGAAACTGTGTGAAGGTGAACTAACCAATAAGCTTATACTAATTTTGGACTGGTACTACCGTTGTACCCCGTAGTCGCAAATTACACTCGGTAACCCGGGCCGTTACTTCATAACGGTATATCACACACAATAAGTAACGTTTATTTTTACAATAAGTGATCGAAATGACGGATTTGCAGTTTAATATACAAAAACGTGGTTCAATCAAGGGTACGGTAACGGTTATTACAAAATGGATTGACAGATTAATGAAGGAAATGACTTCTGAAGAAACGCAAGCAGTAAACCGAGAACAAATTGAAACACGTATGGATAAACTTGATGAGGCATGGCGCGACTTTCATGAGGCCGACAATCAAATTGTATTGGCAGGGCAACCGTCTCAATCAGAGGAGTTCGAAGACAAGTATTTTGAAGCAAAATCTAATTTGAAGAAAATATTAAATATTCGATCGCGTAGTCTAGCTCCACCTGGTCCGTCAGCAAATACTAGTAATCGAACCAATGTTGAAGGATTTTTCGATCGAACTATTACACATGGTGACGTCCGACTACCACGCATTCAAATAGAACCGTTTCATGGCGACTATTCAAAATGGCGCACGTTCGACGATCAATTTACCGATGCATTTCATAACAACGATTCGTTATCACATGTAGCGAAACTTCATTATTTGAAGGGATTTCTAAAGGGTGAAGCTGCGAATTTGATCCGACATCTTCCATTATGTGACGCCAGTTACAACGAAGCTTGGAGCAAGTTGAAGGATCGTTATGATCGGAAAAACTATTGCCTAAAGGAGTTGATTCAACTGTTTATGAATCAACCAACAGTACAATTGTCTAATGTCAAGTCATTACGCAGTATATATGACACTTCCGATGAAGTGTTAAGGGCAATTCGTGCAATGGGCAGCAAGTGGGAATCTAAAGACCCATGGCTCATTTTTATATTATTGAGCAAACTTGATTTGGACACTCAACAAGCATGGGCACAAGAGTCGAAGCCTAATGAAAAGGAGAATCCTACTATCACAGAATTTTTAAACTTTTTGGATTTGAGGTGTCGCATGTTCGAGTCCTGCACAATTCCCAAACGACTAACACCGTCCACACCTAAACATACTGCGCTCAAGGGCAACAATAATAAGGCACAGCTATATACCGCCAGCTTTGCCCACAAGTCATGTCCGTTGTGTTCCAATGACCATTTACTTTTCCGATGTAACCAGTTTCGAAATTTAGAAATAACCACACGGAGAGATATCGTTCAAAGGCATCATTTATGTTTTAATTGTTTAAGGCCTAACCATTCTGGTATCAACTGTTCATCAAAGGCACGATGTTACATCTGTCAGCAAGCACATCATACCTTACTACATGTGCATAATAAGGGAGCATTTGAACATATTACGACAAATAGTCCACATAAGGACGACTCCCATAATAAGAACAAATCAAGCTCCGCATATTGCACTACTATTAATCCTTGTAGTAGTCAATTAACGAATACACAAGCCACCAGCAGTAGTAATTCAGCCGTTAAATTAGACTCGAACAGGAATCCACCTAATCCCGAACCACATATATTAGCGTCGAGATCGAATCGTTCTATCGCGAGTCCAAAATCCAGGGAGTTAACAGCTGATCAATCAAACACATCATGTTTAACTTATTTTAATAGTTCGTTACCAATGAAAACTTTATTATCAACGATCACTGTGTTGGTTGCTGATAGACATAGTAACATGCATAGAGTCAGGGCACTTTTGGACAGTGGTTCACAATCCACGCTTATATCTGAAAATGCAGTGCAACGGATAGGCTTGCAGAGAACAGCTGCCACATATATCATTAATACACTTGGGCAATCAAGGGCAGGATACACCAAGGGCTGCACGACTATTCGATTGGTATCCATTCATAACCATGAAAATGCAATCACCACAGATGCATTGATTCTTAAAAAACTGACATCGAAATTACCAGTCGCTTCGTTCGAGTTATCCAAGTGGCCACAATTAAACCACTTAAAGTTGGCCGATCCATCAGTTAGCTCTCCAAATGACATTGACATCATATTAGGAAACGATGTGTTTCTTAAAGTCCTTCTTCCAGAAAAAACGCAGCTCGATGGCAACTTGATAGCACAACACACGATTTTTGGCTGGATCTTAGGTGGAGTAGTAGAAAGCATCCCACGCCAGGAAACAATCCAAAGCTTTCATACCACTACTGAAGTAATTCCATCGGAAATGCAACTGCTTGAACAATTTTGGAAGGTGGATGATATACCGAATTTAACTAGTCAAAAGGCAGACGTGCACCCGTGTGAACAACACTACACTAATACTACCACAAGATCATCAGATGGACCCTATATTGTACGATTACCATTCTTAAAAGCACCTGATTCGCTTGGCCATTCGCTGTACAACGCTACCAAGAGGCTTTTCAGTATGGAACGCAAATTTGCTAAGAATGCAGAATTCGCAACCGAATACAAAACTTTTATGGAAGAGTACCATCAATTACATCATATGGAAGTGGTACCTAAGGCCGACTTAACTCGTCACAATTTTTATTTACCGCATCATGCCGTTGTAAAAGAAGCCAGCACTACCACTAAGCTTCGAGTGGTATATGATGGATCATGTAAAGCAAGTCATGGATTTTCTCTCAACGACATTTTGGAATGTGGCCCAACGATCCAAGACGATCTAGCAACAATTATTTGTCGATTTCGTAACTCAAGAATTGCAATTGTAGCCGACGTAGAGAAAATGTACAGGCAGGTACTTATTCATCCCGATGATTCTGATTATCAAAGAGTGGTTTGGAGAAACGATAGTAATCAAGACATAGAACATTATCGGTTGCTAACAGTAACATATGGTACATCGAGTGCCCCTTTCTTAGCAGTACGTACATTACATCAGCTTGCTGACGATTACAAGGTTGAGTTTCCCGAGGCATCAAAAATATTAAAACGCGATTTTTATGTCGACGACATGATTACGGGAAGTGACGATATTGAAAAGGCAAAAACTATTTACCACCAAATGTCAAGCTTAGTTGCAAAGGGTGGATTCACATTGAGGAAATGGATGTCAAATTTAAGGGAATTAATGCAAACCATTTATCCGAAGAGTCATCAGAATACCATGATCGTGTTTGATGATTCACTATCAGTAAAAACGTTGGGGTTAATGTGGTGTCCGACACGTGACCTGTTCCAATTTAATGTGCACCTTGATAATAGAACTTCCCACACAAAACGAAGTTTATTGTCAGAGTCCTCAAGGATATTTGATCCACTCGGATGGTTATCTCCCGTAATAGTGGTAATAAAAATGATATTTCAACGGTTATGGGTAAGCAAAGTTCAATGGGATGAAGCATTACCTCCTGATATAAATACCGATTGGAGTAAACTGAGAGCACAGTTAGTCAAATTGGAAGACGTTGAAGTTCCCCGCTGTACAATACCACGATTGCCGAATACTCAGCATTGCTCCAAACAGCTTCATGTATTCACGGATGCGTCGGAAAAAGCTTATGGGGCGGTGGCATATTTAAGAACAGAGAATAAAACAAATTCCATTGGTATCCGGATTGTGGTAGCGAAATCTAAAATAGCACCCATCAAACAGCTCTCACTACCACGATTAGAGCTGTGTGCAGCTCTATTAGGGAGTCACGTAGTCAAATTCGTCAAACACGCATGCCAAGCAGATGATTTAGAAGTGTATGCTTGGACCGATGCGATGATAGTATTGTCGTGGCTTACGCCTTCATCTAGAAAGCGGGAATGTTTCGTCGCCAACCGAGTTACGAAAATACTAAACGAAATCCCAAGAAATACCTGGTCGCACGTTCCGTCAAATCAAAATCCGGCCGATGTAGTATCTAGAGGACTGAGTCCAGCAAAATTGTGCAATAATGAATTATGGTGGCAAGGACCAGATTGGCTTGCAAAATCAAAGGAATATTGGCCAATACGTCCTAGGGAGACGGAATTATCACAGATAATGGAGCCGCAACCGTCCGTACAAGTACATCATACCAGCAGTTATGTCCCTATCTGTGACAATTTATTTACTAAATTCAACAATGTATTGAAGATTAAAAGGATCCTCGGATACATATGGCAATACATTCAAAATTTAAGAATGGGTAGTCAGCTAAGAAGTCAAAAATTACAATTGAAGAAAACCTACGCATTATCATGTAAAAGCAGAACTCATCTAACAGAACGCATCGCATCAGCTTCATCACTAGGGGTGGACGTGCTCAACTGGGCCGAAAGATTCTACATCAAATGGGCGCAAACCGAATTCAACCAAGACGTTACCGACATCCAACGAACAGGACATGTATCTGATAGCAGCAAATTATTGTTACTAACACCGTTTCTCGATGAGTATGGTGTATTGCGTGTTGGTGTGTAACGATGACGTTAAATTTTGTACTAATCGGCTTAATCTACAACCTAACTTTTTTCTTTCAATTAGCCTTTTATACTTACCTGCGTTACTATGTCCGTAGCATCTTTCCATACTTACCGTACAACGGCTTATTGGGTACAAATATAGAAAATTAAGATCAGCTGATTTCATTGCATAGAATACAAATATGTATTGGTGTCAATTTGGGGAAAGAGGGGAAAAAGCGCGGGAACAGAATAACAGCGAGGTATTGAAGAGGAGATGATGGCTTTGCAAAGGGATTCGAGTCGAGTTTGCCAAACAAGAACGGTCGAGAATAAAAATTTAAAAGAAAAGAAAAAAATAGAAATATAAAATAGAATTGTCTATTAAATTATAAAACTAGAATGTTAAAATCTCATAAAAAAAAATTTGATTATAAATAACGACTGATGTGAATTAGAATTCTGAGTGATTGTACATTATAAGAATAAAATGAATGTAAACAAGTATATAATGTAAAAGACTTTGTGAATGTGAATAAATTGTGTTCATTTAGAATATATGTCTATATATTGTATACACTATATATACAAAATAAACTTGTGTGTTTCGTTTATTATTGAATTGTATTTTTTTTAACAAATAAACATTAGTGCTTTCATCGGTAAACAAAGCTTACGAAGTATAAAAAAATAAAGAGCTAAAATTTTCAAAGAAAAGTTGTAGTGTGATCGATATCTATTTCCTGGCAACAAGATAACTGCTAAGTTTTTCTTTTGACCGCTATATAAGGCGAACAATCTGTGCGGGTATACCAGTTAACGGGGAATACCCAAATATATTCATTATCGAGTACTGGCATAGTGATTGCTAAATTACGGGACGAGGGCGTAACCACTGATTTTATACAAATCTTGTCGTAACAAACGGCACGGTATTACCAACAACGGAACATAAATAACAACGGGATATATAGTATATCACGGAACATTTATGTAAGTTTAACGGAAGGCGGATTGCACCCGAATTCATCACGCGGCAAAAGGGGCAAATACCTATATCGAGGCTGCAGTATTCCAGTTCTTCTGAAAATTTTCGAGTACACCGTTAGCGGTTCATCCCTGGGGATAGGCAACACCATCGTCATCCGGTCAACCTCATCCAGTGAAGAGTGTAACGTATTTGCATGCATTTTTGTTGTCGTTGGTTTTTTTTATTATATGATTTTCTTATTTGTTATATTTTCTTAAATTTTCCTTTACTGTTACCATTTTTATTTTAGATCTCTTTTTTTGAATATTTTATTTGTAACATTTTTCTTTTTTTTTGAGGTTTTGGTTCTCTACGATTTCCTTGCTTGCGGCATCTTAGTTTGGTTTTTTTTTGCATATTTTGCCTAACCAAGCCGGAGCCATGATTATGTCTTCTTCTTTTTCTTCGGTCTGTGTCGTTTAAGGCAGGTTATGTCTAGGTAAAGTAAAGATAGTGGTGGAAGGGGATCACAGTGGGGTGCAGACAAGCTTTTCTTATGTACTTTTTATTTATTTATTTTTTTTTTTGCTAAGTTCCTAACGAAGCAGAATTCCGGATTTTTTTTGTTGTAACATGGCGGCCTGTACCGTCGGATAACGGGACCCCCTAGCCGACAATGAGCTACCGTATGGTGCGACGGTGGTACCGGCCTTGCGACCAAGCCATGAGGTTACAAATGGCGCCGAAACAGGGACAGTAAAATGGTCGTTATAAATATTATGAATTAATTTTTTTTATTGTTGTAACGTAAGATTATGGATGTTGGTGGCCCCAATAAGGCATCCGAGTAGCTTCACTACTTAACAGTTACAAATAGATCAATTAACCGCTTAATTTATTGCTTAATTAGCGGGGGATTTATTTATTTTTATATTTTTTTTTTGCCCTTCAGGTTTTATCAAGTACTTTCTTTTTGGGTACTTGCACACCATAATTTTTTTTTACAATTTATTTTTACCTTAATGACTATTCTTGATTTATCTAATTTACATTTCATTACCAACCTAATCTATATTAATTTTTTTTTTGATCGAAGATTTTCATACTTGTATCACATTTGAATTTTCATGATTTGAATGACGTGTGCTACAGTATGAAGGTTCCTCATGGAAATTAATTTTAGAATCTATCAATCTTTTGTTTGTTTTTTTTGATAATTTTTGATAATTTTTTTTTAAAACAGCTAATCGATTTATTTTATATATCCCCACGGTTACTTACTAGATTATTAGTGATTGACGAAAAACTTAATGTTGTGCCGATTGACGGTTCGGAGAATCCGAATTCCTCGCCCCACTTAAATTTTTTTCCTTTCTAATAATTTATTCAATAGTCCTGTTAATTTATAATTGTATCGTTTCGAATCAAGATAGTCTTAATAGTTATGACAGTCATTTAGTAAAGCAGCTTTATTTTTTTTTATTATGTACATTTAGAAAAGCACGCACTCATATTAGTTGCTTATATGATGAGTCTATTAAATATTAAAGCAACTAATTGAAAATAACACTGCACTGTGATCCCTCTACATTTTATGAATTGAGCCAATTGATAAAAGTTATATTAATAAAATTTAATTTATTTAATTATTATTATTTTTTTTCTTATTATATTATTTATTATCTATTTTTCTGGTTTGTTCTTTCTTTAATCGTATCAATACATATTTGTTGTTTATCGGTTGTACGCTGGTCAAATTTGGGGAGCTTGTAAAAGTAGTTGGTCTTCGCGATATTTAACCAACTTAATTTTCTACGTGTAATAATTTATATTTCTTAAATATTTTTGCTCGTAAATTTTTAGTCTGAACGCTATTACGTATTATTTATTTTCATTTCTTCGTATATATTTAATTATCTATATATACAAACATAATAGCGGGTACCGCACGAACTTAGATTGAGTTACTAAATTAGAGTACAATATCTTTGCGAAGAATATTTCTTTATTTTTTTTCTCGCGACTTTGTGACTTGATAATAATATTGAATTGTACTGAGTAAGGATTCAACCATTGTGAAAAAAAAGAACTACGCATAATGGATTTTAAAATATTCTACGAAAGTCTAAATGCCCAAGAACTGGAAGTGGAGTACGAAGTTCGGGGAATGTCAAGTACTACCGTTGGAGTCGAGAAAAAGCTGCAAGAAACGATTCAAAAGGAATCTCAAAATACAAATTTGAAACCAAAACATTCTCACATTAAAGCAGATCCTGACGCTGAATTGAACCTGTTAAGCCAGCAGACAGCAGAGTTGGATAATGCAATGGATCAAATAGAGCAAAGTACAATATTTGAGAAGAAAAATTTGCTCTATCGTATTCTACACTGGAGAGACCGAGCACAACGGTTGTGTAACTCATTTCCAAATCTAGGCGGAATCATGGTAATAACTAATTCCCTCGAACGGCTCGGAAGATTCATTAGTAGAGATATCCGTAAAACCGAAAATAGCACTGAACAGGGGAAAAAAGGCGGACGTTCAAAATCACATACTTCCAAAGACGAAGATAAGAATGACGCTGATCATGATCAAAAACGTACCGAACACCAGAATACGGAGTCCGATTATGTAGAGGTTTTACAAAAGCGATTTTCGCAACATCTGGATGAAATGACGAGTCAGTTTATGAAAAAACTTGAAGCATTGTCAAAACAGAATTCGGGGAATGATAAACAATCGAAAAAATCAAGGCAACAACAAAGGAAATCGGCATCTGAGAGTGATTCGGAACAGTCGGAAGTTTTCCCTAGAAACCATCGTAGTACGCGATCTGTTAATTCAAAATACAGGAGGCGGTGCGATCCAACGAAGTGGAAATTGTCATTTTCCGGACGAGAAAATAAGCGTAGCGACGAAAATGTCCAGGAATTTATAATGAGGCTTGAAAACCATGCGTACCAGGACGACGTACCGCAGCACGAACTAGTAAATCTGATTAGGTATTTTGTAACGGATAAAGCCGACAAATGGTACTATAACTTCATTAGAGGAAACAAGTATGCCACCTGGAAGCAGATGAAGGATTCATTACTAGAACGGTTTAGCAGCGCGGAAGGTGATCGAGAAACCAGGAAATACATTCGGAGTCGGACACAATACGCTAAGGAAACTTTTAATGATTTTCTAACCGAAATAGAAAGTGCCAATTATCGGTTAACAAACCCGCTGCCTGATAATGAAATTCTGGAATTATTACTGGACAACATGAACCCCGCATTGAAAAGCGCCACGCAATTCATTAAAATGGATAATATTGCTACCCTACGCAAAACATGCGATAACTTTGAAAAGTTGTGGGACACATCGGGATTTGACCCTCGCAGGCTTATCGAATCTAGAACCAGACGTGCCCCAGCAATAGCCCAAATTTCTACCCAGCGAGAACCCACAATGAGTCAGCAGAATCACGATGTCGAGAACAAGTCAGACACAGACGAAGAATTGGACCATGAAGAATCCCAGCAGATTAGCGCAATCAACCGAAACCAATTTATAGTATGCTGGAATTGTAAAGATCTGGGCCACCGATTCTCCGCGTGCAAGATGGAAAAAACTCACGATTTCTGTGAAGGATGTGGTTTAGCCAACATAAACGTTAACAACTGTTTGAGATGCAAAAAGAAACGACTGGTGGGAAATTTCAAACCGAACGCGACAAACGCTGGGGACTCACGTTCGGAAAAACCAACGAATCCCAGGACAACAGTCAGCCAGAAGTACGTGAATGTCTAATATCATCGAAAGCCCCACAATCGTTACCTGATCAATCACTAAACAACCGACTAAAACGCGTGCAAAATTACTGGAGACGAATAAGAGAATTTAACCACTTATGCAGTTCTTCAACCATCGCTGAATACCTAGAAAATGATCCGCGACCGTATGCAAAAATTTCAATTCTTGGACATGTAAAATTGGGCCTGTTAGACAGTGGGGCAAGTATCAGCATTTTAGGCAGAGGAAGTCAAGAATTTCTAAAATCCCTAGGAGTTCCAATGAAAAAACTGAGCTCAGCCATATTAACAGCCGATGGAACCAGCAATATAGTAATCGGATACGCCTCACTTCCAATATCGTATATGAAGAAAACGGAAGTTCTAAAGTTTTGTGTAGTACCAACGCTTCAGTCCGAAATTTATCTGGGGGTTGATTTTTGGAAGTTATTTAACGTAGCGCCGGATATTATTGGTGAACTAACAGTGTGTCCGGAAACCACAAAAAGTAAAAATCAGCATGAACTAAGCCCTGAACACACCCAGAAATTAGATGAAATTATTAGGAGTTTCCCTGCTTTTGGTGAGAGAGGTCTAGGGAGAACGAGTTTGGTAACCCATAACATAGATGTAGGGAGCTCTGAACCTATAAAGCAGAGACACTATCCAGTATCTCCGATCAAACAAGAACTAATATTTCAAGAAATTGACCGAATGATAGCCTTGGGTGTGATAGAGGAGAGCACGAGCTCATGGAGTTCCCCGGTCGTGTTAGTAACAAAAGCAAATGGTAAATCCAGGCTATGTCTGGATTCGAGAAAAATCAATGCAATTACCAAAAAAGATGCATACCCGCTCCCAATAATCGATGGGTTATTAGGGAGACTACAGGAAACAAGGTATATTAGTAGCATCGATTTGAAAGACGCATTTTGGCAGATACCTCTCTCTGAGAGTGCGAAGGAGATTACGGCCTTTACGATCCCAGGCCGTCCTCTCTATCAGTTCTGTGTCATGCCGTTTGGGTTGTGTAATGCACCCCAAACCATGTGCAGACTGATGGATCGAGTGATACCGCATGAGCTTCGAGACAGGGTATTCGTCTATCTTGACGACCTCTTGATTATCTCAGCCGGTATCGACGAACACCTGGGACTCTTAAGGGCCGTGGCACGTTTGTTGTCCAATGCAGGGCTGACAATAAACGTAGAGAAAAGTCACTTCGTACTCAAGGAGACGAGGTATCTGGGGTTCCTAATAGGCGAACGTGGCTTAAGAACAGACCCGTCTAAAATAGAAGCGATAACCAATTTTCCAGCTCCAAATTCTGTGAAACAAACCCGCCGATTATTGGGAATGGCCGGCTGGTACAGGCGGTTTATACTCAACTACGCCGAAGTAACCGCTCCAATAACTAATCTTTTAAAGAAAGGAGTTAAATTCAATTGGACACCTGAAGCGGAGGCGGCTTTTACAAAACTAAAGTGGTTACTGAGTAATGCTCCGGTATTACACAATCCCGATTTTTCGAAATGTTTTTTTATTCGATGCGACGCCAGCACACAAGGCATTGGAAGTGTTCTTTTCCAAAAAGACTGCGATGGAAATGAAAAGCCGATAGCATTTATGTCACAAAAACTAAATGCGGCACAACGTAACTATACGGTTACAGAATTGGAATGTTTGGCAGCTATTGTTAGTGTCAAGAAATTTCGTCCGTACATTGACGGCTACAGATTTACAATAATTACAGATCATGCCAGTCTGCAATGGCTTATGCTACAAAAGGAATTAAGTGGACGACTAGCCAGATGGAGTCTGAAGTTGCAAGGCTTCGACTTTAACATAATTCACCAAAAGGGCAAAGATAACATAGTTCCAGATGCGCTATCACGAATCCATTGCGATGCTGCTGTCGAAATCAACCAAGATCTCAAACTACATGACGCAAATGAATTTCATTTTCAAAATACAAAGGACTCCGACTACATTCAGCTATGTTCGAAAATAAAACTCAACCCAGAATTGTATCCGAATCTGAGACTAATTGATGACCAAATTTTTATTAGAATCGAGCCAAAATCAAATGTCCCCTTGACTGATATTCCTTGTTGGAAGTTGTGGGTGCCTACTGAATTTCGTGAAAAACTGATTACAAATGAACACGACGTACCAAGCGGAGCACATGGAGGGATTCTTAAAACCTTAGACCGATTGCGACGATTATATTATTGGCCCAAAATGTCAATAGAGGTACACAAGTATGTCAATAATTGCGTTATGTGTAAACAAACGAAGGCGACAAACCAATGTTTACGTCCACCTTTAGGTAAACAAACACTGCAAGAGCGGCCGTGGCAGAAAATTTATATCGATTTATTGGGGCCTTACCCAAGAACAGCAAGTGGTAAAACAACGATTCTTATTGTACTAGATAGTCTCACAAAATTTGTTTATCTCAAACCTTTAGCCAAGGCAACAGCAAATAAAATCACGGAATTCTTGCGGGACGAATTATTTCCACTATTTAGCGTGCCCGAAACAATACACACTGATAATGGCGTCCAATTTGTGGGGAAGGAATTCGCAACATTACTAAGGGATTTTGGAATCAATCACATCAAAACGGCCTACTATTCACCGCAAAGTAATGCATCCGAAAGGGTTAACCGGTCCATTATAGCAGCTTTAAGAGCGTATGTGAGTAGTAAACATACAACCTGGGACAAATTCCTCCCCGAAATTGGAAGTGCTTTGCGAAACTCAGTTCATCAGTCAACGAAATATTCTCCGCATTTTCTACTGTATGGCTATCACAAAATTCTTCATGCCAAAGATTACAAAATGCTGCGCAATGTGAATGTATTAAGCGAAAACGCGTTAGACTGGATGAACACGCCTGATAGATTGTCCATTGTACATGAGGAAGTAAAATCTAATCTAACTAAAGCATATAATAAATTTTCTAATCAATACAACCTCCGCACCAGACATCGAACGCTCAATATCGATCAACTAGTTTTTGTGAAACAACATCCGATGAGTGATGCAAGTAAACAGTTCAGTTCTAAATTCGCGTATCCTTATAAAAAAGCCTTCGTAAAGGAGAAACTGGGTGAACTATACTATCGCCTTATTGACGAAAATAAAAAAAATTTAGGTGTCTACCACTTAATGGACATCAAGACATAAAGCGTGGCCTAACATTTAACTATTTTCAGCTTCAAATTACTTTATAACCTTATAAAGTAATTTTAACCTGCCCTGTAACGATGACGTTAAATTTTGTACTAATCGGCTTAATCTACAACCTAACTTTTTTCTTTCAATTAGCCTTTTATACTTACCTGCGTTACTATGTCCGTAGCATCTTTCCATACTTACCGTACAACGGCTTATTGGGTACAAATATAGAAAATTAAGATCAGCTGATTTCATTGCATAGAATACAAATATGTATTGGTGTCAATTTGGGGAAAGAGGGGAAAAAGCGCGGGAACAGAATAACAGCGAGGTATTGAAGAGGAGATGATGGCTTTGCAAAGGGATTCGAGTCGAGTTTGCCAAACAAGAACGGTCGAGAATAAAAATTTAAAAGAAAAGAAAAAAATAGAAATATAAAATAGAATTGTCTATTAAATTATAAAACTAGAATGTTAAAATCTCATAAAAAAAAATTTGATTATAAATAACGACTGATGTGAATTAGAATTCTGAGTGATTGTACATTATAAGAATAAAATGAATGTAAACAAGTATATAATGTAAAAGACTTTGTGAATGTGAATAAATTGTGTTCATTTAGAATATATGTCTATATATTGTATACACTATATATACAAAATAAACTTGTGTGTTTCGTTTATTATTGAATTGTATTTTTTTTAACAAATAAACATTAGTGCTTTCATCGGTAAACAAAGCTTACGAAGTATAAAAAAATAAAGAGCTAAAATTTTCAAAGAAAAGTTGTAGTGTGATCGATATCTATTTCCTGGCAACAAGATAACTGCTAAGTTTTTCTTTTGACCGCTATATAAGGCGAACAATCTGTGCGGGTATACCAGTTAACGGGGAATACCCAAATATATTCATTATCGAGTACTGGCATAGTGATTGCTAAATTACGGGACGAGGGCGTAACCACTGATTTTATACAAATCTTGTCGTAACAAACGGCACGGTATTACCAACAACGGAACATAAATAACAACGGGATATATAGTATATCACGGAACATTTATGTAAGTTTAACGGAAGGCGGATTGCACCCGAATTCATCACGCGGCAAAAGGGGCAAATACCTATATCGAGGCTGCAGTATTCCAGTTCTTCTGAAAATTTTCGAGTACACCGTTAGCGGTTCATCCCTGGGGATAGGCAACACCATCGTCATCCGGTCAACCTCATCCAGTGAAGAGTGTAACGTATTTGCATGCATTTTTGTTGTCGTTGGTTTTTTTTATTATATGATTTTCTTATTTGTTATATTTTCTTAAATTTTCCTTTACTGTTACCATTTTTATTTTAGATCTCTTTTTTTGAATATTTTATTTGTAACATTTTTCTTTTTTTTTGAGGTTTTGGTTCTCTACGATTTCCTTGCTTGCGGCATCTTAGTTTGGTTTTTTTTTGCATATTTTGCCTAACCAAGCCGGAGCCATGATTATGTCTTCTTCTTTTTCTTCGGTCTGTGTCGTTTAAGGCAGGTTATGTCTAGGTAAAGTAAAGATAGTGGTGGAAGGGGATCACAGTGGGGTGCAGACAAGCTTTTCTTATGTACTTTTTATTTATTTATTTTTTTTTTTGCTAAGTTCCTAACGAAGCAGAATTCCGGATTTTTTTTGTTGTAACATGGCGGCCTGTACCGTCGGATAACGGGACCCCCTAGCCGACAATGAGCTACCGTATGGTGCGACGGTGGTACCGGCCTTGCGACCAAGCCATGAGGTTACAGGTGGCCGGCTAGAGAATGCATCATGCTCATTTGAAACGAAACACCCGGCCATTCTACCAAAAGGACACATTTTAAGCAGATTTCTAATTGATGAATATCACAACCGCTATTTTCACGCTGGCGCAGCGTTAATGACATCATTATTACGCCAACGATTTTGGATCTTAGACTGCAGGAGATTAGTTCGGGCACACGTAGTAAAATGTATTACCTGTTTTAAGTCCAAGCAACATCAAAACAGCCAATTAATGGGAAATCTTCCTAAATTTCGAGTTCACGCATCTCGCCCATTTCAATACACGGGTGTGGATTACGCTGGTCCCATTTTCATCCGTAGCCGTGAAGGTCGTGGTCGATGTAAGGTGGTGAAGGGCTACATAGCATTATTTATATGTATGGTTGTGAAAGCAGTCCATATTGAATTGGTCACCGATATGAGTACCACATCATTTATTGCCGCATTACGTCGTTTCATAGCAAGAAGAGGGTTACCTGTTGAAGTGATATCAGACAACGGCACGAACTTCGTGGGGTGCAAGAAGGAACTTGGAGAACTATTTCGCTTATTTAGCAATGAAGACCATTTTAAATTGATTAATGAATTTCTTTCTCCACAGAAGATCTCGTTTCGTTTTATACCAGCTCGATCACCGCACTTTGGTGGCATTTGGGAGGCCAACATCAAATCTATGAAAAAGCATTTGCATAAGTCAGTTGGTTCTACCACTCTAACCTACGAACAATTAAATACCATACTAACGGAAATTGAAGCATTATTGAACTCTCGCCCATTATGTGCAGTTAGCGAAGATGTGAACGACTTTAATGCATTAACCCCCGGACATTTTTTGGTTGGCGCCCCATTAGTAGCATTACCTGAACCCGATTTGCAGCACTTGAAACAGTCAAGACTATCAATGTGGCAGAATCTACAGGTGCGAGTTCAGTCATTTTGGAAGCGATGGTCACTTGACTACCTTACGACACTACAATACAGGCCGAAATGGAAACATAAACGGTTAAACATAGAAGTGGGGCAGCTAGTTTTGATTCGTGAGGACAATTTACCGAAGTCAACATGGCTGTTGGGACGGGTAACAGCAATTCATAAATCACCACAAGATAATCTGGTGAGAGTGGCAACAGTTAAGACTATCAACGGCGAATACAAAAGGCCAATAGTAAAACTAGTTCCTTTGCCTTTAGCGTATGAAGAAGGCAACGGAAATTCATAGTTAAAAAGTCACAAATCTACAAGAACGAACAACATTTCAACATTCGATATTATTATTAAACTAGTTTTTCTTTATATTTAAATCTATGTCAATTATATTTATAAGTTTAGTTTGATCGCAGTTTATCAATTTAACATTGAAACTGTCGTTGATGTAATCGAATTAATCCAATTTTCGGGGGCAGTATGTTTGGGCCAAACCTAAAATAAAGAAGAAAATTGAATTAATTCAGAATATACCAAAACATTAATCTTTTCTGTCAAATCCGAATTGTTAATACCAGTACTACCAACTCAATTAAACTCGTCGTGTAACACAACCTATTGTTCACCCTGTTATGAATATAGCACTTAATAGAGTATTGGTATTTGTATAGAGTATATAAATTGTTACATTTTGACATAAGTGAATTAGTATTAATCTTGTTTTCTGCCGATCATCTGTGCATAACACTGTTGTACAAAATAAATATATAAAATTGATTGCAGTCTTTTTTTGTACCGTGAACCGAAGTCATTTTTGTTTTTATTTGCTATTAATTGAATTGAGTGGTGTTTGTCTTGTGCGGAAATAAATTTGGTAATTTTTTGTCACCACGTTACTCAAAAGTTACCATGGGCTATTTCTGAGAACGCCTATTATTCTATTGAACTATACCATAGATAGAACAACATGAATACAATATTCAACATTTTCCAGTTCAGTCGGAAAACTATCTTTTTCCTATAAACCTAAGTTTTTTGTCAAAATTCTACAGGTCTCTCAAATTACTTGCTTTCCAATCGGCCACCGCAAGTATTTGTAAGTGCGAAAAATGTGTATTGGCTAAAGTGTCGATCAGAAAGCACAACAAATTACAAAAACAAAACATAACCTACAAATGTGTAGTTTATTTGTGATAACTTTTCAATATAAAAATATCTATGCCGGCATTTTATTAGCGCTTCTCTTAACACTTACGGAATTCGGTTCTTTCATATTCTACATCTATACTTCATTTTTACCAATTAACTTTTCGTTGTGTACGAATTACTTTTATATTTTACGTTGTTGTTGTTTTATTGTAATGGTTTTGTTGTTATTGTTCCGTACATTGGTCTATTTCAGTATATCTCGAATTAAATACACAATCGTAGGAAATTCTTCCATTTGGCGTCAAATCTGTGTGACAACGACTATGATGGTTCATACTTTCCGTAGACTAGGTAGTAATTCGCTAGTGCTACATATACATGGTATTGTTCTATATATAGACAATATTCCTATGTAAAATATCAACGTCAGTCGCTGATGAGATGACTGATTTTTTCAAATCAATAATCTCATTAAGTTAGAAACTGATTGTTGCGATTCTTGCAAATCTTTCATCTATAATTTAAATTAAATTCTAATTTATCCGCGATCCAGCGTTAAAGGAAAGAAAAAGTATGGGGTGGTTGGGAAGTTGATTGTGTCTAAGTAAGTATGAATCATCATCAGTCGTTGTCACACAGATTTGACGCCAAATGGAAGAATTTCTTGCGATTGTGTATTTAATTCGAGATATACTGAAATAGACCAATGTACGGAACAATCACAACAAAACCCAAAACCATTACAATAAAACAACAAGAACGTAAAATATAAAAGTAATTCGTACACAACGAAAAGTTAATAATTGGTAAAAATGAAGTTGCAAAGTGAATTTTAATAATTTTTTTTTGAATATTAATATTTAACAAAGTTTGTATATAAACAGAAACTAGCTGAATTTTGTTGAGAAATAAATTATTAGATGCCAGTTTTAGAACTGGCAGTGTTGGTTTCTGAATTTATCGTAGCAGAGAAAACATTTTCATCATAGTTGGCGTCTGTTTCAATAGTAATTATGATTTAAATTCATTTTATATAAACCTCCATTTGTTTTTATTTACATATATAAAGCGCACTCGAATTGGCTTATTACTGATAAATATGCCAACTATCAAGAATTTTCTTTTGCTATGACAAAATACAGAGACAAGCAATGCTAATTCCAAAACTTGCCTCTAATATTTTTAGTCTCAACAAAATAGCTGTATTGGTTTATGTATAAGACATTTTAATAAACAATGGTAGCACATTTCTTATTATTAAAAACTAGACAAGATTAAATTATGATGTAGGTTATATTACGTGGTGGAGATGCAAAACATAAAACTTAATTATGTAAGCAACCATCAATTTTGATTTTGCGATGTTAAAGGATTTCTCTTTCTTTACTTTAACCACAGGATTCTTATTTTCTAATATTTTTCGTTGTAGTCAAAGACAACAATTTAATTTAGTTCTTAACCAGTTTGATGTTGCGTAAAAACATCAATTTAGATATAACTATATTTGATATAAAGTAAGCAAGCAAAATAAATACGAAATAAAACTCTCTGCTGATCTTCATCATATTGTTTATTCCTCTGTATTTTAACTAATTGTAAGACTTACAAGTATGTAGTGTAAAAATAAAAATTTTAAGTGTACGACCCTAATTATTTCAAAGAACTAGTTTCTAGTTTCTAGCTCTAGAATAATTAAAAATGGATACAAAATCGTCCAACTTAGCCAGTTGGTGCAAGACAAAATCGTCCAATTTAGCCAGTTGACCAACTTAAAAAGGTGTCTAGCTTAACAGGTTTCACTGTAATTGCTTATTGATTATAAAAAATAACATAAATATTGTTCAACGAACGATTCTAAAAAATTAAAAGTATGAATACAAAACATCGAAATTAATGAGTAAAGAGAAGTGAATAGTGAAGAAAAGTACAAAACCAAACACCCAAGAAAAAAACTTGAGGAAGTTCTCATTTTTAGTAACGGTTGTGTATCTTTACCCAAGTACCTTGGGGTTAAAAAAGGAGGGTAAAGTGGGAGGGGGGGGGGGTAAGGTGGTTGAATGAATTTTCTACTTTTTGTGGTGGTGAGTAGATGACCTCTTTGTTTTCACTGACTAACAAGTGGTACCCGACAAACATTTTCAATTTTGAGACCGAGAAAAACTTAGCTGTTACCGAGGACCGAGTCGTTAACGAACCCGATCGGTTACTATAAAATTATCTATCTATCGGTTACTATCTTGGCATACAATTGGTTGGAACTGTTACCCTTTTGATACTATCGGTTAAATCACGGTCTTTGTTACTCTACGATTACCAATATTTTTTTATGTAGATTTCCCCGTAATCTTTAGAATAAGATAGCGTAAAATATATAGGTACTACTACATTAAATTATAAAAAATTAAAATATAGTTCAAAATAAATTATTTTATTAAAGCTCTAAATTATTTTTAATTTTATATGATTAGGATTACATTTTTAGAAAAAAATTACACAAATTACATATAAAATTTACCAGTAAATTACCAGTACCAATAATGTTATTTTGTTTAATTAACGTGCTATGTTTTACAAATAAAATCGATTACAAATCATTATTGTTTTAAAGTAAATTATACGAGTATCTGAACACATTAAAAAAGACACTGACACAATATTTTAAGAATATATACAAGAGCAAAATTCTTTTACGTTGTAGAACACGTATCTTCAAGCGCCATTTTGAAAAAATTTATCCAATGGATCAGGAACATTTACCGCATATCTGCAAAAAAAAATCATATTTTTAAAACTAAATAATAAAAATTTTATAAACTTTTTAATTTAATTAAACTTCATAATCAAGAATAAATTGATACTTATAATTATTTACATTATTAGCCAATTATATTTGATAATCATCAATAAATAATTTCTGTTTAGTAAATTTATCTACGTTGATGAACAGAAAATTTATTTTCTATCCGTAGGCCAATAAGTTGGTTGATCTCCAGAATGAAAATTGCAACTGCCACAGCAGATATTTTTTACATTATATTCACCTCTGATTAGGAAACTTTATCCAAGTGATTTAAATAATATGCAATAGTCTTCCTTAATTAAATTGTATCTAGAGGGGCAATATATTGACGACTAGATTCTTTGTTGTTATTATATACAGGATGTTTTGCAGGTGGACCGACAACGTTTTATGGCAGATTGAGGGGGTCATTTGGAAGCTTTCATCCGATGGAACCGATGTCCTAAGTCTCACGGTGACTGAGATATGATATTTTTAAGGTTTTTTTTTAATTACCCAAAATTTCACCTTTAAATGGTGATAACTTTTTTGTTTGTAGATGTAAAGACACGAAATTTATTGTATTCTGCAATGTAATTTTATTTTAAATAAATCATTATTAATACCATCGGCTTAAGAAAATTGAGTTATGGGCTTCCAAATCCTAAAAAATGTATAAAAGTATAAAAAATGTCTAACTTCTATATGAATTTAAAAAAAATCTAGTAATTGTGTTGAAATAACTTTTATTTTAAAAACTTCTCTAATTTATGCCCTTTCCAACGGTATGCTATATGCTACAGAAATCATTCACTTTGTGGTCAAAATTAGAAATACTATTTCGCCGGGCCTAGGTTTAAGAATATACAGTATGTGCAACAAGATTATGTGTACGGCATAATTGTACTTAAAACTATAGGAACAAATTTGGGCGGGGCTTAAACCGGTTTTATTATGATTCCTCTTGGGCGCTCTAAAACAAAAATTAGTTTAACTGCAACTGCTTAGCGGATAGCAGATATAAAATAAATGAGTGCGATTTATAAAAAACGATTTGAAGCGGTGTTTTTAAGTGTACATCCGAAAGGACCAAAAATGTCGGTTGCAAGTGCAACAAAATATATAAAAAAAAAGTCGGAAACAGTTGTGCAGAAGTGGAATACACATTATTCAATGTATAAAAATGTTGACAATTTGCCAGATAGAGGCAAAATCCGAACCACTACAAAAAAGGACGATGAGGGCATCATACAGTTATTTGATGAAAATTCTTTGCTTAGGCTGGCTGCACCTGTGGCAAAATTGGCTTAAAAGAATACTGTTATACCAAAAGCAATAGTACAAAATAGAATTATGGAACATGGCTATGCATATAAAAATACTTTGGCCAAACCACTGGTAATACAAAAATACATGGAAAAGCGACTACAGTTGGTGAGTGGACATAAAAACAAAGATTTTACGAATATTGTGTTTACCGATGAGTCTGCTTTTGGGGTTTTAATGTTAAAAGGCGTGTTTTGTCAACTAAGCAAAAACAAGAATTGTCCGAACTGTGAACCACCCGCCCTAGCTCCATGAATGGGGATGCTTCACCAAGCAATGTTTTGGTAAATTAATCGTTTCCACACGGAGCCTAAATACACCTTTCATGAAAAAAAGTTATTCGCGAGATTTGTTACCATCTATCGTTAAATGGTTTGGAGCGGGGAACTCGAATTGGTTCTTGCAAGCAGACAACGATCCAAAACACCGTAGGAAACTCTGTTCGGAGTTTAAACTGAAAAAGGGTATCACAACATTGGATTGGCCATCTCAGTCAATCCGATCAAAAACATAAGGTCACTTTGGAAGATTAAGCTGAAAATGTACCACATAAAAAATTTCAGCCATCTAGCTCGAGTGGTCCGCAAGATTTGGAAAAATTTATCACTACAATATGCAGAAAATTTGGTTAATAGTACTTTACTGTGTATTAGTTGGTAGCGCCCTAGAAAATACAATAAACTTTCATAATAAAAATATAAAAAAATCGTAGTTTCATTTTTACTTAGTATTCTGCCGTACACGCTCTTGTTGCACATACTGTACGTTTTAAGTTATTGAAAATTTTTAATCAACTTCATTTATTAGATTTTGTTTAAAACGCACTCCTCCACTCCGTAAGCATGCGAGGCACCGTTATTTTATCTCCGAGGTTGTTGTGCGAGGTTGAATTTAATTTTTCATTTTTTTAAATGCGCTGCTTACCATTTCCATTAAAATTTTTATTGTGGGTACTCTATTGTGGGTTGCGAACAGTAATTGCTTCGCAGGTCCCCAGACGTAGAAATCTAAAAAGTTATTTCGTGTCTTTACGTCTACAAACAAAACAGTTATCACCATTTAAAGGTGAAATTTTGAGTAATTTAAAAAAAACCTTAAAAATATCATATCTCAGTCACCGCGAGACATAGGACATCGTTTCCATGGGATGAAAGCTTCCAAATGATCCCCTCAATCTGCCATAAAACGTTGTCGGTCCACCTGCAAACACCCTGTATACTTTTAAGGTGGCTACTCTTACAATCTCATTTTCAATTTTAAGGCTTATAAAGTGTTTCATGTTTTGTTTTATATCCACCGATGATCCTCCTCTTGCCCTTCGTGCAGGATGAACGGCGTGGTAACAGTTGTATCCATGTATTTTAAGATATCAATACAACTGCTACCACGCTATTCATTTACGTATGACAGCTTACTATTGTTAATTTTTTTATTTGTGGTTGTTTACACCATTTTCGAAAGCCTTGCTTATCTAACCGTTTTAGAGCACAGTTGTATCTTCGGCAGCGCCCTTCGAAATAACTAATTTGTCATTACCTGTTCGGGACCTGCATAAGTCGTCTGTATCCAGAAAACAAACAAAACTTAAATCAACACAAAGAATCACAAATGTTCAACACGAATACTTATCTGATTGGTCTCGCCATGTAATGTATTCCAATTTATGTGTAAAGCTCCTGAATCAATTATGTTTTCATTGTCATCATTATTAGTACAAAGCTAATATAAAATATGTATTATAAATCGTAAACAAATATTGTGCATATCCACACTGTTGTAACTTTTTCGTTTCTTTCCCCTTTACCAAAAAACCGGTTATATCTGCGCCGGAATTTTTTGATTTTATTGGTAAAGGGGAAAGAAACGAAGAAAACTACGGTTTCTGTACCCCGTGTGCCATCAGCCATTGTCTGATCGGCTAATGTCATAATTGCGTTTAACGCAAACACAAAGTTGTAATAGAGTTGGGTGCGCGTGGTCTATACCTAATATCAAATATACTATTAGTATCTTTTTGCGTTTATTTTTTATTAGTACTTTTTTTTGTTGCGTAGGTGACATGAGTCGAGAAAAAGAAAGAGTTTTCGAGTTGTGCAAAAAACCAACCAAGTGCAAAACATTAAATAAAAAGTATAAATTTATCAAATTCACTGTTTTATTCAAAAAACCAAGTTGGGTTTTAATTTTCTTATTTGTGGTAAGCTATAAAAGAACGAGTATACACGCCCTATCATTACCACTTGCTAGTATAGTTTTGGTTCTCCCGTTTTACTAGCATAAGGCTATTTGATACCTCTTTAGTGAAAGTGAAAGTTAGGAAATTTTTTTCCGGTATTCCTGGATTTTGTTGTCGCATTTTATTTCTTAATCTTTGTAACTTCGTAGATATTTTACATCCCCGGTAGTTTGAGGGAAGTGTCCTTTTGCAATTAACACATTTTGCAGCAATATCTTTACTACTCGGGAACTCTTGGGCGTGATGCTTTCCTGCATATTTCACTCATCTTTGGCAACATTTCTGCGTATGGTTTAAACATTGACATTTTTTGCACTGCGGTGCAATTAGACCCCTATTTTTTCAATGGCTCTATTTTAACTGTCATGTTAACCATTACTTTGAAATTATACACATCCTTTCACTTTTTGTTATTCATTAAAAGTGAGCATAAATATTGGAAGCCCTCTTTTGTTAATTATACCTCCTCGTTCAATTTCCATTTTTTCTTTCTAAATGATGTTTACAGCAATTCCTATTTGATAACCAGTTTGGTTGAGATTTTGAATAATTTTCTCTTTTGCGCAGGTTTGGTGAAGATCTCTAGCCAGAACTTTAGTTGAACGATCAACCTTCGTAGGTAAAACATTGATGCCCCCAGAAATAAGCTTTGTAGCAAAATCTCTATAGGTTTCAGAGTCTGCAATACAATTTTCTAGATGCCACTGTTTAGAAATGCCAGTTTGTATTTGACTACTGTAAATGATTTCATAACCGATTGTAAAGTGGAGAAACCTGATAGTCTAATGACATTTATTGGTGGAGGTGATTTCTCTTTTGGTTTAGCTGGTTGTTGTTATATAGTTAGTTGTGTCTTGATGATTTACTGGTTCTTTCTAGAAACCTCTTTTGAAGTTGATGGTAAAATGAAATGGCAGAAATGCCAAAGTAAGAAATGGCAGAATTTCTGGTGAGTGTTGAGGTTTCCGTTTCATACTTGGTCTTTTATTCCGGTTCAACACCCAATTTGTTTCTCTTTTTAATTCTTCGTCAACCGCATGGAAGGCATTAATGTCATCATCGATTGCAGGGTTAGGTATCGTCCCAAGTATTGCATGTGTTTCAACTGATTTTTTGAGTTCTTCATTCTCTTTCTTTAAAATTGCAAAATCTTCTTTCAATTTAGTTGAAAACTCCTTTATTTGAGCCGTTTATTTTGAAGTGGTTTAAGCCCATTTTACAAACAAAAACATTATTAATGATAACAATAAACACAATGCTTATGATTATTTTAATTATGTAGGGAGTTTCTCGTTTCCTTCTCGTTCTGAAATATATTTCCAGTTGAAGATCTTGATAATTTGGAGCATTTGACCTTCGTACAAATGTGTTAAACAATGATTGACCCATCACAAAATCCGTTCAGCAAGCCTCGAAAGAGCGTAAATTTTGCAGCATCGCTACTGCTGTACCACCTGGGGTATTACATTCCGTATTTGAATTACTTATTGCTTGTTTTTGCCAAGTTATACCACTAGCATTTGGTCATCGGTTACACTTTGCAGAAGCAGAACCCGCCCCGCCACATACATGCGTCTACATATGTGTTACCTAGGTGTACATAAAAATAGCCCTCTGAGTACCCTAAGCTGGGGCGCAGAATAATTAGTGTTAAATAATTCTAAATTAAGAACCGTTTATGTGGATGGTCTAGGTATGAAATAAATGCTCTTATTAATGACGGAAAATTTTCGTATTATACTTCCTACATATCCAACGCCACTCTAAAAAATCTCGTGGATGGTCTAGGTATGAAATAAATGCTCTTATTAATGACGGAAAATTTTCGTATTATACTTCCTACATATCCAACGCCACTCTAAAAAATCTCGTCTCGTAATAAGATATTAACGTCGAAAATCAATTCATTTCGTATGATTAAAAAGTGGAAACTTCAAACACATACCATAGTGATTTTTTGTTTATAATATATGTACAAAGTACATATTAGAATAGAGAAATTTCCGCAGATTAAGCATGGCGTATTTTTGTGCAGTAATGACACTAAAATACCAAATTTAGTTTAAGGCTCGATTCTATGTAACACGTGGCATAGCAATACATAACACGTGGTCATAAATAAAGAAAACAAGATAATCCAATAAGAATTATTTATTTAATCCAAAGCGAGGCTAGCGACGCACCCAGTAGATTACTTTTTGGAACTAACATAAGATCGGCAAATACAACAACTGCAAAGTAGCATAAAGTAAACAAACTCTCATTCTCTTTAATTTATATATGTATGAATGTATATAAATAATGTAACATGGCATGGTACCGTTGTGTTTATTTTACTCATGCATTTTTATGCAAGCTTGAAGGAAAAAGTTATGAAACAAAAAAGAGTGAACAATTTTTTATTTTGTTTGTTTATTTTTAACAACACTACAACAGTAAAACAGACATTTTTTTCATATTACATCATTATATTTTTTTTGCTTTTTAGAGATCGAATGTTATATAAAACTAATTTTTTATTTTTTCCTATGAATGTATGTGATGTAATATACTTTTTTTAGCAGGTACACACATTCAAATATTTTTTTTTAAAAAGGAAAAGTAGAATACATAAAATGTATTGTTTCTACGAACTTATTTGTCTTCGCCCTTTAAATATTATGAACAGGAAAACGAAATTTGATCGTTACATTGATCGTGTACTTTTGACTGCAAGGATGATTATTATTAATATAACATTCGATTTAATTTAAGTATGAACTGAAATATGGGCAAATTAAATTCAATTTCTGTTTATATTTTTTGTTTGTGATTAAATTATTTAACTATTCTTAAGCGCAGCTCGTAAATACGACTCCAAATTAAAAAGAAACTACTATTTCTTAGCGAGATTAAATGAAATTTGTTGACCGACGGAAATTTGATTCTAAAATTAAATCTTTTGAAATTGTAGCATTGGAACTAGGCATTTATAAACCAATTTTTATCAAATTCGATTATCAGATCAAATTCATTTTTGTTGATGGATTTATTCTGATTTGTTAATTTATCCGTGTTAAAAAAAACACATGAAAATTTGTGAGATCCATGGAATCTTGATCTGATCCAGTTCAGTTCATGTTTCATGAAACAACACAAAGGCGCTTGCTAGATTTAAAATCAAAATTTGTGATCTGAAACAAAATTTGGATCATGTTTTGCATATAAAATTTGAACTAATCCGGATCAATGAGCGTCAAAAAACTTTGTTTCACATACGTACTAGACGTAAATATTGAATTTTTTCACTGTATGTATCAAACAATTATATGATTTAATGTTTTAGGTCTAGTAGGTAAGTAAAACAACTGTAATTCTCATAATTTTTATTCCCATTTTTTGACCAAAATTCGGCCCCTGATTGTGGAAACAGGTTTCATATAAAAAAAGTTTAAATGGCTCACAGTTAAGTTGGTCATTTTTCTGTGTAACCGGGCATTAGACAATTCCAACAAATATAAATAAGCGTCCCAAAGACTAACAACACGACATGACGGCACACAATATACTGAGAAACCCGTAAACCATGACCGTTGTAATATTATGATCTAAGAACATTAGTTTTAGTATTGGGGGTACAAATAAGTTTTGAGTTTTTTTTATAAATTTGAATCTTTATTCAGAGAAATTAGTACAATTTTATTCAAAGTATTGTCCATCAACTTTTTCCCATCTTTCAGGCAGCATACGAATTTTGTGTCGAAAAAATTCCTCATGTTTTGAGGCGAATTTATAGCTTCTTCGTAAGCAGTGAATTGTTGCTTTGCCATGAGTCATCGACAGAAACAAGTGGTAGTCGGAAGGGGTAATGTCTGGTGCATACGGCGGGTGCGGTGGAACATCCGATTGAAGCGCGTAAAAGATTCCTGGGCGACTCTTGCAACATGTGGCCGAGCGTTGTCATGCTGAAAGACCCCGTAGTTATGTCTTTTGGCGTACTGTGGGTGTTTCGTGTTTGGGCTTTAATACTCGGCTTAATTGCATCAATTGTTGTTGATAACGTTCTCCAGTTATGGTTTCGTTAGGCTGGAGTAGTTCATAGTAGATCACTCCGAACTGTGCCCACCAGATGCACAGCAGTGACTTCTTGCCATGAATATTCGGTTTGACGGTTGAAGTTGATGCATGAACGGGCTTATTCTACGATTTTCTGCGCTTTAGGTTATCGTAGTGAATCCACTTTCCGCCCCCCGTCCACCGTCACGATTTGATGTAAAAACCCCTTCCGGGTTTGTCGGAACCAGTACTCATATGGCGGAATCAGTACACACATGTTTTTATTGGTGGAGCATGTTCCCCATATGCTTCAAACAGAAACGATGTTCATCAGCTGCAATTTTCTTCAAATTAAAGTAAAAACAAAACGCTTTCCGCAAATTGTGTTTTGTTGGCACAAAGGTTGACAAAAAACTGTTTTTCATTGATTGATCAGGACGAAACTTCATACTTAAGCTTTTCCATAAATTAGGAGATTCTAGTGAAATAGCATCTTCCATAGGAGCTTGTGCAAATATTTTGAGAAGTATATCATTTACTAGAAAAACGACCATCACCTAAAAGATTCTAAATAAATTTTGCAACACTGGTATTGTTGACAGCTCAGCTTTCCGAAATTTAAGCAGAAATTACGATTTTTGACAAAAATCTGTTTCCAACAAAAATTCAACCTTTGTTTACCCCAAATAGATTGATTTATCGGGATGATCAATTTTAAGATTTTACCATAAATTAAGAGATCTCAGTGATTTTTCGTCGAAATCGGTACACGAGAAGTTGCAGCAATATTTTGAAAATTATATAACATCTACGAAAAAAATCCAATGAAAACCAAAAGAATGAAAATTAAATTACATCAGTACATTTTAATAATTTGCCTCGGTGGCAAAGTGGTAAAGTGGTTAGCATGCTTGCTCCAGCAACCGGAGGTCCTGGGTTCGATTCCCGGTGGTGACAAGGAAAAATTTTCACGGCTGGTTTAGGATCAATGAATTAATCACTAATTATCCGAAATGAAAATCAAACCTGAAAAATTCGCTATATTGCCGCAGTCAAAAAATGTGGTTGTTAAAAAAATCTGTGTATATATCTGCATATGCAGAGTAACAGACAAGCTTCTTTACAGGCCAGAGTGGCCAGACGGATTGACTGATCGGGATGAAACTTCACACATAAGGTTTTGTTATAATTTGAGAGAATCATATGATTTTTGCCTGAAATCGGTCCCCTGCAAATTTTGTTTCGGTCCACTTAGTACCGTATACTTTATATTATATGATATCGGTCCATACCAGCGCCTATTATAAGATTTTTCGATTTCGATTTTTTTCGATAGCCGAAATAATTTCATAAATCTCAAAGAAATTAATTGTTAATAAAGAATGGTAACAATAAAAACTTCGAGTTACCTTTTATTACTCATATCAAAAGCGTTTGAATTGGTGTGTAAACGTTTTCTTTATATGTACATGGGCGTAACGTCATCTTCATCAAGAATCTCAATCAATTGAATGGGCAAAAACCGATACTGTCCATATTCAATCTTTAATGAATTGTTGGAATGAAAATATTTTTTTACTTTAATTACTATTTTTAATTAATTTTAATCACTGTCAAAACTAAAAAATTCGAAACTTCGAAACCGAAAAGTTTCAAAATAGAGTAAATCCGCGTCGAATTGAATTTTTCGATATCAAAAAAGTTCATAATAGCCCCCCAAGTTTTGCAAAATTTAAGCGGAAATGACATATTTTGACAAAATGAACAAAAATTCGTTCCCTGTACAGCCTAACGGATTAATTGGAAACAAATTTTATACTTAAGTTTCTACCATAAATTTGGATAGTGGTGTTTGGCCGAAATCGGTCCATCAAAAGTGACAGCTTCCATAGAAGTGTTTTCATTTTTTGCAAACTCATTTTTATCGACGAGGCCCACTTTAGGATGAATGGATATATAAACAAGAAAAATTGACGAATTTGGACAGTACCACATGAGTTATATCATCACCAAATAAACCCCGAGAAAGCCACTGTTTGGTGTGGATTTTGATTTAGCGGAATCACCGGTTCGTGCTTCTTCCAAAACTGGCATTGTCATAACCGGCAACGGCATACAGATCGATGACCCAAGTTTTTGTAGCCTAGACTGGAAGAAATTGATACCAATGACATATGCCCAAGTAGCAATTTTTGGTTTCAAATAGGATTTATATATAACCAATACGAAACTTTGGTTTTAAAACCAAAAAGTTTTTGAAATGGTTTCAGACACGTTTCCGACACGTTACGAAGCCTTAGCAGATACTGCTTTTGGCCGCGGTTTTTGATACCATCTCGTTTTATTTTTACTAATGAGGAACCGTTTTTAAACAGTTTTAAAAAAACCTCAGATTTTTTGAAACGGTTTTAAATGATTTTAAATATTTTTATTAAAATACTTTTAAGTTTCTTTGAAGCGGTGACAAACTCAATTGGTTCTTGGTTTCAAAAACACCGTAACAAAAAACCGAAAAAAATAAATCTGTTTTATCGCGCGCGGCTTGTAAAAAACTGAAAACCGGTTAAAAATGAATTAATTTCAGTTTTAATTACAAAGTGTCTAATCAAAATTGTTTTTTAACTGATTTTATAAAAACTTAAAATCATCTATAAGTTCCGATAATGCAGTTTAAAAATTTTTTTTAGCCAGATTGGTTTTTCACTTCGAGGTGAATTAACCAAGTGACTTGACAAATCTTATTATAAGATTCGTCATTTATCATGTTTATCAGACAGATGGTACCGTCCGGCTCTAAACATACCAACTACTATATTGTTTGTGCTTATAAACAAAATAAATATTTAATGATTTAGCGAATTATTTTAGAAGTTGGTAAACCATTATAAATTCCAGTGTTAAAAATACCTAAATAGAAGAAAATTATTAGAAACAATAATACGGTATTTTAACCAATATTAAGAGTTACAAAAGAGTTTTTATAAACCGTTTCAAATACGTTGCAATTGTTCCAAAATAAAACCGTTTTCGAATGGTTTCAAAATAACCAGTAAATTTTTGGATATTTGGAAACCATTTAAAAACTTTTGCTGGTGGCAAAAGGGTTTTATAAAACTCGTCCTGAGACGTTTAAATTTTTCGAAATTGAAGACATGTCAGAACCGGTTTAAAAATACTAGTTATATAAACTCTTAAATGCAACCTCGATTTTTTGTTTTTCTGAAACTTTGGTTTCATTTTGCTACTTGGGTGGTTTCAATATGGCGACGCTACATGTCACACAGCGCATGCCACGATTATCAGTCTGCACGAGCGATATGAGAGCATATGGTAATCTCGCGCAGCGGCGACGTGAACTGGACATAGGTGTCGCATGATTTAATGCCTTTAGGCTTTATCCTTTGGGGCTAGCTTGAATCGCAGGTCCAAACAATTGATGCCCTCAAAGTCAACATAACGAACACCATCCCTAAAATTCAGCCTGATTTATGCGACAAATTCATCGAAAATTGAACCTTCTGAAAATGTGTCAACAAGCAAAGCCGCGGCGGACATTTGAACGAGCATAATAACATTTTTCAGTTAATTGCGAGTTTCTTGCGAAATTTAGTGCAAGTCTGTGTATCAAAACTGGTAATTTCCACGTGAGCTTTTTAATTATGTTTTTCTCTGAAAAAACTGTTTGCAACAAAAAATCGGTCCCTATACAGGATAACGAATTAGTTGGAATGAAACTTCATGCTTAAGCTTTTACTATAATTTGGGAGGCCCCAATGATGTTTGGCCAAAACCGGTTCACCGGAAGTGACACCTTCCATCGGTGCTTTCCTTTTTTGCAAGTATTTTGAAAAGTACATATACATATAACTTTTACGAAACAACTTTTAAACAAATGTGTAAATTTAATTTCAAACACAAATAGTTCAGTTCATATTTTAAATATTACCGGAAATGTCGAGTTTTGATCAAAAAAACTTCATTTCACCAAAATTCAACATCTACAGTTGAGTCGGATTGAATATTCGGAATGAAACATTGTACTTAAATTATTTCCGTTAATTAGGAGGAGATTCTTGCGAATTTTGTTGTAAACCTGTGTACCGGAAATGGCAGCTTCATTGGGAGCTTTTTCAATTTTTGCAACGATATTAAAAAATTTTACATTTACACAAAACAACAAGGAATTAAAAGATTCAAATAAATTTAAAGGTAAAATTTTCAACAAGGGTTGACCTTGTTCGTTGTCTGAAATTTAAGCAGGAATAATGATTTTTTATTATCAAGATAGTTTTACCAAAAGTCCGATAAGTTTCTCCGCTTTAGAAATCAAGCGGGGTGTATCCGAGATCTATGTTTAGATTCAAAATAGTAATATAAAGTAATAATTTAGTAATATAAAGTCTGGTGTTGGCCACAACATTTTCCCCTCTTCGTTTTTTACAAGTTTTTCTGATATCAATGCATTTTGTATCAATAAGATTAGCAACGGAGATGCAGGGGTTCATGAGCAATGTTTACAGAAAATTTCAACAAAAGTTTGCTTTACATACCTACATAGTAAAAAGGTTGGGATCATGAGACTAAGTAATCCGTATTATGGAATTTTACTGGAAAATAATAAAATCTCATTTTCATCCCAAGATTCTTTTAATTGATCAATTTTTAAAAATTCGTTTAATTAACTTATACATTTAATTGTTTGACGATATTCTAGAAAGTTTATTTATTTATTTATTTATTTACCAACTCTATACTTATATACAATCTGGTTACAATTTTAAAAATACATTAATATAGTATACTAAAAATTTAATTAAAAAAAATAAAAAAAAGTAAAATTAAACAAACATGAAAAATTACCAATAATTTAAAAGAACATTAGACATTAAATTCTTAAATGCATCCCTGGATAGATTAAAGTCGAAAGCCGATCGAACTTTATTAAAAGAAACACTAGATTGATAAACAGGTTCATATTTACCGTAGTTATGCCTAATATAAGGCAGCTTAATTTGGAAATCTCTAACGCGAAGGGTCCGTAACGGAGTATATATATCGTACAACACCAAAATCTCAGGACAGTCAATTTTAGACACCAACAAGTCTCTAACCAATAACGCGCCAATTTCGATTCTGCGGATAAAGAGCGGCTCAATATTTATTAATTTACATCTACCTCGATACGGTGGGAGTATAAAAGCAGGTAGGTTCCGATTTCTGGGCAAGTTAAACAAAAAGATGAGAAAGATTCGGAGCCGAAATCTATAAGCATTTTTGTTGCCTATAAAGAACTTCTATGCAGTGTGATTTGCATATTTCAAAAATCACACCCACCCACATCCACACCCACCTAACCCCATCTACACCCAGCCCAACCGACCCCAATCCACCATAACTCAACCGACCCCAAACAACCATACCTAAACATTATTACAACTATCCAATTCGAACCCCCAAAACCGCCATATCTCGCCCGCACCACCCTATACCGCACCACCCATATCATCATCATTTAACACCTCCATACCACTCCCACACACACACTCCCCACACAAACCCTCATCCACCAAATCCCAGAAAATAAAAAAAAAATCTATCAATTTTCAGGAGCGGGGTTAAGAAAACCCTACATATCTCCAAACACCCAAAACACAAAAATGTCCAAATCAATAGGGCTCTTTCCCATGAATTGCTTGAACTTTTAGTGAAGAAATTAAGGTGATATGTCCATCCGTTCTCAAGTTATCGTGGATACAGACGGACGGACGGACGGCAAACCGAAACCATGTTGCATTTTTTTAACAAAAATGCTTAAAAATCGTAAAATACGCCAAATACATATGTATATAATCATTTACTAAATTTGACTATGAAATGACCACTTCCATTTGTTTTGAATTTATTCCACAACTTAAGAAAAAACCAAAAATTCTATTTCCTGCTAATCTAATTAGATTTTTCAATTCGAATAAAAATTAGTAAACAGTTTCCATATTTCAGAACATCACTTGAATAAATGAAATAATCCCACCTAAACCAACCAAGTTGAAATTATTCCTTCGACAAAATACTCGTAATCAGCAATAATTTAAGGATGAAATTTCCAGATATCAAACTTTCGTTACATACATCTGTTCAACCGCTAAAAAATATTAAAAATTTCTGATTTATTTAATTTGACCGTATTCCAGTTCATATTTAAATCGTTAAAAAGGGCTACCTGCAAATTTAATATTATTAATGTATGTTATATAACATATTATAATTTGTATATTATATTAATAATCATCTATATAATAACATTAGAATATTTTGCAGTTTGAAGTACACGATTAATGTAAAATATACAAAATAGCAATTTCAAATTTCGTTTTTGTGTTCATAATATTTAAAGGGCGAGCAAAAATAATTTTGTAGAAACAATATACATTACATACATACATGTATTATTATGTATGTATTTATGTCTTCTACTTTTACGGCAATTTCGAAAGCAAAAATATTTGAATGTGTGACGTACTAAATAAACGTTTATTATATATATCACATACATTCAAGGAAAAAATGAACAGATTTGCATACATTCTCTAAAAAGCAAAAATAATTGTTTTATATACATAGATATTTGTTTGTCCTTCAATTCTCCTTTCTATATTTTTACTAAACAAAATAATATTTCTCCATTTCGTTTCGTGTTTCGTCACACCATCGCGTCGACACATGTGTTTAAGTTTACGAATAAAATAAAAACAAATGCGCCGATCTTCAATTTTACGTGAACAACAACAAAAACACAACACAACAACAAACACACGATCTTTATTTGGGTTCAAAAAATAGACACGAGTGCTGGTGTCAATGAAGAGATTTCTTCTACATGACATATCTTTCTCTTTTTGATTTATGCCTCAACTCAGGAACTGACCTCATTGAGCTCGATTTAACGTAATGATTTAAATTATTAATATTTCGGGTGCATTTTCACATAAGTTTTTTAGTCATCCAAATATCTAGACAAATCTAAAGAGAATGATCGTATCCCCTAGGGGGATATTAAAACTGTATTGCTCATTTTCCACGAATGATTCAATTGTACATAATATCTACTGGTTGCATTAAATTTTTAACCCAAACATTTCTTTTGTTTCTGGTTTTACACTTTCGGTGTTGTTTGGAAGTCTGGTAAATTACAGTCAGTTCTATACATTCCATTGAATGAGTTTTAACTTGCTGGCACCAGAATTTAATGAATTTTCAAAGACTCCAATTCAACATATATACTTTTCCTAGATGGGGTCGTATCTCGTCAATCATAATTCCGAATTACGAATGAATGGTAATTTTTCAACCGCTCAAGTACAACAGCGACCACTGATGTAACCAGCGCAATGTGCAGATGTTAATTTTAGAATGCTTTCATAAATGTGTAAAAGACAACCCCGATTATTAAAAATCGTGCGTTTTACAGTAGACAAAATAGATAATCGCGTTATTTAGATTACTAAGTTATTTCTGCCTGTCGCTCGGTACTCGATTTTTACAAAACAGAATTATTAAGTTTTCATAACTAGATAAATGCAATCTATCCCGATAAATTAGGCACACTTGCGATAATCGCGTTTCTATTAGTCACCACAGTTTGTTTGTTACGATTATTATAATTTAATTTTCAATCTAGATAAATGAAAATCGCGATAAATTTTGTGTTTGTCTACGGCATTGCACATCAAGTGAATGACGCGTTATGATAAAAATATCTTCAATCATGGAGAAGATTTACGGAAATTGTTTGCAAATTACGAGTCAACAAAACGCAGCGAATCCTTTAACAGTTTGCAAATAAATATTTTTTTTTTGAAACTTGAATAAAAAATTATGCCCATTGTTTTCCAGGCCGATGTCTGGAAAATTTACAAAGTGAGGGAAACACATTATAATATAATAAACATTTTAAATCGTTTTTTAAACCCTTTTACCTTCTCGTGTCGCGTGTCTCGCCCAAATAAATTGTTAATATTTCATTCTTGTTGGTTCATTTGTAGATCGATCTCATGAGCTGGGAAGTATAATGGCAGGGTGATTTGTCTCAAGAGAACAACGTTGCGACTTAAAACCCAGATGTCATTAACATATGCTAATGTCAGTTGCTCTAGCCTATATTGAGCTCACGTATGACGTTTTATAAGAATAAATTGAAAAGCATTTGGATGATAGGATCATCTTATCTCTTTCTCATACTCACGATGCAATTTTAAATGTTGCCGAAAGTTTATCTTTGCTGTATACCTTGAATTAAGAGTCCTCAGTAATTTGCACATAGATATCAGATGCTGTCGCATGCCTATTGAAAGTTTTTCAATAAACTACAAAATTACGATTTGGTCGGTAGTCCATAATGGTACTCGTGGCTAAGATTCGATCGCTGTAAATAACTTTGGTGGTCACTATGTTTTCTAAGCCAACCAGTGTTTAACAAAGCTACGATATAGATGTTACAATTTAATCGATGTCTTTAATAAACAAATTGAAATGTCACAAGCTTAAAATATCGAATGGAATTCGAAAATGCCTGAACCAATTCTAATCAACATCTTAAAATAAACATAAGGTACTTAAATGGATGAGATTGGTTAGACTGAATGAAACCCTTTATTCATTAATAAACCATTAGTAACCCCACACCCCATTTTAAATGAATATACCCATTTGTAAGGAGCGAAATTCCAAATATCCAAGCAGTTTCTACATCTTTTGATATAGGATCTTGACTTTTTTTATTCCAACATAATCTTCTGATATACTTTTTAAGGGGTATGTGGCTTCTAAAATAACATACGGGTATAATGTTCGGCAATGAAACCAAATAGCTAAAACTTTTTTCATCCTGTCATAAGAGAATATCATTCGCAGGAACATAGAGTAGCGCAACTCCTTATATTATAAATCAAGTTAGTTCGTTTCCGAAACCGTCCAAAAAATGAGCTTCACATCAGCGTTGTGAACAAGAAAATATCAGTTACTAGAGAGCAAGCACACGGCAAATGAGAAGCATGAGAAAGTTCGATTACTTAGAATTGATGATATATGATCAAAATATAATCTCTATATAGAGCAAGAATCATCGCATGGATAAATTACATAACCGGATTAAGCAAATTTCATTAAAATTGTTAATGTTTCACCAAAAACTAAACTACAAAGAACCTACAAAGCGCTGATAACGCCATATTTCACTACGAGTCTGTTGATACGAATCAAATTTTTATGGAAATACCAACTGATTCAACTCTTTAGAATACGAGAGGATTGCGAAGGTAAGATAGCTTATGATAGCCGATAGTTTATATAAGATCTATCCTGAAGTTTACATCTTTTGTCTGTCAAGGTGGCTGTTCTTGATTTATCTGTATATTACTAATTTTATAGCAATAAATATTGACCCGCTTGTATTCACTGCTGGTAATCTGGTAATTGCTGTACTTGTTACATTTCCATAAGTAATTTTTTATTACAAAATGTTAATTGATGCTGACTTACCATAGACGAGGTTGATTACCAACTTCTGGTGGTTGGTCTCTTCATTTCATGGGCGGTTGAGGACCAACTTAAAATGAGAGATGGAATCCCTCGTTCATTCGTTCCTGGTTCAAATTTCGGGTATTTGGACCTTTTTTGGATCAATCATTTTTTGGATAATATACACGCCAACGTCGCCAAAACCAATGAGAGGAAATGGAATATGTCGATTGAACATTTAAACACGTCGATAATGTGGATATAATATTTATGAGACTTCGACTTGTGTCAGGTTCCAAATTCCTCCAATATGAATTTGATGGATGGATGGATGGATCCAGGCACACCAGGATTGAAGGTTTATTGACCAGTTCCGGAGAATTGGAGTTGCAAATTAAGCAGCAAATATCATTATTGTTGATTCACCATTATTTAGAGTGTACGATTAAGACTAACGGTTTTACAAATAACCAGATATAGGGACAGGACATGTTTATAATAATTATAGAATTGACCCGGTTCCAGATGTAGTAAGAAGTAGTTAGAGAATTTGTTATATTTATATAAAACTAGCTGTACCCAGCCCGCTTTGCCGGCCGTATGATTTTAACTGAAAAATTATTTTTATTTTTTGTAATATTAAATTAAAATTAAGATGAAATCAAAAATATTTTATTTATATAAAAATTGATTAATTTACTCCAATGATCTTTGGTATAGAACATATTTTGTTGTTCCTTCAGGTGCGGTCACATATAATGATGACTGACCTTGTGATTTGTTAATGGTCATATCAAAAGCTAGACGAATTGGGCATTTTATTTATTATTTTAAAATTAAAAGGCATATCTGACGGAATTATAATAGGAATGTTTGGGATTAAAACTTCTTCTCCTTTGTATTTGCCAATTAATATGGTGGCTCCAATTAAATATGTCATTCATTTTTTAACAGCAAGTCGGCATTACAAAGTTTTGGTAGGTTAATATTTCGTATTAAAATGATAGTACACCAATTTTTAATTGAAGAATATGTGGTACTCCAGGCAAATCTAATAAATTTAAAAATTCTGTAAGATAGTTTACCACTTCGTCTTGATCTATATACCACAATCAATTGGTTTGTATGAAAATGTTTCACCAACATTTTTATTTTGAATGGCAGTATTTATATCATTAACGTCCTTGTTTTATAATGTCAATATTGGTCGATCACTTAACCAATTATGATTTGAATTGTTGTACAATATTTGGGTATATGGTTTCAATTAATTTTTCTTTTTAGCCTTTTAAAATACTAAAGTTTTGTGGAAATGGAATTGAATCAGTTGCACAATCAATTTGAATTTTTCCATTTCCAATGTCTAATAATGATTTTGGAAATGTTATAGCCGATTCATCGTTTTGCAATTGAAAACGCATATATATATATATTGTTAAATTTAAATTTTTAAATGTTTCTCCAGAAATTATATGGTTTTAAACATTCGTTTGATTCACCAGCTTGAGTTGATCGGGTTATAACAGGTACCTATGTTAGTGTCTGTCTAAAATCACCTGATAATTATATTGTTGTACCATCAAATATCTGTTGGTTGTTGCATAAATTTTGTAATGTTTTATCTAATGCTTCTAATGGTTTTTGATGTGCCATTGTGCATTCGTCCCAGTTTATTATTGTGCATTGTTGCAATAACTTTCCTGATGTTTTTGGTATGTTACATGTTGTTGTTTAAATTATTTGCATATTTAATGGGAGTTTTAGTACTAAATGAGGTGTTCTATTGCCATCTAATAATGTTCCTGCTATTCCTGAAGAAGCAATTGCTATTGCTATGTATGTTGATTTGCGATCTTATCAATGTAATTATTAAATCGAAAAAAAACTCCCATAGAAGCTACCACTTCCAGTAGCTCACGATTCATAGAACATATATATAAATTTTTATTACAGTTCATACAGTAGTTTTTGAGTTTATCGACCGAAAATGCTCCTACGGAAGCTGCAAATTCCGGTGGACCATTTTCAGCTAAAAACCGTTCTCATGACCCATACAACATATACACCAATTTTTATCAACATTGGTACAGCGGTTCTTAATGTTACAAACACACACGTCATTATTCTATGCATACATAGAGATTCTGGATATAAAATTTGATCGTCTTGTGAACGGCAAAATGACCGGTAACTTAATCAAGAATTACAAACCCAAATTTATGTGTCCGTCACGCCAGCCGGAACCATATCAGCCGAAACCAAACAACGATGGCACAAGTAGCACGATGCATTGTGCATCATTGTGCACTAAATGCTTTTCCAGCCGGAACCTTATAATTCCAGCCGGAACCTAATAAAGCCATCCAGAACCATACAACAGCAAAACCAACTATGGCAGTAGTAGCACGATGCATTGTGCATCATTGTGCACTATATAATTTTTCAGCCGGAACCTTACAAATCCAGAAATATACGATTTTTAGAGAAAAAACCTTACAAATTCAGCCGTAACCATACCCTCTACAGCCAAACTAAGTATGGCAAAAGTAGCACGATGTATTGTGCATCATTGTGCACTATATAATTTTTCAGTCGGAACCTTATAAATGCTTCTTATGACTGCTTCTTAGTGAACACTGTTGATGAATTTCGATATCTAGGTATTATTATTGATCAAGATTTAAATTGGAAAGCGCACACACAAGGACTGAAAACTAGACTATCATTGGTCTCCAGAAAAATGTATGTCTTACGGCTATTTTGTCCGCAATATTTACTTAGGACGATTTACTTTGCATTAGCGGACTCAATACTGCAATATGGTTTATCATGTTGGGGTAGTGCTTGCAATGCTACACTACGTCCTATCTACGTGCGACAAAAGCAGTTAATCAGAATAACGTGCTTTAAACCATCTTTTTCGCCTTCGTGGCCATTATTTGAAAATCTTAGCATACTTCCTCTACGTCACATATTCGTCTTCAAGGTACTTAGAATATTCTATGTTAAAAGTGGGAATAATTTTGTGACTCATGCAGGGTATAATCTCAGATCAAATCATACTTTCTTGATACATATTCCTAAGTTTAGATTAGATCTACGGAGAAACTTTATTAATATCGTTGCACCAATCATTTTTAACAATTTACCGTTGGATATTCGTAAGTGCGGCAACTTCTCTAGTTTTTCAATATACCTTAAAGAATGGCTTCATCAAACTAAAAATATTGACCATCTTTTTCAACTATTGGTTTAAAATATTATTGTTTTTGTTTTTATTGGTTTTAAAATTATATATGTTAAAATTAAATGGTGTAGTTTAAGAGGTTTTAATATATTCATGTGTAGTAATTAAGATGTAGTTATAATTTTATTATACAATTTTTGTTTCTCTCAATTTTAACTGTAAATTAATTTGATTTTAAACTGATTTTAATTTTGTAAATAGAATTCAAATATTTTTTTGTGGTTTAGAATCAGGGGACCAGTCATGTGATCTATTTGATCCAATGGTTCTCTTATCTTACCTTCTTAATACACACAATGTATTTTATTTATAATGATTAAGCTGGTAATGAAATAAAATAAAATAAAAAAATCCAGCAATATATGATTTTTCAGTGGAACCTTATAATTCCAGCCGGGAACGATGGTATGGTAATATACAGTCAAATTAACTACATCACTAGTAGCACAATGGATTGTGTATCATTGTCAGTGTTGTTAAGTAGTTTAAGGAGATAAAAACTACCTCTAAATCTACGTGTAGTTAATCCATAAACTACGTAGGTGAAAATCATGAATTAACTACATAATAACTACATGCATTAACTACATGCGTTAACTACAATCGTCCTTCCTTCATTCATATAAATTATATTATAAATATATAATTATATTGTTTATTTATTTTATAAAATTTAAAATCAAAATAACCACTTTTTTAAGAAGAACTTACAAAACACGTCAGTTCGCAAAAAATCGAGGTTTTTTTTCAAATTTAATTTTCATTCATTCAACAAAAGGTAAAGACTGTAAAAAATAAAATTTAAGCCTAAATAACAGGAGGCCTTTTATGAAATTTTTTCTATTTCGTAAAGTTTGTTACCTTCAAGTGTGAGTGACACCGGTAGCTCAGTTCGTGAGGTGTCTATTGCGTGGGATTGGATTTACACTTTATCTTAAGGCAACAATAGTACCTAGGAATAACCATTATTACTAGACTTACGAACTAGAAAATATTCACATGTTATGCAACATGAACAACAAAAAAAAACTACGAAATATTTACAAAATTTTAAAAGAAAATTAAAAATAAAAAAAAAATCCAGCAAAAACAAAAATATAATAAAAAAAATCAGTATTTACAAAATTCTTATTTAAATCCCCGTCTCTGGAATATCCAACACAATACTGGTCCTGTTGAATTCTTGAATGCTATTATCTGCCAAAACTGCTTCGTAATATTCCCAAAATCACTTATCCAAAAGAACAAAATTCTCGCACCATAATCGTTTCTCAAATAAAAATTTTTATTTAAAACGCTTCACAAATTTTTATAACATAGTTGTTTTATTGTGTCCGTCACGCCAGCCGGAACCATATCAGCCGGAACCAAACAACGATGGAATAAGTAGCACGATGCATTGTGCATCATTGTGCACTAATTGGTTTTTCAGCCGGAACCTTATAATTCCAGCCGGAACCTGATAAAACCACCCAGAACCCTACAACAGCAAAACTAACTATGGCACTAGTAGCACGATGCATTGTGCATCATTGTGCACTATATAATTTTTCATCCGGAACCTCACAAATCCAGAAATATACGATTTTTCGGAAAAGAACCTTACAATTTCAGCCGGAACCATACCCTCTACAGCCAAACTAAGTATGGCAAAAGTAGCACGATGTATTGTGCATCATTGTGTACTATATAATTTTTCAGCCGGAACCTTATAAATCCAGCAATATATGATTTTTTAGTGGAACCTTATAATTCCAGCCGGAAACGATGGTATGGTAATATACAGTCAAATTAACTACATCACTAGTAGCACAATGGATTGTGTATCATTGTGCACTAAATGCTTTTTCAGCCGGAACCTTATAACTCCAGATGGAACCTGATAAAGCCAGTCAGAACCATACAACAGCCAAACCAACTATGACACAAGTAGCACGATACATTGTGCATCATTGTGCACTATATAATTTTTCAGCCGGAACCTTACAAATCCAGTAATATAGGATTTTTGAGGAAAAAACCTTACAATTTCAGCCGGAACCATATCCGCTACAACCAAACTAACTATAGCAGTAGTAGCACGATGCATTGTGCATCATTCTGCACTAAATGCTTTTTCAGCCGGAACCTTATAATTCCAGCCGGAAGCATATAAAGCCAGCCAGAACCATACAACAGCCAAACCAGCTATGGCACAAGTAGCACGATGCATTGTGCATCATTGTGCACTATTTTATTTTTCATCCGGAACCTCATAAATCCAGAAATATACGATTTTTCGGAAAAAACCTTACAAATTTAGCCGGAACCATACCCTATACAGCCAAACTAACTATGGCACAAGTAGCACGATGTATTGTGCATCATTGTGCACTATATAATTGTTCAGCCGGAACCTTATAGTTCCTCCCAGAACCTGTTAAAGCCATCCAGAACAATATTATCGCCAAACCAACTATAGCATAAGAAGCACGATGTATTGTACATCATTGATCACTAGTTGTTTTCTCAGCCGGAACCTTAGAAATCCATCCGGAATCTAATAAAGCCAGCCGGAACCGTATCCTCTTCAGCCAAACTAACTATGGCACAAGTAGGACAATGGGTTGTATGCTATATGTTTTTGCAGCCAAACTTTAATGCCATCCAGAAACATAAAAATCCAGTCGAAACAAAATGTTTACATAAATAGTGCATCAAATTATTTTTCCGGAACGATCAAAACGTTATGCACTATAATGCCAACCCAACCAGAACCAGCAACACCAGCCGCAACCGTATGAAGTCGGTGTGAACCATTCGGAGCAATAAAGAGTAAGCATGGTTGACGGTCATTGTGAACTAGCCGGAACCTTGTAATTTCAAGCGGAATTATTTGGATACATTATAATTCCCGATTCGCTAAAAGTGTTTATTAAATAAAAAGTTTAAATAACATTTAAAAAAGGCCGGAAATAACAGTTTATTTTTTAATAATTTATTAATAATATTTTATAACATATTTCATCATTTAGAGAAGAACTTTGTTTGATTTGGGTTCTTGTACATAGAACAACGTGTAGGCAAGCATTTTTCGTGAAGTGTTGGTGCTGGTCTCGGCCTTTTGCAAATCGTCGTATGTTTTCCATATGCCACCGTTTCTAAGTGCATGTGCAGTGAAATGATCATACTCATCAATGACACTGTCATACTCAATGATACCGCGCAAATTGAACAAATTACCTCCTAAATTCAGCGATTTGGTTAGGTGGCTATAACCTTTTGCTGTTTTTCTAGTGGTTCTAAAGGCTCGACCTCCAACGTTACTACGTTAATATATACTTTATTTAGATTATGTGAGTTTCCACAGCTACTTGTGCCATAGTTAGTTTGGCTGAAGAGGATACGGTTCCGGCTGGCTTTATTAGATTCCGGATGGATTTCTAAGGTTCCGGCTGAGAAAACAACTAGTGATCAATGATGTACAATACATCGTGCTTCTTATGCTATAGTTGGTTTGGCGATAATATTGTTCTGGATGGCTTTAACAGGTTCTGGGAAGAACTATAAGGTTCCGGCTGAACAATTATATAGTGCACAATGATGCACAATACACCGTGCTACTTGTGCCATAGTTAGTTTGGCTGTATAGGGTATGGTTCCGGCTAAATTTGTAAGGTTTTTTCCGAAAAATCGTATATTTCTGGATTTATGAGGTTCCGGCTGAAAAATACAATAGTGCACAATGATGCACAATGCATCGTGCTACTTGTGCCATAGTTAGTTTGGCTGTAGAGGGTATGGTTCCGGCTGAAATTGTAAGGTTTTTTCCACAAAATCTTATATTTCTGGATTTGTAAGGTTCCGGCTGAAAAGTTATATAGTGCACAATGATGCTCAATGCATCGTGGTATTAGTGCCATAGTTGGTTGGCTGTTGTAGGGTTCTGAATGACTTTATAAGGTTCTAATCGGAATTATAAGGTTCCGGCTGAAAAAGCATTTAGTGCACAATGATGCACAATACATCGTGCTACTTTTGCCATACTTAGTTTGGCTGTAGAGGGTATGGTTCCGGCTGAAATTGTAAGGTTTTTTCCTCAAAAATCCTATATTACTGGATTTGTAAGGTTCCGGCTGAAAAATTACATAGTGCACAATGATGCACAATGTATCGTGCTACTTGTGCCATAGTTGGTTTGGCTGTTGTATGGTTCTGACTGGCTTTATCAGGTTCCAGCTGGAGTTATAAGGTTCCGGCTGAAAAAGCATTTAGTGCACAATGATACACAATCCATTGTGCTACTAGTGATGTAGTTAATTTGACTGTATATTACCATACCATCGTTTCCGGCTGGAATTATAAGGTTCCACTGAAAAATCATATATTGCTGGATTTATAAGGTTCCGGCTGAAAAACTATATAGTGCACAATGATGCACAATACATCGTGCTACTTTTGCCATACTTAGTTTGGCTGTAGAGGGTATGGTTCCGGCTGAAATTGTAAGGTTCTTTTCCGAAAAATCGTATATTTCTGGATTTGTAAGGTTCCGGATGAAAAATTATATAGTGCACAATGATGCACAATGCATCGTGCTACTAGTGCCATAGTTAGTTTTGCTGTTGTAGGGTTCTGGATGGCTTTATCAGGTTCCGGCTGGAATTATAAGGTTCCGGCTGAAAAACCAATTAGTGCACAATGATGCACAATGCATCGTGCTACTTATTCCATCGTTGTTTGGTTCCGGCTGATATGGTTCCGGCTGGCGTGACGGACACGTTTTATTTACAATTTTAATATTGCACCATTTAACATACTTATAATTTACAATACAATTTCTGCCAAAAGGAACCTTATAATTTCTGCCAAAACCTGACAAAGATGGCCAGAACCTTACAACAAGCAAACCAACTATGACAGTAGTAGCACGATGCACTGTGCATCATTGTGCACTATATAACTTTTCAGCCGGTACCTTATAAATTCAGCAATATACGATTTTTCAAAGTAAAAACCTAACAATTTCAACCGAAACCTACAGTCAAATTAACTACATCACAAGTAGCACAATAGATTGTTTATCATTGTGCACTAAATGCTTTTTCAGCCGGAACCTTATAATTTCACTTAGAACCTGATAAAGTCAGTCAGAACCCTACATCAGCCAAACGAACTATGGCACAAACAGCACGATGCATTCTGCATCATTGTGCACTCTATAATTTAAAAGCCGGAACCTTAAAAACAGGAGCAGTATAAGATTTTTCGAGGAAAAACCTTACAAATTCAGCCGGAACCATACCCCCTACAGCCAAACTAACCATGGCACAAATAGCACGATGCATTGTGCATCATTGTGCACTATATAAATTATCAGCCGGAACCTTATAAGTCCTACACTACACGATTTTTCGGTAGAAACCTTATATACAGTTAAACTAACTATCAAACAAGAAGCACAATGGATTGTGCATCATTGTGTCCTGTGTTATTTATCATTCGGAACCTTATAATTCTATTCGGAACCTGTTAAAGCCAGCCAGAACCATACTACCGCCAAACCAACTATAGCATAAGAAGCAGCCGGAGCCTTATAAATCCATCCGGAATCTAATAAAGCCAGCCGGAATCCTCTTCAGCCAAACTAAATATAGCACAAGTAGGACAATGGGTGGAACACTATATGTTTTTGCAGCCAAACTATAATGCCATCCAGAACCATAAAAATCCAGTCGAAACAAAATGTTTACATAAATAGTGCAACCTATGATTTTTCTGGAACGATCAAAACGTTATGCACTATAATTCCAAATCAACCAGAACCAGCAAGACCAGCCGCAACCGTATCAAGTCGGTGTGAACCATTCGGAGCAATAAAGAGGTTAACGGCTGGTTAACGGTCATTGAACCTGAACTAGCTAAAATTTCAAGTGGAATTATTTATAATTTATTATATTTATTAACACATTATAATTCCCGATCCGCTAAAAGTGTTTATTAAATAAAAAGTTTAAATAGCATTTAAAAAAGTCCGGAAATAACAGTTTATTTTCTAATAATTTATTAATAATATTTTATAACATATTTCATCGTTTAGAACTTTGATTGATTTGGGTTCTTGTACATACATAGAACAAAATGTATGCAAACATTTTTCGTAAAGTATTGGTGTTGGTCTCGGCCTTTTGCAATTCGTCGTACGTTTTCCATATGCCACCGTTTCTATTGTTATAAATCTCCGCAGATAATTTACCAATGTTTGTCGAGGATATGTAAACATTTTCTAAAAATCCGGCAAGTTTAATCAAATTAAAATCTGGCTTTATCAGGTTCTGGGAGAAATTATAAGGTTCCGGCTGAAAAATTATATAGTGCACAATAATGCACAATGCATCGTGCTACTTGTGCCATAGTTAGTTGGGCTGTAGGGGGTATGGTTCCGGCTGAATTTGTAAGGTTTCCCAAAAAATCGTATATTTCTGGATTTATGAGGTTCCGGCTGAAAAATAGAATAGTGCACAATGATGCACATTGCATCGTGCTGTTTGTGCTATAGTTGGTTTGTCTGTAGTACGGTTCCGTCTAGCTTTATCAGGTTCTAATCGGAATTATAAGGTTCCGGCTGAAAAAGCAGCTGAAATTGTTAGGTTTTACCTCGAAAAGTTGTATATTTCTGAATTTGTAAGGTTCCGGCCGAAAATTTATATAGTGCACAATAATGCACAATACATCGTGCTACTAGTGCCATAGTTGGTTTTGCTGTTGTATGGTTCTGGATGGCTTTATCTGGTTCCGGATAGAATTATAACGTTCCGGCTGAAAAAGCATTTAGTGCACAATGATGCACAATGCATCGTGCTTCTTTTGCTTGAGTAAGTTTAGCTGTAGAGGCTATGGTTCCGGCTGAAATTGTAAGGTTTTTCCTCGAAAAATCGTATATTTCTGGATTTGTGCGGTTCCGGCTGAGAAATTATATAGTGCATAATGATGCACAATGCATCGTGATACTAGTGTCGTAGTTGGTTTGCTGTTGTAAAGTTCTGGCTGTCTTTGTCAGGTTTTGGCAGAAATTATAAAGTTCCGGCTGAAAAAGCATTAAGTGCACAATTATGCACAATGCATCGTGCTACGTGTGCTATAGTTAGTTTAGCTGTAGAGGGTATGGTTCCGTCTGAAATTGTAAGGTTTTTGCTCGAAAAATCTTATATTTCTGGATTTGTGAGGTTCCGGCTGTAAAATTATATAGTGCATAATAATGCACAATGCATCGTGCTACTAGTGCCATAGTTGGTTTTGCTGTTGTATTGTTCTGACTGGCTTTATCAGGTTCTAAGTGAAATTATAAGGTTCCGGCTGAAAAAGCATTTAATGCACAATGATACACAATCTATTGTGCTACTTGTGATGTAGTTAGTTTGACTGTAGGTTTTGGTTGAAATTGTTAGGTTTTTTCTCTGAAAAATCTTATATTGCTGGATTTATAAGGTTCCGACTGAAAAGTTATATAGTGCATAATGATGCACAATGCATCGTGCTACTACTGTCATAGTTGGTTTGCCTGTTGTAAGGTTCTGGCCGTCTTTGTCAGGTTTTGGCAGAAATTATAAGGTTCCGGCTGGAAAAGCATTTAGTGCACAATGATGCACAATGCAATCCGCTACTTGTACTTTAGTTCATTTAGCTGTAGAGGGTATGGTTCCAGCTGAAATTGTAAGGTTTTTTTCTCGAAAAATCCTATATTTCTGGATTTGTGAGGTTCCGGCTGAAAAATTATATAGTGCACAATAATGCACAATGCATCGTGCTACTAGTGCCATAGTTGGTTTGACTGTTGTAGGGTTCTGGAAAGCTTTATCAAGTTCCGGCTGGAATTATAAGGTTCGGGCTGAAAAAGCATTTAGTGCACAATGATACACAATCCATTGTGCTACTAGTGATGTAGTTAATATGACTGTATATTACCATACCATCGTTCCCGGCTGGAATTATAAGGTTCCACTGAAAAATCATATATTGCTGGATTTATAAAGTTCCGACTGAAAAATTATATAGTGCACAATGATGCACAATACATCGTGCTACTTTTGCCATACTTAGTTTGGCTGTAGAGGGTATGGTTCCGGCTGAATTTGTAAGGTTTTTCTCGAAAAATCGTATATTTCTGGATTTGTAAGGTCCCGGCTGATAAATTTTACAGTGCACAATGATGCACAATGCATCGTGCTACTGCTGCCATAGTTGGTTTTGCTGTTGTAGGGCTCTGGAAGGCTATATCAGGTTCCGGCTGGAATTATAAGGTTCCGGCTGGAAAAGCATTTAGTGCACAATGATGCACAATACATCTTGCTACTTGTGCCATCGTTGTTTGGTTCCGGCTGATATGGTTCCGGCTGGCGTGACGGACACAAATTTATTTGGTTTTTTTGATAGTTTGGTGGTTTTTTTGGATCTGGCATCCCCGCCGTCAAATTCAATTGGTTTTTGAAATTTGGAATCTGGGGTATTATTAAGCAAACATAAAGTCATTACATTATTTAGTGTTTTGGATTGTCGGTTATAAATGCGAGACACAAGTCCTAATGATTGATCTTTTTGTTTTCATTAAAAAGTTGTCAAAATTAGTTTGAGTCGAAAATCGTAAATCGTACTGAAGGCTGCCGCATGGAAATTGTCTACGAGCTAAGTGCAACCAGTGCAACATAATAAAGTTAAAAATGTGTGATATGTGTATAATGTAATTGTTGTTGTAATGCATTTGTTGTTGTACCACCGTTTCGAGATCACACATTTTTAACTTTGTTATTTTGTACCTAGGCTCGTAGACAATTTTCATATGGTAGCCGTCATTCTGCTTATATAATTAGCCTCTAGTATACATCTTGAATATATAGAAAAGATATGAGCTTGAGGTGTAATTTTAACCAACAAACGATCAGATCTGCTTGTATAAAATTATGTATCGCAAATTACGAGATGTAAATTCAAGGTAAACAAAATAAAATCAATTCCGCGTGAAATTTTGATAAATGGATTTATTATTCTAAATCACTACATCAACAACAACAACAATACATAGTTTAATTTTCAATCCCATCAGTTTTGTGTTTATCACCAACTATTGTTATAGGATATTCATACTACTCCAAATGTACACACATCTGTACAGAATTGCTATACGTACATAATATATATGTATTCATATCTCATTAAAATACTAATCTTTTCATTCTCTATAAGTAGATAAAATACAAATACAATTTACTATGGTATTTATTAGCGATTGAAAGCAAACCATCTCAATTTCATACACACCACTAAAAAATATTGTTAGTTTCACAGCTGTACATCGATAACGTCCTTTTGCTTTTATCTTCCATATACATACATATGTACATAGCTATACATCGAAACAGTGTGAAAAAATAATATTGATACAGATGGAAAATGAAGAACAAACATCGGAATTACTTAAATTTACTTATAATATATTGTATTTGTTTTATACATAATTTTAGTTTATGTTAAAATATTAATTTATTGTTTCTACTAGCTGTAAAACCACATTAATTAATTACAAAAGCTATTATTATATTTGTGTTGCGTCCCATTACTGAGTTGTACTACTGTAATGATGGAAACTAGCTACATCTGTAGTATTCTGGTAAAACTAATTTGGAATAAAATTAATAAATTTTACGATTGCGTCTTTGGAAAAATTACCAAAGGAATTGGTTTTTTACTAATTTTTCGGTTAATACTTAAAATTTAACAAATTGCCACCGTCAATCATCTCAGATTTTTTTTCTGCGTCTTTTGATATATCATAATCTAAGTTTTGTTGACTGATATCGTCGCAATGGTACCAAAACTTTTTCGATTTTTGCGAATATTGTTTACTTTGTAATGCCATAGCGGAAAAACTAGAAGGAAAAATGGAAAGCGCCACCGTCAATTTTCCTAAAATCTTCAATTAAAATTTTAAGACATAAATGTTGGCGATCGGTTGGTTAGTTTTTATGCTATGGTACCACGAAAAGTCGTGTTTTTGCAAAATACGTGAATCGGGGCCTTAAGATAGGTTAAAAATTATAGAAAAGCCAATAATCTCTTTACGCTATCATCGGCCGCATCAACGAAAAAATATGAAAAATTGTCACAATCGTAAAAAGATTAGGATATTTCACGTAATCTTGCAATTCTACTATCATCGACAATTTTAACCTCGAATTTATTAATTCGGGCATAATATAATATGCTTTTTCGTATCTAATATTATTAAATTTCAATTGTTGGTTATATTTCTTCAAATAAGTACTGAGCTCGTAATCGTTTTTTGAGTAGCATGGTAATCGATGAATTTCACGAATACATTGCATACATTTTTGAAAATCAAATTACTTTTTAATAAAAAATATAAAACGTATATATTTATTTGTATTTGGATTATAGAAAAAAAACATAAAATTGTATCGTAGCAGAACGAAATAAAATTGAATTTATTAACAGATAAACAAAAAATATGAATGATTGACACATATTTTATCTTTTTCACATTACATAAATAGCTATTGATATATTATTCAAATAAATTATTTTCATGACATTTAGCTTCTAACAATGGCGAGCTAGTAATTTGTAAGATATGGTTACGTCACCATTAAATTACTATTGCTGTAATTATTAATATTAACTAACAAGTAATTAATATTAAGTTAACAAGTTAAGTATATCAATATTAAGTTATTAAATTAGTTATTAGTATTAATTTGTACTTCTTAATATTATTATATTACTCCATAATATAAAAACAATTAAAAATTGACAAAAGATACGCTTTTACTAAAAATATATCAGATTGTGTAAAAAATATATTGGGTGGGTGATTTTTGCAAACTGCCTAAAATGACAAAATATGTAATAGCGCTCGACACTCATATACTCATACAATGCGTCCACACGGGATATCATGATACCAGTATCAAGCTTCGTTTCTTTCCCCTTTTCCTATAAAAGCTGTTTTATTGGGGTCCTCTGGCATAAGGTACAAAACGACATCAAAACGGCATAAGGTATTATATTTTTCAGAATGGCGTTTTGAAAAATGCAATTTTAAATTATGCAGTTCTGAACTGGTCCCGTTTTATTGCGGCACAGAAAACAGGTTTTATAGGTAAAGGGGAAAGACACGAAGGTTGATACCGGTATCATGATACCTCGTGTGGACGCACAGATATACTTTTTAAGCTATAACTTTTTCATTTAAATCCATTTGCAACCAATCAACCGACTTTATTTTCTGCATTTTGGCACATTTCGTAAGAGCGTGTTTTAAAATATGTTTTTTAATATTATTTTTAATCTCAACAAAAATATTGTTTATTTATTTAACACTTTTATAATTATAATATATGGCACTGATATTCCTATACTTAACACTGATAATGTCAATATCAAAATAATGCGAAGTTTGGAAATTGGTACATCAAAATGAATTATAAATATTTATGGGAAATCGGCATAAAAAGTGATACAATCGATGGTAAGACTGAATTTTTCAAGTTTAGCTTCTTCTATACATTTTATCTTATTTATCATTTTATCATTTATACATTATATACATTTTTATTATTTGTGAAGTTATCCCAGAATTCTATCCTAGAAAATAAAAAGTTTTAATCAGGCAACACTAACGTAACAACCAATTTGCTCTTGTGTAAAGTTAGCCCAGCTCAGAATTTTTATCAATTTTAATGAAAAAACAAAAAATTATCAAATTTATTACATTTCGTTTGTTTTTCAACCCACAGTTCATTTTCGGGAACTTGCCACTGAACGATTTTTTCTATTTTTGCTTAAATTTAACTACTAGTGTATACATTTCAAAATCATGTAGCCCTGATCCGAAACATTTTTAGTTTTGGCGAAACAATTTTAAATTTATCGAGCGGGACGAAAAATTAGATAAATATCAATGAAATTCCCAGGCCAGAGTTCATTTTCGGTAACTTGCCACAGAACATTTTTTTCTTACATTGCCTGTAATTTTCCATTACTTTAAGAAACTCAAAATTGTACAGTTTTTTTATACGTAAGATTTTAATTTCTTTTATTATATGAAAAACAAATCAAATTTAATAAATTTGACAATTTTTGGTTTTTTCATTACATATTTTCATAAAAATTCTGGGCTAGCTAACGTCACAAATATAATATATTTGAATGAAATGAATCAAAACCTAGACTGGGATAACTTCACACAAAAGCAAATTGGTTATTGAATTGGTAGTGTTGCATGTGTTATGTGTAAAAATATTGTACGGTGAGCCCGGCGTCACCCGGGAGATCCTGTGTAAATACTTATCCGTACATTCAAAATAAATCTTTCAAAATGTTCAATGGTAGATTATTATATTGTCCGCATTGTACTAGTAGATGAAGACCAAACGGATTTATTTGTTGAACTGATTTGGTACTGTATTACTACGAAAAATGTATTATTATGATAAAGACTTTAGTCTGGGTTTTCTATGAATTCTGTATGAAAAGCAGTCTAGGAAAGCTTTGCATTTTTTTTATATTGCATTAAAATATAAACACCATAAATTTTAATATTAATTATCCATTAAAAAATGAAAATAGTCTCTCGGGGGGCGTACGACTATATGTATAAGGAGCTTCATGTTTAATCACTGATGGCGTTTTCGATACACTCCTCTAGTCTCAATAGTATTGATCCAAATTTCCGGAAATGAATGCTTGTCTATTTAGGATTATTACTCGCTGTAATCTTAGAATTGAAATAATGTATGTGTTTAGCTTAGTGCTTTAATACTTATTTTTAAAAATTTTCGTTTTCTTCAAGTTTTGTGGACGGATTCTCACTTTTAAAGAACTTTATTTTATTTAATAAATATTTGCAAAATAATTGTGTGTTTTGCCTTTTCTAAATCTTTTATTAAAGATAAAAATCGTCGTTTTACATATTCTTCGTCTTAAGGAATTTTTTATTCTTAGTTCAAATTCTGTATATATAAAATAAGTTTTCTTAGAAATTTCCTCCCTTCATTTCAGTATGATTTTCTATTAAAGTACATAATATTGTTGTCTGGATAAAGAAAAGATTTACTTTTACAGTACCTATGTACCTACCTCTCTACTTTTCAACTTATGATGTTTTTCTGGCAATTTTAAAGCACTCGTGTTTAATATGTAATTAGTTTAATGAGAGTGCTGGCTTTTTGCGGTTCGCTAACATGCCCTAAATATAGATCCATAATTCAAATTGTTGTAATAAACTTTTCATTATTATTTCAATGAAGAAAACTTGTTTAATCTTAAAACAAAATTCTTTAGGCGTTGAAGTTTCTTTAAATAAACAAATACCTTTTTATTGAAAAGAGCGATACAAAATAATACTACATTTATCACTCTTTATTCCCACTTCGTTTTCTTCTTAATTACAATAAATTGTTGAACTAGTTGTAGGCATATGGTTTTTTAAATACAATTTTGCAACTTATCTATATTAAATCTCTTGTTTCCAAGTCGACAGTTGTGCTAGAAATATTTAACATTATCGTCCCAAGTCTTTAATTAAGTACATATTTAATAATTCTTCTGTTTTCGAATTTATCTCCCCCTATAGCAGGGACGCCATTAAATTCTACAAATTATTATCTTGTGCTAAAAATAAAAATCATGCACATATAAACAATTTCCTAGAAATCTCTTGATCTAATATGTGCTTATAATACATATTTTTACTTTAAAGTATGTAAAGGGTTTTCCAATAAGATTGATATGATTTCTTTAAAAAAAACACACTAATTGTTAAGGAAATTGAAATGTTTTTTATTTAATGTGAACTACAATCGATACAATTAAGTTCTGATTAAAACATCATTCAAATGGCCTCCACGACTTCTTCTGCAGAAACGAATTCGATGAACCCAATTTTCGAGCACTTTTTCCACTAAATCAAGTCGTATGTCATGAATAGCACGTTCAATATTGACTTGTAAAGCTTGAAGAGAGTTTGGTTTATTACTAAAGACCAATGACTTCAAACAACCCCACAAGAAACAGTCTAATGGTGTTAAATCGCAACTTCTTGGAGGCCATTCAATATCACAATTTCTTGAAATATTCGAATCTCGCAATAATTCAATTTCTCGCAATAATTCAATGAAACTTTTCTCGCAATAATTCAATTGTTGCACTTGCTGTGTGGCACGTAGCCCCGTCTTGTTAGGGACCAAATGTTGTCAAGATCAACTTCTTCCAATTTCGGCCATAAAAAGTTGGTTATCATCGATCTATACCGATCTCCATTAACAGTAACGGTGTTACCAGCTTCCTTTCGAAAAAAATACAGACCGATGATTCCACCAGACCAAAAACCACACCAAACTGTCAATTTAGGTGAATGTAATGGTTTTTCATGAATAATTTGTGGATTTTCTTCGCACCAGAATCGACAGTTTTGTTTATTTGACGCACCACTCAGATGAAAGTGAACCTCATCGGAGAAGATGATTTTCTTAAAAAAATCGTTATCGTTTTCACATATAGGATAGCGAGAACCCTTGGACGATTATTACGACTATAAAATGGCAACAGCGCACGAAAAGTTGCAATTGGAGAACGATTATTTTGATAATAAAACCGAATAACTTGTAGACGGTGTTCTTGCGTATATCTCACCATGATGAAATTGTAAACATTACTGAATACAATGAAACAAAAAATGACAAATCATGACATATTACAAATTGCAGAAACGTCACTTAAAAATCATATCATTCCTATTGGAAAACCCTATATATACATAATATGTATTTAAAAATTCGTTAAATTAATATTTCTCTTACATATATATAATTTACGGATCTCCTTATTATATTATTCTATTATAAGTTCATCCATTTAAAAGGAAAGGGCGAAAATGGAAAAATAATTTTAATTTATCCACTAACTGCGAAATAATAAATTAAGAGAAACTGGAAAAGCTGAATTGTTTCTTTTAATATTCTCAGACCATTTTTTATATTATTATTATAATTAAAAATTATGGAAAACTACTTTCTTTTGAAGTATTTTTTTTTCTTTCATTATTAAATGGTTGTTATCGGAAGTGATTTTTCCGCCTAAATTATATAATCTTATTCGAGTGATTATCAACTATCCTATAATACTGCTAAGATAAATTTTTCGCCATAAAATTTTATTTTGGTGGTGTATTTGCGCTGTTATTTTTGTTTTAACCTATAGAAGTATTTCATAAATTTCATTTCATTCATATTTACCCCAAACAATCACCTTCATGATTGAAAATATGAACCAGCGTTCTTTAATTCTCATGTTTATTACGCCAGTTATTAAAGTTTTCTTAGTGATTTTTTGAATTATCAATGTGAATATATTTATGCTTTTTGGAGTTAAACTTATATTACCGCCATTGCGAAAATCATGAAGATGAGATATGATCGAAATTTAATGTTTTAATGTTTGTATTACGGTTTTGGAATCGACTCAATATTGACGAAAAATGATAAGTAGATTTACTAGTACCAGGAATCGATTGAAACGACCCCGACGATTTTTGAAGAATTCTTTAGATGGTCCTCCGGCGTTGTCCGTGTCAAATGGACTAAAAAGCTATCGATTTAAAAAAAAAATTATTGAATTTGATGAGAAAAGGTTTTCGATGAGTTTTAATTTTCGCAGGAAGTTCGATTAAAGATCGACTGTTAGGGTCAGTGCTCAAGATGCGATGCTGTACCTAAAACAAAACCGAAAATACATCAAAAATTAAAAGCTGGATTATTATGTAAACAACTTAAATTCCAACTTATTATTTTCCTATTAATTATAAAATCACTTTAATAATCGAAACTATAACACAATCATCACAATTATCACCACTAAGTGCTATGCAATTTAACCCGCGATATGCATAGGCTATTCGTAACTTATGTTTACGTATTGTATAAACAAAATGATATTTTGTTTTGTTTGTCAACAATCTAACACCACTACGCCCGCAACTTGTCAAGCTGCCAGGTTGATTGTACAAGCATATCAAACCGTTATAAAAAGTACAGCATTTTTAGTACTTGTGCAATTTTGTCAATATTTCTTCGCAAGTTCAAACACAGATGGCGTGTTAATAGTTTATTCAAATTTTGCTCTAATAAATTTCTTATTGCCATTGGGGAGGTTTATTAGCTCAAAATTTGAAAATTCTAACGTTCGAAATAATTTAATAAAAATCTTTCTCTTTTTCCTGCGACTTTCAGGGCGACAACATCTAAAGATATACAAAGCGATTATTAAGGTAATTATAAATTATTTGTTTTTCAATAATAAATAAAAATAATGACTTTGTAAATACATTGTTGTGACATAAAACTTTGAGTTTTTATTAAAAATTTAATTTCCCAACATCCCGCGATTATTACAAAATTATACAGTCAGTGTTGCTCTTTTTTTAGTTTATCTCTGCTCGAACTACATAATATTTGGATATAAATTCAGCAAGACACCCAGATGTGTCTTTTTCAATCGTTTTTTACTTTCTCCGACTCAAAATATTTTCTAAAAAACTGATAAGCTATGTTGCATCCGTATTTTTTTTGATTGATGGCTTAGACAAGAGAGTAGTCACGCCGAAAAGTATAAATAGTAAATTAAATGCAGCCTCATGCCGAAAGAAAATTGAAAAAATGCAATTTAAAAAAAAAAAATAATGTGTAAAGAATTAGTTTCGAAAGCAGAAGAAAACACAAACATGGATTTTTAATAATATTAAATATTACAAAAAATTTCTCGGCTTTTCGCAGAAAAGCGACGACAAATTCGTATGCCATCAACATTCATTACTAGTATGTTATCCGAAAAATTTTCTGTTGTAGGTATTTTACCAAGTTATATTTTCCCTATTGAACAAAAATGTTTCAAATCAAACGGTTGGATAATAATCCTTCGCTCCCCGAAGCGCTTCTATTCGAATGGTAAGCACAATGTGTTTAATTATTTATCGCTAACAATGAGTGTCTCTGAGTACTATACTATAAAACCCCGCGCGATATTTGTAGCAACTCAATTATTAGCAAAATAATTAATATGACAATCATCGACACATTTACCATATTAATACGCGACATTCAACCGTGCGAAATTCAATTAACAAGAGATATTAATGATCGTCATTTAATATAATAAACCTACAGAATCAATCGCGCACGAGCGCGCGACACTTATAAATTGGCCACATATACTTGCAGTGGCGAAAGCAATGATAAATAAGCGCCGTGAAATTTATATCTCGATTTTTCTCGTTCGTGTCAAAAATGTCACAAAATAATAAAAAAAGCACTCTCTTTTACAATTTGTCATTAAGATAAAAAACACATCGCACATAAAAAACAAATGAGAATCCACATCCCGAATTTAGTCCCTTCATTAGTTGGTTTATACAGTGGTCTTCTTTTAATTCTTGTATTTGGTTAAGTTTACATATAGTGACTTCTACTCTAGTCTTGCATTTTTCAATCATGCCATATATTTTGTGTTGATTTATTAGAATTTCATTATATTTTATATGAATTTGTTTATTACTCTTGATGGTTGATCTTAATTTTAAGTGGTGAAAATCCTCTCCGGTTGTTTTTGGAATTGATATTATACGTCATATCATTATTGTAGTGATTATTGTAGGATTATAGTATCTTTCATTAGCATTGTTGGTTCTGCATGTTCTACGGCTTCAATCTCATTAAAATATGGTAGGGTTTCTATTTCGTGTACTAATCGGCTAATTTCCTCTTTATCCAGCAAATTTGAGTTAATTATACCTCCTTTGATTAGTTGAGCTGCCCTTATTATTTCCTTAACTTCTTCTTTTAGCAATTGAAGGCGGTTAAACATTGTTTGTTGGAATGCTTCTTCCGCATTTCCCTCTAGGTGAAGTTGGATTTCATTGTGCTGTTTCAGAATTTGTTGAATCTTCTGGGTAACGGCTTTGCATATTTTGTTCTGCTCGTTGTTGTTTTCTACTATCCTATTCGGACTGGTTAGGATTTTATCCCAGTCAGTTGCATCAGGTGATCCGGCTATTCATTTCCAAGCGGAGCCAATCCAATTGCTGTGGTTTAAAAACGCTAGCTGTACTGATGTCTTTTATTTCCGATTGTATCCTGGATAGGAGGTCTTCATAGCAGCCAAGATCTATTTGGTGAATTAATTTGAAACTTCCACTGATTATATTTCCATTCCCTTCTCTTATTGAAATCAATGGGGTGTCATAGAGTGATAGATGTTTAAGGACGTCACTGTGGTCCTAAGGCACAAGCTGGAAAGAAAAGAACTTTACTTAGCGATGTTCTTTATATGTGTGTTGGGTTATTCGTCGTCCGGAGTTGGTGCTCACTGTAACTCTGTTGTCTTTTGCTACAGTTTCTTTTTTAAATTTAGGTTTTTTTTTGCCCTGCATATGTTTTATGGCAGTATATATATATTATATATATATATATATATATATATATATATATATATATATATATATATATATATATATATATATATATATATATATATATATATATATATATATATATATATATATATATATATATATATATATATATATATATATATATATATATATATATATATATATATATATATATATATATATATATATATATATATATATATATATATATATATATATATATATATATATATATATATATATATATATATATATATATATATATATATATATATATATATATATATATATATATATATATATATATATATATATATATATATATATATATATATATATATATATATATATATATATATATATATATATATATATATATATATATATATATATATATATATATATATATATATATATATATATATATATATATATATATATATATATATATATATATATATATATATATATATATATATATATATATATATATATATATATATATATATATATATATATATATATATATATATATATATATATATATATATATATATATATATATATATATATATATATATATATATATATATATATATATATATATATATATATATATATATATATATATATATATATATATATATATATATATATATATATATATATATATATATATATATATATATATATATATATATATATATATATATATATATATATATATATATATATATATATATATATATATATATATATATATATATATATATATATATATATATATATATATATATATATATATATATATATATATATATATATATATATATATATATATATATATATATATATATATATATATATATATATATATATATATATATATATATATATATATATATATATATATATATATATATATATATATATATATATATATATATATATATATATATATACAGTGAAACCTCCCGAAAGCGACCACCTTCGGGACTGTAAATTTCTGCTCATTTTACGGAGGTGGTCGGTATGAAGAAACTTCTCTAAATAGTGACCAAAATTATATTTCTGGTGTTTGGTCTTTTTAAAGAAGTTGTGACAAATGGTAAATAAAACTAATATATGTATGTACATTAGAGTGGATCTTATTTTCGAAAGTTCCAACATCTGACGGGACACTCCCTAGAAGTGTGAGGTTACGCTAAAACTTAAACAGAAAAAACAATGGGTCGATCGTAAGTGGTTTAATGGTCGTGTACAGAAAAGTTATTTAAACATTTTTTCTTTGGCTGAGAAAACAGTGGTGAGTAAAAGAGGCAAAGACGATTACCCTTTCAAAACATCAAAGATATCAAAAATCAGTTAACAAATAGCGAAATTATTGCCAAATTTACAAAATTCTAAAACAAACAAATTATTACTAATTTTTTTTAATTATAATATATATTTTATGATGAAAACAATCAATCTAAGTTGATTTTCTACCCATGTATATGTTGCAAACTGCTGTTTGTAGTCCTTTACAACTTGTAGTAAATATTGGATGCCACCTTCATTTTTTTTTTATTTTTTATTATAATCTTGTATTAACTTAACACCTAGGAACATCTCTATGGCAAATCTCGGAATTGGCGACCACAATTTTGATAGCATCGAAAACTTTAAATATCTCAGGTCAGTTATAACATCGCTAAATGATATGCAGGCAGAAATAAAAACCCGAATCGCTGCCGGACAACGAGTTTTCTACGCCCAATCAAGATTATTGCGATCGAAACATCTATCGCAGTCGTGCAAGCTCGCACTTTATAAAGCACCCATAAGACCTGCGCTGACTTTCGGAAGCGAGAGCTGGACCATGACCTCTAACGACTGCAGATTGTTATCTACCTTCGAAAGGAAGATCATCCGCTCAGTCTTTGGTCCAATTAAAGTTGCAAACAACGAATATCGGATTCGTAGGAAAAAGCAACTCATCGGAAGCAGCGATATCAACGGATTCATCAAATACAATCGAGTGAGATGGCTCAGCCACGTTACAAGGTCCCCACAACAACGGATGATAAATAAAGTGTTTCACCAACAACCAGCCGGAGTGCGTTGCAGAGGAAGACCTCGACTACGAACATTAGAGAATCAAAACTGGAGGAAGAGCGATGGATCGAGATGGATGGCCATAGTACAGGCAGCGAAATCCCTTCGTGGGATGTGAAAGCTAGAAAGATAGACAAATTAACTTAACACCACGTTCTGCGTGTTCATTCCGGCTTCTTGAAATTTGGTCTCATCATGAGGCCACGTATCCGGATCTTTGTTTAAGAACTCTGTCGAAATCTTGAATAGTTTCTAAAATATCGCCAGTGTTTGGTGTAACAAAATCTGTTAGTTGTTTCGTAATGAATGTTTTCACATCATCAATTTTATGAGGCCTTAAACATTCCTTTGTTTACTCGTTGTATATCATTCTTATTTATTTATTTTTTGTAATTTTGAATATCAATTCCTGGATTTAAAAAAACCGTTTATTATTTGGGTTATTTATTAGTTTTGGTTCGGAAATTGGCAATAAATTCGCTATCCGACAACCGACTCTCGACATCTTTGATGCTTTGGAAAGGTAATTATGTCTTCCACTCATCGCAATTTTTACTTAGGCTGAGAAACACTTTTTCTGTTCGTTTTAAAGTGAAAAATTGAAGAAGATACCGCATTTATCGAACTTGGCGCTCAAGTTGCAACCTCTAAACCAGCTTTGATCGACCCAATATTTTTTCTATTTAAGTCCTTAGCACAATCTCACATTTCTATAGGGTGTCTCGTTAGATATTCTCCACATTTTTTTCGCCCCATACAAATAAGGACCACCCCAATGTACATACATATTTACATTTCACATTAGTTTAATGACAATCAAATGTGGAGAGAAGAGACTGTTTACAATAAAAAAAAATCTTTTTGGTCATATTAAAGGAGTTGATTTAATTCGCATGACCCCAAATACACTGGTCGCTAAACAGAATAGAGAGGTGGTCAGAATAAAGAGAATTTGTAGAGATTAAATTTGTATGGTTAAAGTGTTGGGACTGTAGAAAAGTGGTCTATTTAAGGAGGTGGTCAGAATGAAGAGGTGGTCACATTGGGAGGTTTCACTATATATATATATATATATATATATATATATATATAAACGATATATATATATATATATATATATATATATATATATATATATATATATATATATATATATATATATATATATATATATATATATATATATATATATATATATATATCCTTCTATTTTTCTTTTCTTTTGTGCTGCTATTTTTACTAGGAAAACTCGATGCATTTAAGCAAGCAAGCTATAAATTTAAATAAAAATTTAGAAATAAATATCGAGTGACTTTTGAAATAATAGAAGAATAGAAGAAAAGATAAATAGAAGATGTATAAGGAATCGACACCAATATCTTTACCACAAAAAATGGAACAATGCACCAACGTCCCCCTATGTTTAACCCCTGGGAACTTGTACACACAAAGATGCACAAACCCTTACAGTCAATTTTGTTACATCCTTAGGTCTCTTTTTGACAGCCTAGTTGCAACGACCAAACCAAACTAGAAAAATTTAATTCTTGCTTTGTACCTATAGTACAAAAAAAGAACTTATCGATTTCGCGAATTATATCACCAAGGAGTTAAACTGACAGCTTAAAACCGACATACCTGCAAAGTATAAATATAATAGGCTATACGATATTCAATATGCCACTTCTATAACTAATTGTATGAAACCCTATAACTATCCTTATCAAACAATTTCAACAATAAAAAATTAAATTTCTTCTCGTTGGAGTTAAAATTTGATGACTCCTCGTCGGCCAGTGTCACCATCTACCGGTGAGTACTCTACAACTAAACACTAATCGTCGGGCAGCTCTAAATAAATTGGGCAGCCCTCGAAGATATCAAAATTGACAATGACGAGAGTTTTTTCTTTCCTTACAACAACCTCCATTCGAGCAGCATGCACGAACACATCATAAATAAAATATCCATTAAAATCGCTTTCGTTCGTTTATATTCATTTCGATTAGTTCGTATATTATCATTTCGCAATCCGCTTCAACACTTTTTATATTAAATTTATACTTTTAGAGTTATATTAAATTTATACTTTTTCCGGACACAAATAGATAAGTTTCAGTTTAGCTAGATTTTATAATTCCGGCTCAAGCCGCCACCCGTGGTAAGCGCACTATTCCCTAGATAAAGAGACATATATTTTACTTTGCTAGAATTGTTTTGTATATTAGAAGAATGTTTTCATAATAATATTAGAGATGAAATACAGCCTGCGGCCCCCTCCCGATAAGAAAGATGACAGATTTTTTCTAAATCAATAATCTGTCTTGGTGAAACTTGAATATATTAGTTCCTATATATCTTTTAGATTCAAAATTATAAAACTTTATGGAGTATTTATTGTATGTACACAATTTATAAGCATACAAAATTAAATCAATTTTAGATTCAATCGCAATTTAATTATTCAGCTCATGTCATGTTCCAATTACCAAACGGAAAAATCAAAAGAATTATATTTCAGCTAATTTAAATTAAAAATTGTTATTAGTTTTGTAAAGCAAGTAACTTTTAATAAAGCATATTCATATTTTGTGAATTGCACGTAATTTAATTTTCAATTTTCCACTAAAACTACATAATTTGTTTTCTAAAATTGTATTCAATTTTACAAAAGGCATTGCAGAATTTTTAATTATGACTGTTTAATATTCTAAAAAATTGTCGTTTTTAAATGTATTCACCCGTACACTCAATTTAGTTCGAAGTCACGAAAAGTAGGGTGTAATCAGCTGTTGAATGGTCAAATTTTTGTAGTAAATTTCATCGAACATTTCCGAAACCTAATTTGTGTGATGATAAAATAAAATTTTTATAAACCAAAATATTAAGGTGGCATCTCGAGCCACATTTATGTAACACGTTCTTTGTAAAGCATGTTTTATCTTCTTTAATAAAATGGAAAACCATTTAGCTTTCTACCCACAACAATTTAGCTTTACAGTCAAATAAAAAAATATGATTTGTTTAAATTGTAAATTTTTAAATTACATTAATAAAATGGTAGAAAGGGAAAATTTACACGCAACGGATTTATGATTAAAATACACATTATGTGTAGTATGTGACACATAAATATTTATATGCATTTGTACAACTTTGGCCGCAATCCTATTTCATTTTTCTTTAAGAAATAATAAACTGGATATAATTAAGCTTTGAATCTTTCATTTTTGTTGGTTATCTTTTTTATGGGATCCGCTCGAAACGCGATAATTCAAAACGCGATATTTCGAAACGAGATATGACGAATCGAGATATGGCATAAAACGCGATATTTTAAAACGCGATATTTCAAAATGCGATATGGTACAAAATGTGCATTGCGGAGCGACGGGATAACAGCGACTCGCCTGATATAACCCGGTCCTATACTCTCGCTCCTATCGATTTTTAAATTCCTTTAAACTGAAATTAAATTTCGCCTTCCCCCGCCTGATATAGCCCGATCCTAAACTCCCGCTCCTAGCTATTTTTAAATCCCTATAAATAAATATCGCGTTTTGAAATATCGCGTTTTGTACCATACGCGTTTTGTACTGTATCGCGTTTCGAAATATCACGTTTTGAAATATCGCGTTTTGATAATTCGCGTTTTAAAATATCGCGTTTCAAATGGGACCCCTTTTTTATATACATATATAATTCTTCTGTACGTGTGTATGTAACGTAACGTAGCACTGCGATCGGTTTCTAGGAGTTTTTTTTTTGTTTTTTGACGAAATTTTTATTTTTTATTTTTTCAGATTTATCGCATGTTAGAACATATAATTCCAACCCAAGATTTCACCACCACCTCCAATCTTTATATATACAATTCTTCTGTTCGTGTGTATGTAATTGAACTCCTCCTAAACGGCTGGACCGATTTTAATGAAACATTTTATGTGGATTTGAGTAGGTTCCTGGATGGTTTAAATTCATAATTGGACCCGCCAGATGGCACCGGGATCGAATTCTAGGAATTATTATTTTTATTTTTTGACGAAATTTTTCTTTTTAATTTTTTAAGATTTTTTCCATATTAGAACATATAACCCTACAATGTTATCCTCCCCCCCCTCCTTACCACCCCGAATATTTTATAAATTGAAAAAGAGTCATAAGCTCAAGAATAATTCACCGTTAAAACCTTCTGAGTAGTTCATGAATAATTGAACTTCTTGTGTTGTAGTTTGGCGTTGTTCTGCCAATCGTATCTAATCTACCAATCATATCTATTACGCATGTCAAATGGTGGAACGGTTGACATTCACAACCACTGGGCGCTCCCGTGCAAAACCGACAAAGTACACATAAATGTTGAGTTCTGCAGTTTGGCGAAGTTCATCAAATACATTTTAATACGTTCATAAAGGCAGCGAAGTGGCTGTATTTGCTTCATTAGCAGCAATGAAGTAGTTTGGTGCATTTTGAGTTTCCTCATTAACGACAGAGACTCTGCTGTTATACATTTGGCTGTGCACCATGAAAATGGGCAGCGTGTTTATTTCACTAAAGAGACTGCTCTACAACAAGCCCTAACTGCCCTAAAAAACAGACTAACTGAGTTTTTTTGAACTATGCAACCGACTAGTTATTTTCGGTCAATTCGCAAAGAAATTAATGTATACTGATGTGCCACGATTTTTCTCAAAAATGTGAGTGCCACCCACGAGAACGATTGAACGCTTCGCTCATAGGATACGAACGGCATATTTATGGAAAATGCGTTAAGCCGATTATACACAGTCCATCCGAAGCAACGAGAATGCTTCTTTTCGGGTTTGTTGTTGCTTAACGTTCCTGGATCGACTTTATTCCAATACTTGCAAACAGTCCATGATATTTTGTGTGACACGTACCACGATGCGAATTGCGTTTGCTGGAAGATGGCAAGCTTTGGAATCTCAAACTTGCAGATGCAGTACTGAATTCCTCTTCTCATTTAAATCACCAATAATTCATCATATTGTTGACGACAACTTTTCCGTCGCAAGCTTCTGTTCTCAACAAATATAAAGATTCAATGAGCGCCGACACTCCGCATCGTATTCGGACCTCTGATCAAGATCCCAATATCGATTTTTTGCAGGGAATATACAACGAGGCGTTAATGAAGATTGAGGACATTTGTATTCTCTTTTCGAATATGCAACTCATTTATTTCGGTTCTCCATTGCCTAACCTACCTTATTTTATAGATTTTGTTCTGGGCAACAACAAATCACACAATGACGAAACGAAAACATTGAAATGTCAATCCCAATTAGACACTTAGTATATAGTTAATCGAAAATTCGAATATCGAGAAAACGTTTGCTGAACCCGCTAATAGCAGGCAAGCCAATGTTCAGGCAGAACATCGTTTGTCGGATCCGCTAGTTAATATTATAAAATTAAGCATAAATTAAAGTTGCCCGTAAAAATAAAATCAAATTGAATTTTTACACAAACAATTGAATATTTTAACGATATGAAAAAATTATCAAAACATGTACACAAAATTTGTTAAAAACAATTAAAACATTTAAATAAAACTGAAGGTTGCTTATACGCTTCATGGATACCAAAACATTTAATAAAGGTTTTGTTATATTAGCCAACATAAATACATTTCGAATTTCGCAATTCAGGCGATCATTGTATTGGGATTGGCCAAATCACAGAGATGTTCACGAGATCCTACCTGTTGGCTAGCTAATGGTATGAGCTTTTAATATTTACATTGATAAGTTATTTGCTATGTTTTTTTTATTAGCGACTGATAGATGTATCCAGAGTAGCCAATTTTCTATGTCAAAACTTATATTTAGCGCTCTATTTTTACATATAATTAATTTATGTAACTCTAAACTAAGATGTTTCATTCAACTTTAAAGTTAAAAATCGATAAAATTAAATTTTGCTCTACCTATTTATCGGAAGCCGCTATCGAGAGCGCTATCAGTTTCAATGAGAAATTTAAAAAGGCATTTATTGTGTAAAACCCTGAAACCATTAGAAACTTAATCTTACAATAAAAGTTTAAAACGCAGTAAGATGAACTCTTGTTTATAACGACATGTCAAAATAAAAGTTAATTAGTATATTTGGATATGGATTCATTAATTTTTCATTTTTATGGTATAGCGACGCCAGTGAATAATAGCTGCAGTTTCAGTAGAAATTTTTCATTCGGCTCCGGATAGTGCTCTAATAATAAAACACGGCTATTATTTTTTATTAAAAGTAAGTGTCACTAGCTTTCTAACAGTACAGGAGCATCCCCAGAAACATCTCCATGGTTTTGCCAATTTAACATGCAGAGATCCATCAAATTATGTAAATATATAAAAATGTTTGTTATTCACAGTCAAAAACAAACATCGAGAACATCTCTGTTAGCGACTGTACCTAATAGTATATCACCTGGAAACAAATTCTCATCCTGAAACACATTAATCCTGAAACACATCAATCTGAAACACATCACATAAATATTAGTAATTATTAATTATGTATTTACCTTATTATTATATCGAATCATCAATTAGTCACCTAGAAAATTAGATTAAATATTATTAATACCAACTAGATCAAAATCATATGTAATCAATAATATACTTAACATAATTTGACCTTGAACTTGATCTTGTATTTGGTAATCAAAACAAATTATGTTAGGTACATTAACACAGATATTCACATAAAATTACACATTACATTTATTAACACGTATAGATACTTAACTATAAATCACCAGGAATATAATCATTTACCTAAAACAATAATATTAATTTAACATAAATTGAATTTGTATCATATAATTAGTTCTTACCGATTTGTTATTATTTTTGACACTTGTGTATCACACTAATGTAAATTAATTCAAATTGTACTACCACCAATGCAATTCCTATTTATTATAAAGTGCGTTTAATACCTAATATGTAATGTGTAATGCCATCTAGTGGCAATTATCAACTAAGCGATTGATTGCCCTCTATTGTAAAATAGATAAACTTTTTTGTTAACATTTATAAAATAATAATAAAAATTGTTCTCTTTATCATCAACAACCAAACCGACAAGTTGTCTTGTCATTATGTGAAGAATAAAAATTGGAAGATTGAAACCGGAGTTTGTGATTATATATTTATTTATTTCAACCAACCAAGTTACCAATACCAAAATTTATTGTAACCTTTTATGAACTGGATGTTCTTTTGTTCGAGGCACCCGGCACTACATAGTTCATAACATTGGTCCTTCGAGCCGGATCGGAATCTGGAAATATCGGCAGACACATCGTCTGAAAACCACATGGAAATTAATCGCAAGTATAAAACCTTTACAAATCTACTATATACGTATGTCAATAAAGTACAGCAAGCGAACGTATTTTTATTTTAATATCAAATCAATATAATACCATCAAACCAATTCACCAGCAACATTCATTTCGCAAAATTGGGTTGATTTAAACTTTGCTGTAAAACAATTCGATGTTTAGTATTCGGTCGCAAATAATCGAAAATCGATTCTATACCAACGCATCAATAGATTATAAACGCGAAACACAAATTTGCTCAGAGAACGCAAAATCAGGTTGTATCTACCAAACCACAAAAAATTTATATAGTGAAAGTGAACGTAATTGTAAAGGTGAACATTGCTATAAAGAGTGAAAGAAAGTGAACATTATTATAAAACTGACCAAGTGAAAATTGTACGTAATTACTGATATTTAGCATATGTGTTTCCATAGTAAAGAACACCTGTATCACTCCAGTTAAAACCAAAACCACGTGCAACCGCGTAATATTTAATAACGGTAAAATAAATAATTAGTACTGTAAGTGAATAACGTAGTGATTGCGATAGTAAATTGATCCAGTGCGCATATATTTAAATAATTACCATTTGTTAAAAACGTTGTTAAGGGATCCGTAACTTATAGATTGTACCTAAAATCATTTAAATTCGTGCATGTGGTCTGAATCATCGTTGCGATAATAGTCACGTATCAAAACCACCGAGCATATAAAAATTGCAAATATATCCGAACGTGTGTATGTGAAAGTGCGAAGGAGAAATGGCGGAATTAACGGTGTTAAAAAAGAGACGTGCTGTCATGCAGAAAAATATAGCGGCTTTACTCACCTTCATCAAGTCTATAAACACCAATACAATTATAGAAGAGATTGAAGTAAGATTGAACAACATCGAGCGAACCCGAGTTGAGTACGCACATATTGACAAAAGAATTCATGCGCTTGATACTAGCGAAATATTGGATATGGAATACGAAACCAATTTGTATAAGGCAGAAGTTGGATTAAATCTCGCAGTTATCTACAAAATCGAACTAGCTAACCAAATCAAACTTAAACCAGCTGATGAACCCAAACCATCAAATACCTTTGATACTACTCCGGAACCAGTTATCTCAAGAGAAGCAACCATACCTAACCATCATACGCTCCAAGGGATCTCAAGAGAAGCAACCATACCTAACCATCATACGCTCATCAAGCAATCAGGTGAGAATCAACTAGATGCAGTTTCAACAGGTACCTGTACACAGCAACCTATCATTAAATCAGAAACACCGAAACCTACCTTGAAGCCATGTGCAAATCTAAAACCATTTTTTGAACCAGTTACTAAGCCAATATCTCCTTTAAAACCAAATCCTGAACAAAATAATGTAGAAAGTCACCTAGGCAAAGATCTTAATCACAATGGCATACCAGTGCATCACAGGGAATTAAACACTGTATACACTAAAACATCTAGTGAACAAGAAACCGTCAACGTTAGCTATCATATATCATCTGGTGATGATGAACCAAACCGATCCATTAATCTAATTGAATCAATTAAAACCATGCTATCTATTAATAAAGAATCTTACACTTACATAATTCGTATCGACAACGAAAATCAAATTGAGCAAGGTTATTTTCCAATTACTCCTGTATCACAAAATCATTTGGAAGACACTACAGCAAGGAGAGTACCAATATCAGCCGATGTTAACCAAGTTCAACATGTCACCTACCAGGCTGCTACGCATCGTCTTAATCGTGATGAAGAAAAATTAAACGCTTCCAAATTAACTGCTTATCAACATGATAGTAGCGCAGGTAAAATATTTGAACGTCCGAATCATAACAAACCTTCTTACAATTACGATAGAATTAGTTACCTACATGACGTTCAAGTTGTCAATCTGCGGTTTATCGAAATATATAATAAAGTTAAAGTTCCAACCACAAAATACTTTCCAATGACTATTAAGATGGAATCGAACATAGTAGTAGTCCACAACAAGAGTTTCCCACAATCAACACAAATCAACGAAAATCTCTTCATGACCACCAACAAAAAACCACCGGATAGGATAATAGTATTTTCAAAGACACTGATAACTGAAGAAAGTAACGATACATCAATGCATCTTCAACATTCCATCACAAAAGCTATAACATTATCGCATTGCAATCCACCAATCATGCTACTCCATAGCATTGAACCGAACCAAAGTAATGTTTTCACCGATTTTATTACCAATCCATCAATCCCGAAACATAAATGGGATGAAGCTAGCGCTGGTCAACCATTCTTAATAATTATCTACGAAATTCTGCAAAAGAAATGCCAAAATATTCACCATTGTTCCAGAATATCGCCAAAATGGAAGCACAATCATAAAACCATACCGAATGCAAATTCATCGCAAGTAACCCGATTACTGAAGCAATCCAGGAACAACTACCATTTTCTGCTGAGCTGGGACCACTCATTGAGAGTACTACGTCTACGTCATAGTCGCACCAAAAAAGTAAAATTTATAAATCATCTTCGATCGAGAAACCAATTATGTATACCACTCGAACTGTTTGATTGTATAATCCATTCGGATTCTCATTTTCATTAAACTATCATTTTACCGATTATTCAAAATATGACAAACAGTTAAATATATATCAGTTCCAGTTACCAGTCAAAGCTATAGAATCGTTCAAAATATAACATATGGAATCCACAAAGCATGTCAAATCAACGAAGAAATTCGCGAAACTTCATTAACCGTACGCGCCGTCCAAATCTACCAGATGAAATAATTAATAAATGTCAAAGTTATAATAAGCTAAGATACTCCGATTATTAGCCTACGTGTTACGATTCATTAATATAAAGTTATATCGATGTCAAAACTTTTCATCTTACCTAGAAACGTCTGAACTGTACTAATTCTTAAGAAAACCACTAATCTTTTTTCTACTATCTTATCAACAGATTATATAACAGTTAAATTTATCCCACCAAGCTAGTCACACTGCGGAGGATTGTGAGAGGCTGAGTAATGTGCAAAGTACCTGAGGAGAGTAACCAACATATTGTAATATGAGAGTCGTCACCAAAAAGACATCTTCGGAAACATAAAATGTCCAATTCATAAAGTATGTCTAGTACCCATAAGTTGAATCAACCGATTCAAGGCGGCCGGTATGTTAGCGACTGTACCTAATAGTATATCACCTGGAAACAAATTCTCATCCTGAAACACATTAATCCTGAAACACATCAATCTGAAACACATCACATAAATATTAGTAATTATTAATTATGTATTTACCTTATTATTATATCGAATCATCAATTAGTCACCTAGAAAATTAGATTAAATATTATTAATACCAACTAGATCAAAATCATATGTAATCAATAATATACTTAACATAATTTGACCTTGAACTTGATCTTGTATTTGGTAATCAAAACAAATTATGTTAGGTACATTAACACAGATATTCACATAAAATTACACATTACATTTATTAACACGTATAGATACTTAACTATAAATCACCAGGAATATAATCATTTACCTAAAACAATAATATTAATTTAACATAAATTGAATTTGTATCATATAATTAGTTCTTACCGATTTGTTATTATTTTTGACACTTGTGTATCACACTAATGTAAATTAATTCAAATTGTACTACCACCAATGCAATTCCTATTTATTATAAAGTGCGTTTAATACCTAATATGTAATGTGTAATGCCATCTAGTGGCAATTATCAACTAAGCGATTGATTGCCCTCTATTGTAAAATAGATAAACTTTTTTGTTAACATTTATAAAATAATAATAAAAATTGTTCTCTTTATCATCAACCACCAAACCGACAAGTTGTCTTGTCATTATGTGAAGAATAAAAATTGGAACATTGAAACCGGAGTTTGTGATTATATATTTATTTATTTCAACCAACCAAGTTACCAATACCAAAATTTATTGTAACCTTTTATGAACTGGATGTTCTTTTGTTCGAGGCACCCGGCACTAGTTCATAACATCTCTGTAAACATTCGCCAAAACCATCAACCCAATTTTAGTCAGAAAATATTTTTCTTTTGTTCAATGTTTACCATAATTCCATAAATATAAAACCTAAGAATATTTTTTTAATATTTTTTTTTATTGGTAATGCGATCCATTCGATCTGTTTTGTGGCTCAAGGCTCACTCTGCTCTTCCGCGGTTATGATTTTTACGTCCTTACGTAGGCCTCCCGGCCAACTCGAGAACGTACGGCTAGATGAACGATTTTAAGACCATCTGCACATTGCATGCTCCATGATAGCCTATACTGGCATGGAAGATGGTTCGGCCCATGGGTTTTGCATACCGACAAGGGGTCATATATGTATTACATTTCACCACAGATCGTAATCTGTTGATGAAATTTCACTTTGCATTCTGCCCCTATCGGGGTTCAAACCCAGTACCTCCCGATCCAAACGCCAAAGCTTTAACCACTGAATATGATCGTGGAACAATATCTTTTGCTGGTGGCCCTACAATAAGCCCAAAATAACATCGAAAATAACGCCTAAAATATTCATGTTAACAAAGATTTATGGCTGATAGACAATTGATTTTTTACCAGCACTCAGAGTCTGAAGTTAGTTAGTAAGTAATTGTTTATGGTCAATATACGAGTAATTCGACTAACAACATTTTCGTGATCATTTTATGCGTGTTTGATGAAGAGTAGAAGAAATCCAAAGGCGTTAAATCACAGGATCTTGGAGGCCAATTGACATCAGCCAATCGCGAAATCAAACGTCCAGGAAATTTCTCTTGCAAAAGATCTCGATTTGCTCGTGTTACGTGACTGGTTGCTCCATCCTGCTGGAACCACATATCGTCAAGATCATAATCTTCGATTTTCGTAAAAAAATAATCGGTTAACATGCGGCCATAGCGCTCAGAATTGACGGTAACGGTTCGTCCATGGTTGTTCTAAAAAAAAATACGGCCCAATCACACCACCAGACCACAATGCGCACCAAACAATGACTTTTTCCGGGTGTAATGGCTTCTCTACAATCAATTGTGGATTTTCTGAGCCCCAAATTCTACAGTTTTGCTTATTAACGTATCCACCAAGCGAAAAATGAGCTTCATCACTGAAGAAAATTTTGTTCGAAAAATCAGCATCGACGGCCTGTTTTTCTGTTAATAATTTTAACGCGTTGGTCGATGTCGGTATACAGATTTCTACTTTATCAACCTCGAATTGGATAACCCTGTATTTTCATATGTGTATGTCATGAAAAAATTAAAAAAAATCATTATTTTTCATGAAAATTTAATGAAGAAATAATTACAAATAAAACAAAATGTAATTTAAATTAAATTACAATGTTTATTTCGTTTCAATAAAAATGTATAATACTTACTTTCAAAGTTAAGATTGTACAGTGATTTACATAATGGGCAGTCAATAGTACAAAACTATATTGTGATGAAATAAGGTGAAACACATCGTTGCATAAAGAACGTTTAACTCGTATATTTCCCTTGTAAATTATTTCTTTTGAACTTACGTCACACTATTAACATCACGGTAATTAGATAATAAACTAGTTTACCTGTGACTGAATAATCACGTGATTACATTTTATTGAATTTTTGCTCAATAAATGATTAAGAAGAATTTTTAAGATATAAATTTGATGCACTTTTATCAAAAATAATGTAAATTCATATACGCCATTAAGAATTTAATAAGAAATGTACAAAAGGATAATAAAATATGAATTTACATGCGTAGAATCTCTACAAAAACAACATTCTTTGTTGTTGCGCCGGTCCCGATCAACTGATTGATCGCTTGTTTCAACCATAAACACCTTGAGTCCGTCAAATGAGCGGCATCGTGAAAAGGCCACATACAGTTGACCGTGTGTAAAA
>OW052220.1:148648546-148966046 GCA_932526605.1 Nephrotoma flavescens
CCTTCTTAATATCGATCTACATAATTTTGTATTGATGCGCTGTAAAATCTCCTTAAGAAAATCATTTGGAAACCTATAAAATCGTCGATAAGATGGTGTGGTTTACGATTAACTGTCCTCACGATAAACTGGTCTAACGTAAAACGGGTCTTGCCTTTAAGTGGTATTACGAATAACTCGTCTTATAATTGACTCTTACGATTCACTGTGTTACAACTTAGTGTTTATATAGATACGATGTGACCATACGGTTAAATGTCCTTACGATTAACTGATCTATCGCTCAATGGTTTATATGATGATGTGACTATACGGTTAAATATTTACGATGATGTGGTCTACAATAAAATGTTTACGACATTACGAATCATATTTTAATTTCTATCGGATATGAAGTTTGTAACAAAAACCAAAATCAAGAAAAACTCATCCATACATAGTTTGTTAAAAAAGTATGTCACAAGAAATTATCAAAACACCAGAAATAGTTTAGATACTAAATAAGTATAACAAGGAATTGTTCAAAATGTAATGGTAGTGTTGCTAAAAAGGATTTCCCAAGCTCACTGGTTCTATACGCCACATCCTCAACACAATTCAAAGAGCAGGTCAACATTTATTCAGTAAATCATTACAATATTCGAAATATTTCTCTATTCACACATCAACAAAAACTTTCAGATCATTGCATACCGTTGATAATGTCATTGGTAAGGAAATCTTTTAAGCTAACTGGCCATATACGTTGCAACGCTGGAACAATTCTTTAAACTAGCGAATATTTAATTCAGTAAATCAAAACAGCATTCGAAATTTTCTTTGTTCACACTCATTAAAAAAAATGAGTGAGTCCATTAGTACTCTCAAGGAGATGTGTAAACATGGCGTGTGTATAGTACGTGGGTACAGTTTACTTTGAAGGAAGAAGGAATGCAATTTTACTAACCAGAGTTTTTCATTTGTTTATTATCGTTAAATTGGTCTATTACTCTTTCGGTATAATCGACGCAATTGGATTTTGGTAGCTAAAATAAGATATATTATATACTGTCGACTCTAACTTTAAAAATTTTCATTGAAAAACTGCACAATATGGTCGTCCCATATCTAGTAGTAAATATATTTCGATCTGAGTTCATGTGCAAATCGAATTCGTCTCGCAGGAAGTTTATAAGCGGTTCAGCTTGAGGAACAGCAACATTAATATTGAAATCCCCGCTCATAATCACCGGCAAAAGATGATAGTCTCCTTGGAGAATTTTTGAAATTCTTTAGGATATGGGGCAAGGACGAAATGTATGAACTTCATTATGTCTTCGAAAGATTTATTCGGCGAGGTTAATACAACTACAGAAAGCATCTTATTCCCATTGAGAAGCTGAAGTTCAGCCGTATATATATCATCAATGAGTTGTGTTGTTACGCTCATACCAATTGTTTGTCCAACGATGATTTCTTTATGCGAGGTGACTGTATGGTATGAGTATTCTATTTGAATTTTTATATATTGTTACTCCGGCAGCTCACTCACCGTCTCTCTTGAACTGAACGCAGATCTGGAAAAGCAAGAAAATTGATCATCCTTGCGTGACTGTGTCAGTTAGGTCGAGGTGATGTGTATGACCTAAGACAGTTTAATGTTAAAAACCAGACGTCATTATTATCTCGTACAAAATTCGCCATTACAACGGATAAAGCGGATTTGTGGTGAGGCGCAATAGCTAATTTTGAAGAAGACCCATTGAGGTCCCATTTTTACGTCCATGGTAGACGACATGATCATCGATAGCCGACGTGATGAACAGTCCTTCGAGACTCGTTACTCGTGCTAAAGCAATATACACAATTTGTTAACTGTGTCTTTTATCGTAAGAGTATATACTGACTATCTCGTTGTAGGTACCACCGTATGATGCATGAATTGTGGTGGCACATGAAGGTACGACGCTTTACAGTAATTGTTGTTTATGCATAACATTAATTGTTGTTTCGATTAATAGTTGAGCTTTTTCTAGAAATGGGCACCAAACATCGGTCGATATTCGTTTTCTGCGCCCATCCAGCTTCAAGCCACCCGACCCTCTTGCCAACTTGTGAATTTGAACCGAAATCCATCCAGAGTCGTTTGACATTTTTTACTGTCGACGTTTTCATCGTTCTCGTTCTCCTGGTTAGGATGCCTATGCATTCGATATACTTTAGACAGCCCATAGTTCCATTCGCCAGTCCATTTGTTACGTCAATATTGGTTTTGAAAAAGTACGGCAAATTATTTGTGTCCACTATGCTCATTTTATGGATCTTTTGACGGAATTGCTACTCCGGCAGCCCACTGACCATCTCTATTGAACTGAAAAGAGCATTCAAACGTAGGACAAGTTCGTCATTGCGCAGCCAGGTCTCGAAAACCAAATGAATTTAGCATACCTGCGTGACTGTGACCTGAGACTCTGGCAGTTCAATGTGAAAAATGAGATGTCATTATAACCTATTCAGTAGAAGACATGATCATTGATAGCCGACGTGATGAACAGCGCCTAGAGACTCGTCACTCGTGATAAAGCAATATACAGCAGTTGTTGACTGTGTTTTTAATCGTATGAGTATGCAATTTCGTAATCGTAATTCGTATTTCGTATCGTAATTTTTTTTTTTGATTTTTCTGATCGATGGAAATGTCGATGGTTTCTATTTCATTCATTAAATTAATTTTTTCATTTTCCCTACTATTATACATATACATAAAAGCATGCCATGTATAGTAAAAATTGTTTTTGTTGAGTTTCTTGCTTTTTTTCAAACGAAGTAGGTATACGTCATTTCCGTTCGTTTCATTTACAAGTTTACTCTAATACAAAAAATTTTGGTAGGCGCGCGTAAAGATGTTTACACATCAAAAACCTTTCTGATCATCACATCCAAATGATGCCATTGCCGTTAGAAAGGATATTTCTTAAGTAACTGCCTGTATTCGCCACGTCCTTGGAACAATTCTTTGAGCGGACCATTATTTATTTCAGTAGATCCAAAAAATCTCGAAAGTATTTTTTGTTTACACTCATCAACAAAAGTTCTCTGGTCAATGCATTCTTATATTGGTAGAGTCATTAGAAGGGCATTTACTAAACTAACGACCATATACACCACATTCAAGGGTCAATTCTGTGAGCTGGTCAATATGGTTTTCAGTGAATCAAAACAATATTCTAAAGTTTCTCTGTTCACACACATCAACAAGGGCTTTCTGATCATCGCATCCATATGTTGGTAGTGTCGTTGGAAAGTGTATTTTTTTCTAGCTGGCCATATATTCCACATCCTCGAAACAATTCTGTGAGCTGGCCAATATTTTTTTTAAGTTTTGATCCAAAAATATATGTTTCTCCGGAATAGAAAAATCTTTCATTTACAACTATTCCATGTTTATAGTTATTTCAGTATCTTAACTTTTTACGGTTAATTATTTTTTAGCAAGTGTAATATTTTGTTAGTTTAACAAATCTTTTGTATGCATGTGTTTTGTTGATTTTTATTTTTGTTGGAAACTTTATATCCGCAATTTCTAGGTTGTTCACGGATCAAAAAGTTCAAAGGTAAACATATTGTAACTCGCAGGGGAATTTTTATATGGAAAAAATAAAGGAGAAGTATTTAAAGACTGCGGTCCAATTCGTGTCTTATTTTGTTTAGACTGACTTATTTGAAAGTCTACAAAAAGCCTGCTGTCAAATAGACTTCTTGGAAACTTGTTAGAATTAGTTTGATGAATTACCAGTTTGGGTGCAAGCCTTGCATAAAAGTTTAATATGTTTACAATAAGCCTAGCCGACAGCAGACTACTTGTAGACTTTCAAATAAGTCGGTCTCCACAAAATAAGTCACGAATTGAACCGCAGTCAATTGTTTTGAATAGTTTGGCTTACTGATCAAAATTTATAAATCTTTACTCGCACTCATGCATTTAAATTTATTCAATTTTTCGTGAAAGATCAGTTTTTATGTTAATTTTCTTATTAATAAAATGTGTGTTTAGTTCTAACCAGAAAGTTTTTATTTTGCATAAGCTAATTCTCAACATTATTTATAAGACAAAGAACAGGGAAATTTCGACTTCAGAGATATGCGCAAATACCGATGCGCTCTTAAGCAGCAGAACGATTTTATCTAAGTTCTAACACTGTTTCGTTGTAACGACGAATAAAAATAAATAACATAAATTCTTCTTTGACATATTTTTATTTTATTAAGCAAATTAAACAAATTAACTTTCGCCAACAACTCCCAAACTAATGGGTTTCAAGGTAATTCAACACCGAACAATTTTCATTTCGAAAACTGCCCCCTATCTTGCACCGTTTTCGAGAAAGCCTGAGACAACTCACCCTGTATAACCACTCGTAAAAACTAAGTATCGGAATATTTTAGAAATACAAACTCATGTGAAATAAAATTGTATATTAATACCAACAGTAGGATATTTTAATTTGCTCTCATTGGTATTTTGAATCACTCGAGCGATAGTTTGCGTACTTGATTGATACACACTGTACTATTTAACTTTGGGTATTTATTGCAAAGAAAACTTTACGAAAATGAACAATGAGTGTAAAAAAATGATACTTGTCTTAAGCGCTACAGACAAATTTATTTAAATAAATATCATGATTAGCTTGTAAAACTCATAGCCGCAACAATTTTCAAATTAAAATTTACCGGTACAAGAAAGCATTGTGATGGTAATTTAACTTTACCTACTTTCGACGATTTTCTGAACAAAAATAAAAATAGCAAACAAAATTAAAATTTTCAGATGTATCTTATCGATGATGTATATTTAATTATTTTAATTGAAAAATATATAACAGAAAAACATATTTATTTAAATTGCTGGAACTCGTTATCTTAAAAAAATTAAAATTTATGAAAACTAAAATAATTAGTGGAAGGTACAGAAAGGGGTACATTTATTTTAATTTTCCATAATTAATTATCTTTCACAAGAATTATATCTATGGTAAAAGAAACCCGTAAACAAATAATACCTAAATGTGTATAAAATGAGTAGTGGATGGAGGAATAAATAAATGCATCAAAGCATAGAAGAATATATGTATATATATATATATATATATACAGTGAAATCCCGATATAACAAACAGTCAAGGGACCGCTACTAAAGTTTGTTATAAACGGATGTATTTTATAGCGAGATTTCGGTTATAACAAGCACTGTGTTTTATAACCGAATAGTGGCCTGTTTAGGTATAACAAACTCTGTGTTCTATAACCGAATTTTTGTAAGGTTGAAGTTTTAATCTGGAAACGTAACAACAACAATTAAAAATGTAAATACAACATTCATTAGTAATATGTAATTGCTTTTATGTTAAAATAAGGGCTATAACAACGAGTTCCATTGAAACTGATAAGTTAGGCCTCTATTCTCTTAGTCGTATCACTTCATGCGACGTAACTATGGGTCTTCTTGGTTATTAGATTTTAAAATCAACATTTACCAAATAATTTTGAACGAAACTCACAGTAAATGTTAATTTTTTTAAAACTTATTTGGCTATTTTAGTTTGAAAAAAATCCTATTTATTCATCAAAAGCATCAAATTTATTCATCATCAGTTGCATCAAAATTTGAAGTGTAGAAATTGTCGTTTGAAGTGATATCAGTCGCAAGGAAATATTTATAAAGCAGCATACTAAGATTTAAAAAACAGCCTCAACAAGTTTTGTAAAGAATGATTTTGTAAGTTTCGATTTAATAATCTAGTAACCAAAAAGATGAGTAGTCACGTCGCATGAAGTGAGGCGACTAAGGTCGGCCACACACGTACAGTTTTAACTGTCATTTTTAACTGTGTAGTTCTAACTGTCTGCTTTAACTGTGAACTGAGATGCACACTCACGTTCAGTCTAATCCTTCAGTTATTATAATGGATTTGCGGAATGATTTGGCTGCTCTCGGTGTATGGAATTTCGGCACAAAACTGAGAACTGTGCAGTTAAACCCCCACACACGTTCAGTTCAGTTAATCGTTTCAGTTTAAAATATAAAAATTTTAAATTTCTCAGTTAAACTGTACAGTTGAGTTTAACTGAACTGAAATACCCACACACGTACAGTTTTAGCTGACAGTTTTAAGTGTCTAGAGTTAAAACTTTCAGTTGAAACTGTACGTGTGTGGCTTACCTAAGAGAATAGGAGTGTTAAGATTCTTTCAAATAAGAAGTATTTTTTTCTAGACCAATTTTTTCTGGACTAAAACATCAATCGACTTTTTCGTATGCAGGAATTCGGTTGGAAAATGTGGTGTGCCATTGTCTATAATAAACCGTATTTTACGATTGTGTTTTAAATTTTTTATCTAAAGTAGAAATGTTTTTATTCTACTCTGTCGAAACCATGCATGTTTTTGTGTTAGCAGCATAGAGAAGTAGAATCGCTTTTACATTTTTAAAAACACGTGGTTTTGCTGATTTTACAATAAAAAGTACTGGTAACGTTTCTGAACCATTTGAGCTTGCCCTCCAAAAAAATCATACGATCTTTGTTCAATTTTCCTCCACGACAAGGTTTGTTTTTAAAAGCTATCGTTGCAGAGCAAGCATTAATTTGTAGAAATAATTGGTTTCGTCTAAATTGGACAGTCTCGAGGTGGTTATGAGCCTAAATTCGCCTAATCGCGTTTTTTGAAACGATCTAGCCACCCGTTCTGGCGCTAAAATCATTTAATTTCATTTTATTACCCAATTGTTGAGCCTTTTCTTTAAATATCGCACCACTAATACAAACTCCAGCATGTCTCATAATTTTTATCCATATAAATAATGCCTTATATAAATCTGGAAGAAGTTCTGGAATATGACCACCTGGAACGGAACTCAGCCATTTTTTAACCGATTATGAAGGGGTGTGAAGTACGTTTGATAAAAATTGGATTTTAAAATGATTTTTTGAAGTTTCTGAAACATGGATACCTTTTACGGAACTCGGCCTTTCTTTAGCCGATTAATATGGGATTGGGTATATTGGATGGAAATACGATTCCGAAATCATTTTGAAAAATGTTATATAATAAGGATACCTGTGATGGAATTCGGGCATTTCTTAACCATATGTTGGTTGGGCGGAAGTCGATGATGAATTGCTGTACTCGTCAGTGGATGAGAAAGCCGAATCCTAATTTTCCTCCGCCACCTCCATGCAGTCAAGCAATTAGTAAAGAACTAAATATTGATCACAAAACAGTTTTAAACCATTTGAAAATGTATGGATACAAAAAAAAAGCTTGACGTTTGGGTACCACATGAATTAACAGTTAAAAATTTAAAATTTGATCAAATTTAAAATTTAAATTTTTATTTTTTAAAGCGAATGATTACTGGTGATGAAAAGTGGATAAGATACGACAACGTTGTGCGTCCTGTACGAAACGAGGTGAAGCTTTCCAAACGATATTAAAGCCAGGATTGACGCCAAGAAAGGTACTGTTGTGTGTTCGGTGGGATTGGAGAGGAATTGTGTATTATGAAGTGCTGTCACTGAGCCCAACGATTGATTCAAATCTTTACTGTCAGCAACTAACACGTTTAAGACAAGCAATTCAGTTAAAACGTCCACAAAGGATCAGCAGGAAGGGCGTTGTATTCCATCATGATAACGCTGAGATAGCTTGGCTGGAAAGTGTTGATGCACCCACTATATAGTCGTGACCTTGCACCATGGCACTACCATTTGTTCCGGTTCATGCAAAGAACCATCTTAATGGTTTTATATTAAATTCAAAAGAGGCCTGCGAAAATGAGTTGTCTAGATTTTTCGCCTGTAAACCACAGAAATTCTACAGTGATGGGATCATGGCTCTACAGTGATGGGATGGGATCAAGATTGCATAGTGATGGGATCACAGCTCTGAATGGCAAAAGGTCATCAAAATGGCACATATTTGGTTTAATAAAGTTCAATTGAAATAAGAAAATTCTTTGTTTCAATGTCACCCAAAAAAGACAACGTACTATTTCCCCTACATATTATTTTTAATAATTAGGAAAAAAAATCCTATTTCCTAAATGGACCAGAATCGACCCACAGGGGTTACAACGATGTTGTAACATCACTTTCCATTCTTTTTCAAAAGTAGGTACATACTTATGTATTTCTCTCAATTGTTTTAAGTATAAAATTGTACACTAGCTATGTACAATTTCGCTTTTTCACTTATGCGTTGCCTACTGCTATCTCGGCATACTCGAGTAAATTTGTGTACTATGTACTCCTTTTCCTCATTTCGATAAACGTAATCGTTCGATATCAAGATTGTTGAATTAAAGTAGAAATAGAGCGATGTTTTATTCGAGTAAGGTTAGGTCGCAATAAAAGCTTCATAATTGATACTGCGACTTCATAGTGCAACTTTTTGTTCTTGAAACAAAGGATACAAATATGCACATCAAAAACGAATAGAAAGTGATGTTATAACATCCCACCCCAGAGACGAACTACATTTGATTTTAGATAATATACGTACAATGTACATACATGTGAAATTCAAAGCAATCCTGACTGTTTGTTATATCAGGATTATTTCACACTGAAACGAACGAAAAAACTTAAAAAAGTGATTGTTATAGTGGTATAACCGAAGTTTTTTATACCCGAAGTTCATATCATAGATTATGTACTGAAAAATCAAGGGACCAGTCGTTTTGGGTGTTATAAGCGAATGTTTGTTATAAACGGTGTTTGTTATAGCGGGATTTCACGTATATATATATATATATATATATATATATATATATATATATATATATATATATATATATATATATATATATATATATATATATACCCAAGTAACAATTTGGAGTTGTCAAAACGTTGTACCATCTAAAATTTACAGCACTTTAGTTATAATAACTTCTTAAAATAATAACAAAAAACATGAATTTGGTGTTTTGCCAACGTAATGCCAGCAAAAATGGTAATTGTCATTTGCCTGCCGATATGTTATAGCAACGTCAAACAGTAAACTAGTTATAAATGGTAAATTACTTTCAAGGCATCTTTTTGGTTAATTTAATGACTTAGGTTCCCAAATAGCAAAAACGTTATATTTGCAATTTTGCTGTACTTAACACAAAATGGTTACATAAGAAAAAGTAATGCCATAACAGCAAATATGTTTTAGATGCAATTTCTCTGGTTAGAAAGCAATATAGTTGGCTAAGGGAATTAGTTTCAAATTAGCAAAAAAAGTCAGAAATAACTAACGAGCTATTATTTTGAACATTATTGTAACAATAATAATTTGTGTGAAAATTATAGCAAAAATCATTTTTTTATAATTGTCATTTTATTTATGTTTTCTTTATTCATACTTCAATAATAAATGTCACTAATATTTTATGAAATATTGACAGGGAGAAATATGATTTTTCTTACGATTTGCTATCGTAAAAATAGTGTGGGAAACAAATTTTATCGACCAGTTTGTAAAAATAGCTCAGAAAAGAAAAACGCGACCTAAAAATATTTGATATTAAAAATAAAATCAAAATCAAAAATTATTTTGAAAAATTTATTTTTGCTGAAAATAAGTCTGAATCTGTTAAAAAGCATCTAGTAACTACCCAAAGACATGAAATTGGTGTTTTTTTCCAATATTTTCATGTGATAAACTGGGTTTTGTGGAAGTTTTTTAACTAGATAAATGATGCAGCCATTTTTATGCACAGAAATACAAAATTAAAAAATGGCTTTACTATATATTACATCTAAATATCTTTTCACATAACGATTTTAGTTATTTATGGTAAATTTAATATTATTACAGCTAAAGTGTATTAAGGATTTACAAAAAAGTGGCCCAAATATAGTAAACGTATTAAATAACTAATCAGCTTCTAGACGAGGAAATCGGTAATCATACCGCATTTGCTTTGTGCTAAGCGTTTTATAGCTGTCGGACCTCGCATAGAATAATTATTTACCTTAACCCTATATCAGCCATTTGTTGTGACTGTAAAGAGAAATTTCAATGTAGGAAAATAGAAAATTAGGTCTAAAATTGTCGTAGGTATTACTAATACTATGGGTACGAAAATATCACAAATTGTGTGATTTAATAATTATGAACTTAATAATAACAATAATAAAAAATCATGATGACATTTTCAATTAATTTAATTAAACTTATATACTGCTTATTAATTTAATTAAATTTACAATTCATGACTTTAATTAAACAACAACTAAACAAGACGGCATTTTGCAGCTAAGTTTAAATTTTATTTGTACATAATTTACAATTTAAACATTATGAATAATGTAAAATTTTAAATTCAGAGGATTATTTGAGTCAATATTAAAAGTGAAACAACAAAAGCGACCTGATCATCCGAAAAAGGGTTAAATATTGCAATCTAGTTCCATTAAAATGGTTATTTATAAATTATACATATAATATATAAATTGTAACCTCAAAAATTCAAATTTCGTCTCTATTTTCCGCCAAATTTATTTACATTTTATTTATGCGCGTGAGCTGTCAAGTTTTCATTAACATTTTGAAACAACTGTACCTCCTGGAGGGTTAACAACATTGTTGTAGTTATAGAATTTGCTGTGTATTAAACAGTTTAGTTGTTTGTTAAACCATTTTGCTTTGAGTTAAGCAGTTTTCCTTTATTAACCGTAGTTTTGCTGTTTGGTAAGTAATTTTGCTTTAAGTTAAACAATTTTTCTTGGAGCTAAGCAGTTTCTCTCTTACCACATCTAGCTTACTCCTATATATTTCGCGGTGTGTTAAGCAATTTCGCTGTTTGGTAAGTAATTTTACTTTGAGCTAAGCAATTTCGTTTTTTTAACCATATTTAGTTAACTAATGCAAATTTCATTGCGTGTAAGCAGTTTCGCTATTTGGCAAATAATTTTGATTTGAGATAAGCAGTTTTTCTTTTATAAATTTGGCATACCACTGTACAATACAACTGCATTTCTGAAAGTTTTTACTCGAAATTATTTTCAGATTGACGCAATAATTACAAACTCAGTACATTTTATCTTTGATTATGATAACTATTTACTATGAAATTATATTTTATACATTATAGGAATACTATTTAATAGTTTTGTTATGATTTTTGGGTTTTCTGTGTTCTCGAAACAATAGGCAAAAAAGAATTGTTTGTGTGAGAGCAAGATAATGGTGTTGTTCATTATCCACCGGACACCCACAGAATTCCTACCCTTGAGGGTTGTAGGACAAATAACCCGATAGTTCATGGTGCTCAGAACCAGCACGCTTGCTCACCAAATATTCCGAGTATCAGCTGTACAGGGAGGAGGAGGAGCTACTGGAGCTATCGTTTGGAGCTACTTTCAAAGAAGGCCGCTTCCGAAATAATTCCTTTTTCCAAAAGTGGTTGTAATCCCTCTACAAAACGTTTCAAATAATTTTAAACCATTAGTACTAAATTATCAATTTCATGTATTGGGATTCCATCAATATTTATATTTAGACTGATTGACATTGGGCTGTCTAAGGATGTAAAATATAATTCTAAGCAATTTTTCTCTCCTGGACGCTAATAAGATCCGCCATCCAAAGAATAGATATTGTCGATTTTCTGTAGTGTTCTTAAGTTAAGCAGCTTAACTAGTTAAGCACTGTTTAGTTGGCAATTGTTTATTTTGTTAAAGAGTAGTTATAAATAGATAAAAGCTCTTTTAATTCTGTTTGTGTTATATTAAAAAGTATCGCTCATCTCCTTATTTTTTGCACAAAATCTTCTTCTTCGTCCTCTTCGTCTTCGCTGTCATTTAAAAAAAGTAGTATGTATTCGGATTTAATTTCATCACTATTATAACATTTAGAATCTGACATAGTTTGTGATTGAGATAATGTACGCTGAGATGGTTCAAATGAAATACGATGTTCTGCAGCAGCAGTTAAATTGTCATACTACTTGATCTGAAAATACGTTTATATTGTTTATTACAGACATGTAAGAGTCCAGTACCAATTTAAATTAATTACAAGGTTTATTTCGATCAGTAACTTATGTGGTGGCGTATGTAGTGATGTTATTGCTGTTGGTTCTCTGAAGCTACATTAACAGGAACCAAAGCATCAGATGTAAAAGGAACAACTTTAATATTACATTAGCGGAAAAATAGTATATTTCAGGGGTTTTGTATTGCACGCCTTTAATGCTATAGTAGCTAAAAATAAAATGCAAGTTTAATGTTACACTGGCAAAGAAAAAATTAAGAAGACCGACATACTAGCTACTTTTTTCATTTGGTTGTTTGTGGTTTTTACTTTTCTATAAACTGTGGTGTTGGCTTTACATTTTTTGAATGTTCTAAAATAAGTATGTAAATCTTTCTTCGCCATTATATTCACCAATTATAACACACTCACAACACCTTATTTGATTGTATACCATAAATGTCAAACCTAGATTATTATAGAGGTCGTATTTGTTTGGTTGACTAGCGCAGCAAAAATGCTGTCCTCCCGACATTTTTCCTTGCGGCATATAACAATAACCCTTCTACAATGCCTTTATACCTACTTATCTCACCGCTGCAAAGTTGCTTTCGTCCCGATTTTTTTGCTTTATGGTGTGTAACAAAATCGCTGCTGCAATGTCTTATAAACCTACTTAAGCTAATTAGCTATTTTTTTTACTGCAACAACGTTCTCAAAAGTTATTAAATATCTATCTACCATTTATAACTAATTTGTGTAATTTTTCGGATTTCACGACGTTGTAAGAGCCCTGATTTTGCTGTCTAGGACAATTTACCTATCCAATTGTTACTTGGGTATATATATATATATATATATATATATATATATATATATATATATATATATATATATATATATATATATATATATATATATATATATATATATATATATATTCCTCGATATATATATTCCTCGATGATCAAAGCTTATTTATTTTAGTAGTAATACTAGCTCTGTCTGATATATGTTTTGACCCATAGCATTTTTTCTTTCCAAATTCATCTACTTTCGACCACCGTTAATGTAAACTTTGGCAATAAAGAATTTAAAAACAAAACTGAAATATTTACCTAACATTTAACACTTTACCTAACAACTTTATTTTGGTAAAAAACCAATACAAAAATAAAATAAAGTGAGACCTATATTTCATTTCAATGAAATATAGGTCTCACTTTATAATAATATATAATAATAAAAAATTTGAAATGTCTTGGCTGCTAGAACAGATTTGATTCGGTCCGACATTGAAAATACTAACTTCTTACAAAAATCTGACCGGACAAGTGGTGCAGTGGCTAAAACTTCGGCACTTGGACTACTCGGGGATGTTAATAAACACAACTAAAACCCTCTGATGGAGTGCAGAATTCAGTGCCGACCTACCGTCCACGTCAATGTACAGGTTGACATGGAGCTTGCAATGTGCAGGTGGTATACTGTAGTTGTGTGAGTAAATGAATGGGTTAATGATGTGGCGTGAATGCGTGGTATAACAATAGGCCAAAATTAGCCTAACCGTCAACCACTGAAATCTCCTGCAATTTAAATTTTAACTGTGGAACAGTTTTGGTACAATTATTCCCCGTTTTTTTCATTACGACAAATAATGTTCAATTGGTGACCAATTCGGACTACTAGACGAAGGCCAATCCAGGGGCGGAATCATGAAATACGACCGGAAAATTTTAACGGATTTAAAAATATTTTCAAACTTATTAGATTAAAAGTATTCAAATTTACCATGATGGCTGCAGACTGATGTATAAATGCAACTTCTATAATATTTGAAGAGCAATGGGTAATCTGCTACAAGATTTTCGAAATTCATTTTTTACCGGTACAACATTTCCGTTTAAAACTGCTCGATTATGTAATAGTTGTCGAATACAATTTTTAGGTTAAACTTTCATTTATTTGTGTTTTCGCAGAAAATATCTACGCCAACTTTGACCATTTTTCGAATTTTTTTGTGTTTGCCCATTGAAATATTTACTAACAATTCATTTTTCCGGTCGGATTTGAAGATCTTGCCCCTGTATACATCAAAATAATTATATATTTCCGGAATTTTTAGTTTTAAAATACAAAAGACTTCAATGCCATCTCATAAAATGAAACGGCGACGAACCTGGGGCGAGAAAAATGAATTTCGAAAATCTTGTAGGAGACTAGCCATTGCTCTTAAAACATTATAGAAGTTGCATTTATACATCAGTTCGCATCCATCATGGTAAATTTGAATACTTCTACTCTAATAAATTTGAAAATATTTTTAAATCCGTTTAAATTTTTCCGGTCGTATTTCATGATACCGCCCCAGTACTCCATTTTTTCGTTTAGACCATTGGTAGATTTTTCGACATATGACATGGAGCGACTAGAATAGCAGATAACACATGATTTTCCAAAATGTTTATATACTTTCCAGTATTAAGCTGGAAACTTCGGCAAGGTAATCAAAACAAAATGTTACATTTTTTTCTTTTAAATATATTTCGAGATTCTCCAATAGAGACCTCAAAGTGAGACTCATCACTCCAAATTATTTGAACCAACTCTCGCAGGATCTGCGTTTTTCGTTCGTTAGCTCAATCCTTTCTTCGTTTCTTTTGTTTTTCAGTCAGTACGATTTTTATTTTGCCTGGATCTTTTCAGTTGAACTTTCATATTTTAAAACAAACCATGCGTGCAACCACCTTATTAAAACCAAATCCTAGTTTCTTCAGTCTTCTGTGTGGCAACTGAAACTGGCCTGCCAAGAATATCTGGTTATGTGTTACAGAGTTGTTCACAAGTATCACGGCTATTTTCCCCAAATATTCGCTCGAAGGATCGACAATCGTGTAGAGAAATTTACGATTTCTTGTGTTATTTTTTTACAAAATAAAGTAGTGTTTTGCTGTAAAATGTTAACTGAATATTGTAGCTTTCTGTTAAAAATACTGCATTGCCAAAGTTTACATTATTAGTGGTCGAAAAATAGTTGGATCTAAAAAAAACATTAAAAAATTGTCTATGGCCAAGACATATGAGATAGGACTCTTACATATGTACATCATACAGTATCAACAAAACATATACAAAATATGGACCACTATTTTCGGGTAAACCTGAAAATTAAAAATAATATTACAAAAGTTTCAGTTATGGTTTATCTTCTACGAAATATTCGACCGTATTATTAAATCTGAATAGCCACTGCAATCAATCTCCATTGCGAATTTATTTGAATTTTCTTATGGGCGAGAAACATAGCAGTGCCTTCAAAAGTAAATTGTAGATGATTTTTATTAAGTATGATATATTAAATAACCCGAATTAATAAAAATTTACAATAATAACTGTAATACATTTGAGACCATGTAAAGATGGTCGTAGACGAAAATGAACTACTCGAGGAAATAGTAACATCGCACGATCTTTCAAAAGAGACTCTTTTGTGTTCTCAACACATTAAAAATTCTAGGATTGTCGAACACCGATCATACACTAACAAGTTAAGTGGTTGAATCTATATTCGTTTAGCGGAAACGAAACCAACAAAAGATGGCGCTTGCAGTTTAAACGTATATTTGGCATTGGGGATGTTTAAATGGAAGAACGATGAATCTTAAATAGATTTAGATTTTGGCGACGAAATCTTTTGCGTGTGACCCAATAAATATGGTTTAATTTGAAATAGTATATAAATCCCTGAAAATTTGGAGCCGGATTGGATATAATGGTTTAGGGAGATTTTTCAGTTTACAGAATGGCGGTTTCGACAAGATAACGAAACTTTCGAAAATTTATGGGACAACTTAAGCAACAAAAGCCACAAAATCGTCAGAAATAAATAAGATTTAGTTCAATGGATCTACCATTCCCTAGTGGCGACTGTCTTAATATCTTTGCCCTATCTGCAGCACAGGTGGATTGACTGGTATATATGAAACTTCATATTTAAGATTTTTTCATTAATTGTGAGGTCCCAACGAAATTATCGGAAATCGCCCAACCGGAAGTAGTAGGGCTTAAATAAAATTTTCGCAATTTACAAGCACTCATGGTAAAAATGTCAGGTATTAGCTACAAGATAAATATCCCTTCATTATTTTAATTAAACTGAAGTGAACACACAGAATTATTTCAATTTTTAGTTTTATTACGTGTATTGTTTGTTTCCGCTCGTATATTGCGATTTTCGAAACTTCATCAAATTTTACTGAGCATATGGCGAAAACGTTTTTTCCCGGATAAAGGCATATCTGAATCTTTTTGTTTTCGTCGATGTAATAATAAACACGCCAAAGCCAATAGAAACTGCATCGTTAAGTTATTAATTTGTTTATTTTGAAACATTTAATTTATGAACTAAACATTTGATTACACAATATAATTATTTTAGATTGCTCCGTAAGTCAGATATTCAACAAACATTAAATTTGATGAACCAATTGAACACTTAGTCCTGTCGTATGACTTGTGACACCGTTTTATTATGTTAGATTATTAAATAATTATATTTTATTGAGAAAAGCCGACCACTATGGCTTGAAATGTATAGACAATGTAATAACACATAAGACATTAAAACGCCCAGTCGTAACTTTTTGTCACCACCAGGAATCGAACCCGGGACCGCTGAATCACAGAGCAAGTGTTTTACTTACTTTGCTATCCAAGGGCGACTTGATTTACATACTAACAAGGTTCAATTGGTTGATGATTTACATACTAGAATGTTCAAGGGAAAAACGGTATTACCGTAAAAAATAAATATACACAAAATACACTAAAAGAAACTAGAATAAACTGGGAAGATATCATGATAATTCTGGCGGCCAAGTGGTTGTAATGGCAGGGCATAAGTACTGGTTTCGCTTCTTGTGCAGGATTTGTTGCAACTACAGAAAGTGCTCACACTATTTACTTTTTTCTCAAGACATTTGCATTATATAAATGCAATGTGCACCAACTCCCGGGTTTGTACATCAACAGGAGATCAACGGCCTATTTTTATATCCTACCCGTAAGAAGGAGATATGGTAAAATTAATTAATGGTCTGATTGGTACATTTTCTTTGTGTAGTTTTGAAACTATTTTGAAGATTGGTGTATTTGTTAGTTATACCTTTGATTTCTTTATGATATGCTTTCGTTTGATCATCACCACGTTTAAGTTCGGCAACCCATTTTCAAAAAAAATATATGTATTTACACTTAATAAACACATTTTATTTAACAATTATTTTTATATTTCGCAAAAAATTAGATTTTTCAATATTTTAATTAAAAAATTGGTTCAAAAAGTTTAAAAAATCGCATGTGTTAAAAATTTATTGTTACTATACAAACTACTCTTAGTTTGAGTATGTACCTATAAATAAGGTTATAAAAAATCTGTAAAAACGTTTTACCATAAATCCTTATTTAGATAAAATGACCGCACAGAATAAAAGTGTTTCGATATTGTCTGGCTATTCCAAAAATTAATTAGCTTTTAAAATTATGTTTTGAGCCTTTTAGTGCAAAATACAAAAGAAAATTGGAAACTGAAATGTTTCCCTAATTGTATAATACAAACATTTTCTTTGAAAATTGTCAGTTAGTTAAAAAGAACGTAATTAAAACTTAATTTCATAAAATAACTTCGTATGTACGACAATTATCAAGCTTAGCATAACCGATTAAATAAAACAAAACTTTTTTACTTTGCTTGTTTGCAAAAGGCAACTGTCAAAACGAAAAATGAAAAGAAGAAAGAAATTAGATTAAAATTGTTTAGATACATTCAAATTTGTTGATGTTAAACAATTATTAGATTCCGGCTGGAATGGTATACATAAATCAAATTTTTTTTTGATGAGTTATTTTGATACATAAAAGTTACACAAGTTATTTTGATACATAAAAAATTATGTGTGTTTGTTGGGTAAATATTATAAAAATTGTTTGCTCCATACCCTACAACTACCTTCTAAAATCAGTGGATATGTACAGTAACTCGAGTTTCACTCGAATTATAGATACGTATTTTAGTTTATTGTAAGTTGTTTAATATTGATTACTCATTTTACAATAATTTATTATTCTAATTAGGACTGAGTAGCTCCAGCGCATCATCACAGGTTGCTGTGTCAATGAATATGATAAAAATGAATAGAATTTATTATAGATTTCATTCCTGTTACGTGTAATGGTGTTATGATATTGACTAGTTTTCAAGTGCTGTAATGTGCTGTAAAACTAGTAAGGTGAAAAAGAGAAACAACTAAATTAAATGGAGAGAAAACTATGGGTATTTATTTTGACGTTATGAAAATAAAATAATATATATGCAGCGTGCGTTGCAATATTTTGTTTTGAAATATGTTTGTGCTATACACGTATACACAAAATCACATTACTAAAAAATGACTATACGTCAAAAAAATAATTAAAGTTGATTTGATTTGCGCAATTAATGGTGTTATGACACTGACTAGTTTTTCAAATGGTTCATATGATTTAAAATGAAAATAGAGTAGGACAAGTAATGTAAATACAAATCACTTGAAAGAATGAGTGTGTACAACATATAAACAAAAAATAGAAATAAATTCAGCAACAAATGATATAGCTTACTTTTGCAGCAGTTTAAATTGGGCAAATCTATAAAAAATAAATCAACTTTGATTATTTTTTTTGACGTATAGTCATTTATTAGTAATATGATTTTGTGAGTACGTGTATACTACAAATATATTTCAAAACAAAACATTCCAGCGCACGCTGCACAAATATATTATTTGGTTTTCATAACGTCAAAATAAATGCGCATAGTGTTGTCTACTGTTTAAATAAGTTGTTTCTCTTTTTCGCTTTAATAGTTTTCCAGCACATTACAGCACTTGAAAACTAGTCAGTATCATAACACCATTACAAATGTAAACTGCTGCAAAAGTAAGCTATATCATTTGTTGCTGAATTTATTTTTATTTTTTGTTTATACGTTGTATACACTCATTCCTTCAAGTGATTTGTACATACATTACTTGTCCTACTCTATTTTCATTATTAATCACATGAACCCACTGATATGTAACTCATGGATAGGGCATTCATCAAAAACTGTGGTATAAAAAACAAAACTAAAAATCGTACCTAATGTGCGATAGAGACAGCAAAAATGTATCTTCCTTGTCTAGAATTTCGAATTTTCGGAAATCAAATTCAAATTTGTGTTCAGTTAAACTACAAAAAACAGTTGACATACACTTGATAAAATGGATACAATGCGAGATTTAACTGAAAAAGTAAAATCAAAAAGTATTGCTAACTGTGTTGTAACCAATCATCAGTTTCATATGGAAATTCACAATAATATACCATATTTATAAATACCACCATATTTATAAATTAGCTAAAACAGTAATAAAATTTCATTAAAATAAAATTTTCTCAAATAGCTAAACAAATCAATGAATCAAATACCACACATATACGGCAGCAGCTAAGCAGGTTAATTATTTTCCGAAACGAATGAATTTAATTACATATGTATATTATAAATTATTTTATATTATATTTGTTTTATTTATTAAATACGAGTACACTACACAATCGTATTAAAATCATTCTTGAAAAAAAAATCAACTTTGTTTTTTATTTACGTTTGACATTTATCCCGAATTTTCCATTTGTTTTTGCTTTTGTATGTTGTTTATTACAGATATGTACTTCATATTTCAAGGGAAAAATACGAAAAAATTATTTAAATATTTTTTGAAATTAGGCAGCAATGTATTATTTATATAATTATTATTTAGAAAATTACCAGTTTTGAATATTTTTCGGTCTATCCTATGTTTGTTAGGAAAAAGAAAACAACTTCAAATAATTTTCGGAATTGTCTTGGTTCCAGTGCGGATCTTATTTTATATTTTCGGTAATACGATTTTCGAGTGAGAGGTGTATATAATACAAGCGAGTGGAATATAAAAAAAAGTTGTACCATATTTTGTTGTTGTTTTCTATAGTAATTTAGTTTTGTGCCATATCCATGTATTCATATCAGTGCATGAACCATTTAAAAAACTATTCAGTGTCATAACACCATAAAAATGTTCATAATTTTAATGTGTCAATTTATTAATTATCTATTTATTTATGTCATATATTTATTTAAGTGCTAATTTATTGATTTAAAAATTATTCTTTACAAGATTAAGAAAACAAAAATGTACATGTACCATCTACATCTTATTGATGATGCCAAAACAAAGCAAAACATCTAAGAATCAATAAGATCATTAATTAATTTACTGGTAATGTGAAAAATAAAATAAAAATGTTCAAAAGAAGTCTAGCTTTACCCAATGGAATTGTTGTTGTAACCGTACCTAAAAAATACGCCATTTATATGTAAAGATTAATTTCACTTCATCTGAATACTATAGGCATTAGCCTAAATTAGATGGATAAATGATTAGTAACGGGTTGTATCATATTAGTATTATATATTTTATAAAAATGATAGGGGTCTTTTTCCAGATTTTCCATTTTCCTCACAATTGACATTTATGTTCAGTATTGGTTGATAAATCACCATTGAAAGATACGTAGTTGCACAGCATTCATAAATTTTTAAAATTTATTACAAATATAAGGAATCTATTCCGGCTACGTTTTATGGTCAACATAATCGACCTACAGAGCTTACAAATCGTATTGTATTTAAACATTGTGTTTGTAATGTTATGAATTCAACACGTCAAAAATGTAAACGTACTGCAGAAAATGTCGACGCAGTGAAACAAAATATGGATGAAAAACTAGAGCAATTAATAGACGTCGCTCGCAAGTACTTGGCTTTTCTTATGGCAGTTGACCCAAGAACTTAAAGGAAATGACCATTTATTGCGAAGAAATTTTGAAAATTAGGCTTTAGAGCAATTTGAAACAGATACTTTATTTCATGGAAAAAACATCTCACCGATGAAGCTCATTTCTGGTTGAATGGCTTCCTAAATAAGCACAATTGTCGCATTTGGAGTGAAAATACAAAAAATTTGGGGAAATATAATTAAACCAGTTGCACTATCAATTTGTATTTTTCCATTGCCAATGTCTAATAATTATTTTGGAAATGTTACAGCAAATTCATCGTTTTGCAATTGGAAACGCTTATTTGTTGTTAAACTAAAATTGTTAAACGTTTATCCAGAAATTAGATGATTTTAAACACGCATTTAATTCATCTGTCTAAAACCACCTGATAATTATATTGTTGTACCACCGAATATCTGTTGGTTATTGCGTAAATCTTGTAATATTTTATTTAATGCTTCAAAAGATTTTAAATGTGTCATTGTGCATTCGTCCCAGATTATTATTTTGCATTGTTGCAGCACCTTTCCTGACTTAATATAAAACATGTTGTTAATATTATTGGAAATAATATACATATTTGGTATGGTAAAGAAGAAATTGATGCATCGCCAATTGTACAGGGAGGCCCATCTAACGTTTGCAATTTAATGTGGCTCTAATTTAAAAGCGAATGAATATTTTCCAAAATCGTTTTGGTTTATTAAAAAGAGTATATATTTCCATTAAGTATTGAAAACAATTTCAGTCAGCTTACTTCAACGGCTTCCATTTGAACTTCCAAGTCTTGGATGGTCCCTTGATGGTTAGCGTAGCACTTATCACGGCTCCCCACAAAAAAAAAGTCCAACGGAGTCAAATCGTAGCTGCGTGGTGGTGGCCAATTGACATCTCTGTTACGGCTGATTATTCGACCGCGAAGAGAGAAGGCAAAAGACCGAGTTTTGCGTTTGCTGTGTATATGCCGCCGGTCAAAAATCTACACCAAACGGTCACTCGCGGTGGACGCATCGGCTTCTCCGTGGTCCTGTGTAGATTTTCGAGCCCCAAATGCAACATTTTGTTTGTTGGCATAGCTTTCGAGGCTTCGTCGGTAAAGATAACTTTTCGGTAAAATTACTCATTTTCTTCCAAGCGTTCCACAGCCCAATCAGCGAACCGAAAACACTGCGCGTGGTCATTTTGCTTCAGATCCTGCACTAATTGAACTTTCTATGCCTTTATACCTAGGTCTTTATGAAAAATCCTCAGCACAGAACTGCGTGAAATGCTCAATTATATTCGTTTCAAGAACTTGCTTCACAATTGATCCACAAATTGTCTTGTAGGCATTTCATTTCTTCTGAATTTCCCCCGTAAATTTCTTGCAGTTTGGGTAGCAGACTCACCATTTTGAAAGTAAGTCTTCAATAGTTCCGAATTTTGTTCAAGCGTAAAGCGACGCATTTCGTAAATGTCAAATATTAAACTAATTTTCTGTCATAACAAAAATGACGTAATACTCGAAATAATCGGTAGTTGAAGATGGGCCACCTATTACTATCCCAATGTTTATCCTTTTCAAGCAAATTTAATAAAATGAATGAATCAGTTTGACATAATGAAAAAAATGAAATCAATGAAGTTTTTGTTCTTGTTCTGCTCTTTGTAATGCATTTTAGGTAGTAAAATAAACTCTTTGTCCATTTTCAAGATGAAGCGCTAAATCGGTTGAATGTCGGTCACGAACATGAAAGAATCAATTATGTGGAATTGATGAAATTCGTCAGATATCTTCACATATTTGAATTAGTATTAGATGTTACACCGAAAACTCACAATCTTTGACTTATTATGATCATTATACATAACAGTGGTGAATACGGGATAACCCATCTATTTTTTATTTCAATTTCTTCATTTTTAATTTTCAAAATGAAAGATTGGTCATTATTATCAATTGATCGCCGAATGACGCAAATGAATGAATGAATGAATGTCGACTTTCTACTTATAATCACGATCGTATCAAGAACGACACAGCTCTACATCTCGATTTGTGAAAAACAAAAGCCAATAAAGTAATCAGTACCCCGAAAATTACCCCCATATTGGCGATATAGGTAGATAGTAGGTAGGTAACGAAAACCTCCATCTCGACTTGCGAAAAATGAAAGTCCGTTACGTAATCACTCCCGAAAATGACATCCATATCAGCCTTTTAGGCGTAGATTGTAAGGTTCATTCCATGTACGCATCATGCATTGCGTATAATATTTGTGCTTTGATGACACAGTGTACATCATCGTGTCGCGCCTGGACATTGATATACACAACTTTTATACAATTTGTACCATTTGAAAGATTGTTGTGCCTGCGAGGTATACAAGTTGCCAGTATAGTATACTTTCGGCGATTTATTGATGTAATAATGACTTGCAATTTGGGTATACTATCCCAGTAGTACAAAGAGCGCATAAACAGCATATAATTAGAGCGCTCAATTTTTACTTCAAATTGATGCACCTAATTCCATGCTATTCGTGTTGTTGTCGACCGAAAACTCGGCTTTGTTTCCCCTAAAAATTAATTTATCTCTCTTTCATTTCGATTTGAGTATAATATGTAACTGTTAACCTTTGGTTTACCAGAAAATAATATTTTTTTAATGTATTTTTGTGTTTGGTTTTGGTTGTATTTGTATGTACCAAATGTGTATTGTCATTCAGATAAAATTACACATTTTTTTCATTTTGTATACTTACTTTATATGTTATCCATGTATTTCCATCTGAAAAACATTTACAAACATCGCCATACGTATGCATTGAATATGTTTCAAATCAACATCTATTACCTTCAGCTGAAATCTGGAGACTGATAGAAATGAAATAACAATTTTTGAAATGAAATTGATAAACAAGAGATTAGGTGGGGGTAAAAATGCAGTGCATAGAAGAAACCGAAGCAAATTTATTTGTTTTCTCGCTTCGACGTGTGTAATGCTTTAAAACTATTTCATTCTGCTATCAGCGTTTGTTTGCTGGGCCTGGGATACACCATATACTTCGCATGAAAAAGGAATCGTACGATAAGTTATATTGCATTAGCGGATTTTTTTTTGTACGCCCGACTTGAATTTTTGTTGTTGGTTGTAATTGTAGAATACAAAAAAAATAATTTTGTCATTCATTCTACAATATTGATTTGATGCATACATTTAGTAGCATACAAACTAAACCAGTGCGGTGCCCTAATTAAAAAGTAATTAAATATAAATTTTATTGAGTGGGACCTTGACAAGTGGTTCATCTGAATTATATGGCATATTTTATGTATGTGAAGTTGGCCCAAATATCAGCCCAAAAAAACACAGCGGCAACACGAAAACTATAATTTCTGTCACGTACGAACTGTCAGCCCAAAAAAATCGTACGTCACGACATTTTAATGATGTCAGCCCAAAAAAACAAAAAAAAATTCTGTCACGTATGAACTGTCAGCCCAAAAATAAATCATATGTCATCAAATTTTAATGATGTCAGCCCAAAATGCAAAAATATTTTTCGTTAAAGATTTTTGGAGAAAGCCGAAATTAATAAGCCCATCTTAATGGACCTTGAGATTTTGGGTGTTGGTCATCGGTCTCACTATGATTTTCGAGTAGCTCTGGTCTCAACCTTTGTCGGTACAAAGCTTTAGGACGATGTAATTGGTATCTCATGGTGGGAATACCCCACATATAACCACCTTGAGAACACACTGTATATATTAATAAAAGGTGAGAGTTTCGGTATTGGTCATTGGTCTCACTATGATTTTCGAGTAGTTCTGGTCTCATCCTCTGCCGGTGTAAAGTTTTAGGACGATGTAATTGGTATCTCATGGCGAGAATGGCCCATATATAGCCACTTTGAGAACACACTGTATATCTTAATGGAAGTTGAGATTTTGGGTATTGGTCATCGATCTCACTATGATTTTCGAATAGCTCTGGTCTCAATTGTTGCCGGTACAAAGTTTTAGGACGATGTAATTGGTATCTCATGGCGAGAATGGCCCATATACAGCCATTTTGAGAACACACTGTATATCTAAACGGAACTTGAGATTTTGGGTATTGGTCATCGGTCTCACTATGATTTTCGAGTAGTTCTGGTTTTAACCCCTGCCGGTATAAAGTTTTAGGACGATGTAATTGGTATCTCATGGCGAGAATGGCCCATATATAGCCACTTTGAATCAAGGTGAGGTTACCAAGACTTTGTGGAGGTTTAGTTTCGAACTAATGAAACATTGAATTTTTTGTATTTAAAAAATTTGGTCGTCTCATCAGACTGCAGTGACCAAACTACAAAAATTTTGAAAATACTTTGAACTAATCAAACTATAATCACAATGCCTTAGCGAATTTTAATGATTCGCTACGCAATTCCCAACCCCTTCGTAACCTCGAATTTTATTGTACTTCACGCATACATGCGATTTCTATATGAAATTTTGGGTTATTCTGGATAATAGCCAGATAGTGTTTTTAAAAACACTATCTGGCTATTATCCAGAATAACCCAAAATTTCATAGCACACTTTGAGAACACACTGTATATCTTAATGGAAGTTGAGATTTTGGGTATTGGTCATCGGTCTCACTATGATTTTCGAGTAGTTCTATTCTCATCCTCTGCCGGTGTAAAGTTTTAGGACGATGTAATTGGTATCTCATGGCTAGAATGGCCCATATATAGCCACTTTGAGAAAACACTGTATATCTTAATGGAAGTTGAGATTTTGGGTATTGGTCATCGGTCTCAATATGATTTTCGAGTAGTTCTGGTTTAATTGGTATTTCATGGTGAGAATGGCCCATATACAGCCTTTTTGAGAACACACCGTATATCTTAATGTAAGTTGAGCTTTTGGGTATTGGTGATAGGTTTTACTATGATTTTCTAGTAGTTCTAGGTTTCAGGGATATGAAGTCATATCTTACATTTTTCTTGAGGTCGTACAAAGCATGATAGCGCAAGTTTTCTGTGTCACTGCAATTGTTACCTGAACACATAGCGCTTATTAATTTGTGAACCGGGAGTGTTTCATTTTTATAAATGCTTTCATCGTTAAGTTTAATGTTTCAAAGACACTGCATAAAAGAGTCCAACGCACACGTATTTTTATATGTGGAAGTATCACTTAAAGACAAATTTTTTAAAAAAACGCATTGTATACGGACATACTTCATAATTTTTCTCTTTCTTTGCAATAGGCACGTTGGATTCCATATTCATAATTAACGTGCACGACTCTGTCAGTTGCTCCTCGTCAGTTTCTCCAATAAAATCATTTATCTTTTTAAAATTGAAATTAGATTTTTTCCGGTTATTAAGGGGTTTCTTTTTCCAAACTTCATTAATTAATAAACTCTTTGATACGGTTATTCCTTTCGTATTCGAATTTAATTTCAAGCGTTTTAAGGATCGTTTAGGAATTATCGACTTAAATCTCGCAAAAATATATTTATCACGTTGATTTATTTCCTTCAACACCCTTAGACATTTTGGTGGGAAGTTTGCCCAAATGTGACGCTTCACGGCATCTTCTTTTTATAATGGAAAATTAATTTTCTACGTGGCTGTTTCTTAACCTACCACTTTCATTAAGAAGCTGACTCCACATTTTACTAATAAATCCGGGTTGTAAAAACTATTCACTGCGCATTTCATTTGGGATTCTTCGGGAATAAATTTATCAAAAATGTCTTGAAAATCAACAAAAACGGGACTCTGTTCATAAATTGTTTTTGAACTTAATTCGTGAACATCTTCAAAAATGATTTCAGCAGATCCCTGACAATTTTACCCACTTTCATTTCAGTGTGTGTGGCTGTAATTTTAAAATAGTAAACTGTTTTTGAGGTTTTTGCATTGCTATGAGATAAGAAATCTTAACCAAATGTTTTAAAAATTTTGCCTGCCCGTCTCTCTGTTAGAACCAGATTTGCTGTCAGTCTTTACGCCAGAACTAATTCACCGATTTCAGTGTTTAAAATCGATTTGTAAAGTGAGTTCTAAAAACAACTATATATAGGTCATTCTCAAACTTAAACTTTGCACTGGTGAAGAATAGAACTGGAACTATGCGAAAACGATTGAAGGACCGATGAGCAATACCCAAAATTTCAACATCCGTTAAGACATAAAATATGTTCTCGAAACAGCTATATATAGGTAAGCCATTCTCACCATGAGATACCAATTACATCGTCCTTAAACTTTATACCGGCAGCAATTGAGACCAGAACTACTCGAAAATCATAGTGAGACCGATGACCAATACCAAAAATCTCAACTTCCATTAAGATATAAAGTGTGTTCTCAAAGTGGCTATATACAGGCCATTCTCACCATGAGATGCCAATTACATCGTCCTTAAACTTTGTACCGGCAAATGTTGAGACCAGAACTACTCGAAAATCATAGTGAGATCGATGACCAATACCCAAAATGTCAACTTCCATTAAGACATACAGTGTGTTCTCAAAGTGGCTATATATGGGCCATTCTCACCATGAGATACCAATTACATCGTCCTAAAACTTTACACTGGCAACGGATGAGACCAGAACTACTCGAAAATCATAGTGAGACCGATGACCAATACCCAAAATCTCCACTTCCATTAAGATATACAGCGTGTTCTCAAAGTGGCTATATATGGGCCATTCTCACCATGAGATACCAATTACATCGTCCTAAAGCTTTGTACCGACAAAGGTTGAGACCAGAGCTACTCGAAAATCATAGTGACCAATACCCAAAATCTCAACTTCCATTAAGATATACAGTGTGTTCTCAAGGTGGTTATATGTGGGGTATTCTCACCATGAGAAAAACATCGTTAACATTTTTATTTCATAGGCATACCAATGAAACAATAATTTAATTTTATTTCAATTGTGTTTTTTTCATGTTCATTATTACTGTGAACCTTGTAATAGTGCAATTTTATTTGTTTCACTTTATGATCAAATATAATAATTATTTTGAATTGAGATAATGTACAAATACTTAAGTTAAATTTTGTATTTATAGTTTTCTGTCATGATAGTATTTACAATTGGTAATGGTATTACCATCGTAAAAAATTTAATTTTTTGGGACAGAAATTTGGGCCAACTTCACAAAGGTGCATATTTTGTACTAAAGACTTTTTGTAAATGGTTATATCATACTATATGTGTAAGAAAGTGTATGAAAATGTTAAAAATACCAATAAGTTGAAGTCACTTTGGTATATCGCGAGTCACATACGAATATAGAAGAAAACGCAACACAATTCTATTTCGCATTCTATTTTACGTTTATACCTGACGCTAGATTTTCCATAGATATCTGGGCGTAGGTTTTATAAAGAACTAAAACTAATAAATATTTTCAAAGTATCTCCGAGTCTATTTGGAGCAATCACAAGTTAATTTGATTTTGGTACAGTCAGTTATAACTATACAAGTGTTATTACAATGCTTGATTTTTTTATTGCATATAAACTGTTGTCTGCTCTACAATTCCGATATTATAATTTGGCGGCTGTAACCCGATAGCAAACAGCGTGCTGTAGTTAAGTTAAAGGACCGAGCGGATAACCAAAGAAAAGGAACACCGCTAGAAGCTAATATTATCTATTCTTAGTGGGTGGATATAAGTATGAATTCGTGTGCGGATATAAGAACGTGTTGGAAGTTACGTGTAACCACATCTAACGCCATGGGTGTGTATAATTGAAGGTTTTGTCGGCAATTTTAAGTCGACCTCCAGAGGAATTTTGATACAACGAGATCCAGTGCAAAGCGATTAATCGGGAATACCGGTAACTCAATACAGTTGGTGGTGGAGGCGTGACATCATTCGCAGTGAATCCGGTCAAGGACAGTTTATCCCGCGAATTATTTGGTTAAGTTTTTTCTTTATTTTTTTAAATTTTTTTTCATATACATATTTGAATTAAATTTTCCCTTGTTTTGGGGGATTTTGTTTGTGTAGTTCAATTTCTTTTGTGGTTCAGGTTATTAATATACCTTAACCAATTTGTTTTCGATTGATCTTACCATAATACAAGATAGGATTTAATTTGATTATTTAAGTTTTCAGTTAATCAACCATTTTTTTCTCTTAATTAGCAATATTTGTTAGAGGAAACCCACGCAGTACCAAGGTCGTGGGGAGCGCTTCCTTCGCCGAGGATACTCCGTCAAGGTAACATTCATTTTTTATATACCGTAATTTTTTTTTGATGCCATTGATCACAGATACATTTCGGACGATAATGCTAATTAACATAAGAATTATTTAATTCACTACAGTCTTATAAATACTAAGTTTAGTCGATTTGTTTTTTTTTTATTTTATTTTTTTTTTGGTTTAATTTCTTAATATCTGTCTTTGCCTTATAAAAATGTGTACTGTACAGAATTAATTAAGGTTTCTTTATAATAAATCTATAATATTGAATTAAATCAAGCGTTATATTTAACATGAGTGGTTAGGTCATCGACCAGTGGGAGTGATTGAGAAGGTGAGTGGAATCTGAGTGAGCTTCCGTCAATTGCAGTATAGTGGCATCATTGTGTTGAGTCGGCCAGAGCACAACAATTACCCCCACGACCAAACTAACTTCCACCTCTGAGCGAGCGGCGGTAATCCGTGTGTGCTCTGGCGAACACCTATTTCTTCTTTTTTTTCTCTTTGTTTTTTTTTGCATCCCTTAAAGTACCTTATATAGTACCTTATATTATTATATCATTATTTTGTTTTTATTATTATTTTTGTGAACGGTGGCCAACCTCAAGGCTGTCGTTACAAGGTGTCCAAATTGGTACAGCCTCTCGCGAAAAACCGACACCTCGTGAAATCAACAGTGATTAAGTAATGTAATCAGGACTTCCGAAATGACACCCGCATTGGCTTTGTACTGTCACTCAGTACTGTGGGCACCAGAAAAGACACCATCTCGAATTCAGAAAAATAAAAGTCGGTAATGTAATCAGTACCGCGAAAACCCCGAAAATGACTCTCATGTCGGCCTTATCGGCGTAGATAACAGTTAGGTACCAAAACAATACTGTCGCCCTGTCCCTTTATCATGACTTGCGAAAAACAAAAGTCAGTAGTAATCAGTACCTCGAAAAGCCCAAAAATGATACACATATCTGCATTATAGGCGTAAATATTAGTATAGGTACCAAAAATGGTACCGTTCCAATCTCGGCTAGCATAAAACAAAATTTCACCATCTCGGACCTTGAAATGGATGGTATATTCCTAATTGACACTCCCGAAAATCACGAGGAGAACGTCATTGGATAAAACCAAAATCACGAGCCGAACATTTGTTGAAAAACAGTTCTTGTCAAAAATCATCATTTGGGCTTAAATTTTAAAAAATCGATCTTAACCGGTGTCATTGCAAAATTAATTTAGAATCTTTTGGTTCTTAGAAGTTTCCCTTGTCAATGATATCTTTTTAAATAAATCCAAACATCGAAAAAGCTCTCATGAAAGCTGCCACTTCCTTTGGACCGTTTTCGACCGAAAATTGCAGGATCACTCCTCATGTCCCGTAGAACATATATATATAAACTTTTATTAAGATCGGTACAAAATAGTTTGGACCATTTTCAGCAAAAAACGTGGTCATGACTCATAGAACATATACACTAATTTTTATCAAAATTTATACAGCGGTTCTTCAGTTTTAATATTCAAACACACACGTCATTTGTATATATTAAAGATATATAGCTCTTATTTGATCACCATTCACAATACTATACATCTTTGATACAACCCTATACATGCGGACCTATAAGACCTATAATTGTTATGTTAAAGCGTTAAAAAGTCACCCTAAACGAAAATTTAACTTGTAACATTTTACAAGTTTATTTATGATATAAATCAAAATATTTACGATATTACTTGCACATATGTAATTATCTATTTTAATCTAGGTACTGAGAATCTGTTCATTTACTTTAATTGTTATTCTCAAGAAATGTTTTCAATATAATATCAGTTACAAATAAGATATGGTACACAGGCAAATAGAAATCTGAAATGCTGCGAATAAACAAACACTTGCATGAAATAATATTTTCGGAAAAACAAGTTTGTTTGATAAATTGAAAAGAAACGAGAATGTTTTTGTAATTTTAAATTTCCTAAAATTTCGAATAACATTTTAATTTCGACTTTCATTAAGTACGAGTATTATACGAAAAAATTGAAATACAATATTCATTAGCGTCCATGAATTTTGATCACTGATCACCAGATTTCCTAAGGCTAAAGACAAGAAGCTCCACAAGAAGTTTCCAGTTAGTTACAAATCACTTACATGTAGTTGTAGGTGGTGGAATGAGGAGAGTGGCAACTGTAGAAAAAATCATCAATATAAGTACTAAACCATAACCTGAAAAATGGCAGACATTAGTTTTTTTTATTTTGTATGTACATATTTGGGACATTACTCAATATTATTGCCATTTCGAATATTCACGGCCCAGTCGAACGCCCCGGTGACAAAGTGTCCTGGGTTCGATTCCTGGTGGTGACAAGCAACAAATTTCACGGCTGATTTAGGATCAAGGAACTAATCACTCCTTATCCGAAATGAAAATATGATTATGAAACCTCATGTGAGGCGGCCAAATCCTTTGATGGCATATAGTGCCAGAGAAAGAGAAAGAGAGAGAGAGAGATAGAGTCGAACGCAAATAAAAAGTACCATTTGTATATGCAGGCCTATAAAACGTAAACATTAAAAAGAGGCCCATACAAAAATGGCGGAAAAATAAATTTACACCCTCTTTAATTTTGATAAATTGATTTTGATTTTCAACTTAGTTTTCATTCAAAATGTTCTATTATCCGCTATGATGTCTTTATTTTGGTTATCGTCATGTAATATACAAAGTTTGTATGCATTAATAGGGCCAATTCTCGTGGCATAAAATTGCTTGTATGTTATTTTATTTCCTCGTTTCCTATTGGAATTAATATTGAAAAAACAAAAATAACATAACAGAACATAAAATTTTAGATCCCAGAATCGACCCCAATGCCTATGCATGAAGAGTAGAAGATACAGAAGAGTAAAATAAAAAGTAACTACTCTTCATGCATACAAATAATTTACTCTATGTGGTATATGGCGATCATCAAATCGTCATATTGAAAAATGGAAACTTCTGAATGAAAACTATTTTAAAAATTAAAAATAATTAATGTCAATTAAAGATAAATAAACAAAGTTCACGACCAGAAGGATGTAAATATTAACTTAACAAAAAATGCTTAACATTTGTATGAGGCTTTTCTTTTAATGTTTACACTTAATAAACACATTTTTATTAATCACTTGTTTTTTGTTTCGCAGAATATTTTGAATATTTTTCAAAAAGTTTAAAAAATCACTCGATCGATTTCGACTTGTTAGGTCATCATCAGGAGTATCTACTGATTTGTATTAGTAAAAATTTTGTTATATCGTAGAAAAAAGCAAAATATAAATAAAAATAAAAGAAGGAGGGGAAAAAATAAGCAATAAAAATTAATCTACGGATCGCGCAGGTAGGCGATGAGTCATAGGTTGAGTAACAAAATTCAAGGTATATTATTGCGTACGTGAGAATAGAAAAGGGCGGGGTCTGTAATTGGTGAGAACCGGATTTCTCTTTGTCCGTTAAGGATATTTTGGTTAAGAAATATTGATTTTCGAATTTCGTAAGATTCTAAGGTATCTAAACGTCTGCCTTTGGGTTGTATATGTAATATGTCTAAATTGTTCAAGCTAGCTGTATGATTTTCTGAAGTTAAATGGTTATGGAAAGTTGATTGATTGCAATCAGATAAATGTTCTTTAGCTCTAACTCCAAAATTGCGCCCAGTCTGACCAATATAGGAGAAACTACAATCATTTCAATTAATCCTATAAACGCCAGATTTGGAAAGGCGATCAACTCTAGGTTTATTGTTAAAAATCATTTTCTTTATTGTGTTATTATTAAAGCAGTAGTTTTGCCTAGACGTTAACTAAAACAATAACAGAAAAAAGTAGAAAGTGCATGATTTTAAAAACAATTATTTTTTTCTGTACAACGGCAATACAAGTAATTCAGTCATGTATGAGTTTCACTGTCCCTAATACACTCTAAACACCGGTTCAAGCTTTTATCAGCTTTATGATGGGCTCTTTGGTTATTTTACCAATTCTAGTTTAACACCATTTACTTGTTCTAGTACGATTAATGGAAGGTTAACCATCATACGAACCCACCCGTCTGTTAACGTGCTGCTTAATATTGGACCTCCACAGAAATGATTGATTTTTTAACAGAGCAATCAATAAATCCAAATGCGCCACTGGTAAAAGAAAACCCCGATTCATCCCTGATGAATGTCGCTCTATATGTGGCAATGGCTAACTCAAGTGTTGTTTGATTTGGCTGTCCTTTGTCCGCATAAAACACGAGCCGCATACAAAATTAATGCTACATAAAAAATTGCCTCCTTAAAAGTTTGATTATTGGTGTGGAGATAAGAGAGGAGTGAAGCGAAATTCAAGGAAAATACAAAGAAAATCAAAATTAATTGCTCCTAGCGGGAAAGTCTTTGCAACTCAAAAATGACTCATCACCGATAGTCAAGCGATACGTATCAAGATATTTATCAACAAATGAGTCAAACTGTTATTACACGCCATTCATCCACCAGGAATGGCAAGAGTATAGGTGGTTATAAAATAAAACATCAAACACTTTATAGATCATAAAATTGAAGAGAAATTTAAGCAAGTATAGTCACCTTAAAAGTATATATCCGAGATGGCCAAGTTCGGCGTGCTTCACTACACGTGGATTCGAATTCCAAAATACTTCGGTTACGCGAGCCAACATAATCGAAGTCGATATTTTCGATTAAGAGCACAAAATAATTTTAATGAGTTATTTGCTACGTTTTTTTAAAATATGGTTTTCGAGAACGTGATAAAATATAGAAATACAGGGGAATTTAGAAAAAAATAGAACCACAGCTTTAACAGACAAGTTATTCCCTTGACTTTTAATTTGGTAAATTAATACATTTTGTAAAAAAAAATAAATAAAACCATTGTAAAATGAATCTCGAGGGTAATAAAATACTATACATATATAGAAAAACATAAAATAATAATTTAATGTTTTTTTAGTATTTCGTAGATCTGTTCTTAAGTGACGATGAAGCACCTGACACTAACACAAACAAAAATGAAATAGAAAAAACTTCAAGGCCATTTTTTTCATGTACACTACATATTTCACTTTCAATTTGATTTTCGAGAGAACAACAATACAAAAAAATTTATTCTAAATATAAAATAAGGTTTTAATTCCAGTACATTTTTCGCGTATGTTTTTTAATTTTATTTTATTTTTCGAGTGTGTAGTGTTTAAAAAAAAAAAATTGAGTTGATATAATTTGTAATATATTATGTATTATTCTCCATTAATTATTATTATTTCATATTGATAGACATGATTATAAACTACAAACACTTCTAAACTAATGGCATATACAACATAACCGTAATTTGTTTCAAATTTCTTGTTGTAAATGAAGTAAGGAGCAATCAAAAAATTGTGTACTAATAAAATCTCCCTGTTTCGTCAGTTCAGGAATTATTAGGTTTTTTGCTGAACGCTGTTGTATTCGACATAAAATCAAGAGTTGATCAGAGTTGTTGTGTACAAACAAATATAAACTTTGTTCATCAATATACTGCATGATTTGGACTTAGTATAAGTTCGTTAGGATTCGTTACAGTGACTACGAAGCACAAATATTTTAATATTTTATTCTTTAAAAAATCATAATATAATTTATTGCGCTCTAGAGCAGCATTTTCAAAAAAAACGCAGCAATAACATGTGCTTTAATTTTTTCATTTCTTTTCGAAAACCACAGTCATTCTACGATTTCCCATCGCGAGCCTCAATTTGGCCAAGTGTGGTATATATAAATAACTATAAGAATATAGCGTATCGTAAATATATATCCCCTCGAGATATAACCTAATTAAAGAAGACTATTGCACATTATTTAAATCACTGAGATCAAGTTTTGTTCAGAGGTGATTTTTATGCAAAAATACCTACTGCGGATCAAGAGTAACCTCAAAAAATGGATAAGAGCAGTTTCGCGCAGGACGACTATGCAGTTGCCAGTTTCACTCTATGGAGATCAACCAACTTATTGGCCCACGCATAGAAACAAAATACCAGGTTCTTTATCATCAAATATATAAACAAAAACTCTATATACCTAAAAAGCAGCGATGGGATTATGTCGGATCACATGCCTGTTATTATGACAATCAGTACAACGATTGTAAAGAAATCTAGTTCACCTTGGCTAACTAATATTAAAACCTGCTTGAAGAAATTCCAGAAACTAGTTTATTATTCATATCTTCAGGTACAACTTTAAAACCCAATACAGCTAGAAGATGAACTAGAACAACTCAATAACAGTATACAAGAAGCGGCGTGTGTAGTACTTCCTGAATTTCAACGGAAATACGCCGAAGTGTTATTTATCCTCTGAAAGTTAGGGAACTGGTTGCAGAAAAACGAAAAGCAAGAAAGGCTAGGCAAACAAGTCGAGTGCCAGAATATAAAAAACTATAAATTTTTTGTTCTACCTTAAAGTTACTAATTAAAGAAATCAAGAACGAAAAATGAAGAAAAAACACGGGATATAAATACAAAGCAAAAAACTTGGTTGTTTGTAATTAAATTAAATTATAGTGTATAAATATAATTTAATTTAATTTAAATGCAAAAAAATTCCAGGATGTAACCTTTTTATGATTTAATCTTTACAATCTGTTTTCTGACGGAAGTACTCTCAACGCTATCGCGGTTCACTTTTCACGTTCTATCTTAGTTGTCTGCCAAATCGAGGGAATACATATATAGGTCAAGACTGTGACAATAGGATATGACTTAATTACAGTGATCATGATACCTAAACCCAGCAAACCACTAAATGGCAAAAATTTGTAAAGGTCGATTTCCTTGCTTTCAACAGTTTCAAAAATATTCGAGAATATTCACCTATTGTCGCGGTTTTGAGACGAGTCGGACGGTTTACTCCACATTTTATGTGGAAAAATATCTATTTTAGTTATATTAACTCGCATCTCTCTTATCTGATACAAATCTGGGGAAGAGCGAACATTACATATATCAATGACTTACAAATCATCCAAAATAATGACATTAAGGCAATCAAACAACTACCCCCTTTTAGACCAACAAAAAACCTATAAAGTGACGAAATATTACCCTTGAAGTACCTCATCCTCTATGATTTGTAAAGTTAGATATGGACTTCTTAGGTGTACAACTGATTTCCAAACTAACTTTTCAATAAGTGAGCGGCAAACTAGTAACCACTAAAATTATCGGATTCCAAAATGTAAATTTAAAGCCACCCAAATTAGTATTCTCTATCATGGACTATAATTATTTAATCAATTAGATGACAGTGACAAAATCTTAAAAATTTCTACTTTCATATTTAACCTTAAAAATAAACTTTAAGGCGTAACCAGCTGTAGTCTGTAAGAAATTTAAGTAACAAAGCGACATCTGAAAAATGTATGTTTATTGACATTACTGACCAGCGAAACTCAAAGTACTTTTCGTTCAGTTTCGTTAAATTTGAATTGTCATTTAGCAATCCGTAACAAGAGCGAAAATTATCGCTCAAACTGAAGGAAACGTCATAATTGTATATTTGCAATGGCGGTATGTTGATATGTGTTAAATTTTTATAATTTATGTGCTCAAATATTTATTTATATTTTAATAATTTAAATAATATTTTATGTACATTTTCATCAGCTCTTTTCAGCTCAATAGATTCCGATTGTTCACCAACATTTGTGGCCGCACAAGGTACATCAGCATGTTTAAAACCTCATGTCGTTCGACTGTGGATAAAAAATTGCTGTTGACAATTCTTAATTTCTAAAATCGTTACCTTTAATAAATTATGTACATAAATCTCTAAATTCCCGTAGTTACATACATAGTAATCTACATACTTGTTACATACATAGTAATCTGTCTCTTGTGCGATTTATTTCTCGTACCACAAAAGTCAGTTTTTTTATTGTTTGCCCCCTCGTCCTTTTAAATAGGGTAGAAAGCTGTTCAATTTTCTCAAATAGATTCATTTTTGACTAAAATCGTGGTGTAGTTAATTTGTTATTTTGCAAATTGACATTTAAAAATTCAATTGACAATAATAATCGTGTTACAGATTCGCTGGTCAAAATGTCAAATATTCTGTAATAAAACGTTCTCGTTAAATTCTGTAAAGTTTCGTTGCTGACTCTTACAGACTCGCTGGTCAAAGCTTTATTCAAATTTTATTACAGAATATGATTTTGTTACGGGATGGCTACTTCCATCCTGCAGATTTCACTAATATCCCGCAGAGACCTCACACGGTGATTTTTGCCGGCTATAACTCAGGGAGAAATGCGAAGGTCGTGGGGATTGAGGCTTGCGGGTATTCTGGCTTACACCGTGATTACAGAGATTTAAAAAAAAACGCAAATAATAATAATACCCGAGTTCCACCGAAATTTGTCGGCCAGAACCTGAGGAACGAACAGCAAAAAAGCAAAGCCCCGGTGCGCGCATCCGTCCGAATTCACACGGAGTTAAACACCGGTTTCGAATCCGGATGTGGACACCAAGGGACCGCACACCCTACGCCGACACAGGATGGGAATTCCCCCCCTCATCATACCTAACCGAGAAATTTAATAATTCATTTTTTCTATAAATTTAGACAACAAAAACAAAAAAAAATAAGAAAACACCACTTCCCTAAAGAAAAAAATGAGGGAGCGAGAGACCAATGCGTACCGAGCGCGGCGCGCCAACTCTATGCGGTGCTCGATTACAAATAAAAATAAAAAATAATAAATTGAAAATATATAAAAAAAAATACAAAAAAAATAAAATAAACTAAAATAAATTGTACCTTAAAATTATACCGTTGCGGCCTTGGGTAGCCGTATGTTGCGGGCCTCTCTCCGATAACCAAAAAAATAAATAGCCGGTTGGCTACCGTTAGTTGCGGGCCTCTCCCCGATAACCAAAAAAATAAGTAGCCGGTTGGCTACCGTTAGTTGCGGGCCTCTCCCCGATACACAATACAAAAAACAATAGCCGGTTGGCTACCGTTAATTGCGGGCCTCTCCCCGATACACAATACAAAAAAAACAATAGACGGTTGGCTACCGTTAGTTGCGGGCCTCTCCCCAACAAACGATACAAAATAGATAGCCGGTTGGCTACCGTTAGTTGCGGGCCTCTCCCCGATACACAATACAAAAAACAATAGCCGGTTGGCTACCGTTAATTGCGGGCCTCTCCCCGATACACAATACAAAAAAAACAATAGACGGTTGGCTACCGTTAGTTGCGGGCCTCTCCCCAACAAACGATACAAAATAGATAGCCGGTTGGCTACCGTTAGTTGCGGGCCTCTCCCCGATACACAATACAAAAAACAATAGCCGGTTGGCTACCGTTAGTTGCGGGCCTCTCCCCGATAAACGATACCAAAATAGATAGCCGATTGGCTACCGTCAGCTGCGGAGCCTCCCCGATACACAATACAAAAAAAAACAATAGCCGGTTGGCTACCGTTAGTTGCGGGTCTCTCCCCGATAAACGATACCAAAATAGATAGCCGGTTGGCTACCGTCAGCTGCGGGGCCTCTCCCCGATATACAATACAAAAAAAACAATAGCCGGTTGGCTACCGTTAGTTGCGGGCCTCTCCCCGATAATTAGTTTAATTGCTACTTTTTTTGCCAAGGACACAGTGTACTCCAAGTTTGACGAGGCTATTCTTTTTAGATATAATTTCACAAAAATACTACTTTTAATATGCGAGAATATTACTTGTTTCACATTACATAGTCCATACAACTACATATTTATGTAATTCATACTAGATAATAAATTTCACAGAAAATCAGTAATATATTTTTTTTAATTTGAAAAATGATAATAAAAATTTTTAAAGTTTTTTTTTAGTATATGTTTTATTATTTTATTTTATAATAATGTACAAATTGGCCAGACGCCAAAACAAACTTTTTCCATTAAAAAATTTTGCAATATACTCCCAAGAAAAAACTAAACTTAACTGTCCACAAACCAAAAACTGACTAATGCCTCAACCAGTCAGACTTAAGAGCTTAAGTTACACGCCGATTGCACCACTTCGGTTAGTGCTACAATCACCAAAATTTTATAGGCTTCTCGTCACAAATAAACAACTGACCTCTAAAATTTTGGTGGTCGTACCGCTCTCCTAAGTAGTCCAAAATGGAGCACAACTTAAAAACTTAAGTCTGACTGGTTGAGGCATAACTAATAAAAACTCTCGAACCATAAAACATAAGACGCGCAAAACGTTCTAGAAGAATTTTCTTTCTTCTCTGTTTCTCGTTTACACCGATTCGCATTGACATAAACGAGAAGCGTATAAGAAAAACATTTTTCTAGAACGTTTAACTTTGCACACATTCGATGCGCATTGGTCTCGCTCTCTTGTCGTTTTTTCTTACCGTCGCGCCCTCCTACGAAGAGGTACAAAACAAAAACCGTCGCGAGTGCGTTCAGCACACCACAAACAACCAATACCGAAAACAAAGACACAACCCGGGGTGAATATAAAATACAAAAATTGAGCAATCAACTCCGAAAGTACAGACACCAACCGAGGGGAATATAAAAATACAAAAATTGTGGTTGCGACCACACAGTTGTAACAATTTGTTTCATTGATGCTTAGTTTGATTATGCTTAGGTTTATTAGTTTATTAATTTGTTTAAAAGCTAGAATTTTGATACTAATTATTTGTTTGTGCCAATTTATTTCAATTCAATTTAATTTAATTTAATTTGTATTCTTTTTATAGTAAAAGGTTTCTTAACCACTTTGGAATATTAACTATTGTTAGAAAAATATTTTCCTATATGAGACAATTGTATTATTTTTTTCTTGGAAAACAAAAAATAAAAATCTACTTAAGAGCATCAAGGTGTGGTGAGGTTGTATGGGTAAATTCAATAAAAATTCGTGGTGATGGAGGAGTTAACAAATGCATAGTGAAATATAATATGTTAAGTCGCTAAGGTATTGCTATATTTTAAATAGAAGTTCAAAGTATTTTTTATATTTTTGTTTCGTCGCTGCAGTCGGACGACATGGCCGATTTTTTTACTCGATGTAAAAACGACATCTTCCCGGAATCGGCAAAGAGCTCACAGGCGTATCCAAAGGACCTGAGGCCTATAACTCTATCATCCTTTCTGTTGAAAACCTCGGTAGGGTTGATAGATGTACTTATTCGAACAAAAGTTGAGCCCAGGAATTGGGCAATGTTGAAGCATGCGTACTTTACGGAAAAGTTGGTGGACACAGCACTACACGATCTAGTACGCATGATTGAGAAGTCAATTTACTCGCAAGAGTTTTGTATGGTAGCATTTCTCGACATTGAGTGTGCCTTTAATAATGTAAAAACGGAGGCGATCATTGAGGGATTGTCATTTTTGAAGGTGGATTACCCTATACGTAGGTCGATAAATCAGATGCTGGTAGGCAGGATTATTACCTCAGAACTGGGGGAGTCCACTATTAGAAGACGGGTGGTGCAGTGCAGACGAGCTAGCTAGGAACGGTACGACTCTCCAGATGCAGCCGAAGAGGGCAGGTCTGGGGAGGCCTATAGCAGCGCTTAAATTGGCGCTCAGTAAGAAGGCAATCGCCTTGACAAACGACAGGTGGAACAACCACCCTCACGTCCAGGGTAGCGAAACAGGTTTGGCCAAAATTGAACCTGCCGCGCTCCAAAGCAATAGTATCCGTGGGAAAACGAGAGGTAGGATTGGTCGTAGTGGTACTGACAGGACACTACCTTTTAGGTGAGCATGCGAGAAGGCTGGGTTTACAGACGAATGACTTTTGTAGAAGTTGTATGGACGAAGAGGAGGAAGAAACTTTAGATCACTTCCTATGCTCGTGTAAGGCACCGACATTCAAAAGACATAAGTACTTGGGTGTGTACGATATGGACAGCCTTTCTGAACTCGCGGACTGTGGAGTGCGAGATATTTTACGTTACATAAGCAGCTCTGGATGGTTTCACCGGGAGTAAGGTGAGATTGGATCCTGTGGTATCACAATGGGCCATTATTGGCTTAAGTGTGTGATAGTAGCCACTCTAGCCTAACCTAACTTAACCTAAAAACGACAGCACGTTACATTAAAATGACGTTACCACCCAGAATATCCTGAAATTTGCAATAATTTGAAGACACTTACATCGACCGATAAAAATGGAATAATCACGAATACCGATGCACAAGTAGATACACAGATGTCAAACGGAACACAGACACAGTTGTGTTTTAAATGTGAACAGAACAAGTTGAGCAGTAAGAAGTGAACAATGTGAAGTTAAGTGTAATTAATATAAAGATTAATGGAGAAATAGGGAATTTAATAAAAATATTATGAGTTTAAGTTTTGAATGTTTTATTTGCAAAATCCATTGCGAATCCGCATAGAACGCCCGAACGTCGTAACAAATAAAATCTGCAGTCGTAGAAAACATTAAGTAATTATGGCTGTTATGTGGAAAGCTGATTATTAAAGTTTTAATACATGAACTTAATATACCATCTCCACGGTTTTACAAAACGCCAGCGGAACATTATATCCTTCAAATTAAATTAATTATTATGTAAATTTTCTGAATTAGAAAACGAGAAAATATAACAAAATCATCATTTGCTTACTACGGGATGGTCCAAAATAAATTACACGGCGAGTTTTGTTTTGAAATTAGATACATTAAGAGTTGTACGTCGGAATAGATTATTCTATGTGCATATTTGATATTGGAATCCCAAACTGTGTGGATCGTCGCATCACATCTTTAAGTTATATAATCTCCTCCCACACTTTCCCGCTCACAATTTTCCAATGACCGACTTTTTCGATTTCTACCTGTACATCTACGATCACTAGTGCTTCTGTTATACACAAATCAAGCCAATAAACGTCGAATTTTTGGCAATAATTGAGTTATTGTTTTGGACGTACATGAAAACTGTTGCGCCACTAGGTGTGAATTAATTTATTTTCAAAATTTTTGAGGTAATTTAAAAAAAAATAAAAATATATCAAAAGAAAATGGGGTGAATAATTTTAGGACACCCTGTATATCCTGACACATCATACATAATTGCTGGTTGCAATCCCTTGGCAGTTTCAACAACACCAGTTATAATCATCTTCGAATTTAAACGCGCTAACATTAATGTTTCCCACTTCTTGTTATAAAAGAAACTTACAAAAAAACAAATTACTTGATTAATATAAGCCGGTTTTAATTTTTTACCATCAAACTTTTTATATTTTTTATAAATACTTTTTATATTGACTTGTGGATTCACGAGTTTTTGGCATTAAAACAATTTTGACAAGTAATCCGAACGTTCTGGGAAATTTAATTCAACGAGTATTATTTTTTGTCGTTAATGTGAGGATTAATTTGCAAGAATTGGGGAGAGGGGAGTGTGTAAGGGAAGGGGGGCATGGCATTTTTATGCGAGTGCTAAATTATTACTATTGAAATAAAATTTGAACCATCATAATTTTGCATTTGCTAAAATATAAAGTTAGAAAATAGTAGAAATAGCATGTTTATTTGACTTCACAGTATGTTAGAAGAACAATAGAATTTATGAATAACCGTTTGCTTTGGCAATCAATTTTAAGTATGCATGGTTTACGATTTCATTTAGTTGTTTACGAATTTTATAAATATACGTAATGAATTTCATATAATTATTATATTTTTAAAACAAAATCTAAGGCCAATCCAGCTTGAGCTGTATTTAAATTATTCGGGTTATTGAATTAAATTGCTTTAATGAAAAACACTGATAAAATTTTCTTATAGTGAAAATATTTATTTGTTTTTAGCAATTCACTATAAGGAAATTTTACAAGTGTTTTTCATTAAAGCAATTTAATTCTATTTTATAAGTGACAAAAGTTAACATTAAGGCTAAAAATGGATTTCAACTATTATAGCACATATTCGGGTTAAATCATAAATCTTTTTTAGAACTTAACTTTAGTTATTATATCAAATAAAATAGAAAATGAGCTAAATATCTTACAACTGAAAGAGTTGGATTCGACGTTTAATAATAATGTTAATTAATACCTTTAAAAATACTTATTATCAAGTTTATGGTAAACAATACTTGCTTGCTCAGTTTACGGCCAAGTATCCAATCTTATTGGAATGACATTTTTATGCTGTGATGTTATAACTTCATGACATACTTCATAACAAGATATTAAGATTTTGTCAATTTTCGAGGATGGAGAAAAAGGGCCTTCAAGGATGAATGAAATTAGGAAACATGGTACGCTCGTACTAAAGAACTGAGGTCCTTTACGACCCATAAAAAGCGGCGAATCGTTGCCTGATTAATGCCCGCCTATGTCTCTGAAACCACATGCTTTGCGAAAAATATTGTATGTGCAAAAAGTATTAATTTACTTATTTTTAACTGCTTTATCAAAAGGTGCCTTAAAGAGATAGGTTCTAATTAAATAAATAGTAACCACTCGTACTTAAGTAACAGCCTAACCAAAGTAACAGCAAATAATGAAAGAATTTTGCCTAGGATTTGTGTAATCTTCTATAGTTCAATAGTTTCTGTAATAGGGATGTCAAAAAACGAACTATCAAAGTACAAATCAACCACTAATCCCGCTACCCTGCATCCAGAACTTTTCTCTCCCATACCAGAAATTGTTTTTTTTCGAAAAACTGTAAAATTGTTGTTTTATGTAGATCGATTTAATAATAGTAAAAGACTCTCGATTATTTTTATTTTTAAGTATTTTTATTTATTTTTTTATTCCACTGATTATACCATCTTTGCTTCTTTCCGGAAACCCTTTATATTTGCTTCTGATTTAAAGTGAAGTTGCATACGTATATTATGTAAGCACCCAATGTGCATAAAAATGTTAGCACATTAATTCTGGAACTTTCTCCAACAATTCCCTCTTTTTTCCTGAATTCATTACTATCGTTGAAAAGTCCCATCTGCTTTAGGCGTTTATCCATCGTACTATGTGGCACATCCTTTGTAAAAATATCTGCTTCTATCTCCTCAGATCGCTTATATATTAAAGTTGTGTTTCCCTTTTCTATTTCGTCCTTAATAAAGTTGTATTTTCTATTTATGTGTTTCGTTCGAGAGCTCTGCTTTATTACTTACTGTCCAATCCATAACCGCTTTTGAGTCAGTGTAGATTTTGATTGGTTTCTTTATGAAAATATGTTCGTCGAGCTCTTCTAATAGATTCGTCATGATATTTATCTCACACTGAGCATCACACACTGCCATCAATTCGGCTTCCATTGTAGATAATGTAACCATTTTATGCTTCCAGCAGTAGTGCACCATCCAGCGTCTGCCGTGGCGCTTAAATCCCCATTCTTCTCACTTAATTTTAAACACATACTTTTAGTCCCCTTTAAGTAACGTAATACTCTCTTGATTGCGGTCCAATGAACTTTTCTGGGGTCTGTGTTATATTGCGACAGTTTACTAACCGTATAAGCAATGTCTGGGCGGGTGCCCCTTGATAAGTATATTATTGATCCTATGGCTTCTTGGTACTGGTCTCGTGGTATCTTAGCGGAATTGTGATAACTGTCTAAATTAACTCCACTTAACTCTGGTGTTGTTACGGAATTTGCATCCTTCATGCCATATTTGGTTAGCAGTTTTTCAATATAGCTGGATTGCGTAAGTAACATTTCGTTACCATTTTCCCTTATTTCTATCCCAAGAAATACATCGCTGTTTATTTCTTCCATCCTAATTTCAGTTTTAATGCTGTTTATAAATTGCTCGATAGTAATATCGGAATCACCGATCACCAACAAATCATCTACGTATACTCCGACTATGATAAACTGTTCACCCTCCTTTCGGATAAACACACAAGGATCAGCCTTAAGTCGCTGAAGTCCTTGTTCATCCATTATTTTGCTCATTTTCATATACCAACATCTTCGAGATTGCGGTAAACCATAAATGCTTCGTTTTAACAGGTAAACTCTGTTCTGATTGTGATTATACCTGGCGGTTGTTCCATATATACGGTCTCTGCCAGATCAGCATTTAATAATGCTGACCTAACATCATAGAGTTTTGTTTTTGCCTTTTTGATTACTGCAATAGATAATAAGGTTCTTAGAGTTTCGTACCTGATTACGGGGCTGAAGGAATCCTCATAATCAAATCATAATTTTTGGTTATGCCCGGCTGCAACTAATCTTGCTTTATATGTTTCGCTGGTTCATCTCTTTGCTTAATTTTAAAGACCCATTTACTCTTTAATACTTTACTATTCGTTGGTCGTTCTATTTCTTCCCATACTCGTAAATCCCTCATACTTTCCATTTCTCGTTCCATGGCTCCTAACCATTTTTCCTTATCGGATAATTTTATTACATCATCATATATTTTCGGTTCTGGGGGAAAGGTACTGACAGTACAGTAAATATGACGTGTTTTGATTTGCTCCACGGTTTTTCGTTTAATTTAATTTGTTTCTGTGTTTAATGTGGTTAAATTTAAATTTATTTTTTGTGAGTCGATGTACTGATTGGCATTGTACCAAGGAAAATAAGAATATAATATGTGTTGTGTAATATATGGAAGTTGCATTGCCGATGATCACAGGATACGTACCTATAACCTCAAATTTGTTACACTCCATTTTACATGTTTGATTGCATATGTGGGTGTTGTTTGGTGTACGTATGGGGTTGTTAGTTGGATTATGTCTTTTGTAACGGTTTTTGTGTAATTGTGGTTAATATGTAAATTTTGTGAATGTTTAAAGTAAATGGTGCGTAAGGGATAATACGACATAACGTTTTGTTGTGTCGTACAATTGAATTTGAAGAAGTTCATCCTTGTGCATGACATCTGGTATAATTTTATTTTTTTCATTTTTATAAATGTAGGTCATATGTATTTTTTTTAGTTGTCAAATATCAGAGGTGTGTATAGTAATATTCAAATGTTAAAAAAAAAAAAAATTTAACTGTTCTGCGCAGCTATCAGTGGTGTAGAATTTTTTTTTATAAAAATTTTGATAGATCGCATTTATCTTAGATAGTAAACCTAAATAAAATAATAAATAACCATGAAAAAGAATTATATTTCAGTTTTAATAATTCAAAATTATTATGTATTTATGTTATTACAATCATATATCAAGTGAAAATTAATAGGTCTAAAAAAATATTGCACGCCTTTTGGAAACAATGACAACATTTAATTTTGGTACGAACTAGGGAAAATAAATAACCAAATGTGATTCGTGTCGCACAAAACCACAACAACAACAAAAAGCAAATTCAGTTTTCAATTTAATGGAATTTTGAATTAATACTTAACTTATCGAATTAAATATCATTTTAATTTATAAAATCTAAACTTTGTGTTTTAATTGTATCCTAAAATTCCTATTCTATTTAAATACAAATACAACGTAAAAATGTAAACAATAAACATGAATATTATACTTAATACATCACTGTGTATCCGCCATATTACTTCTGCGCGAGAACTGTCAGAATTCCAGCGAGATTTGACTACTACTATACTTTTCGTGTTCTAGAACTTGAATCGATAAGTTCGTCGTTTGGGTGCTAGAATGCGAATCGTGAGTCGTAATAAGTGGAAAATTTTGAAAAAAAAATATATTGAATTAATAGAGAAAAATATTTTGGATGAAATATCATGTTGTATAATATTTAAGAGCAATTTGGTGGTTTCGCCAGCTCATAAATAAATAAATAAATACTACTATACTTCTATGTGTGAGTATAGGTGTATTCGTTGTTTCTAATAACATTTGTAATTAGGTAATTGTGTTTATGTGTAATAGTGTGCGTGTGTGTGTATTTTCGGGTCTGTTGATTTTATTATTTTAATTTTTGTGTGCAAGTTTGTACAGTGGAGTGGACTGGTTCAAAGAGGCTCATATTGGAATCAACAAATTCATTGTTGTTATAAGGATGCCTTGCTAATGGTTTTTGGATTAAACAGGGATATGACTATAAATGGAATGGATGGATTTTGGAATGGATTATGGAAATCAGGTTATATTTTTTCATTTTATTTTATTTTAATCTTTTTCTAAATTTTGATTTTGTTTTATTATTTTATTGTTTTATGTTGTGTTTTATTTTGTTTTGTTGTTTTCTTATCGATATTATTCATATTTTATTGACATGATTGCTTTTTGAGGTGGATTATCGTATGTTTGGATTTCGATCCGGCTTGGGATGAAATTCCTTCTTTTGGTACGGGTTCTGAGGTAGTTTTTGTGGAATTTTGGTGTTCGTGTTATGGTTGTCGTGTAGGTTCGGATTTTGATCTTTGTCATCGTGTCACCATTGATTTAGACAGGAGTTGCCTCGAGAAGGCTGGTGATCTCTGACTAGATGATAAGAGGCTATGTATGACGCATAATTCATCTTTTCAGCTCCTAGGAAGGGAAAGGAGAGGGTTTGGTTTTGGTTAGTTTGGTATGCTTGGGTTTGGTGAGCAAACATATAAATAATGAATATTTAATTGGAATCCGAACTGTATACATAATCATCAGAGTCATTCGTGGAAGGGTTATCCGAGTCATAAATTAAATCAACTTCCTTTTTTAAATCAGACTTTCCTGTTTTTGCGGCAACTTTTAATCGAGTTTCAGGAATGGATATTCTCTGTATATCCTGTTGTAATGAATCATGCCAAGTGAAAATAGGCCTATCAATTTTTCTTTAATTTCTTGTAAATTTCCTTGCTGCATGTAATAAATGACCTCTTGTTCTTCTAAGAACATGGCCGCAATAGGATATTCGATATGCAGTAACTTTTCGATTGATTGTCTTTCCCTTCAAAATCCTTCTAACACAAATTCTTAGAGGGCGATTAGTACAATACTGCAACAATTGTATTAAAAAGCTTTTTTCATAACGTGCTAATCGTAAACGACATGCTTTAGTCAAAACAATGACTCGTAAACCATATGACATGATAGGAGTTACTAGTTGTTTATACATCTGTATTACAATCGGAAAAGGTAATCTGTGTTCACGAATAAATCTTGTCAACATTTTCACAACACCATGCGCTTCTCGGCAACGTTTTCGGATTGTCTCGGGACGGCGTAGTCCGGCAGTTATATAAGTGTCTAAGTATCGCAAAGTAGAACTAACATGAAAGTTTAAGCCACCTATTGCTACGGTCGTAAGATTATCATTATTTTGTCTCATGAATCCTACTGAGTGTAATAGTGGGACAAGCTCTTCTAGAATAGTAGACAATGTGCTTAAATCATCACTAACGAGTAACAAATCATCGGCATCGGCTAATATTAATGGTAATTTAATTTCTTGATCTTGCGAAAGCTGTAAACCAGGAATAACTTCTGTAAGGTTTTGGAGGACGGAATCCAATATTAAATTGAATAAAGTAGATGAAAAGGGACATCCTTGTTTGAACCCCATGCCACGTTGAAATGCCCTTGTTCTTTGTTTATACCATATGATTGATGTTAATTCGTGCATACAGGTTGTTACAGGCTGGCTACTGCCAACCTGCAGATTTCACTTAAACACATGCAGAGGCCTCCACGGTGATATTTTGCCGGCTAGGTTCCTGGCTTACACCGTGATTAAATACAGAAAGTTGGGGGAACGCAAATAATAATAAAACCGATGTTCCGCCGAAATTCGTCGGCCGGAACCTGAGGAACGAACAACTCAAAAATAAAAAAAATAAAAAAAAAAAAAATAAAATAATAATAAAGGTAGAGAGGTGCCCCGGTGCGCGCATCCGCCCGAACTCGCACGGTGGTAGACACCGGTTTCGAATCCGGATGCGGGCACCGAGGAACCGCTTACCCTACACCGACACAGGATGGGAAATCCCCCTCATCATACCCAACCGAAAAAAATTTAATAATTCATTTTTTTATTCTTTTTAATTTTTATTTAATTCAACACAAAATGAAACCCAACTTCCCACGAGAAACGAGAGAGAGAGAGAAAACGAGAGAGAAAGAACAATGCGCATCGAGCGTGCACCCGCTGTGCGGCGCTCGATCACAAAAATTTTGAAAATTTTATATATATATATGTGAATATAATAAAAAAATATATAAAAAAAATAAAATAGAAAAATCAAAATAAAAATAAAAAAAATAAAAAATTGCACCTTAATTATATCGCAAACAGAAAAATGTTGCGGCCTTGAGCGGCCGTCATGCCACAGGTGCCCCCACCCGGACCGTTGCGGCTGGAGGTGCCGTTACCCCACCGGTGTCGGTGCGACCTTGAGCGGTCGTGCGATGCGGGGCCTCTCCCCGATACCAAATATCACCAATGGCCGGTTGGCCACCTGATTGAGGCAGCGCCTTGCACCGTTGTCAAAAATGTTGGGCGTTGTCTCGCCAAAAACCGCAAAGTTTTGCCCGATTGTTCTTCAAAATGTTGGGCGTCCTTTCGCCTTAACCTCACCCTGTTCCTTCGTTAGGAACTCAGAAAATTAAATCAAACGTAGCGGCACGTCCGCCGTTATAAATAGAATGGCCTTGATTGACCACCCGTAAGGTGTGGGGCGTTGGCCGGCCAAAAACCGTAAATTCTTACTATTGGGCGTAGCCTCGCCTTAAAAAAATTCAAACAACCGTTGCGAATGGCCTCACCTGACCACCCGTAAGATCCGATGTGCACCCACCGGTATATTACCACAATCAAATTTTCCTGCCGACGCAAACGACAGTTGCAACTTAAAAATTTTCCGTTCAGCGAATGCTAAATTTCAATCGCACTTCGAGGTATTTTGCGTATTTTTGATTTTTAATCAAAATTCATAAACGACAAACTTATGATCCTTTGCAATTTAAATTTTCACTTAACAACACCGTAATTATATCGTCTCACGAATACAAATTATTTAACTATTATTTTTAGTTACAACTTATTTTATTATGATTTTCTTTTTTTTTACAACTAATTACAATTTGGTGTTATATTAATTTATATACTTGATATTACAATTGTTTTACAATTATCAACGAGACTCACTGTCTCTCAATCCTCAAAACTTAAAAAAAATTACAATCGACCATGCGACTCTACTTTTAATTTTATTCCCAACCAAAATGTTTTGTATTTTTCTTTTCATTTACTAAACAAGATTACCTCCTCTATATAATCCAACACAAGACTTTAATTGTCTCAAATCAAAAATCAACACTCGACTGAATTTACTCAAAAAAAAATTCGAGCGTCGCACATACGACGCGCAAAACATTCCAGAAGAATTGTCTTTCTTCTCTGTTTCACGTTTACATCAATTCGCATTGATATAAACGAGAGGCATATAAGAAAAACATTCTTATGGAATGTTTTGCTTTACGCACACACTCGATTCGCATTGCTCTCTCTTTTCCAACATCTTTCTCACCCTCGCGCCACCTTACAAAAGGTACGTACAAAACAACATCCACAAAAGTGGGGACAACAACCAACATTGAGAAAACATAGCAAGTGGAGGCACAAACCCGAGAAAATAACATACAAACAGCGCTTGTTACGATCATGTAATCGTAACAAACGTGGGAACGTCCCACACCCTGAGATGTCTCATACGCCGGGCCTAAACCAAACAATGGGAACGAGATAACAAACGATTTAAACAAACGAGGTAGACGATAAGATTAGACACGAATGTCTTTAATGTGGTATGTACCTAAGTTTTTGCCACTCAAGTCTTCGATGGTGTATGCTACCTGACCTACTTTACCGGAAATTACCGCGGGTTTGAATTTGCTTGCCAATTTGGCGGAAAATTTATTCGACGCATCGCTCAAAGCAAATGATCGTATAAACACGGGTTGTCCAACTCGAAAAGAACGCTTATTACTGCGTAAGTTATAATGTTGAGCCCCCTTTTCGTGTGCTACGCGTAAGTAGTGTGTTATACGGTCTTTTAGAAGATTTACTCGATCTGGCTTAGCCCATACCTGGACTTCGCTGGGATCATGTTCATCGAGCAATCTTCTTAACGCATAGTCCGAACCGTGCATCGACATATGTTGACCGAACACAACGTAATGAGGGGAGTAATGTATCGAATCATGTATGGCATTACGTAAAGCAGCCGCAATTTCTTGTAAATTTTTGTCCCACAAATTATGGTCGTGATCGCTCAAATATGATCGAATGCTGGCAATCAACGTTCTATTAACACGCTCGGACGCGTTGCTTTGCGGAGAATACACCGGCGTGCGAATATGGGTTACGCCGTATTTAGCTAGCAAATCCTTAAATAAATTGGAGGTAAATTGCTTCCCGTTGTCAGAGGTGATTACTTCGGGAAACGAGAACAAAAGAAATATATCATTTTCCAAAAATCGACATAGCAAAGATGCGGAAGCTTCACGCAAAGGTTTTACAACTACAAATTTCGAGTAATGATCCAAGATGATAACGATGCAGGTATTACCGAGTTTCGAACGTGGATACGGACCCAAAAAATCGACATATAGTTTTTGAAACGGGCGAGTTGACGTGACCTGAGCTCCCATGGCTGGTTGCGTAGAGAAATTAACAGCTTTGTTCATTTTACATTTAGTGCAGCTAGCAACGTATTGTTTAACTTGTTTTGCCATCTGAGGCCAGAAAAATTGACGCTGAAGGCGCTCGAGAGTTTTGCTGCCTGTAACATTGGTAATGTTCCACGGCGGTTAAGAACATACTCTTGGTTGATTTTCATTTGTTTATATGTAATCTGTGGATGATGAGTTCATGGGGTGAAAATTTGAATTAAAAATTTGTTTATATTGTCGAAATTAGTAAGTGGAACTTGATTATTTATTGGTATAATGTTTGTAACCTAATCGATAATTCATAGATGGTGCAGTAATGGTTATCGAAATGAATCTTTTTATTGGTAATCTTGTTTGGTTACTTCCCCTCTTTGAACAACAACAACAAAAATTATCGATCAAAAATAATTAAAAATAATTTTTCCAATCGTTCATTCTGTTTTGTGTTGTGCCAGTGAAATATTCTAATTAGAATACAGTGCGGTAACAAAGTGTGAACGTAAACATAATAATTATTATTTACATTCGCCATTGGCACTGTAAGTTTGATCATACAAAAACAAAAGTATGTCCTAATTATTGTTTTGCGTTATTTTTTAAGAAATTAAATTATTTTTCATTTTTGTTTTTATTAAAGTAATTTTGCGTGTATTTAGTATTGATTGTGTATCAAAAATTGATTTGTGGTCGCGGAAATACAGAAGACGTGAGGTATGATCTTGTTTTAATTTGTGCAAAGTGTATGCCCAAAAATGTTTGTTTGGTTAAACATAAAACATAAAAATATTATTTCTTGTTTTAATAGAACCAAACAAAACAATACGAGGCGTCACCGTTGTGCGTGATATTTGATTGCGCTACCGGCATTTCCGCGACAGTATTTTATTACTGAGGGACCTTAATTTATCCGGAATTTATATTTGTCCCTGAAAAATTTACCGGATCTTACTGCCATATTCGTATTTTGGGAAAACGGGCGAAACATAAATACCACACAAGGCCAAACATAGAGCAATAGCCCTTGGACAAATTAGTATTTTTTATTTACCGTGTTTAGCGGAAAAATCTGGCATCGCATGAAATTTTACCGCCATTTCGATACCATGCTACATCATCGGATCACATAACAGGATAAGTTTTTAACATGTGGCTAATCCACAATTTTTATATTCTTTAAATTATATTCTTTAAACTATATTCTTAAACTATATTCTTAAACTATATTCTTAAACTATATTTATTAAACTATATTCACTATATATTTATTTATTTATTTATTAAATTATATTTATTATATTTACTATATATTTATTTTTATAAACCTATATTTTATGAAACATATATACATCATAAATTGCATGCTTGATTATATTTATAAATTCATTGTCTAACTTTAATTTTTGTACTTATTAAAAATGTTAAGAAAATTTACAATTTTATACCAATAATTATTTCCTGAACTATAAAATCTATTTTTGCAATCTTATTATTTACTTCATGATCTCGTTGTGTAATTTTATATTCAAATTTTATTCAAATCGTGACAACGCATATGTTCTTATCCAATGAGGGGCATCACTATGTGTGAATAGTTTATTAGATAGCATGGGTTAACATATTATTTCTTTTAGGGGCATACCAAAATAGATGCGCGGTATAGCCAAAAGAGAGGGTGGTGAGCATGTGGTCATAATATCTCGACCACGCAAATACGGTTGTATCTAACAGCACCTGTTCCTTTCATTAATAATTATCCCGTTATCTTTTTTTTTTTTTGCATTGTATAACCTTGTATGAGTAGTAGTTCATCCATTGTTATGTTTACTCAATTACAGTTTAACTCAGTTTCTAACGTGTTCCATGTTTGCATAATTGTTATCAGTGAGCCATCAATGTGAATATAATTGAAGTGCAGCACATCTCGTCCTCTGTAGTTGGTGACAAAACCCCACCCACCGTCTTCACCTAGCCGGCAAACGTGCTGCAGGTCACCTTATATAGAACTACAGGGGAATTCTGCGAACAGAGTGAAAATCAACCGGCGAAGCTGAAGCAATCCGATCGCTCCTTTGTCGACTTAGTCGCTCTCGTTACATGCCGCCTAAATGTGCTGAAGTGGGAGGGACGTGTGCCTGTTCGATAAGCGATTGGGTTAAGCTATTCAGAATAACTAATTTCCAGTTCGAAAGATCGGTATCCGTGTATTTAAAACCAAACGAAGGGGATATTAACAGTTTATCATCCTGGATTCTGTAGTTGTGCGAACAGTCTTTTAATGAACGAATTTTCGCGATCTGATCGACGTAATCTGGATCTTGGAACGCAACCGAATTTTGATCAACGTGTAGAATGGGGACTGAAGAAGGTATTAACGCATTCACGGAAGGGTCGATATTTTTACTCGACAAGACTGGATCTTCAAATTGGGCACCAGGATCAGGCGTGCTCTTACTTTCGGAATCATCCTCACAAAGAGCGGATTCATCCGGAAAAGCTCGAGACAACGCATCAGGTACAATGTTAACTGAACCTTTTCGGTATCCAATCTGGAAATCCAGCGCTTGGAGTTTAAGACTCCATCTCGCCAAACGTCCGGAGAGGTCTTTTTGACTCATTAGCCAGCGTAAACTGGAATGGTCGGTATAAATGACGAACGGATAGCCTTCCACGTAAGGACGGAATTTTCGCACGCTGAGGACGGCAGCGTAGCATTCCAGCTCGGTCACCGAGTAGTTTCGCTGCGCCGCATTGAGCTTATGGGAATAAAACTCAATGGGCCGCTCTACCCCCTCGGTGTCCACCTGAAATAAGACACTACCGACCCCAACGGCACTGGCATCACACTGAATAAAAAAGGGTTTTGTATAATCAGGATGCGTCAAAACCGGGGCAGTTGACAAGGCGGTTTTGAGAGCGTTAAAGGAAGAATCAGCAGCTGCAGACCAACATACTTTAGTGTTTTTACCAGTAAGATCGGTGAGAGAAGAAGCTAAGGAGGCGAAATTTGGAATGAAGCGACGGTACCATCCGCACATTCCCAGAAAACGTCTAATCTGTTTCGTCGTTTTCGGAATAGGGTACTCCAGAATAGCTTTACATTTGTCTGGGTTTGTACGGAGGCAACCATCACCCACAATATAACCTAAATAGTCTACTTCTTTCAACACAAACTTACTTTTGGTCAAATTAATTGTTAAACCAGCATCCGACAGATATCCAGCAACCTGTTGAAGCAAATCGAAATGTTCGGCCAGAGTGGAGGATGTGACCAGAAGGTCATCGAGGTACACGAAGACCTTATCGTGTAGCTGGTACGGGATCACGCGGTGCATTAAGCGACAAAGCGTCTGTGGGGCGTTGCATAAGCCAAACGGCATCACCTTGAACTGATACAAGGGCCGTCCAGGAACCGTAAACGCTGTTTTATCGCGGGATGCTGGGTTGAGTGGGATCTGCCAAAAGAGATCCTTCAAATCAATCGCCGAAATGAATCGGGTGTGTCCCAAACGACCCAACAATCCGTTGATTATGGGCAGCGGATACGCATCCTTGACGGTTGCCTTGTTCAGTTCTCTAGCATCCAAGCACAGACGAACTTTGCCATTGGCCTTACGCACCAACGTGACCGGTGAACACCAGGAACTTTGTGACTCCTCGATGACCCCCAAAGACAACATCCTATCCAACTCGGCATACATGAGTTTCTGGATAGCTGGGGATACGGAATAAAAACGTTGTTTGACTGGCTTTGCGGAACCGACATCGATCATATGAGTGATGAGGGATGTGCGGCCCAAACCTAAAATATCGCTGCTCGGGAAACATTCGCGGATTAGATCCAATTTACGACGATCATCAGACGTTAAAATATGAAATTTGGGTGTGTTGGTAGATTCACCTAATTCGTCCGAACGATTTAGCGCGGAGATTTTTGGGGAAATTCCAAAACGATTCCAAAAATCGATACCCAAATAAAGCGGTTGTTCTAATGAAGGAACAACATAAAAATTCATGGTTTGAGTAATTCCATTAAACTCGACGTTAGCTCGTATGTAACCAAATACTCGTTGGACTTGACCACTCGCGGTAGTTATCGTGGATGGAAAATTATGAAACTCTACGAATGGATTCGACAAGATTTTCTCCGCTCCATTCCCGAGAACACTGACACTCGCCCCGCTGTCGAGAAGACCCTTAAAAGGGATCTTATTTATAAAGACCTGGGCGTAAGGCCGAGTGTCACTACCCTCGGAGAACAAAACGGAGGAAATCACGTCGTTTCTCATTGTAGCGCGGTGGTTCCAATATTTCTTGGAACGTTTTAAACGATCTAACTTGGCTAACGACGGAGAATTATAGAAAAACTTTAGAGCGACAGGAAGGGAAGGGGAATTTGGTGGGGAAGAAGGATCGGGAAGGGAATCATGATTGGCAGACGAGTTTACCTTCTGGTCGGGTTCGATTGGGAGCGGAGTTCCGCGTCCGTATTGCTCGCTGCGTCCTCCTGGATTGGTTTGAGTGGATTTGTCCGTTGTAACATCAGTCTGGGTTGCGATTGTAGTTGTGGTGATTCTCGTGGCCCAGTCCTCCAAGAACCACTGTTCTGGTTTTCCGACAGTCGTGATTGCGTGTTTCGGTCTTCCGCACAACGTCGACAACGCGCAGATATCGTCCCTCGCAGCCCACAGCGATAACAGAATAATCCGACTGGAGCCAATTGACAATCCATAAATGTGTGTCCCATATCTGAACAATTGAAGCACACGATATTTTTACCATAACTCGAATGCTGTTTGTAAACTACCCCAGAACTGTCGGCTGGGACTTGTCCGCCCGGACGTCTCGCCGCTGACGACGGATACCTGCTCCCCGTTTGAATTGCGGATACTGAGTTATCGGGTAGAACATCAGTTAAGGGATAATTCTCATAAGAGTCATATGCTCCAACATCATCATACGGACCGCCTGATAACTCATTGATCACGCGTCGTGGATGGATTGCAGGATCCGCCGGAGCTTTGAGCCGCCGGAAAGACTCCTCCCAAGCCGAACAGCTTTTGATCAGCTCGTTGATGCTGCTAAATTGACGATCGGTTAGGTGGTATTGTAGCGTCGGCTTCATATTGTTCATGAGAATTTGAATGAGCTCTTCATCGGAGTACGGTGTGCGACATTGTAGGGTCAGCGTCCAAACATGATTGTAAAAATCCAGAAAACTTTCGTTCGGTTGTTGTTTACGTGCCTCGACCATTCTGCGGATTTCGTAATTTGTGCGACGATCTTGAAAGCGCTCGATCATACCGCTTCTTAGTTCTGACCAGGTATAGCGTGCGGGTTGTGTTTACGAAATGTCCAGTACCACTGCAACGCGAGGTCTTTTAGAATGGTGTGGAGCTCCAATAATAAAATTTGTTCGGATAATCCCCGAGATGAGGCGATGGTGTCCACTTGGAACAAAAACATGTCAATGTTGATTCCCGAGGGAGATCCCGTGAAACTTAGTCCACTACCGGACAACAAACGTCGATCGACAAATTTTGGCGATACTGGCGAACTGGTGGACGTCGGAGGCGCGCGATCTTGTACGGTTGAAATCGGGATGTCTTGTGAGAACAGGTTATTTCCGACGATTTGAGTCTGGAGGTTGGTTTGCCGTTGATCCAACTTGACCAGCTGCTGTGATACCAATTCGAAGTTGCGCATCATGGATTCCAAAAGTGTGGTCTGTGCATTTGATTGTTGTACCGCCGTGTGGTTCGTTTGAATCTGATCAAGAAGATCCTCCAAAGTACATCTTCGCCCCTGCGGCTGTGGGTTGTCGGAATCATCCTCGCTACCGAGGTTTTGCACTTGCATCTCGTCCTTTTGTTCCTCCGGAGGAGGTATTTCCAACGTGAGATGTACGCCCTTCGCACTTTGTATGGAATCATCCAATTTTTCCTGATCATCCAGGTATATCTGCAGACTGGTCAATAATTCGGAACATGCCTGATGTCCCTTACGCGCGGACTGCTCGTATGTCGGTGATTTAAATGCGCGGCTAAGCCGACCTGCCAAATGTAATAAACGAGAATGGTACTGTTGCACTAATAGTATGAGATCTTTTGTCGCCGGATCCAAAACTGTGATCGCTCCCCGAATCTCCTCCAACTTCTTGAGACACGTTGAGATCTCGATATCCGGTCTTTTCGATTCGCTTGTATGCATTTTTCCGGGCGTTGGTTTAGTATCGGCCTGCTCACTTCGGACCGCTTCCTCGAGTTGATGAATTGCATCGGGCGTGTCGAAGCAAATATCACGAAGGAGACACTCCACCTCCACTTCGTCTCGTTGCAGTAGGTTTACATCCATTTTAGAATTAGGTAGGGTAGGGAGTAAGTTCGATTAATTCGACAAAAGAAACGTAGTCTTTATTAATTTATAAAAGATACAAAAATATTTTATTTCAAAATGACTTTACTCGAAACTGAAGGTTCAGAATAAAGTGAACTTAGAATTATTTCCACACCCACTATAACTAGATAATAAAAACGTAAAAAAAAAAAAAAAATTTAATTAATGATAAGAGGAATGGTTACCTTATAGTGTTTTGTGGGGCCCGGATTCCCACGATTGCTTAACCCGGCTACGACGAGATACCCTCCAAAGTGGCGCTTTTCGACGAGAACCTAATTTGGAGGGGCTCGTTGAAATTTTAAATACAATAATAATTCAAGGTATGACTCAAATCGCGATAAATAGCCAGAAAGTTACCCCATGCGTTGGATAAGATCTAGTTCGAATTTGAGTTCGGTTATCTTCCACTCGATCCCACGGAGAAACACGTTGGATACGAGGTTCTACGTCTGAGTTATCCCACACTGTACGTCTTTGAGGTCTTTCTGGCGTATCCCACGGATTTCGGTTCATACCAAAATAATAATAAATAAAATTTAATAATAATGATAACGTAGATAATGAAGCTACCAACACACCCAAATAAGAAGGCAAAGTGGCAACAGAAAATACAACTAAGATAATAATAAACGAAGAAAGGAATGGATACCTTGTAGTAGTTTGTGGGGCCCGTACTCCCACGATTGTTTAACTACGGATTGGACGAGATACCCCCCAAACTGGCGCTTTTCGATGAGAACCTAATTTGGAGGGGCTCGTTGAAATTTGAAATGATACGAAAACCAAAAATAATAAAATATAATAACAAATACCAAAACTACCAACACACCCAGTGGTATATAGATAGAATAATAAACTCAAAAAGAACGATACGAAGAAGAGAGAAAAAAAATGAAGTACAAATCAAACCGTGGGTTCAATACAACCCAAAATAAATTTGTATACAATCAACAAAACGGCTGGTATGATGAGGGAGAGGGAGATCCCACTCCGTGTCGGCTAAATAATAAAAAATAAAAAAAAAATAATAATAATAATAATAAAATGTTCTGTTCCTCAAATTTCGGCCAAGAAATTTCGGGGACAAGACAAAATGAAGCTACACTAAACTCCAGACAAATGACATCCGAGCTCCACCACAATCGAACACCACATAGTGGAAATGGGAAAGAGCTCGGAAATCGGATGTCTGAAGAATAGGGGTATGACACCCCCATCTACGCGCAATCAAACAGCCCGTGCTGGTTGCGATCGCAGGTGGGGAATGTCCACCGGGAGACTGGCTTTGGTGTGCGCGTCCAGGCGAAGTCAAACAGAGCAGAACACTGGTTTCGGCGCTGGACACGCACGCCAAAGGGAGTGAAGCTACAATTCATAAAAAAAAATCAAAAAAATCAAAATTCGCGATAAAGTTTGGGCGCCACTGTTACAGGCTGGCTACTGCCAACCTGCAGTTATCACTAAGCGCATGCAGAGGCCTCCACGGTGATATTTTGCCGGCTACGTTCTCAGGGAGAAGTGCGAAGGGTCGTGGGGTTTGAGGCATGCATGGCTCCTGGCTTACACCGTGATTAATACAGAAAATTTAAAAACATAAAAACGCAAATAATAGAAACCCGATGTTCCGCCGAAATTCGTCGGCCGGAACCTGAGGAACGAACAGCAGAAAATTTAAAAAAAAAAATCATAACGGTAGAGAGGTGCCCTGGTGCGCGCATCCGTCCGAACTCGCACGGTGGTAAACACCGGTTTCGAATCCGGATGCGGGCACCAAGGGACCGCTTACCCTACGCCGACACAGGGTGGGAATTCCCCCCTCATCATACCACACCGAAAAAATTTTAATAATTCATTTATTTATTTAATCTACTTATACTCAAAAAAAATAAAAAAAACCCAACTTCCCACAAGAAAACAAGAAGGAGAAAGAGCGAGAGAGAGAAACGAGAGAGAGTGAGAGCAATGCACATCGAGCGCGCGACTTATGACCGTTATTTCGGCGCTCGATTACAATCAAAAAAATTTATGTATATAAATATGTAAAAAAATTAAAAAATAAATTTATAAAGAATAAAAATTTAAAACAAAAAATGAAATAAAAATAAAAAAAATAAAAGAAATGTACCTTAATTAATAAAAAACAAAAATCTGTTGCGGCCTTGCGCAGCCGTCATGCCTCAGTGTCGCCGCCCCGGACCGTTGCGGTGTCTTTCACCGTTACCCAAAAAGGTTGCGGCCTTGATGCCGTCGTTGGGCGACTCCCCGCCTTTGCGCTCGAGTTCGTGCCTGGTTGGGCACAATGTTGCGGGGCCTTACCCCGATACCGATATAATTGGCTCGCAATCGAATGTAATGAATGTCACACCTCCAGCAATTAGATAGTATTATAGTGTCACGTTCACGATTTGACACGATTTGATATATTAGTATTATAGTGTCACGTTCACGATTTGACACTCCTTTAATTAACTGTTCTCCAAGTTAATAATTGATAAATTTACTAATTTTTCCACTACAGACAATGTTTAAATATTTCTATCAAATATCAAACTTTCGTAAAGTAATTGAAGATTATCGTATTTCATAAATCATTCCAGAAAACTGATTTTTAAGCATACACAGAAAAATTCACTCATTTCACACAAAATAAGTTGTTTTTGTAAAACAGCAAAATTTTTTCGTCTTTTTCCTATTTATAGATAGGAATTTTTGTCGTACTTTTCATCAACACAATATTTATATAAATTTTTAGAGATAAGATGTTTCTCTTCTATTTTGTCTTTAAAACACACTAATTTAATCAATTCGAAATATGAATTATTTATTACAAATATTAAGTTCAGTTTACAATAATTTTTTATTTTTAATTAATTAAATGACTTTTGGAAATTTATTACTTTCAACTCACTGTACAACTATAATCTCACAAAAAACTCTCAACACGACTTTTCTTTATAAAGACAAAAACTCGAATGAACAAAAAAAATTCGTACGCCGCACATACGACGCGCAAAACATTCCAGAAGAATTGTCTTTCTTCTCTGTTTCTCGTTTACATCAATTCGCATTGGTGTAAACGAGAGGCATATAAGAAAAACATTCTTATGGAATGTTTTGCTTGACACACACTCGATACGCATTGCTCTCTCTTTTCCAACATCTTTCTCACCCTCGCGCCACCTTACAAAAGGTACGTACAAAACAACATCCACAAAAGTGGGGACAACAACCAACATTGAGAAAACATAGCAAGTGGAGGCACAAACCCGAGGAAAATACCATACAAACAGCGCTTGTTACGATCATGTAATCGTAACAAGGTTTGTATTATTCTATTAATAAGATGATGGGGAATTCCAATATGAGAGAGAATAATAGTTGCTTGGTTAAGATCAACTTTATCGAAGGCTTGTTTTAGATCGAGTGATAGAATATAAACTGTTTTTCCTGTTTTCCATTCCTCATCGATAACACGTCGTATAACAAACATATGGTCATCGGTCGACCGATTGCGGATAAATGCAGCCTGATATGATCTTATCTGAGTGTGTATTTCTTCAAACCTAGTTAATAAGAATTTTGCATATACCCGATATCCAGTATCTGAAAGAGTTATTCGTCTATAATCTGTGATGGTATTGGGTCGTTGTTTTTTTGGTAGAGGAAATTGAACCGTTTCTAACCACTCATTCGGTGTTGTGTTTAATAGCCATACCTGCTGTAAAACATATAGAAAGACCTTCATTCCTTCTTCAGGTAAAGCTTGTAATAGTTCAATTGAAATCTGATCTAAACCTGGAGCAGTTCCTTTTCGAATGGAAAATAGGATGGTTTCTATTTCTACCTGGGTTGGGGGCATTCCTAGTGGCCAATGATCTTTTTCAGTTATTAGAGGAACGGCGAAGCCCGAGGTAGTTGATAATAATTGCTTCCATCCTGATAAAGGAATGTAGGTACTTGCCGTCTTATTAAAATTTTGTTTATATGAACGAATAAATTGATAAGTTTGACAGAGTCGACTAAAAGGATTTACATCGTTTAAATTTCGGAAAAATTCTCTACATTCCTCTGATTTGGATTTTTTAAATTCTTGATGGACATTATATCGGCAATTTCTGATCAGATGAGGATTACGTGGTGTCCTTCTTAAAGCCTTTTTTAATGAAGTTATTGCTGCTTTCTGCCCCTTAGTCATAGTGGCTTGTTTGGTTAAAATTAGGTCTGCTGAAGCCTTTATAGAATGCACTAAAGCCTTCCACATTGTTTCAACTGTTGTTATAATTGGGAAATTGAGAGTATCATCTAATATTAAACCTTCTCTAACCAGTAATTTTTTTACGTTGGATTGATACTGCTTTAAGATAGTTGAATCTTTTAATAAATCAACTCTCCATCTTTTAAAATTATGACTTTCGTGGTCTTCATGTGGATGCAATGAAATTCTTATCAGCTTCCGTGAGTCAGATTGCACTTTGATTACACGTTCAAATACTAATTTATGATCCGAAATAAATTTCTTTACTAGTTTACCTTTTTTCTTTGTTTGAATTTTGTCTGAAAATGTGCCTTTTATATGTTCTATCTTTAATAATGATTTTCCGGGATTGAACAATATATGATCTAATTGGGATGATGATTTAGGTCCTTTCCAAGTAGTAAGGCAGGATGTACGACCAAAGGTGGTACAAATTGTTAAACTATTTTGCAGTGCAAATTCAATTAGTATATCGCCACGTTCATTAGTTTCTTGATGATGTAAATTTTGCCCTAATATTTTATTATGTGATAAATTCTATATGAGCATTAAAATCGCCCAAAATGCAAATAGCTCGTGTTTTACTATATTTTCGTATAATAGTAGATATTCTACGAGTTAAGAGATGCGAAATTGTTGAATTGAACTCTGGTCGGAAATGGGTACAAATTAGCAATATTTCACTTAATCCTGTAACATCTATGATTGCAAAACATAATCTTTCTGATATACCACTAAAATATCGCACTTTTAATCCACAATTTTGTTTTACTTATTAGTAAGTAAAACCACTCCGTTTTTAACTCCACGGTTTCGTACCTATAGGCATCTTTCTTTTCCTTGTGGAGTGTTGAGTTTTAGGGCAACTGAATTTGTTTCCTGTATAGCTACAATATCTATTCCAACTTTAAATAAAGCTTTATCGACTATTAATTGCTTTGAAACCTTAAAACAACCCCGTACATTCCATGTTCCTACATATAAATTAGTACGCTTAGCTATTATGGGAGGTAGTTGATTGCTGGATGTGACTGGGTAGTTTAAAAAATCATTTCTACATAATCCTTCTTAATGATTGTTATTAATTTAAAGTACTCGAAATATTTTTGAACTGAATTACCAAAGATTATTGGAGCTGCATTGATTTGATATACCCGGAAGATCGGGGAAGGTTTTTGATTACAACATTCTTGATCGGGGGTCTATTTAATTTCTAACGCTTTGAGGATAAACTCAATATAATTAAATATTTTAACGATCCAAAGACTTTTTGCTATGGAATGTTGTTTTTCGATGATCTTTCTGTTGAATTCAGGTTATGTTTTAGTGAAGTTGTGTGGTTGTATAAATGTTAGATATAAATCAACCTTGCTTTTAGTTGGATGAATTTAAATATAGGTAGCTGAATGACAACACTGAATTTAAATTTAATTGTTTTACAATATCGACGGAACATTTAGGTCATCATATATATGATAATACTGTCGAGTCATTACGAACCTGAAGCCCCTCGGTTAGATGGTGTTGGGCGGGAAAATAGGGAAAATAAGGTTATTAACAGCATGTGATGAGATGATCCGTAGATGTGAATTAAATAACCTAACCAGTCATTATGACTGATGCCGAATACATATGATGAATATTAGTATCCTTTACCTCAATCACAACTAACACAAATTAATAAACTAGCAAAATCTAATCTAGAGTGTGAATTTAATTGTGACTAACATTTTAATTTAATTTAATTATAATATCAGTAGTTAGAAAACAACTTTGCTGCGGTTCGCCGTAGTTGTTTCTGTGACTAACATCCTTTCTTAGCTTACCTTATCTGTATAGGATGCAGGCAGGGAGTGAGCCCGCATGATGCTGACATATTCGCATTCAGATATAATTTGTTATTTGATTGTTGATATTTCAGGATTATGGTAACGTACCCAGGATCGCAGTTATGGTTCGCCTGTACGCCTCTATCATATCATATCATATCATATCATCATATATTTTCGGTTCTGATTCACTTATAAAATTTGTAACATATAGTCTTCAAACTTACTAGGAGGTTGTCTTTTACGTTGTGATCTTCGGTCATTTTTAGTAGTTTCGACATTCGGTGTTAAACTCGGTTCTTTCCCCAGGTTATCTGTACATGTGTCATCATCCAGATTATCCTTATCTTGTATTTCGGTTCTATTTTCGCTTTCCGGCGGCCTTGATTGATTCGTATCTAATACTATATACTGTAATATATTGTTATTATCTTCGATTGTTCCATTTTTGTTGTTTGTAGGTATTATCCCGTGACTTGATTCATCAAACTTAACGTCTGTTGTTTCGTATACATATTTTTCTTGTTCATCATATATTCTGTATGGTTTTCTTTCATTTGAATAACCTACTAAAATTCCCTTCTTTGCTCGAGGTTGCAGTTTTGACGTATTTGGCTTGTTAACTCTATAGTAGGCCAAACATCCATATCTCCTATAATGTCGTACAGAAGATTTCCTGCCACGCCATAGCTTCATTGGTGTTTTGCTCGTTTCTCTCTTAATAGGTGTTTAGTTATGAAGGTAACACGCTGTTGATACTGCTTCTCCCCAAAACTGCACTGACAGATTTCCATCAATTAGCAAACATCTGGTTTTGTCCAACAATGTTCTATTAGCTCTTTCAGCTATTCCGTTACTGCGAGATGAATAATGCGTCGTCTTTTCATGCTTGATGCCCTTCGTCTTAAACTACGTTTCGATTTTTGAATTTATGAATTCCGATCCATTGTCTGATCTTACCATCTTAACCTTTTTGCTTAATTCATTTTCTCTTCGTTCGATAATATCCTGCAACTTTTGATAGGTTTCATCTTTGCCTTTTAAAAGTTCTGCGAAGTATCTTCTGGAATACTGATAAACGACTGCCAATATGTATCTTTTGTCATCTAGTGTGGGTGTTGACGTAGGTCCACACAGATAGACAAATAATCTTTCAAGAGGTTGACTAACCGTCTCTTCATAAATTTGTGTATATGGTGTTCGGGTCATCTTTCCCATAACACATGAACTGCACATTTCAACTTCACCATTTAAGTTTGGTAATCCTCTGACCATATTCTTCGTTTTTAATTCCTTTAAGTATATATTTTTTAAGTGACCCAGGTGACAATTTAATTTTGAACATGTTTTAACTAAAACTTCCACTGCATATTAAAGTACCATTTTGCGTATAAATGTGAGCACCTTCGTTGTTTAACGTATTTCCCTTTTTCACCAAACTATGGATTGACAATAGGTTTCCTCTTAACTTTGGTACATGTAGCACGTTTTCCAACCGTATTTTGTTTTGCGTTGAAGCTTCTATTGCTCGAATATCGCCTAATGAGACTGCCTCTATAGTTATTCCTTTTTCGGCTACGTTTATGATTCCTCTTGAGTCTCGTTATCCATCCATTTGTTTGTTAATGTCATGTGTTTTGTATAAGCAGAATCCAAGTACCATATTTGATTTTCATTAGACTCCAAGTTGTAACTAGCGAGGGCAAATCAAATTCACTTTCACTTCTTTGTGTTACATCCTCAGCTGCATTCACTTGTTCCTTCTTGGATTGTTTATTTTGATTATTATTGGTGTATCGTGGAATTCGTGGTTTTGAATTATTATTTACTGTTTTGAATTATTTTATTTCTAAACCAACAATCTTTCTGCAAATGACCTGGTTTATTACACACAAAACAAAATTGTTGATTTCCACCTCTACGCTTGTAATTGGTTCGGTACACGTTCATTTCTGTTGAAGCGTCATTTATATTTTTAGTTTCGAATGATATTAACGCTTGTCGCATTTCGGTAAATGTTATTCCTCGATTTACGGTTAGTGGTATTGTTATTACATCGTACTTTGCTGGCAGGCCTTCCAAAATGTATCTCACCAATTCTCTGTCACTAATTGGTTTGCCTAACCCCAAAATTTGTTTTGAAATACTCTGTGCTCTTGTAAGGTAATTTTCAATATTTTCATTTGACTTCATTTTTAATCGAGTTAGATCGAGTGTTAAATCCATCAACTTATCATCTGTAGTACCATGAAAATGGTCCTTTATTGTTTCCCAAAGAGTTTTTGAATTTATTATTAACTTGAACGCAAGTGCCTGGTCTGGTGCTAAACTTAAAATAATTAAGCTTAATGCTTCTTTATTTTTTTTTGACCCAATTGCTGTGCCTCGTTTTGCTGTTAACACCATCTTCTTCGATTTTCGGCTCCTCGTTCACGATGGTTTCTTCGAATAATAATTTTGCGTCCAACAACGCTTCCATTCTAATGCTCCATATGGCAGAATTCGTGATATTGAGCATTTCTATTTTATTATATAAATCCATCACTTTAATCACTCACAATCAATTTTTGATCACTATTATTGAAGTACGCTCTGCTACCAATTTGTTGTTTTTTGTAGATCGATTTAATAATAGTAAAAGACTCTCGATTAGTTTTATTTTTAAGTATTTTTATTTATTTTATTATTCCACTGATTATACCATCTTTGCTTCTTTCCGGAAACCCTTTATATTTACTTCTGATTTAAAGTGAAGTTGCATACGTATATTATGTAAGCACCCAATGAGCATAAAAATGTTAGTACATTAATTCTGGAAACTTTCTCCAACAAAAATCGCAAGTATTCACAACTATTAAAACTGCTGCCTATAAATTATTCTCAATTAACCAAAAAAACTTTTAAAGAGAGTATTTGGTTATTTACAACTTCGCGATATTTTGTACTAGTGCCCTTAAGTTTTGATAGTAAGAGCACAATTCTATTGCGCTGTGGATGGAATGTTTTTAAGTGAATTATATGTTTCATGAATATTCATTTTTAGATCGGCAACAATTCCCATTAGTTTGCTGTAGGACGCCCCTTCCAAATTAGTTTCAAATTATTTGTTTGTAAAGTTGTTTTTGTCGGTTTTGATTTGTTGTACCAACTGTGCTTTAGTTAAAATCAACTTTGTGTGTAAAAGATTGTTATTGTTGTACATTATTTGCATTTACATTATTATTATTTTTCATTATTTACATTATTTTGAGATAATTATTTATTTCAAGAATTAACCGTTAATAATTTATTGTATTGCGCGGTGTTTCTTGTAGTGAAAGAAACAAGCCGCTACAGGCCAACTTCTCTGAATAATCTCTGAAATATGAGCAACTGGGTCAAAGTCGGAACTAAGCCAGAAATCGTGTCTTGTGCTATAATTTTTGAAAAAAAATATTTACAAATGATTTTGAGTTCACAAGTGATTATGTGCGATAGTCCACTTTAACAAGCAGTTTAACGATGAAGAGGTTCATCATATGGCAAATACAAATATCATTCTTATACGATCCTCAAAATTGTCTACCATTTAGAACTGAAAAAGGTGTTTCAGAAAAATTTAAAATAATTATAATATCATAAAATTGATTTACTGAATTATTTACTCTTATGAAAAATGGCGTGAGCACCGCAAAATTCTGAGGAGGCTGTTGTCGAATTATGATCATCGATTACAATTGGTGATGTTAATAAACACCACTAAGACCCTCTGATGGAGTGCAGAATTCAGCGCCGACCCACTAATTCACGTCAATGTACAGGTTGACATGGAGCTTGCAATGTGCAGGTGGTATACTGTAGTTGTGTGAGTAGGTGAATATGTGAATGGGTTAATGATGTGGCGTGAATGCGTGATATCACAATGGAACGCAAGAACGCAACACTGATCTGCCTTGTGCGCTAGTCATACTTTATTATGTAGTATATGTGGAAGCCGTTTATATATTTCGTTTTGCTTCGTTTCTAATTTATTTAAAAGAAAATAACTTGTTCCATTAATTTAAACAGTGTCATATGCTCAAAATGTGTATATGTAGCAGCAGACTTTTAAACGTTTTAAAACAAGAAAAAAATTGAGTGATTTAATTGAAAAAATGTATAATTATTTTTATATTTATTGTTGTACGTATTAATGCCTTTCGTTTTAAAATGCATGTTAAGAAAAAGAAATGAAACGGTATATTTGTTGTGGACAATATCCAACTATTTTTATCACGAATCTATCACGAATTTATCACGTACATACATAGATGGTACATCGCGAATACATTGCAATTTATTACTATGGCTTGTAAAGAACACAAAAAAACTATATACTTGCAGTTATTTCGTCAACTTGTATTGTACATACCGGGTGTTTCTTTTAAACTGAAACGATCAAATATCTCGAAAAATAGCCACTCTACGGAAAAAATGTCCATAATCAAAATTTAATCATACCGCGGGGGAAATACATTAGTGCAAAAAAATAGTCCCCCACCCCCCGCTTTGTAGGTGGGGCGGGGGTAACTTTTAAACTAAGATAGGAAGCCATATTTTTTATTGCAGATACGGATTCTACGACTAAAAGTACGTATGATATTTTGTTCGGTTCATGATAGATGGCGTTGTAATCGATGAAATTCAATTTTTTCTATTTATTCTTCGAACACACGCATTCGATTCTGCAATACGTTTGAAATAAAACTCGAAATTCCTTTAAAGCATCAATCCTTCCTTTAAAGCATCAATCCAATGTTGTTTATGAAGTTTGTTGTGATTGTAACGCAACTTATGTTGGCAAAATCAAACAAATGATGGAAAAGAGGTTGTACCAACATAAAAATGAAAATAATCTTGGCCAAAATTGCAGTGCACTTACACAACATCTAAGAGATAGTAATCATAAAATTACATTAGATAATGTCAAAATTCTCAAAAAAGAAAAAAAATTTAAAAAAAGATCAATTCTAGAAATGTTAAATATAAAAAGTAGTACTAATTCGATTAATATCGTAAGTGATTGTGCTTATATTGGTAATACTTATAATATATTTGTCTAATTATTGTTGTTTTTTGTCTTATTTATACATGAAATTTAAATTTATTTGTACAACGTTTTTTCACAGAGTTCGTCTATGTAGCGCACTTCCAAAAATTGATTTTCAAAATCAGTTTTTGAAAGTGTCTGAGATAGCCGTTTTTCTATGTAAACCTCGTTTTTGAGAGTTTGCTATACCGACTTTTTGTTTTTATAAAAATATTTTTTTCGTTTTATATTGCCTTTGAAAATGACACCGAAAGGGTGTCGAAAGCTCAAGCAAAAATAAATTATTTTTGTAATCAGAGTTTAAGTAAAATAAAAAATAAAATAAAAAATAGTAAAATAACAGAAAAAAAACCAAATCAAATAACCATTACAACTCCTCCGACTTGACCTCCAATCAACATTTCAACTAGCTTAACATTCCGGTTCATTCACCAGTCAACAAGGACATCATACAACTTACAACAGAACCGTAAGGAAGTTATAACCTAATTATTTTTTTTGTGTTCTTAAATTTAATTTTTTTTATCGTTTTTGATTCAATCATTCAACTTAAATTATTTAGTTAAGATTTTTATTGGTTTTAATTTCTTATATAGTATGGTGTTGGGTAGTTAAGGTCTAGAGATAAGTTAGATTAGTCTAGGTGTAGCTAGGTAGTATAAAATTTTGCTTTTCGAATTAATTTTCTGAAACAAACAATCAATTATTTTGATTTTATTCGCTTCTCGGTAAATAAAGTGATTTCTGTATGGTTTATTTAAATTCATTGCGTCATTATTTTTTTTTGTATTGAAATGAGATAAATGTGAGAAAACAACGAGGATGAACTAGGGTGAGTGCCAGGAATGAAGGTAATTAGCATTTCCTAATAGCGGTTAAACTTGGCCTACTCATACTCTAAACCCCACCCCCACTCCCTGACGCTTAGCCGCGCAACAACCGCTTGAGTCCCTGAGTAGGTCAAATTCTATAGCCCAGCATGTAGTGGACGGTATTTTGTTTTGTTTTGTTTGTTTTTCATATTAATTTTTTTTTTCATTTACTAAAATTTTCATTTCCGTCTTCGCTGTTGTTCAATTTTTTTTATTTATTCAAATATAATACCCTCCATAACATGCTGAATGCTACAGTGGCGCCCAAACATAAGAGCAAAATGGCTTCCTTTCTTTAGTAAATATTTCCTAATTTAATTCCAACTTCCCAATTTCCCATTTTTATTTTCTTTATTTTTTTGTTCTCTCCGGTCATGTAAAATAAATATTTATTCTGTTTTCATCTACGTTCCAAAATAGTTAATAAATTTTTTTTTGCTATTTTTGTTGATTTAGAACTCGAATTCAGATAGATTTGCGTTACTTAGTTTTTTCATTACAATGTCTCAAAAATAAAATCAGTTTGGTCAACGAGAAACCCATCTATTTCCGCCATTTGCGTTGACTTAGTAGTATGTTTTCTGGTTTGCCAGCTTTACTTAGTACAATTTCGGATATAATCCCCTCATGTGAGTTGAATTTATGATCCGAGGTGGTACACCATTTTAATTAAAAATTCGTATGTTTAGCTTATTTACAGTTTATCAAATTTCTGGATCCGGTTTTCATCGTTTGAATTAGGAATTTGATAAAGTGTAATTTCAATTATTTTTAATACATCCTTTTCCTTTTTCCTTAAGTCCTATTCCCTAAAATGCTAATTACCTAGTTTAATTACGACACTTAAGAGACAGATTTAATTATTTATAAATCTGCGACACTCACTCTGGTTCATCCTCATCATGTTAATTTGCAATTAAATCCGTTAATAATATTATCTTCTCGATCGCACATATATTTTGAATTTGTTTTTCCTCGTATTAATTTGAATTTAACTTTAATCGACATTTATTAGTATTTCGTGTTATAAATTTTGAAATAATTTTTTTTGTAAATTAATTTGATAAAAATATTACAATTAGCACCTTACGAGAATTTTATTGGGTTCCTTACTTAGTGAATTTAATCAATTTTCGACGCACAAAGACTTCTTCCTTCATTGTGTTTTATTTTTATTTTGGTGAAATTTTAAATATTTTGAAAATGAATGTCTTTCATTTAAATCAATTCGAGATCGATATTGAGTGCAAACTACGTGATATTGATATCGATGATACCAATGCTGCTGAGATTTTACAGAATCGTATCTTATCCGAAGAATCTGGAAAATCGGCTAAACCGACTAAAATGCATACCAAAGCTGCAAAGAGGCCTGATACAGAAATTGAAGCATGTCGCGTTAAAATACATGAAATGAAAGAACAAATTGAGTTACTATAGTAGATTTGGATTCGGACAAACAGTTAGAATCTGCTCGCAAAATCGAATCCAAGCTCATGCATACTGCGGACAGGTTGAGACGCGCTACGAGTTCACCTACGTATTCCGCTGAAGCTAAGTCGGTCCTTCACACATGCGAAACCTTGGTAACCAGTCTTCAAGCATGTTTAAACGACTTAGACAAGTTTGACGAGTCACTAGAGAACGCAAGAGCTGTAATTATTGAAGTCCCAAGAGAATTGCAACAATGTAGTTCTAAAAATGTACAGTTTGAGAACTCGCCTTCTACGTCTACAATGGATTTAATGATGGAACAAATGAGAAAATTGTCCGCCCAAGTTTTGGCCCTCAATGAACAGTACATTGAACTTCGCAGTAAAACGGATGTAAAGAATGTACCCGCCATAATAGAACCAAGGTCGAATCCGCCGCCAATTGAAGCTTATGTTACCCATCCTAAGCCAGATAATATGGTGTCTAACGATCTTCAGCAAATGCAATTAGCAAACTTTCCACAAATGAATAATCCGTCGGGAATGTTGTCCGCTCAAGTTAATAATCAAATGCTAAGAACGGATAAAATGAATGCACTCGCCATAACAGAATCAAGGTCCAATCTGCTACCATTTGAAACTTATACTACACATCCTAAGCAAGATAATTTGACGTCTAACTATTTTCCGCAAATGCAAGTGGCAAATTTTCCGCAAATAAATACATCTTCGGGAATATTGCCCGCTCAATTTAATAATCAAATACCAATAACAACTTCAATGGGAGCAACATTTCAATATCCTCAACCCCCACCGACCATTAATATGTTAACTGGAGTGCCACCCGGTCCCTTTACCAGCAGTCCACCTAACGCACAAGCTCCTACTTTTACCCAGTATGCACCGAACTTTAGGCCACCTCTGATAAACCACACTAAGTTTATTCCAGAATACCGTGGGTTGTCAAGAAGTGGTTTGTCTTTTGATGGGTCCCCAACAGGGACTCCAATCAGTCTATTCTTGTTCCAACTTGAGACGTTAGCATCAACCACGAATTTGTCCGATGAGGCCTTACTAACAGAAATTTGTTTTGTGTTAAAAGGTGTTGCGTCCCATTGGTATTGGGTTTTTAGACAACGAAATCCGTTCACTACTTGGCCAGAATTGCGGCAATGCATGATAGAAAGATTTAAACATCGGCTACCTGACTCGGATATTGAAAAACAGATAGAAGCACGTAAACAACAACCTCGAGAAACATTTCTCGAATTTTATCAGGGGATCTGGGATCTTACAGTTCAATTGAGTGTTTCTTACACTGACGACCAGATCATTAAAATATTGATGAAGAATACGCGGCCTGGTTTACTCTACCAATTAACTGACCGACGTTTTACTAATATTGGTGATTTGATTAGTAGATGTGCTAGTTGGGAGAGTTCGTGGGCGGAGCTCAAAGTTGATCCAGATAGCTATGTTTCTTTAAAAACATTCCCCCAATCTCAGGAGCCTCAAAAATATTGGACTCCAAGACGCTCGGTAAATGAGTTATTTTATCAAGATAATGATAATGATAGCTTGCATTACAGTCCGAGTGCTAATTTTATTCCAAACTATTCTGGTACACACGTTGGGCTCATAAATCAATCGTCTCCGAATCATATCCCACGCAATTACGTTCCTCAGATTGACGCGATTAATCAGTCAAATATGAATCCAAATATCACACATCATGCTCAATATTCAGAACGAAGAAATATATCACCAAACAGGAGGCCACAAGCTGATTCAAGTCAAACAAATGTAATATGCTACAACTGTGACGATATTGGTCATACCTTCACAAATTGTCAGGTACCACCTACTCGTTGGTTTTGTTTCAGGTGCTGTATGAAGGACACTGTTACTCCTAAATGTCCACGCTGTAAGGAAAACGATCAGAGGGGAGCGTGGAGGTCTGGGAATCACGTTGCCCCACTATTTTCCCAGCCCAGCAATGTTCGACAAGATGCTGCTTCCAATACAGAACCAACTATGAGGTTGTTGACGAGGCCTGGAGCAGCAACCAATCCGAAATAAGTTCAAACGATTCAACCAATTCATTTTATTCCGCCGAATCCCCTACCAAAGTTACCAATAATGACAGTTCCGACTATCAAGTTCCAATTAAAAATATGCCACCATGCACCAGTTTGGGGGGGGGGGGGGGAAATATCAATCGTTTATCCATTCGATGCTGTATTGATTTCAAAAAAGTTTTCACAAAATCTAAAGGTATCGCCTACCATTCCTCTACGATCGCCTGTTGCAGCTCATGGAGACTCGTTGGGCTCGAGCTTGAGATCTCTGGCTCGAACCCTTCTTTTAAACTCGTCCCATAAATGTTGGATGGGATTGAGGTCCGGGCTTCGAGCTGGCCACTCCATAACAGGCACATCCACCTCTGGAAGGTACTGGTATAATACACCAGCCGTATGCGGTCTTTCGTAATCCTGCATAAACAGAAAATGTTCACCAATAAACCCGGCAAAAGGTACGGCGTACTTCTCAAGTACTTCCTCAATGTACTGTTGAGAATTGATTCCTCTTGATCGCCAGAGAGTATTGCTCGTGTGAATGAATACAAGATCTGTCTTCGCCTCTAATGATATGCCTCCCCAGAACATGCACGATCGATCGCCATACGGACACCTTCTTCAATGCAACATTGTTGCATATTGCTCTCCTTATCTTCTGTACACTCTTCCACGTCCATCGGTGCCCTATAAACACGTGTTGCACTCGTCAGAGAAGAGGACTGTTCTCCATTCTTCTTCTGTACAATTCAAATGCTCTCGAGCGAACTCACAACGGGCTCGTCGTTTGCTAGTCTATGTGCAGTCGGATTAACTTCTCGAAGTCGTTTTCTAACTGTCTACCGACTGACTTCGACTTCTTCGAGCCGCCGCCCCAGATGAACCGCATTCATACGGCGATTTCGCAACGAAATTATTAAAAGAGAGCGGTCATCACGCTGTGCTGAAGCATGAGGTCGGCCAGATCCTTGTCGCCATCTGAAACCACTAGTTTCCTTATATCTCTGCCACATTCGACGAACGGAGAATCGGCTCAAATTTAGTTGAAGAGCCACTTCACTTTGGTTCTGCCCCGCATAAATTAATGCAACCACTTGTGTGGCTACCTCTGGTGTGGTATCCATTTCTTTGGTTGGACCGCGATGTACCGATTGAAGACGTAATCTATGGAAGATTGGTCAGGCTAAGCGTCGATATGCGAATGATTACAATTCCGAGCGAGATATTTCATGACATGCTATTGTATTGATCTTGTTGAATTATTTTTATAATTTAATTCGAAGGCATGGTACAAGTACAAAAAGGTACCACTGGATTGGTATTGAAATAGACTTTGAATCTGCATTAAAAGTAATACACAAATATTGGATTTTTTTGATGTTTTTGAACATTTGTGGAAAATTGAGCAATGTGCTATTTTTTTGCATCCAAGTGTATTTTTCAATTAATTTTTACGGGTGATTTAGTGAACATTTGATTCGACAATTTAAAACGTAGAATATATTGAAAATCTACACGAAAGATACACGAGATCTTGTTGATCAAAATTATTGTCTAATTTTACGAATACCAACTGGTAGCAATTTTGAACCACAAAATCGCGTTTATCTTTCAAATTAAAATCACGGCAAGATGTTTAATATTTTCAATTGTTTTTAATTTAAAAAAAAACGAGTTCATTAAATCAAGATTTATTTTTTCACAGAAATTAAATGAAGCAACTGGTTTGCATAATTTGAATTTCCAAAATATATTTTTCTGGTAGATTAAATAGAGGAATAGAACACAAAATAAAAAGTTTCGATTACCGTTATTTCATAAAGATTTAAACCCATTTTCTGTAAGAGGAGACTGGTTTCCGAAATAACAAAATTTTCGTTTATGTTGCTTTCCAGCTAATGATAGCTTAATAACTAATTGACACATAACTGGTGTCAATTTTAAATAATGATTCACAGGTGTAGTGATCCTCCAAATCAAATATCTCATAAAGAATTTAAATCATAAAACTTCTGTAAGGCTTACTTTTCTTTTTTTTTGTTAAAATGTGATTTTGATTTCCTCCGTAGAAATCCATGGAACGCTAGTTATCCTAGCTGTCAAATTGCTTTATTTGAGACAAAATAATATTTTTAACTTGTGACTAATGTCTTTTAATTGTATCATGATATTATATTTATTTAATTTAATAAATTACATTCAACCTACAATTACATTCAAACTACCAAAGTTCACATTTAAAACTATTATTTTTATTTCAATCGACTAAATAAAATGTTCCCTTGTGAATTTGTAGCAAAACTTTTCCTTTTGAAGTTATTTTACACATTTTTCATAAAAAATCACTTTGTACATTAATAACTGATTGTGAGGACAATGTATGTATGTACTTAATATATGATACTATGAAACGCTAAGTCTGACAACAACAGAAAAAATCTTTTAAATCAAGTATTATTGCAAAATAGAAACAATTATGTATTTTAAAAGCACTACACACCAACAATTTAATAATTTGAACTGTTGGTTTCATTTATCTATATAAATTGCCTTTTTCTTAGAATCGTTCAATGATTATTAAATTGTAGTGGAATACATCATACATTTGTACTATTCTAAAATGCTATGATGCTAACTTAGTACGTTTAAATAACTAAACTACTGCTTTTGGTCGAACGAGTAGAAAAAAACGTTTTCTATGTTCAGACAGTTTTTCGTTGCTAAATAAGTAATTGACGAAAATAAAGTTTCAAAAATTATCGTGGTGGCTGCAAAAGAACGTATATAATTTTATTGTTACTTTACAGTAAAATATACATACAATATAATATATAAATGTACATAGAGAACTCAGGAGTTTATAAATGATCTCTGGGCTGGGATTGAGATATTTCAATAGAAGGATATTTTAGTCACCTAGAAAAGAGGCTATGGATGAGGAAAACCAAAAAAGGGGTTGTAAGAAAATACCGATTATACCAGCTGATGAGTAAAATATCCAGCCTACCGAGTGCCATGTGCAACACTTAGATAACGAATCGATGGATCAATCACAAATAGAATTAGTACAGTGGCCAACAGCCTTTCAACCAAACCCAACCACTTTTTGGGAGATATGTTGAAGAAAGTTGGTCTTCAAATGGGAATGCAATTCTACTAGCTAGTCTCTCTGTGATTAAGTCTCTTGTGTAAGGTGACTAGATATTTACAATAAATTTTCAAAGTAGTACAACAAAAATTAGTTTTAAGAAAATGACCAAAAAAGGAAATTATACCCCTTTCGGGTTCAGGATTTTTTTTTGTTTGCTTCTATTTAAGTTCATCATACACAAATGTGTTTGTAAATAACTACCTAGTTGAATCGGAATCCTTTTTGAAAAAAGTATAATAATTCGCCAACATATAATTTCAATAACATTAATTATTTGTTTTTGATAACATATGTTAATTATTTTATTATTATTATAGTTAAAGTGTTATTTTCGGACGAAAACTTGTTTAAAAAGTATGCACAAATGTGTATGTTGGTCCAAAATACATACAAAAATCCGGACAAGGAATATAAAAACTGTTTACTTCGCTCCCAACGTATAAGCACGTGTTGTAAATTCGTAAACTTGCTGTTCGTTTAATATAAATCACGTCACGGACAAAATGTTTTACGAATACAGGTACATATATACATACATTATAATTCTCTTGGTTCTCGTAATGCAAAATATTTGATTTAAAAAGACAAGAGATGAGACTATTTTCAAGATTTTTTATTATTTTTTGCAAGTATTACACGATTTTATCTTGAAGAAAATGAAGAAGTCTAGAACTGTATCTCAACATTTTGGCGGATTTATAATTCGAAATAACCGAACTGACTTAAAAATTATTAAGGTGTTGCTTTTAAAACAATTTAGCCATGAACTTATCCTGGACAATTTGAGAGATGATTTTCAAAAATGTTCTTTTCATATATGTCACAGAAGAATAAAATACCGTTTCATAAGATACACGTGTTTTAATGTTGTGATTGCAATAGAATAACATTTTGCTACACTTGAATCTTTTAAATTCTTTAGAAAACCTGTCTTTGAAATGAATTTCGATTCAAAATTGCGTTTTCAAACTTGCATACCAGATTTAGTTTTTCTTAAATGAAATTATGTCAGAGAAGCAGGGCCTCGATAGATCTTAAACGATGATATGGAACATATAGAGAAATGCATTATGTGGTTTTAACCAACTACGATTAACTAACTTTAATTCATTCATGCAAACTTTCAATTGATTCGCGTGCTGCTGCATCCGTTATCAAACCTCAGGGTAAATTAATACTATAATTAGACAATATTTCTTTTAACATTTTGTTCATTCAAGTTGTGCACCGGAAACTTGGTTCATTTGATTTTAAATATTACGATTTTGCCAAAAATGTACCAGAAATATTTTAAGATAAAATGTACTGTTCCGAATGCTGTATTGGCTCAGATGGTTAAATAGATATAGGAACTTAATAAAGTTTTAAATTGTATAGCAAAAGACGGGAGAACCTTGTGTAGGTTTTAAACAAAATTGAGTCCAATGATATGTTACACTCATCGAACTTATGCAAAGAAAAACGAATAGAATAGAGCTTTCTGAACTCACGTTTTTCAAGAAACGTGCAACTTAGCGCAAGGAGTACAATAAGGCTAAACGTACAAAATATCTTTGAAACTTTAAACATGCGATAGAAAAACTGAGCCTGAAGTCTTCATTGTTGAAAACGCAGCAAGGCACTGCTTGCAGAGACAGCGAAATAGATGTGTTGCAAACTAAATGCAAAAAAGAGGGGAATTTAGATAAAATCACTGAGATGACACAGCGATATGTCGTTGTCAGGAAAGGCTTTTCGGTAAACCAATGTAGGTGAGTAGGCTCAACTGAAACGCCTTTTCAGTGATAGGCGAGCAAACGGTAAGAAGACTAACACGAAGCGTTCGGAATCCTGGTCAATTGCGTCTATCATATTCAGAGCCAGGTGCTATTTAAACGAGAAAATTAATTTATATTCGTACGTTTACACAGCCAAAAAATAGGATAAAATCCACATAAAATATAATTCAATTTAACTTCAACTTACGGTGCAAATTAAATTAAAATAGCACAAGTCAACTGTACAAATTTTGGGATGTGAATCAACTTTTATACTTTATAAAAAAAAATTACGTCGCTGCACATTAAGCCCCAACCGGCGAGAACCGTTAAGCTTTTAACTTGTACGCTATTGGATCATTTCAGTTAGTGGTACCACCACCAAATCGTTTTAGACTACTCGCAAAAACTCTACAACTTCACCTTAAAATATAGGTGGTCGTATCACTTACCAAAATAGTCCAAACAGGGCACAACATAAGATATTAAGTGTTCGCCAGTTGAGGCTTAAAGGCTGGTTGAGATTTAGGTGAGGCATCTAAGAAAGTGGTGCCATAATTTTGGATTTTATAAAATAATCAACACTGTACTAGATGCATTAATTATTACTTGGTTTATTATCATTGAATTTCAGTGGCTAGCTTTCGTTCTATAAATAAACTATTTTTAATTAAAATATGTATCATGATGTATTTAAATTTACATATGTCCCATTAAAAAAATATCCAAACGGCTGAGATGAAGATGTGACTGGGTCGATTTAAAAATGGGTCTTTTTGACGCGGAACCGTTTTCGGAAAAGTCACAAATTAGAAAATAAAAAATATTTGTTTCATGATTAAACATTTTTTCACTTTTGTGTACTTTTATCACTTATTTAAATTAATTATAAATAAAAAAAACTATTTTTATTTTTTGCACTTCGAACAATATTTATTAATTTTTCCTTATAGTGATAATGGGCCCGATTCTCGTAGCATAAAATTGCTATTATGTTATTTTATTTCCCCGCTTTCTAATGGAATTTGTATTGAAAAAACAAAAATAACATAACATAATATAAACTTTTTGATCCCGGAATCGACCCCAATACTTTTTTTTAATATTTTATTTTTATTTTCGAAAAGTTTCCTACTATTATCTGTAATAGTTATGGAAAACTGAGGAAGGAAATTTTCCGAAATCGATCTTTTTTAGAAATGAAATATTAAAACAAAAGTACTATCACTATAAGGTAGAACCGAAGAACTAATAAATATTGTTAAAAGTGCAAAAAATAAAACTATTTTTTATTTGTAATTAATTTAAAATAAAAAATATCTTTATATTTGGTACAAAAAAAATATTTTTGATTATTTAATGCATTTTCTTAGATTATTATAATTTTTAATTTTTTTTTTCTAAGAAATGCTAAATTTTAATAGGAATTTTTGGATTTAAAAAGTCTTTACGTTATTTATTTACAAAATTTACGTGAACCTCATGAAGAGGGTAGTTTTTTGAAATGCGTATGTATAGATTTATTAAATATTGATAATTATTTGAATTATTTCTGTTAACACTTCATTATTTTTAATTACTGCAAACTTTATTATGTTATATTAGTTGAAATGTGATTTAACAAAATTAAGTACAATTTTATTTATTTTATTTAAATGAAATAATGTAATTAATAAAACATAAAATAAATTGTATAATGAAAACAAATTTTATTTGGCATTGCTACTATTATTACTTTCCATTATTTTTTGTGCACTTTTATCACGAGATTTACTTTCAAATTTAAATAATAAGTGAGAATATCTTTTTCTTTAAGTGCTAATTTTTATTTTTTATTTTGTATTAGTTTCGAAAGTTCCCTCTTCATCAGCTATTAACTCTAATCTATTCTCTAGAGTTATCTCTTGATCAGCTATTTACTGTATTCTCATTTTTTGAGAAGAGAGTAAATAGCTGACAAAGGGAGAACTCTCGAAACAAGTACAAAATACAAAATTAAAATTATCACTTACGAGCTTAAGTTGCACGCTGTTTGTACCATTTCGGTTAGTGCTACAATCATCAATATTTTATAGGATTCTCGTCACAAATAAACAACTAATCTCTAAAATTTTGTTGATTGTACCGCTGCCATCAGTGGTCCAAATGGAGCACAACTTAAGCTCTTAAGTTTTCGCTAGTTGAGGCTTAAACAAAAATATATTTCCACTTTTTATTTTATTTTTAACTCTGGGGAGTAAAATTAAAACTAGTTTTAGTTTTACTGTCGTGAGGTTCGGGCGTAAACTAAAACAAACGAAAAGTGCAATGTTAGTGCTTTCTAATTTGTTACATCTTTTTTTTCAATTGTGTGAATAGTTTTACAACTAAATACACACGGTGCAAAAAACTAATATAAAATTGTCACTTAATAAGTGACGATTTAAACATGATGGGGCTTTGTTCCCCAAAAAAGACTTCTTCGAACATCGAACGCCGAACACAATCTTCAACTTGAACCAGTTCCATATAGAAAATATAAAAATGGCAAGTGCAAGTGAAAACCAAGTGGGCAAAGTTCAACACAGCCCAAAGAAAACAGCTATGTCAATGATTAAGTGTGCTTCTTCGACAGAATTAATTATACCGCGGTTTAAAAATCAAAATCAAAACCGCGATGAAAAAATTAATTTATCAGCAAATTTAACAATGCAGGACGAAAACAATAGTAATGAACTCAGTACGACAAACTCTAATGACCGTGGTCAGTGCGAAAATAACCTAGTGCAAACGGGAATGGATAGGTATATCACTGTTCAATCTGAAATAAAACGTAGCCCGAGATCTGCCCAGTTTGCTGGCAAGAGCAAAATGACACGGACTGAAGGAGATGTTAACCAAATACCTCTTAATAACCGATTCTCTAGTCTAGGGGTCGTTGACCCCAATGCAGTGTCAAATTTGAAAACTGAGAAAACGCCTCCAATTTATTTAAGGGAAGCATCTAATAATGTATTTGTTAATAACATCGCAACATTAACAGATTAACAGATTCTAATTTTTATATTGCTCCGCTCAAAAGAGGTAATATATACGAAACAAAGATTCAAACTTTCGAAATCGATGGCTTCAGAGCCCTAGTTAAACTTTTTGACGAAGTTGGTGAAAAATATTACACGTACCAGCTAAAAAGTCAAAAAGGGCTGACTGTTGCGCTAAAAGGAACTGAAAGCTGCGTAAATGTTAGCGACATACAAGCTGCATTTGCTGCGGAAGGTTCCATGCCAAATCCATTGGTAATATAGTAAACCGTGAGAGGTACCCCAATCAATGTTCCGTTTGGAACTAGAGCCAGAGGAAGAAAAGTGGAAAGGAGTTCATAAGATTACCAACTAAAAATATTAGTTACATCGTAAAACCGTAATTGAAGAACCTAAGAAAAGGTCTGGACCAGTTCAATGCATAAAGTGCAAAGAATACGGACACACGAAAGTATACTGCGCCTTAAATGAAGTTTGTGTTATTTGTGGTGAACTCCACGACTCCAAACAGTGTGAAAAGTCTCGCAATGACCCATCTGTGAGACGTTGTAATAACTATGCGGTCAAAATCATTCTGCAAACTCCAAGGGTTGCGCAGTGTATCTGTACTTAAAACGCAAAACAAACCCTAAAATGAGAGCTGAGCAACAAATGCTCAATATGCAATTTAATCAGAGGGTCATGCTACCGAAACATACAATAGTCACCAAACCAACGAGTGCAAACACACAAAATGCTAACTTGGAGACATTTGCCAACAGTTTTGCACAACCAGGTATTTCTTACGCAAATATTCTAAAAGGTAACAAACCGAAACCCAAAGTTCATTCTAATGAGGAGGACCTAAACATTCATACCATGGTAAATAAATTAACCGAGACCATCCAATGGTTCATGATGATGATGGAAAGACAGATGTGCACGATGATGCAAAATATGAATACGCTTATGCAAGTTATACTCAAAAATCAAAAATGACAATACTAAAAATAGCTATTTGGAATGCGAACGGGCTCTCACAACATAAAACTGAGGTACAAACCTTTCTTATCGAACAAAATATAGACATCATGTTAATATCTGAAACACACTTCACAAAACAAATTTTTTTTAATATTACCGGCTATTCCGTTTATGACACCAAACATCCGGACGGAAAGGCACACGGCGGCACTGCAGTCTTAATAAAAAGAAGATTAAAGCACTACGAGCTCCAGAAATATGCTAAAGATCACATCCAAGCTACAACTGTCAATTTGGAAGAATGGTCTGGAAAATTTTTAATATCAGCTGTCTACTGTCCACCGAAACACGCAATTAAAAAACAGCAATTTATCGATTCGTCACCGAAAGGAAAGCAACTAAACGAGAAAACCCTAGATTATTTATCATCTGGACATCCTACATATTGGCCTACAGATAGAAAGAAAATTCCTGATTTAATAGATTTCTATGTAATACGAGGAATAGCACGCACCAATGCTCAAGTCGTTGACTGTTATGATTTATCATCAGATCACTCACCAATAATAGTAACACTAAGTACCCAAGCATTAAAAACTGAACCACCCCAACGTTTAACAAACAAACTAACGAAATGGGGTCATCTTAATGTTCCACTTCGCACACCAGAAGACATTGATGCCGCGATAGAAAACTTAATTCAAATAATGGAAATGGCTGCGAAAAAAGCTACTCCAGAGAACAAAAATTCCGAAAAAAATATAAGGGTTTCAAGTAACATTCAAAAGTTGTTGGCAGAGAAGTGGGCAATTTGGCGGCTATGGCAGCTTCACCAATTTCCTTTCCATAAATGGAAATTAAATAAAGCTATTAAAGCTTTGAGAGAAGCAATACGGGAAAAACAAAATTTAGGAATACAGAATTACCTAAGTGAGCTCACAGCAACAGAAAAAACAGATTACTCACTGTGGAAGGCAGCAAGAAATTTAAAAAGGTCAGAGCTATCGAACCCACCGATAAGAAAACCAGATGGTCACTGGGCCAGAAGTGATTTAGTAAAGGCTATCGCTTTCTCTAGTCATCTACAAAAAGTGTTCACACCAAACGAACAAAATAATGATTGCGTACTACCACAGCTTACGAGGGACGGGTCGAACCCAAATCCATTAAAATTTAAATGGAAATGCTTCAAAAAAATTATCAAAGCAGTATAAATCTTAAGAAAGCGCCAGGTTATGATCTAATAACTGGAAAAATGATCAAAGAATTACCAGATAGATGCATAAAATATATAACACATATTTTTAACGCGATTATGAGATGTGGATACTTTCCCCAAAAAAGGAAAATATCTCAAATTATCATGATTCCTAAGCCAGGTAAAGACGAAACACAAGTCTCGTCGTACAAGCCAATAAGTCTACTTCCGATAATTTCAAAGCTTTTTGAAAAGATGCTACTACAAGAACTAATACTTATATTATCTGAAGGTCGCATTATACCAGATATCACCAATTTGGATTTAGAGAGCAACACGGCACAATAGAACAGGTGCACAGAATTGTAAATACAATTAAGGTTTCCTTAGAAGAAAAGAAATATTGCTCGGCAGTTTTCTTGGATATTGCGCAAGCTTTCGACAAAGTATGGCATAAAGGATTAAACTACAAAATTAAAACTCTTTTGCCTAAACAATTTGATGCAATCCTTGAGAACTACTTAGCCCAAAGGATGTTCCAGGTGAAACAAAATACGACCACTACTGATCTAACCAAGATAAAGGCAGGAGTACTGCAAGGTAGTGTATTGGGACCTGTGCTATACTTGTTATCCACAGCTGACTTACCAATAACTGTAAAGATCGTCACTTCAACTTTTGCTGACACAGCTATATTATTTTCACACAAAAATCCTCAAATAGCATCGAGAGAATTACAAGAACATCTACACAAAATAGAAGATTGGTTAAAAACTTGGCGGATAAGGACGAATGAATGTAAATCAACACACGTAACATTCACACTGAATAAACGTACATGTCCACCAGTAAAATTAAACAATATCACAATTCCTCAACAAACAAACGTCAAATATCTCGGTCTTCATCGCGATAGAAGATTGACATGGAAAAAGCAGATTGAAACAAAACGCAATCAATTAAAAATACAATTTTCTAACACGTACTGGATGATCGGAAGAAAATCGAAACTCTATCTAGACTGCAAAGTTCTACTATACAAAGCGAACCTAATCCCCATGTGGTATCCAACTATGGGGCTCAACTACTGCATCAAATATAGATATCGTACAAAGAACGCAAGCAACGATACTTCGTAGCATTACAAATGCTCCATGATATATTCGAAACAGCAACATCCATAGAGACCTATCAATCAAAACGGTTAAAGAGACAATTAAATCATGCAGTTTAAAATACCAACCATTCACGCACACACCACCCATTTGCACAATTACAGTATACCACCTGCACATTGCAAGCTCCATGTCAACCTGTACAATGATATGGACGGTGGATTGCGCTGAATTCTGTACTCCAACAGAAGGTGGTGTGTTTATTAACATCGCCGATCGTAATCTATGACGTAAATTCGCTTTGCATACTGTCTCTGGGATTCAAACCCAGTACCTCCCAGTTCAAATGCCGAAGCTTCAACCACAGCACGACTTGTCTAGTAACGGACTTAAACGTGGAATACGTCAGCGATAAAATACAAAAATTTGCATGGAGTCATGTTCTGCAAGCAGCATGACAACGAGGAGCTGCGGATCCTACTGGATCGCACCAATGAACCGAAGCGCCTAAAAAGAACAAATCCTTTAGAATTTGTGGTTCCTTGAGCCGCTTAAATCAAAGGACTGGCAGAGCTGGGATGAGTCGATAGGATTCATCCCACAAGAATAGACTATAGTAAACTAATAAAACAATTACTATAGATAATCCCTATGATTAGTTGTAATATTTTAGAGAAATAATGATTTCTAAAAAAAAATATTATTCCCTACTCAATTCCATTAAAAAAAAGTTAAGAAACTGCTGTGGAAATCTAATTAAAGTCAGATGGTAAATGGTTGAAATTTTATACTGGAAAGGTACTTGAAATTTGTTTGAAAAAATATGATTTTTAGTGTGTAATTCCACGTATTTTTCAGTTTGTCTGTTTCCAGTAACACCAACACAGGAATATTTGTGACATTTTTCTGTGGCGTAGTACTTATTTCCGTGTACTGCACATGGTTCTTTCCATCGAAAGAGCGTAAACGAAATTCTATTGGCATACCATTACTAAATAAATTTGTATTATTCTCTATCATTAAAAATGCCACAATAATGTTTTTAACAATTATTTGAGTTTTTAGCCAGCACGAGCGATAAACTCGGAACAGAAATAATAGAAAATAATTTTAAATTCAAGCTGATTCTAAAAACCATTCATCGAAATTGGTCCAGCCACCAGGAGATGAGTTTCTATTCCGACTATAATAGTTAAGATTTAATAATTCTCCGTTTTTATTAACCTCAATAATGGTACCAAAATGTTAATATGTATGTATATCACTTTTTCTCGATTTTTATTTAACACAATTTTTACAAAATAATTTGCAAAAATTCGGAATTTTATCCTTCCTCAGCTAATAATAATTGGATGAAATTGATCCCATTAAGATGAAACTGAGGAACGATAAAAATCCGTATCCAGTATTCCTCAATAAAATTAAATTAAATTATCACAAAATTTAAGTTTTTTTTTAATTATTGTTAGTTTTTTTTTTTAATTGATGCATGCTTAATTATGATAGAAGCCTCGGGACACACAAAAAATGGGTACATTCCAGCTTTATTGTTGAAAAGTTAAAACCAAAATCAATAAATTTTGCTCTCCTAATACTCAAACGTCCAACAAAATCCATTTGAACTAACAAGTGAAATAAAATTTCTTATAATTCCAATGGTATCGTTGCATCTGTGATTTCTTGTTAAACTGCGCAAGAAAATACAATTTTTTTGAGAAAATGTATAGTCTGTGTGATTTAACAATATTTAACAACAATGGGATCAACTAACTCTGGCCTACTTTAGTATTGAACTCACGTGGAAATTAACATGTTACGCTTCATGCATGCCACACTACCTAATATTTTGTAACAACGATGTCGGTACATATAATGCTTTAAAATATTATAAATACCCGAATGGAATAAAAAATATGTGTACGATTTTCTACTTCTTCAGAAATATGTGTACAAATATTTTTAAGCGTTTCGAACCTTTTTCTTGAGTTTTTAAATCCATAATTTCCATAGCAAACGATTTAAATTAAGTTAAACTATTTCTCCAGTTAACACTGCCAATCTATAACAAGTGTTCTATTCGAAGCGGATTCACGATTTGATTTCGGTTCGAAACCTTAATATAAACGTACACCCGTATTTGGAGTTTATGCATACATTAACAGGATTACGCTTATTTGATCGTAAAATTACAGGATTTATTACCCTTCAAGGGTTCTAATATTTTCAAATTGTACGACAACAATAACGGATGTAAATTGTCAATACAGAATAAATGTAACAAAACATTTCAACATATCAGAATCCCTATATGTTTTCCCACGTGCGATGGCAGTTGGGCTGCATTGGCCGGAACAAATGGTAGTCGGATGGTGCCAAGTCTGGTGAATATGCGGTGTACGAGAGTACTTCCCATCCCAAGTTCAAGAGTGTCTTCTGAGCAACCTGAGGCCGAGCATTGTTATGTAGCAGTACGATTTGACTGCTTCCTTGCCCAGTAAATGTATATTCAATTGTCGGCTGTAGCGTTCTGCAGTTATCGTTTGACCAGTTTTCAGGAGTTCGTAATAATGCACATTATTCATGTCCCACCAGATACACAGGAAAACCTTCTTTAAAAAGATGTTCTGTTTCGGCGTCAATGCACTGGGTTGCCTGGGACCTACACTGAAAAAGAAATTATTTTCCATATAGATATATTGATTTATATGCAACATTTGACCGATTTGGAAATAAATATAGAAGCATGTGTATTAAAATTAACCAAGTTCAAAAAAAATATATCTTAAATAGCATAATCGCATATCTCGTGAATTTTATTACAATGAGGTATTCAAATTCTTCGAAATATTTTTGTCTATTTTATAAATGCATATTATATAGTCTATCTCTATAGTAATAATAAAGGTCCTTTTTTATGCTATAGTATTTGTTTTAACTTTAAGGATTATATACCAAGCTAAGAGAGATACGTTTATGTCTCTAAACGTTATAAAAAATTACATATATTTTTCGTTTTTGCAGATATAAAACATTCTTTTTACAGATATAAAATGTCCCGAAACGAGATATATTTATATATAAAAAGCTATGAAAATATATCTCTGTGGGCTATAATTTCTCTCAGTGTGTCCACGGCTTTCTACGTTTGGGATTCTCGTAAAAAAAAGCCACAATTTTCCACAAGAAGTGTTTTCTTTGGACGAGCAATAAAAGGCACGTGTTGATACGTTAACCTAGGTTGTGTTCAGTCAACACATGTGGGACGCACCTTCCAAGTTTTTGAATTTTTCCTATTTGATACAAACGCTTGAAAATAGCTGTTTGGATAACTCCTAACTGACCTGCAAGCTTTTGTTACGTTTGAGCTGGGCCTTCATCAAGTAGAGCTGCAATTCTGCACGCTGACGCTGTCCTATAAGATCGAAATCACCACTTTTAAAACGTTTGTACCAATAATTACACGTTCCATAAGATAAAACGTGGCACCAGAAACACTACAAATTGATTCCCGTGCTTTAGAAGCATTTTTTTCTTGTGAAAATTCGTATAGAATGCAGTGCCGACTGTGCTAGTCTGTGTTTATCAGTTGCCATCGTAAATTTTGATATTCTGAGAGGTTATGGAACTCACGTAGGCTTGTCATTCGGTGGTCAGAAACATTGCGTCCGATCCTGTAAAAACCATAAAATACCATGGAAATATTTCTATTTTAAATATAACTTAAGCGAAGCTTAATCGAGTTTAAATCGAAGAAAAATCTGTAAAAAATTAAGTCATACACCTAATAAAACAAATATTTCAGGAAATATTAAAATAAGACATTCAAAATCAATCTACGATAGTCAACTATTTATTGTACATATCAGTTTACAACAGTACTAAATAAATTGTAAATCAGATAATGAACAACCAACGATAATTATGTATCCAACCCAGAATAAGCTAACCAAAACCTATACCAATTTACAGTCTTTCCGAAAAAAACGAAGCTATCATCGATGATTTTATTTTTCTAGCATAACGCGCCGTTTTTTACTCAAAAAATACGTTAAATTCGGAAGAATGATAAAAAGTGATTTATTCAAATTACACTCCATCGCTTGTTATACAGCTTTTCCATCTTTCGGGCGCAAAATCATAAATACCACTTCAGTAAAAATCTCCCTCTTTTGCTGCGAACCATTCATCGAGCCATGTTTTCACATCTTCGTTAGAACTTCCCAGCTGAGTAATTCCAACCTGTCAGGGACCGGTTTTGCCGTATGTGATGGTGCACTGTGATGAAGAAAAATGACTTTGTGTTGCTTCTTTCCGTATTCTGACCATTTTCAGCAGCGAACGGTTCAAATCGGTCACCTGTTGTTGGTAGCGTTTAGTATTAACCGTTTTTCCAAGTTTTAACAGCTCATAATGGACCACGCTTCTCTGGTCCCACCAAACACAGAGCATCTTCATCAATTCAATTTGCATCCCATGTAACTGTACGATGCAAATACGACTTCCTTTTGTACCGAGCGAGCAAAATGTCACATGTGTTTTTGCGATTTTCCTTTTGCCTGTCGTTCAGCTCATGCGGCACCCATCTACCAGTCTTCTGAATCTTTCCCATCTCTCGTAGTCCATTGGAAACAGCTTCCTGACTACAGCCTAATTGCTCGGCCAGTTTTTTTTATTTCTTCATATTTTTTGGAGGTTTTCTACGTTCCTTGTCTGCAACATCGAAGTCACCACTTTTGATTTGCCGAAACCATCTTTCACACGTATCTTGAGATGCATTATGTTCACCATAAGCTTCTCGAAGTAATCGGCACCAGTTTTCTTCAAATTGATTGATTGATTGATTCTGAATGCACGACCAACTTCTTACACAGGAGCTCCCGGGTGACGCCGAGCCCACCGTACACTCTTTTTTACATATAACAAAACCGAAGGATTGGATAGGTTAGTTAAATGGGACAGAATCGGCCCGGTTACAGACACCTAGGTATAGCCGATAGTTAGTAACACAAAGACAGCACAAAACTAATCTACTTGGGGAAGGATAAATGTTTAATAGGTTAAATGGATAATGATGGTATTGGTCATCAACAATTGCTTCTTTAAATCAGCAACCTAAGAAAAAATGTTATTATTTCACATGTATCTTTAAACCAGCTGAAAATGAATATTATATTAATACTTTTCGACTTCCTAAACAAAACTGATTGTTGAATCGGCTCGATTTCATACACCTAGGTAGAGACGATATAGTTAGTAACACAAAGACAATACAACTCTAAACTACACAGTCAGCAATTAATTTTATAAAGAAAAATTATTTCACAAGCAATATGTATAATTCCTGAAAATAATACTAAATTAATATATTGCTGCTTACCTAAATAACATGAACATTTATAATTTAATAAAAACCAAAAAAAAAAAAAAAAAATATAATAATAATAATTAAGGGAAACGATGCGTTTATTACTTTTACGGAAAATCTCGAAAATGCACACTCGATATTGCTCACAAGCAAATCATAAGAAAATTCTGAAACTTTCTGAATAATTTCGTAAATGGGTTTTCTTTATTATAAAATTAATTTCATGTCCGACAAAGTTTTAGAACAGCCCAGCACGAATCGATTTTACTCAACTAAATTCATGTGCCGGTTTATAAATTTTGAAAAGGTGGAATCCTTAATTAGGATGAATTATTGAAATCAAATGAGATAACCGCAGTGGTCAAAATTCAACTATGAGAAAAATGGGCGGTTTAAAAAAAATTTTGGTGTATTTGTTGAGGACCATGTCAGTTAGAAAAACTAATCAGGGCTTCCCATCGAGGGGTGGGGACAATTTATAGAATTTTGTATTCAGACCAAATATATTAATAGAATTCTTCTTGGCCAATCCCTAGAAATCCAAATACAACCTCAGGTATATGGAGTGTTAGTTAGAGATCATGTTATTTTGACTGATTGATTAATTTATTGGAATGTGCAACCAAACCTAAGTAAGATTCCTGGTTGACACCGGGCCCATCCACACGCTCTTTACATATAACAAGATGGAGGGATCGGAAAGGTGAATTAACTATTATGGAAATTGACATGGTTTCAGACACCTTAGTATAGTCAATAGTTAGTAAATTGTTAGTTGAAATGTAATGTAACACGGTTAGCACAAGACAACATAATTATTTAATATATAATGGTATAAATCGGCACCAGTTTTCTTCAAATGAAAACAAAAAATTAATGCTGTCCTCGATTACTTTTTGTTCGGTATACATTTCGACATATTGAACACAACAATACAACACTATGCTCACACACTTTTCCAATTTATCACTCATGTGCATTTGACACACTGGAATTGGTGCACCATCTGTCGTCTGAAATCCGCATTTCATACTTGTACACCTGGTATATTCGATGTCAATTACATAGTTATTTTTTTTAGTCTGAAACTCTTTGAATATGAAATAAATTTAATTTAATAAAATTCTTGAAAAATCCCTTTAAAACTTTCTAATCAATTACAAAAAAAAAGACATAGAGCATAGAGAAAAGTAATATAAACAGAGGTAAAGCTGCATACAAAATTTTGAAACAACTTTTTTAGATTGTAACCCCAAAATACAAACTCATTTTACGACTAAAATAATAAACTTAGAATATCCAACTCTTCGAATATTCATTTAGCGTTTCTTTGACTTTTCATATTGTTTTTGTTTCAATTTTTTTTCGTTCAGATTATAACCGTAATTTTAAATTTAGTAAACATAAAACCGGATCGTGACCCCATATTTTACTATGAAAATATGCGTAAAAATTTTGTATGCAGCTTTACTTCTGTTTATATTTATTTTTTTCTGTGCATAGAGCTAATGCAGAATATTTCAGGAAAAAAGTCTATCAAAGCTAAACGAAAGGTCAGCAAATCAAAAACAAAATTTTCAATTAATTTTGTTGAGTTACACGTCATTGATTTCCCTTTTAACTAAGGAACGTATCAAGTTTCTAAAGATATTATGCGTTTGTTTAGTTTTTTTGGAATTTTTAAATTTCGTATAAATTTGTTATTAGGATTCTCTAACTCTTCTATTAAATCGATCAGAAGACTTTGCTGTATGATGAAAAACTACCAATTTTATTGTGATAGTCTTTTGTTCTAGAAAAAAGAGGGTTTTCACATCACCAGTAAGGATGATACTAATACCAAAACGCATATACGAGTATTATATACTTGTAAAATCGATATTTTACACAATTTCACATTTTTGTTTCGTTTTTGTCTAAACAGTTCGATAACGGTCTCCTCTTACCCCTAGTTATTTGTGGAGGTGACAAAATGTGCCGCTGTCAAAATTAATCGGCTTTAGGGAATTATAATAATTTGTTAGTTATAGGGAGAAGAAGAAGAGTATAACTAGAAAATTATTAATCCTGTTATAAAAGGTTGCAAAATTATGCGCTAGTTTAAATAAGCTTAAGGCCCCGATTCAAGGTAACACGTGGTCGATTTTCAAAGCTAAGACACAAAACACTGGTTTATTTTTTTCTAGTAGATGGAGCGTACAGTACCATTTTGAAATCTTCATCAAATTTTGTATTTTCGTAATTTTTCATTTCTTATCTTTTGGAGACATGTGCATCGAAAATAAACATAAAACGAAAGAATGAAAAAGGTTTTTTGTCCAAATACCTAATGGTTTAGTTACAACAACAAACATATTTATATATTGATTTTTGTCAATTTTCAGTTCTTATTATGAGGCGTTCGGGTATTTGTTGTTTGTTTTTACAATATTACAATCATAATGAAATAATATAACTTTTTTATAAAGAAATCTCGCACAACGAGAAGCAAAGTAGATGGTCACCTAAACTCAAGAACTGACCTCATTGAGCTCGATTTAACGTAATGATTTAAATTAATAATATTTCGGGTGCATTTTCACATAAGTTTTTTAGTCACCCAAATATCTAAAGACAGATCTAAAGAGAGTGATCGTATCCTTTAGGGGGATATTAAAACTGTATTGCTCATTTTCCATGAATGATTCAATTATTTGTGTATATGTAATACATAATATCTGCTGGTTGCATTAAATTTTTAACCCAAACATTTCTTTTGTTTCTTTTACACTTTCGGTGTTTACTGGAAGTCTGGTAAATTTCAGTCAGTTCTATACATTCCATTGAATGAGTTTTAACTTGCTGGCACACACCTTGCTGGGTAATGAATTTTCAAAGACTCCAATTCAACATATATACTTTTCCGAGATGGGGTCGTATCTCGTTATTCAATCATAATTCCGGATTACGAATGAATTGTAATTTTTCAACCGCCAATTAACATAGCGACCACTGGTGTAACCAGCGCAATGTTCAGATGTTAATTTTAGAATGCCTTCATAAATATGTAAAAAATAACCCCGATTATTAAAAATCGTGTGTTTTACCGTAGACAGACACAAAATAGATAATCGCGTTATTTAGATTACTAAGTTATTTCTGCCTGTCGGTCGGTACTCGATTTTTCCAAAACAGAATTATTAAGTTTTCATAACTAGATAAATACAATCTATCCCTATAGATAAATGAAAATCGCGATAAATTTTGTGTTTGTCTACGGCAATGCACATCAAGTGAATGACGCGTTATGATAAAAATATCTTCAATCATGGAGAAGATTTACGGAAATTGTTTGCAAATTACGAGTCAACAAAACGCAGCGAATCCTTTAACAGTTTACAAATAAATATTTTTTTTTTGAAACTAGTTCAGTTGAATAAAAAATTATGCCCATTGTTGGCCAGGCCGATATCTGGAAAATTTCCAAAGTGAGGGAAACACGTTCCTATGCATACATATTTATTTTAACACCAGAACAAGAGCTTGACAACAAGAGCGTGGCAGATCTTTGATTTATATTTTAATTGATACTTAATCGGAAACTATAATATAATAAACATTTTAAATCGTTTTTAAACCCTTTTACCTTCTCGTGTCGCGTGTCTCCCCAAATAAATTGTTAACATTTCATTCTTGTTGGTTCACTTGTAGATCGATCTGATGAGCTGGGAAGTATAATGGCAGGGTGATTTGTCTCAGGAGAACAACGTTGCGACTTAAAACCCAGATGTCATTAACATATGCTAATGTCAGTTGCCCTAGCCTATATTGAGCTCACGTATGACGTTTTATAAGAATAAATTGAAAAGCATTTGGCCGATAGGATCATCTTACTTCTTTCTCATACTCACGATGCAATTTTAAATGTTGCCGAAAGTTTATCTTTCCTATATACCTTGAATTAAGAGTTCTCAACAATTTGCACATAGATATCAGATGCTGTCGCACGCCTCTTGAAAGTTTTTCAATAAACTACAAAATTACGATTGGGTAGGTAGTCCATATGGTACTCGTGGCTAAGATGCGATCGCTGTAAATAACTTTGCTGGTGATTATGTTTTCTAAGTCAACCACTGTTTAACAAAGCTACGATATAGATGTTACAATTTAATCGATGTCTTTAATAAACAAATTGGAATGTAACAAGCTTAAAATATCGAATGAAATTTGAAAATGCCTGAACCAATTCTAATCAACTTCAGTAACCCCACACCCCATTTGATGCCTATTCGTAAGGAGCGAAATTCCAAATATCCAAGCAGTTCCTATCTTTTGATCTTGACTTTTTTTATTCCAACATAATCTGATATACTTTTTAAGTATACTCTTTCTTTTGATATACTTTTTAAGGGGTATGTGGCTTCTAAAATAACATACGGGTATAATGTTCGGCAATGAAACCAAATAGGTTAAACTTTTTTCATCCTGTCATTGGAGAATATCATTCGACAGAACATAGAGTAGCGCAACTCCCTATATTATAAATCAAGTTAGTTCGTTTTCGAAGCCGTCCAAAAAATGAGCTTCACATCAGCGTTGTGAACAAGAAAATATCAGTTACTAGAGAGCAAGCACACGGCAAATGAGAAGCATGAGAAAGTTCGATTACTTAGAATTGATGATATATGATCAAAATTTAATCTCTATATAGAGCAAGAATCATCGCATGGATAAATTACATAACCGGATTAAGCAAATTTCACTAAATTGTTAATATTTCACCAAAAACTAAACTACAAAGAACCTAGAAAGCGCTGATAACGCCATATTTCACTACGAGTCTGTTGATACGAATCAAATTTTTATGGGCATACCGACTGATTCAACTCTTTAGAATACGAGAGGATTGCGAAGGTAAGATAGCTTATGATAGCCGATAGTTTATATAAGATCTATCCTGAAGTTTACATCTTTTGTCTGACAAGGTGACTGTTCTTGATTTATCTGTAGATTACTAATTTTATAGCAATAAATATTGACCCGCTTGTATTCACTGCTGGTAATCTATGTAATAGATAATTATGTTGACTTACCATAGACGAGGTTGATTACCAACTTCTGGTGGTTGGTCTCTTCATTTCATGGACGGTTGAGGACCAGCTTAAAATGAGAGATGGAATCCCTCGTTCATTCGTTCCTCATTCAAATTTCGGGTATTTGCACCTTTTTGGATCAATCATTTTTTGGATCATATACACGCCAACGTCGCCAAAACCAATGAGAGGAAATGGAATATATCGATTGAACATTTAAACACGTCGATAATGTGGCCATACTATTTATGAGACTTCGACTTGTGTCAGGTTCCACATTCCTCCAATATGAATTTGATGGATGGATGGATGGATCCTGGCACACCAGGATTGAAGGTTTATTGACAAGTTCCGGAGAAGGAATAATTATAGAATATACCACAATCAATTGGTTTGTATGAAAATCAGCAAAAATGTTTCCAACATTTTTGTTTTGAATGGCAGTATTTATATCATTAACGTCCTTGTTTCATGATGTCAATATTGGTCGATCACTTAACCAATTATGATTTAAATTATTGTACAATATTTGGGTATATGCTTTCAATTAATTCCTGTTTTTAGTCTTTTAAAATACTAAAGTTTTGTGGAAATGGAATTGAATCAGTTGCACAATCAATTTGAATTTTTCCATTTCCAATGTCTAATAATGATTTTGGAAATGTTATAGCCGATTCATCGTTTTGCAATTGAAAACGCATATTTGTTGATAAATCTAAATTTTTAAATGTTTCTCTAGAAATTATATGGTTTTAAACATTCGTTTGATTCACCAGCTGGAGTTGATCGGGTTATAACAGGTACCTATGTTAGTGTCTGTCTAAAATCACCTGATAATTATATTGTTGTACCATCAAATATCTGTTGGTTGTTGCATAAATCTTGTAACGTTTTATCTAATGCTTCTAATGATTTTTGATGTGCCATTGTACATTCGTCCCAGATTATTATTTTGCATTGTTGCAATACCTTTCCTGATGTTTTTGGTATGTTACATGTTGGTATTTAAATTATTTGCATATTTAATGGGAGTTTTAGTACTGAATGAGGTGTTCTATTGCCAGCTAATAATGTTCCTGCTATTCCTGAAGAAGCAATTGCTACTGCTATGATTTGCGATCTGATCAATGTAATTGATAAATCGAAAAATACTCCCATAGAAGCTGCCACTTCCAGTGGTTCACGTCCAATAGAACATATATATAAATTTTTATTACAGTTCATACAGTAGTTTTTGAGTTTATCGACCGAAAATGCTCCTACGGAAGCTGCAACTTCCGGTGGACCATTTTCAGTTAAAAATCATTCTCATGACCCGTGTATATACACCAATTTTTATCAACATTGGTACAGCAGTTCTTAATGTTACAAACAAACACGTCATTATTATATACATACATAGATATTCTGGATATAAAATTTGATCGTCTTGTGTACGGCAAAATGACCGGTAGTTTCATGAAGATTTACAAAGCCAAATTAATTTGATTTTTTTGATAGTTTGATAGTTTTTTTGGATCTGGCATCCCCGCCGTCAAATTCAATAGTTTTTGGAATCTGGGGTATTATTATGCAAACATAAATTCATTTCGTTATTTAAAGTGTTTTGGATTGTCGGTTATAAATGCGAGACACAAATCCTAATGATTGATCTTTTTGTTTTCATTAAAAAGTTGTCAAAATTAGTTTGAGTCGATAATCGTAAATCGTACTGAAGGCTGCCGCATGGAAATTGTCTACGAGCTACTAAGTACAACCAGTGCAACATAACAAAGTTAAAAATGTGTGATATATGTATAATATAATTGTTGTTGTAATGCACTTGTTGTTGTACCACCGTTTTGAGATCACACATTTTTAACTTTGTTATTTATTTTGCACCTAGCTCGTAGACAATTTTCATATGGCAGCCTTCAAAAGGCGACCGTCTCAAATGTGAAAACTATCGTGGCATAGCTTTATTGAACGCTGCTTACAAAGTGTTGGCTAATGTTGTACTTGCCAGACTCATCCCTTTCGCCGAAAACATCATTGGCGACTATCAATGTGGTTTTCGACCCAACCGATCAACCACGGACCAGTGTTTTACCATGAGGATGATCTTGGAAAAATGTTGGGAGTACAACATAACCATACATCAACTATATATAGACTTCCGGCAGGCATATGACAGTATAAACCGCGACAACCTATGGGCCGCGCTCATATGCCTAGGAATCCCAGAGAAACTCGTTTCGCTGTGTAAATTAACAACGTCTGGGTCTGTATGTAGAATCGTAATTGAAGGAACTGTGTCAGACTCCTTTGAAATAACATCTGGCGTTCGACAAGGTGATGCACTCGCGCCTTTGCTGTTCAATTTGGCGCTTGAGTACGTAGTGAGAAAAAGCAACATCGAAACTTCGCGCTGTATATTTAATAAATCCGGCCAAATTCTTGGATATGCAGATGATATCGTGCTTCTTGGCCGAAGACCAAGCGATATCAAAGACAGTTTCATACCGCTCGATCGCTGCGCAAGAAGACTTGGTTTGGAGGTGAACAGCAGTAAAACCAAATATCTAACAACACCCAGGAACATCTCTAGTGCAAATCTCGGAATTGGCGACCACAATTTTGATGGTGTCGAAAACTTTAAATACCTCGGGTCAGTTATAACATCACTGAATGAAATGCAGGCAGAAATAAAAGCCCGAATCGCTGCCGGACAACGAGTTTTCTACGCCCAATCAAGATTATTGCGTTCGAAACATCTATCGCAGTCGTGCAAGCTCGCACTTTATAAAGCACTAATAAGACCTGTGCTGACTTTCGGAAGCGAGAGCTGGACCATGACCTCTAACGATTGTAGATTGTTATCTACATTCGAAAGGAAGGTCATACGTTCAATTTTTGGTCCAATTAAAGTTGCGAACAACGAATATCGGATTCGTATGAATCACGAAATAAAGCAACTCCTCGGAGGCAGCGATATCATCGGATTCATTAAATCCAATCGAGTGAGATGGCTCGGCCACGTTGCAAGGTCCCCACAACAACGGATGATATATAAAGTGTTTCACCAACAACCAGCCGGAGTACGTCGTAGAGGAAGACCCCGACTACGCTGGCGTGACGACATTGAACAAGATCTGCAAGCATTAGGATGTCGAAACTGGAGGACGAGAGCAATGGATCGGGATGGATGGAGGGCCATTGTGCGGGCGGCGAAATCCCTTCATGGGATGTGAAAGCCAGAGAGAGAGAGAGAGAGCCTTCATTCTGCTTATATAATTAGCCCCTAGTATACATCTTGAATATAGAAAAAAATATGAACTTGAGGTGTAATTTTAACCAACAAACGATCAGATTTGCTTGTATAAAATTATGTATCGCGATTTACGAGATGTAAATTCAAGGTAAACAAAATAAAATCAATTCCGCGTGAAAATTTTGATAAATGGATTTATTATTCTAAATCACTACATCAACAACAACAACAACACATAGTTTAATTTTCAATCCCATCATTTTTGTGTTTATCACCAACTATTGTTATAGATCATTCATACTACTCCAAATGTACACACATCTGTACAGAATTGCTACGTACATAATATATATGTATTCATATCTCATTAAAATACTTATCTTTTCATTCTCTATAAGTAAATAAAATACAAATACAATTTACTATGGTATTTATTAGCGATTGAAAGCAAACCATCTCATTTTCATACACACCACTAAAAAATATTGTTAGTTTCACAGCTGTTCATCGATAACGTACTTTTGCTTTTATTTTCCATATACATACATATGTACATAGATATACATCGAAACAAGCCATAGAAACTAACTACATCTGTTGTATTCTGGTAAAACTAATTAGGAATAAAATCAATAAATTTTACGATTGTGTCTTTACTTTGCTTTCTTTTTTTTACCAAAGGAATTTGGTTTTTTGCTAATTTTTCGGTTAATATTTACAATTTAGCAAATCGCCACCGTCAATCATCTCAGATTTTTTTTCTGCGTCTTTTGATATATCATAATCTAAGTTTTGTTGACTGATATCGTCGCAATGGTACCAAAACTTTTTCGATTTTTGCGAATATTGTTCACTTTGTAATGCCATAGCGGAAAAACTAGAGGGAAAAATGGAAAAAGCCACCGTCAATTTTCCTAAAAAACTTCAATTAAAATTTTAAGACATAAATATTGGCGATCGGTTGGTTAGTTTTTATGCTATGGTACCACGAAAAGTCGTGTTTTTGCAAAATACGTGAATCGGGGCCTTAAGTTTTGGAAGTTACTATATACATAGTTATGGTCGGATCCGCTCGAAACGCGATATTTCAAAATGCGATATTTTAAAACGAGATATGCCAAACCAAATATGCTACAAAACGAAATATTTCAAAATGCGATATTTCAAAACGCGATATTGTACAAAGCGCGATATGGTACAAAATGCGATATTTTGAAACGCAATATTTTGAAACGCGATATGGTACAAAACGCGATATGGTACAAAACGCGATATGGTATAAAACGAGATATTTCAAAACGCGATATTTAAAAACGCGATATGGTACAGAATATGCGTTGCGAAGCAACGGGAGCGCAGCGACCCACCTGATATCGATCCTATGTACTATCGTTCCTATCGACTTTTAAATCCCTATAAACTGAAATTAAATTTCCCTTTCACCCGCCTGATATAATCCGATTCTAAACTCTCGTTTTGTACCATATCGCGTTTTGTACTATATCGCGTTTCGAAATATCGGTTTTGAAATATCGCGTTTTGTACTATATCGCGTTTTGTACCGTATCGCGTTTTGAAATATTGCGTTTTGAAATATCGCGTTTTGATAATTCGCGTTTTAAAATATCGCGTTTCAAATGGGACCCAGTTATGTTACTGATAGTTTTGGGCATTTGTTATAATGAATACAATTTTAGATAAGTTACATTATATGGTAAACGAAATGTAGAGCCTTGGAAGATCAAAAATATTAGAAATATAAAAATATTACTCGTATTACCGCTAGTATTTTCCGTAACTAATACGGTTTTGGCAAGCTCTGTAATACGATTATTTATTAGTCTTATAAAAGACTATTAAATACAAAATCATCATGACTCATCACAATCATTGCGAAGAAAACAATTTAAATAATAAATTGTTGTAATATTTATTTTTATAAAAAAATATAATTATTATATTGGAATCTAAAATTTGTTTAAGCTTCCCGAAACCAATTAAAATTATCTTTGCTTTAATTTTTAATTTGATTATCGCTTGAGGTATCGAAGATTTTATTAAAATAAATATTTCTGAACATTTTTCGAAAACAGTAACTAAAACAACTAATTAAAATCTCTAGTCCTAACGTACTCGCAAAAATTTTGTTTGAATTTTCGTAATATCGTTCAAAAATTAACATTAATAAGTAAATTAAATATTTTGTTTAACAAACAATTCATTTTGTGTAATAATGGCTCCTTCAAAATAATGTTTCGAAGATTATTTTTTTTAGAAACAATAACATATCCTACCCGAGGATATCTTCTCGTGTATATATAAAAAAGACGGATGTGAAACAACATTTGCATTTTTTACGCAGGTACAATTATTCCAGCAATTATTATTTAAAAAAAATTAAAGAAAGATATTTTTGCTTGTACGAGCAATTTATTTGTTACATTCAAGCCATTAAAACAATTTGATTTCAAACAACCTTTCGAAATATTCGTATTAGTGTTATTTAGTACCTAACATATGTAATACACAAAGTTTCTAAATACGTCGATTTAACGGATTCATTGCGTTCAGTTTGCTTGCATTGTTTCAAATTCTTAGTGGCAATTTCTAATCTAGTTGAGTAAACTACGGGTCGACATCAATTAAACTTGTCTGGAAGTGCTTTTAATTAACATTCATTGATTATAGAGTAAATGAATCTTTATGAGAGAAAAATTTATTAATTTTCTACGCTGCGTGAAATTAATTCGTTTAATTTCCTGTATTGCTCTTTGCTGATGACACAAATATTTTTTTATCGATTAAATCAATTTCTGATTGTCAGAAACTTCAAAACGATTTTAACCGTCTACATGATTGGTGTGTTATTAACGATATGAACTTAAACATAGACAAGTGCTTTGTACTGAAAATTACACCAAGCGTTTCTTCTTTCTTTAATTATTCTATAAACAATATCGACTTTGTTTCAGAAGATCAAGTTAAAGATTTAGGAGTTATTGTTGACAACAAATTCAAATTTAATATCCATACACAATACATCACAAATAAATCATTAATAATTCTTGGCTTCATGAAGAGGACTTGTAGTGATTTCAAAAATATTTCATCATTCATATCAATGTTTAATGAACTGATTCGTAGCAACCTTGAATCTATAACTACTATATAGAACGGTTGTCACATAATATGCGATTTTCTGTTTGTTTTGACTTAACCCTAATGTTAGTGACGTGGGTACCCGGGTACCTTTTGCCCTTTTAGACGTCTATTTTTGTATGTTTTACTTCCAATAAAAACTTTTAATTTTATGAGAACTTCTAGTTCAATTTTTATAGATTACGATCATACTTAAAAACGAGAAATGTTACCACTTGGACGAACGTAGAAAAAATAAGTTAATCACTCAAATTAAAATATTTTTTCTTCACTCATATAAGGGTAAGATAATTTTTTTTCACTCACATGAGGGTTAAATACTTATGAAAGCAATTTCAGGACACATTCTTCTTTAGTAAAAATGCAAACTAATCACAACAACATTTTCAATAATTTTGATTTGTTTTTGTTCACTTTCCATGTTTTTAAAAAACAAATTACTAAATTTTTCATAATAAGGATACTGAATGAATATTAAGGTTTTTAATTTTTTTTTGTAAAAAAATAATAATCAGTAGGTATAGTTTGTAATAAGTTCCATTCTTAAGTATCGTGGAATAAGTTCCATTCTTTATTTAAATTACATAGTTTCAACATAGCTCGTAAAGAGTTCACATCTTTAAATTTGTTCCTTAAAATACATAATTACATTTTGCAAATAGAAGATGATCTGACTTCTAATCTAAAGAATTTCTGGAATTTCATAAATGGTAAAAAGGAGGTGGTTGGGTTTCCTACACCAATGACTTTTTAGAACTCTTTCGCAAGTCAACCCTCTGATATTTCTAATCTGTTTGCCAAATTTTTTAAGTCCATCTATGAAATATATGTGGATTCACGTACCAATCCTATAAATAATCGCGATAGCTCTGATTTTAAACTTTTAAAGTTTACTGAAGAAGAAGTTTTTGTTTGCTTATCTCAACTTGATGGTAATAAGTGAGCTGGATATGATGGTTTTCCACCGATCTTTATTAAGCATTGTGCAGAAAGTTTAGCCCGCCCACTGACTCTAATCTTTAACAAGAGCCCACGTACTAAGGTTTTTGATCACTCACTAAAATTGATCACTCTATCCTTATCGATAAGCTGAATAAACCAGTTCATCCCTATCAGGTGGTTTCGTACCTTTCAGATCGCTACCAATTTATTAAGGTTAATGATTTTAGTTATCGTATATTTAAAATTTACCTCAGGAGTTCCTCAAGGTAGCAACATTGGTCCTCTTTTAAATATTCTCACCATTTGTCAATGATGTTGTTGATTGTTTTAAATTCGCACGATATTCGCACGATATTCGCATGATATAAAAATATTTGCTCCAATTACTGGTGTCTCTGATTGTGGTAAACTGTGTAACGATGACGTTAAATTGGATATTAGTTTTTTTGACTTACCGTAGTAATTTTCATATACCTTCCGTTTATGGTTTTTTATACCTACCTGCATTAAATATTTCCATAGCAAACCTTCATACCTACCGTACAACCGCTTATCGGGTTCCATACATAGAAAATTAAAGTCAGCTAACTTCGTTTAATCGAATACAAATGTGTACCTAATGGTGTCGATTGTGTGAAAGAGGGGAAAAACGCGGGAATAGAATGACAGGCGAGGTATAGAAAAAGAAAGAATTTTTTGGCAAGGGGATTCAAGTGGAGATTTTAAACGAGAAAGGTCGAGAACCAAACAAATAATAATAAGTAAAATTATTAAATCCACTAGTAAAATATATATGTATATAGAGTGGTTTATATAAAATGTTAAATAAAAAAAAAATTTAATTTAATAAAACTTTTGGTTGTAAATTAAATATATTAATACGAAAACCTAAATAAATGCATAAATTGTGTTCCTGTATAATATATCTCATTAAACTTGTGTGTTTCGTGTATTATTTGAAACGAATAAACGATAGTTGTATATTGTATGTCTATACAATAATTACTAAGTGTTGGATTCGTAACCCAGCAATAAATAACACTTCGGTTCTTCGGCTACCAGTGATTAATATTTTGGATATATTCGCAAGTTATCTATATCAGGTGGTGGCAGAATAATGTGCCGTTGATTTGAACGTGGATCGCAGACGAATGGTTTATCTCACTGCGATAGTGTTCAACACCTCTATCAAGACTGCTTACTAGTTTTTTATACTGGTAACACAATTTTCATCAGCCAGTAACGCCAATACATCAGAATATTCGAGCCCATCGTCATCAGGTCATCATCAGGCAATAACACTACTATATCGGGATATTCGAACTCATCGTCATCAGGTCATTATCAGCCAGTACCGCTACTATATCGGGATACTCGAACTCATCGTCATCAGGTCATCATCAGCCAGTACCGTTACTATATCGGGCCGTTACTATATTCGACCTCGTCGTCAGGTCATCAAGTGACGATGAATCAGTAACGTATTTGCATGCATTTTTTTCGGTTTTTTTATTTTTAAATTATATGTATTTCGTATATTTTCTTAACTACTTTCTCATTTAATGATACGATTTTTTTACTGTAGTTCTCTTTTTAAATATTTAATTTGTAAACATCTTTGTTTTTGGGCTCTTTAGATTTTTCTCGTTTTGTGGCATCTTATTTTTTTTTTTGGGCATTATTCGCCTAATCTTTCGCCTGAGTTATAATTATTTCTTTTTCTTCGATCTGTGAAGTGTAAGTCAGATTATGTGTATGTAATATAAAGGTAGTGGTGGACGGAGGTCACAGTGTGGTGCAGCAAGGCTTTTTTCTAATGTACCCGTAGAGCATAATTATTTTTTTTGTAACATGGCGGCTGGTACCGACCAGTAGCGGAACCCACCCTAGCCGACAACGAGCTTCAGCCTAATATGCGATGGTGGTACTGGCCTTGCGACCAAGCCATGTGGTTACAACTGCAAGGTAATCTGAATAATTTTTGCAGTTGGTCGTTTATAAACAAACTATTGTTGAATTTGGGTATAAATGTAGGGTTTTGTCATTCTCTCGGATGGACTCACCAGTTATTCACCATTATTTTTCTTTATAATACTGCTGTTGAAAGAGTTAAGTTCATGGCCGACTTAGGTTAACCTTTTCTTATGTGGTTTCTTTTACCAAACACATTGATTCTGACATTTCAAGCGCTCACATTGGTAGGCTAGTAGGCTTAGTAGGCTTCATTGTGCGCGCCCACATTGGGACTCATGTTTCCGGAATCAAACTTCGTTTCTTTCCCTTATAAAACCGGTTTTTTGTGCCACAGTAACATCGATTTTGTAGACAAAGGCGGAAGAAACGAAGAAATGTTTCCGAATCATGAGTCCCAATGTGGACGCGCACATTAACCGCAATTGTAATGACTTCGGCGACCCACTTACAAAAAATTAAACTTTTAATTTTAAATTCGATAAATTTAAAAAAAGCTATCGCGAACTCTACTTGTATGTTTTTCACAAAAACGCAGCTTGTATATAGCAAGCATTACGTATACAAAACACCTTCTTAAAACAACACAAATTTACCAAATACATTTAATAATTTGAAATTTGTTTCTATTAAACAATTTAACGTTTTCGACCTCAAAGTGGTTTCAGTTTCAGAGAATTCGTGCTCGCAAATATTAAATTGTTTAAAAAAATTTTAATTGTAAAATATGGTTTATTTAATTTGTGTAGTTTGAAGATGTATCGTCGCAATTCTATACTATTTTTAATAAAAATTACGGTGCATCTCATTATCAATTTTTTGTTAAATAATTTTTAAATTAAATTAAATTGTTTATTTATTAAATTAAATTTAATTTTAAATTAATTTATTGATTAATGCTGCTGTTCTGTTGCAACAACATGTATTCCTCTACAGAAGTCCAAGCCCATTTTAAAGTTGGAACCTTGTGGAATATTTTCAGCAATTATGTAGAATTGAAAAGCGATGTTGTGCTTGATGAGCCCTTTAAAAGAGAAATTTAATGTGATTTAGCTCCCGTTTTCGATAGATATGAACTGTTTTACACATTTAAAAGGGAATCAGATATGAACAAAATACACGGTATACAAAATTAAACTCAATGCGTTCAATAAAATTGTGTTTTTCGTTATGTGCAACGGGTGTGTAACGAAATCCCAGTTTTCAAAGTCCCGGTTTGTCAAAATCCCGGTTTTTCTGGTTTTAAAATTCCGGTTTTGTATTAAAAAAAGAAAAAACCGATTTTTAGGACATCCCGGTTTGAATTTTTAAAAATTTTGCAATTGCAAAACTTTATTAATTATTTTGTGCAATTAGAACTAGATGAAAAGAAAACCGGGATTTTTAAAACTCTGATTTTGAACCCCGGATTTTGGAAACCGGGATTTCGTAGTACACCCATGTGCAACATCTGTATCACAATGGTTCGGTTTTAATATATTTGCCACAACAATGAGCAATAATCGATAATGTTGGTTGGTTGTTTAATTTCTTTATCAAATGTTCGAATGGGGAAACAAATCAATATGATTTCTTTAAACTTTATTTAATGGCGCTTGTATTTTCGCTTTACTTTAATTTAAGCGTTTAATTATCTATAAAAATAAGACTTAGTTGTTTTGATGGCCTTATCAGCAAAATAGTGTAAATATGTGACTTAAATTGGAAGAGCGACTAAATTGGAAGAGCGACATAATTTAAATGCAATTATTGTTATATTGATTATGTGCTAATCCAGGTCATACTAAGTAGCATAAGTGATGAATCCTTCTAAAGAATAGAACACGGATTTGTGTTGAAAGTTAATGAGTTCAGAACAAAATATTTAGCCACGGTGGACGATGGGGTTAACTGAAATGGTCCAACGAAACTAAAAAAGTTTTTCCATGAAAAAGGATGGAGTTTCCATCTCATATCAAACGTGTAGCGTTTTTATTATGGCGCGAACCATACGTATACCGGACTGACTATTATCGAAAAATTCAAACCACTTAAATTTTTTGTTTTAAATGTATGCTGAATTTCTTAGTACTGATACTGACAGAAATGTTGTTTTATGAAAAATCAATATAACAGTGTTGTAGGTACAGGTAAACAACGCGTGTACATTTTGATCAATAACAAAAAATAAGTACGACGGAAAAGGAAAAATAGGAGCTAGATCTGTAAAGGTATAATATTTTAGTCGGTTTAAAAAAGAAACCAATTTTTTTTTGAACCCATATTAAAGACATCAGACTACAGACATCAAACAGTTTTTGACATTATGTCTAGTAAGGTAGTATAATAAAAAAAATACATACGTTACTCATGAAAATGTTCGAAATTTTTATAAGTATATTGTTTACTATATCGCAAAAATGGAATGGGTACAAAGGGCCGAATGTCGAAGGGCCGAATGCCGAAGGGCCGAATGTCGAAGGGCCGAATGTGTCGAAGGGCCGAATGGGTCGAAGGGCCGAATGTCGAAGGGCCGAATGTCGAAGGGCCGAATGTGTCGAAGGGCCGATTGTGTCGAAGGGCCGAATGTCGAAGGGCCGAATGGGTCGAAGGGCCGATTTTTTTTTTGCTTTTACAAATATAATTTTTTAAATTTCTTGTTTTATTGAATATTTTGTAATTTTTTTTATTAAACATAAATGAATTTTTTATGAATTTATGTATTTTACTATTTTTCATCACGTATCCAGTCAGCGGTACATTTTGGTGAAGGAAAATTTTGTCATGCGCCACCAATATGTATATCCCTTTACCTGCCCGTTAACACAATTGTGTGGGTACTCTAAAAGTACCATGTCAAACATTTATTTTTGTGTGCGTTTTGACCCAAGTTACGCATTTGTGCATTCCTTTTAAAATTATTTTCGTCCGAAAAAAACACAATTGTTTTGGTTGTACTTCCACACAAGTGAAATTTTTAACGTAATTTTTAAAAAAAAATTCATCTTACCCAAATTTTTTTATCAAAAGCGCCATTACATACTATAATTTTTTACCCACACATTTGTGTGGTTTGGACGTAAACAGTGCCAATTTTTTTTTGAAAAAGGAATATGTAAAATAAATAAAAAAAAATAAATAAATTAAAAAAAATATGTATATTTCTAAACACAAAAAAAAATAAAAACAAATTCGGCCCTTCGACCCATTCGGCCCTTCGACACATTCGACCCTTCGACATTCGACCCTTCGACAATCGGCCCTTCGACACATTCAGTCCTTCGACACATTCGGCCCTTCGACATTCGGCCCTTCGACATTCGGCCCTTCGACACATTCGGCCCTTTGAAATTCGGCCCTTCGACATTCGGCCCTTTGATATCATACCGCCAAAATGTATGGTGTGAAGTGGTATGAAAAACATTCATGCCTTTTACAGCTCAAACTGATCAGGGAAGAAGAAGATTCAAACTTGAGCTTTCCACGAAAAAGCGAATTTTTAGAAGGAAGTTTGAATTTTTAGTTGTAATCGGTCGACCAAAAGTGGCAGCTTCCATTGGCTCCAGCTTTTTAAGAATTTTTCACTTTTCAAATATTTTGAATAGAACGCATTTACGAGAAAATCGATCGTAAGAAGTGAATTTTGGCCGAAAATATCAAATTTTAAATGGCGATCGGTAAGGTGGAACCCTTTTACGTTTATAAAAAAAATATTCTGAAAAGATTGGCAAAAAATATCTGCCACGTTTTTTATAACCGAAAACGAACAATTAAACGAATTGGTAATTCGATGTGAGATGGAACAAACGGTAAGATGCAACGTTGCTGTATTTTCAAATATATAACTTGTTCAAACTTAATTGCCAATATGTTTGTACCCACAAGTGTAACGGATATAATTGTAACATTTGATATGTTCCAGCAGGCTGGCAAGGTACTTTCCTTAAATAACCAAACTAAAATTTGAATGTGTACGATCAGTTTTTTTTCACTCAATTGCTATGTGCTAGAAAATCACTCGTAATAAATCAGCACTCATAATAATTATTGGTATAATTAGCTCAATCAATACAATATCGTAGGATAGATGGTGATGCTTGTCGTAAATATCTGGTTTGTTGTCTTCTTATTTTTCCTTTTTTTTTGACAACCAGAAAATAATCAAAATGTTAAACTTTCATTAGTCATTCGCTTTTGAGAGTGCAAGGTAGTTAATCAGTCTAATACAAACAGTTAAAACGATTAAATAACAATAATAAAATAGCTTTTGCTATTATCAAAACATAATCTAATCCATTAAAAATCCTAAGTGTGCATAGTGATTGTCCGCGAGTTGGACTAAGTTATTCAGCTGCACATAAATACCGTGCCTTTGAAACAAATTGTCGCAGTGTTTATAGTGAATTGGTGTTCTCATAAAAATATACGATTGTCGCGGGAAAAACGGGTATGATTTTTTTTGTTGTTATTACAATCTCGATTGATGTGCAACGTAAATTTTTTGTGTTTATACACTACGTAAACATTTTGGTGGGCATCAAGCCTAAAGCTAACAAAATCGTATTTGTTATTTCTCAAAAACAGTGTCACAGTGAATCCTAAGTGGATAGAACTATATATAGGTATACTTGAATCGGCCACGCTTAATATCGAGGGTTTTTTCCGCGACATTCAGTTATTTTGGATATACATCAATTTTGTGTGAAGTCCAACTGCAATTACAATTTGATTATTGGCCAATCTGGGATTTTCGGATACCAACGTCCCGATAAAAATCGCCCGCGATAGCGGAATATCTTTGGACACACCTATTTATCAAACGCTATAGTATGTACGAGATAACAGTACGGTACGCGTTACTAACGACCATCACCAACGGATCTCGCCTCAGCTAAGTGATTATAACTGTCTAAGCTAATTTTTTATTTTATTTTATACATTATATTACATTAATTTATTATATAATTTAATATTCTATTTTCATGCTATTTATATTTATCACTGTATTATTTAAAACTATATTCTTTTTATATCATATACCAAAAATTTTGTTTTCTAAAAACAAATATTATGCTGTTATTTATAATTGAAATCTTAAAACATTGGACCGCGGATCCGCTTTAATTTACATGCTCTGTAATCATTTTGAATATATTAAATATTTATCTGTATAACCATTATTGCCCTTGTATATTTATACTTATAATAATTATTTGTGCATAAAGTTGTGTATGATGTTATGTTAGATTAGTTTTTGCGTAAGAAACATAAATTGTAAAGCTTTTAAATACTAATAATTATGCTCGCTAGATGAATTTAGTTTATTTTTTTTATTGTTGCAATTCTAGCCCCTATCATCGTATGTTTCACCTTTTGAAATTATTTTATCTTGTGCGAATTTTTTTTATTGATTTGAAATATTAGCCTGTTGGGGAGGGAGGTGTGCGCAAGTGGTCCACTATCTTGACCACTCACATCAGAAAATGGCTGTGTACTATTAATGTTGGCTGTTTTAAAATACTTTAATTCATTTATTTAATTAATTTGGTTCTCTATCTAATGAACATTTGCTGGTCTGTGATAATGTTCCTGACAAATTCCAATTTATGAAGCGTTTTTTTTTTGTTATTTTTATTTGTTTTCCCATTTTGCATGTAAATCGTAAGTGTGAGTAAAGTATAGCAGCACTTCTAGTTCTCTGTGATTGTCGTGACAAGAACTTTGCCCACCCTCTTCACTCTAGCCGGCAAACGTGCTGCAAGTCACACGTATAGAATCACAGGGAAATCTGCTAAGGAAGCGATAAATAGGCTACTTTGTTGTTGCGTCTCTGTCGCACCTTAGTTCGCTCCTAGTCGTTTCGTTACATAATCGCAGTTTGTTTTAAGATTTTGAGTAGAAATGTTGGTCTATTTTTGATTTATAAAAAATTTTATGATTAAAAAGTAAAAAGTGAAATTTTTGTGCATCTAAAAAATGGGTTTTTTTCATTGTCAAAACGATTAGAGCATTTGAAGTGAGTATTATTTTATATTACTATATCGTGTCTATATTTAAAATTAAAGCAAAGAAAAAATAGACATAACCGTAATGTTCACCATGGTGAACAGTAACAAAAACGTGAAATGGAACAGTTTTTTCCGAGAAGAAATGGAACATTAAATTATTTGAGTAGGAAAATTTGGTATTCATTATTTGTTTCTGTTTAATAGATTAGTTACAATATTGCCAGCAAACTACAAAAAAATTTGCAAGCCAGGGCTAACTGGAGCGAAAATAATTAATTATAGCAATATCAGATGTTCGCGAGGGTAAAATGTTTTTACAGAATTTGCGAACTATTATAAAGATCCAGCCAGTACATTGTGCAGACGAATAAAATCTAATGATTTAAAAAAAACATTCCTTTGGAACAAGCTGTAGCTTAGGAGAGGCAAATGAGGTTATAATTGTTTTTCACATAAACAAATTACAGAAGCACGGATTTCAAGGGACACCATCAGATATATGGCATATAATTTGGTTGAACAACTTCAAACACAAGTATAATAAAGAAACGAGAATAGGAAGATTTCCTCGGCTCCAATCATTTTTAAAGCGTAATCCCGAAATCGTTATCAGAAATTCGGAAGGAGTTCCAATTAATCGAGCTGTAGGGATGTATAAAAATGATGTAAAGAATTATTTTGATGTCTTGTAAAAGATTTTTACAGAACATAGTTGTGTGATAAGCCAGAGCATATTTTTAATGTGGATAAAAGTGACTGACAATTAAATAATAGGCCAGGACAGATTTTGGCTGAAAAGGGTTCAAAAAATATAACGGCAATTACATCGAGTGAAAAGGGAGAAAAAATTTCTATAATAGCTTGTTGCCACGCTGAAGGAGTTATAATTCCACCTATCTGTGGAAGAAATGGAAAATCCAAAGAAGCCTGAGTTTGAAGACGAAATGCCTCGTGAGTCATGTCAACCTCTCAAATTTTTTATCAATGGCTAAAAATCAATTTGTTCCCAGAAAGCCTCCAGGCACTGTAGCTATTATTCTTGACGAACTCGGATATTTTCAAAGGTTTGGAGGAAATCAGTGACAGTAGGAAATACCGTTTCCGCATTTAAGGTATAATTGGAATCGTACCATCTGATCCTGATGCTATACTGAGTTACACATCTTTGACCACTTTCGATAGTTCTGATCTGACAGCTTCCTCCAGGTGACAAAAAAACCCTTTATTTAAATTAAATCAAATTTTTACAGTAAAGATTCATTATCATCAGCCAATATACTTTTAAATTACATTTCTCTTGATGTTGTAGTAATGCCAGCTACCGTACTCGAAACATCAGTTACAAAAAATCAGACCAAAGCCGTAACTACTATGGCTGTAAATCTGAAAATGGACAAACATATACACTCAGAGACAAAAGTCTACATACACTTAGCATTAAAACCAGTTTGCATTCGAATACAAACGATGTTCCCGGTATGTCCTTTATTTACCGATATTGTTTGGAGTTGATTTAACTTTCTTGCCGAGCAGATTTGTTTTTTCTGTCCTTTTTAATTTTTAATTACAAAATTATATATTTTAGTATTTTAAACGATATTATATTGTACATGTAAACGTGGATCATGGTCGCCATGGACCCTTTTGAATCAGCTGCAGTGTCACTCATTGATCTTTCGATTGATATGTATATGTTTCGTTTGAGATGTATACGGGACCACCTATCAGAGATGGTAAATGGATGGCATTAATGGAGTAAGTCGTTGCTTACGAAAAATGTGCCAGCAAAGATAACACATGAGACTTGAAGACAGTACACGAAAATTAAGAAAATGCAAGACAAAAAGAAAAAACTTTGAAATTTGACAGCAACTGCATGTCTCATTATAAATGAGTTAATAAGCTCAAAATGGCGCTTGCAGTTCTTAAAATTATTGCAAACAAAATAAATAAATTTTATTGAACAGGCAGTAGTTCGCAAATTCATTAAAATTTGGTACCGCGTAAAGAAATTTTGGGTAGTATTCGGAATTTAGTAGTTCAATTAAGAAAAGAAAAAAATCATTTGCTGCAATTGCTGAAACTGTGAAGCTCAGTCGTGCTACTGTTCCAACAATAATTAAAAACTATGCGGGGGTCTATACTTACTAAATCCACATGTGGTCGTCCAAAGAAGCTATCCAAAAGAGATGTGCGGTCAATTTTGAAAATAGTGGTACAAAATCCAGTAATAGGATGCCCAAAAATGTTCAGTCGGATCACCAATACATCAGAAACGTACGTTAGTTCAAAAACTATTGGTACAGTGTTCAAACGGTTTGAGTATAATAGCAATAACAAAGAATTGAGGTTTAACTTCGCTATAGAAGATATCTTAATGAGGGCATCGGATTCTGGAATAGTGTTTTATTTACAGACGAACAAAATTCAACATATTCGGGTCTGATGATAGGCGGAAAATATGGTGTAAAGCGAACTACTAATAATCACTGCTTTGCGAAACAAAGATATAATACATACCACTAAACATGGAGGAGGTAGTGTTCGGGTTTGGGGGGCGAGGGCCGCTGCCGGGGTTGCTAATTTAGCATTCATTGAAACAACTATGGATCGATTTCAGAATTTGACCATATTGAAAGAAAATTTGAAGACATCTGTTGAAAGGCTAGGGCTCGAAAGGTCTTGGATCTTTCAACATGACAACATTCCGAAATATACAGCTCACGTTGTAAAGGAATAGTTACTGTATAATGTATCCAAACAGCTCCATTCACCACCCAGTCGCAAGATTTAACCCAATTGAACATATTTGGGATGAAGTAGATCGGAGATTACGAAAATATAAGATCGCCAACAAGGAAACACTTAAGGATACGCTGAGAAAAGCTTAGGCGGAAATTACTCCCGAAATAACCAGCAATTTAGTAGTATCTATGGGTCACCGTCTACAGGCAGTGACTGATGGTGATGGAGGACCTACGTGATACTAAATAAATGATTGATTTTATTATATAATTTTAATTAATAAAATTGAATACTGTATGTAGACTTTTTTTGCCCTATTAATTTTTATGTATTTTTACTTATCAGAATATTATGTGACTATAAAATTGAAACATTAATCTATATATCAAAAATTAAATATTTTTCCAACAAAAAATTGGAAATCGAAAATAGTTTGCGAAATATACTAGAAACAGCAGTTGTATGTTGACTTTTGTCTCTGAGTGTATATAAATAACACATGACACGTTAAAAACACCCAGTCGCAACTTTTTTTACTGGTCACCATCAGGAATCGAACTAACAGAGTAAGTACTCTACTTACTAGGCTAACGATGGCGACTAAATTTAGGTATTAGGTAGGTATCCCTATAAATACGACGAAAGCTATGACATACTTCAATACCTACTACGGAGGTATATCTTTTCCAGGGGCTCGATTCTGTGTCGGTGATAATGATAATGAAAAGAAAATATTTCATTTAAATTTTCATTTTATGTCTATCAGTTCAAATTATCATTTATTCCGCAAACGCAATTCCTTGTGCAAAATGAAAAATATTAATTAATTAAAACATTTTACGCAAGATGTCGGAGCAAATTGTTTATTATTCGGTCATTATTCGGCGACGTTGCCCTACTATGCGTTAAATTGTTCATTTAAATCTGTTATATAATCTATAGATTACTTAAAACCAGTTTAATAATTGATATACATAAATTTCAAAAAATTGACACAAGAACACAAGAAAACAATTTTTAATACCGTGGATAAATATTTTTCATCGACAAAATGTGTATGATAAAATATTTAGTTTTCTCACTAAATTTGACATTTGGCTTTATCAGGATCTAAGCAGAATTATAAGATTCCGACTGAAAAAGCATTTAGCGCACAATGATACACAATGCACCGTGCTATTTAAGCTATAGTTAGTTTAGCTGTAGAGGGTATGGTTCCGGCTGAAATTGTAAGGTTTTTTCTCGAAAAATCTTATATTTCTGGATTTGTGAGGTTCCGGCTGAAAAATTATATAGTGCATAATGATGCACACTGCATCGCGCAACTAGTGATTTAGTTGGTTTTGCTGTTGTAGGGTTCTGACTGGTTTTATCAGGTTCTAAGCAGAATTATAATGTTCCGGCTGAAAAAGCATTTAGTGAGCAAAGATACACAATCCATTGTGCTACTTGTGATGCAGTTAGTTTGACTGTAGGTTTCAGCTGAAATTGTTAGGTTTTTTTTTGAAAAATCGTAAATTGCTGGATTTGTGAGCTTCCGACTGAAAATTTGTATAGTGCACAATGATGCACAATGCATTGTGCTACTAGTGTTACAGTTGGTTTGGCTGTTGTAAAGTTCTGGCTGTCTTTGTCAGGTTTTGGCAGAAATTATAAGGTTCCGGCTGAAAAAGCATTTGGTGCACAATAATGCACAATGCATCGTGCTACTTGTGCTATAGTTAATTTAACTGTAGAGGGAATGGTTCCGGCTGAAATTGTAAGGTTTTTTCTCGAAAAATCCTATATTTCTGGATTTGAAGGTTCCAGCTGAAAAATTATATAGTGCACAATAATGCACAATGCATCGAGCTACTAGTGTCATAGTTGGTTTGGCTGTTGTAGGGTTTTGGATAGATTTATCACGTTCCGGCTGGAATTATAAGGTTCCGGCTGAAAAAGCATTTAGTGCACAATGATACACAATCTATTGTGCTACTAGTGATGTAGTTAATTTGACTGTATATTACCATACAATCGTTTCCGGCTGGAATTATAAGGTTCCACTGAAAAATTATATATTGCTGGATTTATAAGGTTCCGGCTGAAAAAGTATATAGTGCACAATGATGCACAATACATCGTGCTACTTTTTCCATACTTAGTTTGGCTGTAGAGGGTATGGTTTCGGCTGAATTTGTAAGGTTCCTTTCCGAAAAATCGTATATTTCTGGATTTGTAAGGTTCCGCCTGAAAAATTATATAGTGCACAATGATGCACAATGCATCGTGCTACTACTGCCATAGTTGGTGTTGCTGTTGTAGGGTTCTGGATGGCTTTATCAGGTCCCGGCTGGAATTATAAGGTTCCGGCTGGAAAAGCATTTAGTGCACAATGATGCACAATGCATCGTGCTACTTGTGCCTTCGTCATTTGGTTCCGGCTGATAAGGTTCCGGCTGGCGTGACGGACACGAAAATTTAACTTATTGTAATATTCCCATTAATCAATACTTTTAGTTGAAGATTAGCTGTTTAACACATTTATCTTTATTTATATAAATTATAGGTAATTTCTAGACATTTTTTGATTTCTAGTTACAATTAAATTGAAAGTAAATTGTGCTGTCTTGTAAATGGTAGAATAGTAAAAGTAAATAATACATACTAGTTTTATTAGGTGTCTTTGACCTGGTGAAGTCTGTTGTAACTAACTCTCATTTGTTATCATTGAGCCCAGAATTCGGAGAGATCTGACCTAGTTAGCTTGGTCCTACACTCTCAATCAATCAGCCATTCAAAAGGAACAAATATTGCTGAGGAATTAAGTAATGCTTTTGCTTACAGAACTTGTATTATTAATTACAACAAGTCAGCATAATTTTTTTGTTTATACACAAACCACAGTTTCACTTAAAATATCGAATTTCATATTATAAATCCAAATCGTGAAGTAAAACAAACTTGATCATAAAAGTTATTTTTTACGACACTTGAACAATTTATATTCGTTTTTCACTTAGAACATTGTCGATTTTGGTTTCAAGATTATCATTATTTTTATTACGATTCTAATACATAATTTAATTTAATTAAAAAAAATTATACAAATTCATGCTTGTAAAAATGTATTTTACGCCTGGGACTACGAAAATAATTTGAAATTCAACATTTTAGACACCCATACTAAATTATTTTTTTCCTTTTCACCCAACACACAAAAATGTTTTATATGAAAATTCGGGTGGCAAATAGAAAAGAAGTCGATAAATCTGATAATGTGTGTATTATAGGGTGGTTGTATGTGGAGCACAATTTTGGTATAAATTGAAACTATGCATCGATAAATTTTGTCATCCAACAAAACCAAATTCATTAATTTTATCCCGGAATATACTATACTTAAATAAGCAAAGTTTAGTTGCAAAACAACAAAAAACCTAGACTGTTGTTTGGTTTTGCACACAATCAAGCAAATCATTCGGAAACTGAGAATGGCGAAACAAAAAAGTGCAAAAATAAACTTTAAATAAACCTCGAAACCATAGTTTGAGCAAAAAAAATTAATTTCCTTTACAGAAAAGTTATATACTGAGAAATGCAAAACATACTGTCCGCGGATACTGGAAAATTGTGTACATTTATTCGAGGCAAAGAAGTTTTACAATTGTAAAGCAAAACGCAACCATCATTTTATACCAGGATGGTAACAGAAGTTTAACGCTAAACAAATTAACAGCTTTCCAAAACAAAATATTATGATTTTTATATTTGTTTTTAATTAAAGTCATGATAATTTTATTTGTGTTGAATACTGTCTTTCTTGTTGCTTTATTTCTATAAAAACAAAATAAAATGTTTCGTATTTTGGGTGAACAAAAAATTTTTCAAGTCCTTGAAATTAATTTGACGCGTTAATGAAATCTTTATATTAATGTCAAATAACTCATATCAATGTCCGACATTTTCACAAACCATAGCAATACATAAATAGTAGTACCATCATTCGAAAAAAATCTTTAGATGGTGAAAATCCAGGTAGCGCGTCAATCGAAATTAAGTTATGCAATAATTTTACTAATTCGCCTAAATGTTTGCAGGATTAAATACACTTACAGTACACATGGCGTATTTTTGTATACATTAACCAGTATAGTATTGCTTCACTCTATCTTATTATACTACATATTAACACAGAATATATTTATTTCAACTCGTATTGTTTTACAATTGTCAAGGTCATGTAGAAAATGTGTTTAATATTTTTTGTGATAAACAATAAAACAAATCGTGAATACCTTACACTTCAATTTTCTTTTTATAAAAATTAGCATAAATAATTTTTTTTCTATGATAGAAATGCAAAAGAATATGAATTGTTCAATCAAATAAATCCATTTTTGGAAAGGAGATATGAACGGGATATATACATACATACATATGTATATTTAATATATTGAGTACTTAGCTGTTTATTATTGTTTATTTTAAATACATCTGTTTTCACAAACACAAACGAATAAATATAAAAAATGAAAACGATGTAGAAATCTATCTATAGAACAACTAAATACAATTTTTTAAAAGGATGCCGTCGATTGCACTGTTACAGTATGGTAATTTATAATTGAAAATATGTTTGTACGAGTAATTTTCTTATTTATAATATACATACATTAAGAACAATGTATTGTTATGGAAAGGCAAATTTTCTATTTATCCAAATCTGTGTGAAAGTTCAAGGGCATTGAACCCAATATTTGTTTCAGAATTAAAATAAAATTTATTAATTCGATTTTATCATAAAAAATATTACGTAAGAGAAGTACGTAAAAATAGGAAAATTGTCACTTGGACAAACTACAATAGTATGTCGTTTTTCATAATTGTCTTTCAATCAACCATTTATTAACATGGACTCTCCACCTGCTATTGCTATCTAAGTAGTTATGCTAGAAAATTTCAATCAAATGGCAAGTGGAGACTTGCATAATATTTATATGCTATCTGTATGCTATGAATGCATGCTATGTCGGCAGAATTAGATAGCATGTATATAGCATGCATATTTTGACGTTTCTTCTATTTTATTATAGTGTCTACTGACATTTTCAGTATTTATTCAAATGACTAGTAGTCTTGACTATCGACAAAAGAATGATTTCAAAACGTCAAATTATAGCAAGTGTGCTACACCAGACTCCATCTTGGCAAATTTTGATAGAAAGAGAAAGAAGATTGCAATAGTATTCAGATAGCAGGTGGAGAAGCCGTGTAAGGGATTGTTTCTCATTGGAATAGAAAAAACGAGGATGTCATTATAAAGATTATAATTTCAACCAAAACTATTATGCATACCTGACTTGTATACTTGATCTGTTTTCACAGAACCCAAAGAGAGTCATGTGGTGTTTACAGTGTGCAAATCTAGAGGGTATAATTATAATCTAATTATGAGCATTCAAGGTTCGCTAACAAAACTTAAATTCACTTTTCTGTTAATCTAATCTGTTAATCTCTAATAAATTTTATTGTTTAAATTGGGGGCTGAATTAATCCATCTCAAATGAATTACATATAAGGAAGTACATAAGATATTTTATATAAATTCAATATACAAGTGAATAGCTTACGAGTTTAGGTTGCCGCTCACTATTTTGTAATCAAAACTATTTTTAAATAGTAGTTAAGCTAGAGATTGGTCAGCTTTGTCTGAAAGAAAACGTTGCATTTCTTTATGGCAGGATAAGTAATGGCTTACTTTTAAGTTCCGTCTTTATTCGAACGATAATTTTAAATTGTTTAAGGGGACATGGCACCTTCAAAATTAAAAAAAAAAAAATTCAAAGATTTTTTTTTAATGGAATAAAAAGATATTTTTTAATGAAACTTTCCATTGACATTTTATTTAACTGAAAGTATAGAAACAATTTTTTTAAATTATTTTAGGATAAGGTCGTCTGCTACAAGGGTTTTCACAAAAACACTGAAAATTCGCGGCGTGCATCATAACTACTCTCAGAACCGTCTGATTAAAAAAAAACGGGGTTTTATTCAGCATTAAATCGCTCTTGGAATGAACTAAAAGACAAAAAAATTGGTTGAAAAATAAAAAAATGGCGGCATTTTTTCGAATTTTTTTCGAATTTTTCTTTCGAATTTTTATTGGAAGACAGATTGAGGTAAATATATAAATAGTCGCCATTGTCAACCCCTTACTCCTTACTTATTGCGTAGCGAATCATTAAAATTCGCTAAAGCATTGTACTTATACTTAATTTCGAAGTTCAAAAATTTTTCAAATTTTTGAAGTTTGGTCACTTGACTGCACCGCAGTCTGATGAGACGACAGAATTTTTAATGTAAAGAATTCAATGTTTCCATTAGTGCGAAACCAAGCTTCCATGGCTTGGTTTCGCACTAATGGTAACATTGAATTCTAGAGAGTCGTGTTGCTGATATTGCAGCACTAACTTGGTGGTAAACTCCATCTACCAAGTTAGTGCCGCAATATCAGCAACACGACTCCTTAGAGACATCTTCTTAAACAAGATTATAGTCTCTACGACTGCGGGTCTCGCTCTCTCTATGGGTAAATTCCCCCATTCAAGATGGCCTTGAACATATATATATATATATATATATATATATATATATATATATATATATATATATATATATATATATATATATATATATATATATATATATATATATATATATATATATATATATATATATATATATATATATATATATATATATATATATATATATATATATATATATATATATATATTATATATATTCAAAATGCATTCCAACGTCTTGGCCTTGGTAACCTCACCTCAACCTCACCCTATCAAGGTATTATCCAGAATATCCTTTATTATGATTATTACGCACTTTGTACAAATTAATAATTTAATTTTTTTGAATAATAACGAAAGAACGTCGAATTTAAAACGTCAAGTTATTGAACGGAACTAAATACTTATCGATATAGCAATATTGTGTCGATTTAAAGGTAGTAAAATCAATAACTATAAAATTGTTACGGCAATAACTTCGTTTATTGGCCAAAAACAACCTATGTTTCTTATTGATTTTGCATATGAAAATTGTTATTTCAACAACTTTTTTCCCTGAGTGGTGTATTTGTTATTTTTTTCTTCCTAAAACCACTTACGTCCAATTCGTGATTTATTTGGTCAAGACTGATTTATTTGAAAGTCTACAATAAGCATAAAAGGCATAAAAATTATGCGCGCTTGTAAGTTAAAAGTCAGCCATCTTGAATCGCTTTGAATCAATTCGGATGATTTTGCATACTCATGAACGATGGCTACTAATAAGACAATAAGGCCTGTTTCAGCTGAGCTAAGCCAAGCAAACTGACCTATGTTCATCGTTCTTGGTTGTAAATAAAAACTTTTATAAGCCCCGTTGCACACTTGAGCTAAGTATTTTGACTGATATGAGCTATGCTTTCATTTAACAGCTTCACGTTTTGGTTTCTTTCCAAAGTCAAATAAGAGAAACATTGTAGATAAATCTCAGGGTCTACCCAATCTGTAAAGCAATGTATTTAAATTTTTATTTTCACCTTGGAGATAATTAATCAGTTCACAATCAGCTATGTTTCTATCCCACAGGTTTAAATAAAGAAATTAAATAAATCGGGACATACGAGTGTGTTGAGTTAAGCTTCGCTAATTCGGTTTCACTTATTTAGGCTGTTACCTTCAAGTGTGAGTGACACCGGTAGCTCAGTTCGTGAGGTGTCTATTGCGTTTGATTCGATTTACACTTTATCTTAAGGCAACAATAGTACCTAGGAATAACCATCATTATAAGACTTACGAACTATAAAATATTTACATATTATGCAACATGAACAACAAAAAAAAACTATGAAATATTTAAAAAATATTTAAAGAAAATTAAAATAAAAAAAAATCAATATTTACAATTCTTATTAATTGTAAATCACCGTCTCTGGAATATCCACCACAATACCGGTCCTGTTGAATCCTTGAATTCTGCTATTATCTGCCAAGCTGCTTAGTAAAATTTAAAAATTGCCACATCCAAAACGGGAAAAATGCTCACACACCATAATCGTTTCTCAAATAAATTTTCAAGCTTCTATGCTTCACAAATTTTGTAACATACTTTTTCTACAGTTTTATTTACAATATTTTACAGAAATCACTTTTTATATAATTTGATGAACATCATCATATAGATATTTTTTATTTTTTTTATATACGTAACATAACATATATTTATTACACATATATACAAAGCATATACATACTTATAGTTTATGTACTTTAATATTTATTCACTATTATTAGTTTATTTACATAAATTATGGTTGAAAATGTTCCTCATTACCAAATATTTATTAACTTTTTATATTTTTGCACATTCAGCTGTATCCAAACTTTTTTTTCAAAACCCCCAAAGCGAACACCAAAACCCAAAAAAAACAAAAACGAAAAAAGCTTTGCTTACTAAATTTAAAAGAAATTAATTGAAAATGAAAACGTGATTTAAAAATTTTTGAACTATAAACAAGTGGAACCTAAGTGGCAATATTAAATTGCAACAAGGCTTTGCAAAGTAAATCGAAAGCTGTTATCTCAAAACATGCTCACTTTGCTAAAAGAACATAGCTCAAGTGTGCAAGGGGCCTTAGCAAGAAACGTAGCTATTACCACAGTTTGGCATCCAAAGCTCATTCCACTGCACATTTGAGTTAATTACATCGCTCACACATACATTTCAATTCAAGTAAAATGCTATATGTCTGCCAAAATATTATTAGAATTATATAGTCACATAGGCGAATATGTACACAATAATAACAATGTATGTGTGAGCGATATAGCTGACTTTTGCAATCCAAAGACAACGCGAGCTAAGTTAGTTTCATCGCGCAAAACAGAAACACATAGATCGCATAGCTTAGCTCAAGCGTACATCGTTCCATTAAAACTCTTTATTTTCAACCAAGAGCGATGAACTTAGCTGACATCGCTTAGTTTAGCTTAGCTGAAATGTGCAACGGGCGTTAGAATGAAATAAGTAACCGTTTTGAACAGAACCAAAGAGCTAAATAAAAATTAAGGTTAATTAAATGGGATTTCAGTTGGGCTCTTGAAAGTTCTTGTTGCTACAATAGCTTAAATTGTTGTAATTTATGTTATCTTAAAAATCAAATTAATCTCTCATAAGATAAAACAATAATATTTTTATCTAAATTGTATTTTAAATAGGAAAGCAATCGCCAATGGTAGTTTTTAATTTGCTTATTAGAGTTTTAATCTCTTTACAATTTTCATAATAATGACCCTTCTAAGTCACATAAAAATATAATTAAAAAATTTAACCCACACAAAAATTTTAAAACATGTGTATACTGAATAATACAATTTTTTAGCCTTATCTGCAAATTAAAAACTTTCTTTAATAAATGCTTGTAACATGAAGGTGATTTAAAATCAAATTCCAAATACATTTTTTAATCAACTTGGGTCCAAGATAATTTTCTTTTATGAAATATTTGTGCAAGTACAAAATGTGTTTACTTGTGGTCGATCGTCAAGTGTATTATCAATTAATATTTTTATTGTGTTCTCTTCTGTTTGCATTTTACTTTTCTGAAGGGCATTTAATATAAACCTGGAAATTTTGTTTAAAGGTTGAACGGGTTCTTTATTTTCGTCTTCAATTTGATGTTGCGGACTAGGAAATTGAGATGGTGAGATGGGACATTCATGAGGAATTTGTGGAACTTGATAATTCTTTAAATAAGTTCTTGGAGGCCCTTTTTCATATTTCAATGTTATAGGTGGGAAGTCAGGTGTTTTCAATATTCGTGTTGTGTGTCTGGTTGGAAATCGTACGCGAAACTTTAGGAATCAATTTTTTTTTATTTAAAAAAAATTCGAATTTTAATAAAAGCTTGCATCACATCTATGTCATTGACCTTACACTTACAAACAAGATTATTAATTGACTGGGGAAAGGCCGTTTTTTAACATTTTTTGTTCTAAAACTACTTATTTTGAAATCATTAAAATTAAAATGTTCTTCATTAAAGTTATGCGTTTGGAAGTAACTTTATTCTTGTCGAACACACGACGATGGTCGTGCAGCACCGTAAAAAATGTTCTGGTGGACTTACAGTCATTTTTATTTAAGCAGTTTTTGTAAGCACACACCATTTTATCACGCAAATTCACAAAAGTTTTAATACACAAATTTTCAAAATGAACTTTTTATAACGTTTAAAAATAAGAAAACACACAGCTACATGCGTTACGATTAGACGACAAGCAATAAAATTTTAAACGAACAAATTTACGAAATTAACTTGCAAACAATTTTTAAATCTTTGTTAGTGTAGATGTACGATTTCCTTTTACATTATATTGAATTGCTGAGTGTGTGCGTGTAAATAAGTATGTATATCATCGATGGTCTATCTATATAGTTATCGAAACGAAAACCAAATACATAAATCAAATAATGTGTATGTGTTGTACATATAAAATCATTTAAAATAATCTTTAATTGGATTTAAATGTAGATCGTTTTTATGGACAATCTCCAATGATTTTAGTTTTTTATAATTTTCAACGAATAGTTTTTGAGCGTAAAAAATTTTTTTGAGTTATAAAATGAGAGCGTCATTATATGAGTAATACAATGCGATTCATTACTATTTATGATAAGAAAAAACATTAGTTCCCATTTCTGTTTGTTTTCATATAAAATTAACAAATATTTTTTTTTTATTATTTTATGTGTTAATTATGTATTTGTTAATAATTATTATTATATGTTATTTTATTTGCAATTTGATATGAAAAGGAACAGAAATGGGAACTAAATTTTTTTCGTATCATAAATAGTAATGAATCGCATTGTAAGTATATGTATAGAATGGTTTTTTTGTTTTCTGCATGTTGGATTACAAAATATTCTAGCTACATTTAGGAGAAGGTTATGCTATTTAGGCGGATAGGTAATTGCAGAAATTCTTTAAAAAGTTTAAAACGATACCAGTAGTGGTATCTAACATTTCACTCACGAAACCACCATTACATTACTATATATTATTATACAATGCACAAACGAAACTTATCTGTTGTTATTTCCATCAGCTGAGTAAAACAATATACCTGGCTCTTTGTCAAAAAATACAGTGGATATCGGTATCACTGAAATTCATTCCTACTAGAAAAGCTTGTGACAGGCGACTGCAATTTTTCTAGAATATTTGGTGTGAAAGACTTTAAATATCTCATTTATGAAGTTTGAAATACGTCTATATTTAATTTTGTCTATTAAATTAAATTTTGTCTATTAAAAGCCGCGAAAATCTCAGTTCATTTACAATATTGTAACGAACTCTTCAGGTTCAAGGTAAATGGCGCCGTCTAAAGGTTAAAAGCTATAGAGGTAGTGTTTCTGAAACGAGAGCTGATTAGTAATGGCCTTACAACCAAATAAGAAAAAGCACTACCTAATCAAAACGAAAAGAAATGACTTACATTTAATAATACATTTTTTAATGAATAAAAGTAGTGTAAAGTGGCCGGTTCTGGTTCATCCAAAATCACAAAAATGACGTCACAGGTGACGTAGTCGTTTATGACGCCAAACGCATACATTTAGGGGCTAATGTTTGGCGTAGTCGTTTACGACAGAAAACATTTAGGCAAATCCAAATGAGAAGCATACATTTTGGAGAAACAGTAGTAGATGTGCGAAAGATTGAAGAGATTGAAAAGCGTTCACATAGTTTACTAGGAAAAACACAAATTTATGCGTAATTTGGAATGAAAAGCAAACATTTAGGCGAAATAAAATATACATGATTGAAAAGGTGTAAATTTAGGGGCAATCGAGATTGAAAAATAAAAATTTAGGAGACAGTTCTTTTTAGGGCAAGATTGAATAGCAAACATTTAGGATGAAGTTCGCCTAGTTTACCTAAAAAACTCAAATTTATGCATAGTTTGGAATGAAAAACAAACATTTAGGCGAAGTAAAGCATACATTTGTGGTCGTACATGGTTAAAAAAGCATACATTTAGAGGCATGTTTATATAAAATCAAACTACGACATTCCATTAACTGTTGTTGTTATAAAACAACGTCTGCGACAAATTATAATACATATATACATTCGCTAAAAAAATCAAGATCAAGGTCGAAAATAAACAAAAATTATGCCGAAGTTAATGAACAACTTAAAAATAAAACAAGATAATAAATTGTTTTAAGAGATTAAAGTGAATACAAAAAAGTTTTACATATTTCCTCACTATAAAAGAATGATGAAGAAGAAGTTTTACATTCATAAATATGTAAATGAAATGACGAACATAATATTCAATTTAAGAAAAGAAAACAGCTGACTGAAATATTATTTTATTTTGTAGAGAGATTTTATTTATAATACAATAAAATTTATACCTAAAATATAAGGGAAAAACTATAAATACGAGTGGTTTGATTATTGAATCCTATTTATTTCAAGATGTTACAACAACCATTTACAATGATGATATCCGATCTGTCTGGATGTGGAAAAACTAAATTTGTTATCAGTTTGCTCAATAGTATTAAAAAATTTGGCAAAGTTCTGTGGTGTAATGCAGAAATAAATGCAATACCTAAAAGTATTTATATGAATAATAATATTGAGGTTGTGAAAAATATTCCTCAAAATTTCGATAATGTCCTCCTAACACCCTAATTATTTTGGATGATTTAATGTTAGAAGCTTACAATAAACAGGTCTGCGAGCTGTGTACTAAAGGGTCACATCATAGAAATTTGTCTATAATTTTAACAATCCAAAACGTTTTTCACCAGGGTAAATATACTCGCAATATATCTCTAAATAGTAAATATTTAGTTTTCTTTAAGAATCCTAGAGATAAATCCCAAATTACTCCTTTAGCTAGACAGATATATAAGGAAAATACTGCAGAGTTAATTAGGGTATATAAGGAGGTTACAGAGGAACCTTTTGGCTTCTTAATGTTTGATCTAACACAGACAGGCGCACTGACCAGATTTCGAAAAAAAATTGTAGCGAACCTGAAAAAATTAATGGTGAACAAACATTTTTTACACATATTGAAAAATGCTAATCCTCGATTACTGAAATATGAAAACTTCCAATCCAGTAAAATCCAGTAAAAAAAGACTTTACGTAATCTATCTTCACCAAAAGTAAAGTTAACACGAAAGCGTAACATACTTATTCAAAAAAGCGGTTTTCTCCCGGTATTATTAGGTTCATTACTAGCGGGCGCTGTTGGAAAATTAGTTGAGCATTTTACGCAATGAATACGAATCAAGCCCTTTTACAAAAAATGATAATAATGTCTTCAGAATTATTTAAAAAATGGAAACAAATGTTAATTGATGACGAAATTAAAAGATATTATATTGAATAAAACAATGAATGAGACGGATAAATGGTACAAATATCGTCAAGTGTTACTTCAAAATCCTCATAAATTTCGCTATTGGCAAAATGAGAATCTACGACCATTTGATATAACACAGAGTGAGACTAAGCGAGCAAGGGGTACATATCAGTCTAAAGGCACTCAGAACAAGAATATTGAAATAATGCCAAAACGTGAAATAGCTACAAAACAAAAACACATCAGCCCTAGTGTAGAAGCACAAACACCAAAATTGTCTGACGAGCTATTTTATGAAAATATACCACAGACATCTCAAAATGTTGAAAATAAAATAATGAGAACGTTGAAAGATGATAAACCTTCCGATATAATAGAAATTAAAACCCCCAACCGATTGGAGAAAAATGCTAAAGCAATAATATCTGAAGATATTTTACGAAAAAAGGCATTAGCCCAGTCAGGTCCCGGATCTAGAATAAAGTTGTCAAAGTTGAAAAAGACTGGAGATAATAGAGTTATAGGAGCGCGATATATGTATGAAGATAATAATGATACCATCTCTGTAGATTTATCTACTGATGATGAAATTGGTGAAGAAACTGTGAGGCGAGGTTATTATTTTCGTGATAGAAAGGGAAGTCAAAGGGGGAACGGGAAACAAACAAAAATTCTATGGACAGTATATTCTTAAAAGGTATAAATGCAACCCGCAAAGTAAATGTATTTTATAATCAAACAAAATGTTGATTACAGAAGATAACTTCTACGTCTGTCTAATGAGTAACTAATAAATCTCTGGAATTTTATCCGCAGAAAATATCTTATCCGTATTCACCAATAAGCTACATGTGCCAATTACATTTTCTGATTCATGGAGTATTGGCATTACTGAAATAGGATTTAATAATTTTAATTCGACACATGAACAACCGAAGAGAGATTTAAGTCTAGTGACTAAGAAGGTGTTGACGTATTACGCGGAGCACTTTGATAAGTATAAATATAAATGAATAAGAAAACTTTAAATTTAATTTTAAATGGAATTTTTATTTTATAAAAATAACTTTGTTATTTATATTGTTGCTGGTGAGTGATGATGAGCTCCTCCGATGTTGCTCCGGCAAAATCCAAAAACGAATAGGAAGTTGTTTTCTTTTTGATTTTCCTCCTCACCTATCTTTGGACCAAAAATATAAAACCAAAAGAATCAAAACCTGATTTTCTGGTTTCTGATATTTACATACACCAAAATGTTTTTGGTGCACCCGCTGCAAATATGTTTAACCCAACATAATTGTTTGCCATGCCATCTATTGTGCAATGGAATGGTAGTGTGTATGTACGTTTTACGTGATTTTGGTTTTGCAAAATCAATACGATTTTATGTACCTCTCAATGATTTGATTGTAGAGGTTATTGTAATGCGAAATTGTTGTGAAACCAAAATATAATTTTTCAATTATATTTTGCTTACACAAATTTCGTATGTACAAGTGTTGTTGTACGATTATGTATGTACAAGTTGTTATGTACATTATTTGTATATACAAGATTGTTGTATATTATTTGGAATAATTTTTTACATGGAGAATTGTCCATTTATAAAGAATTATGTGAACAGAGGATTGTCCGTTGAAAGTAATTGTGCGGAGTTTCTTATGAAAGAAACTACCCGCTACAAAGGTAAAACGTCAAATTCTATCTAACAAAGTTACAGTTAAAATAGGCGGTGAAACATAATATAAAATTGAATTTACTTCAGACGATCTAGCTAAACTCAGTAAATCGAAATTTATATATTTTTTAACATTTCTTGTAAATATGCATCACTATGTTGTGAGTGGCAATACTAATTTTGACAAAGACGAGGCATGTAGGAATATTAAAGATCTTATGTTTAGAGAAATTTCGAATACAAACTGGAATGCGGTCCTTCAAAAGAATAATTAGACATCACACGGAATACAGTTTCAAAATTAACTTGGCTGGTCATGGTACCGAAATAAAGAATATAACACTAAAATATTCGAACTATGAAACCATTGGGGAATTTTTAAATGCAATTTTATCACAAATCCCAAAAACAGTAGTATTAGAAGAAGAGGCGTTAAAGTCATTATTTAATCTATTTTATATTGAATATGATATGTTGGTGAAAACTTCAACAATTTCTAGCACTACTTTAAAGATCCCATTTGTTGAGTTTAGCGCATCAATTGAGATTGATGGGAGTGAAATTAAAGAAAAATACAAGGATGCTGTCGATTTAAATGAACTAAGTGAAATTGTTTTCTCAAAACAAAAGCCCCTCAAGATCTAAGCATAAAAAATTATTTAATCGTAAAGGATAATACTAAAACATTTACACTAGAAGTGTTACGTGGTGACAATTTCGATGGTCGTAAAACTATGAAGATCGAATCAGAAAACACTTTTTATGTTAACATTATTACAGAAAGTTATTGTTGAAATAAAAGAGTATGACCGAGTACGGCGTTTTTTACAATCAATTTTGCAACAAATTCCGAAAACAGATCAAAATATTGATGTTTTAGTAGAATACTTAGAACATACCTTAGAACATATCGCACTATCCATTCAAAAAGACTCTAAGTACTAGTTGGTGCCTTTTTGAAGTATTGCATTTTAGAAATCTATGGACCAATCTCTATCGATGTTTCAAGTTAGATTTATTCCACGTGACCTCCCTGTATAAGATAATTGGGTTTCAATATTAAATTTACTATGAGCTTCCACTAGATTTTTCAAAGAAAAAGTGTTTTCCTGAAAAATCAAGTTTTTGACTTAGAGTTATTTTGAATGGATAGTGCGATATACGTAGCAGTCAAATTCCAAAGACAGATGAAATATTATACACTAAAATTGATGGGCGAAATGCTGTCATAATCCCGTATGCTCTTAATACGTACACTAATCCTGATCAACAGATGAAGACAGATAAAACATTATTGATCTTACCGGCACCTGGAGAGGGCGCCACTCACCATGCAGAAGATCCGACTTTGCAATTGCACACTTCACCAAATGTTGTAGCTAGAGAAAAACCACCATCTTCATCATTTCAAGTTCCACTAGAACTATTAAACCCTGACCACTATGTAAACGAGACACCTGTTGAAATTGTCAATACTTCCTGGCCCAGAAACTTTAAAAGCACCTACGATTAATCCAATTATATCAGCACCGTCATTACTTCCATCGCAGAATACTATGGAATACATGTACATTTATACGGATGTAATAAAACCCCAATTTTTTGGAAAAGATTGGACTAGATTTTTACATATAATTCCGGTTTTTGTTCACAAAAACAGAGTTATTTTTAAACATGTCGAATATTGTGCTTTCGAAAAAAACTACATTGAATCTATTTCGATTTTAATCATGGATGGTTACGGAACAAGAATAAATTTTATCAATAGTCTCTGCTCACATATGTAATGTTACACTTCAAAATACTATAAATACAGGTTAAAAATATTTGTTTTTAGTTAGTTAAAACAGCTCAATGACGATGGATAGTTAATAAACACATTTTATTAAACACTTGTTTTTTATTTCGCAAAATTAGATTTTTTGAATATTTTAATTAAAAAATTTGTTCAAAAAGTTTAAAAAAATAGTTTAAAAAATCACTCGATCGATTTCGACTTGTTAGGTCATCATCAGGAGTATCTACTGATTTGTAAAAGTAAAAATTTGTTATATGTAGAGAAAAAAGCAAAAAATAAACAAAAGAAGGGACAAAAAATAAGCAATAAAAAGCAATACAAAATAATCTATTGATCGCTCAGGTGGGCGATTAGTCATCGGCTGAGTAATAAATAACCTATCTCGTATACACCGAGTTTAACGCAGTCATGGAAATTAATAAAAATCGTAATGTATTTACTAATTTTTGAATAAATCTATAAATAGAGATTACACAACGATTCAAACTCAAATGCAACATGTATAATTTCGAAATAGCGTCCGCTTTAAAATCCAATAAATGTATAAATAAACATACACATGGTGTTTATCCCCACCAGCCTTCCTTGTTGTCAACACGGACAAGGCCAAGTTTAAAGGAGAGCATTGGGTAGCGATTTATATACCTGTTAAGGATTACACAATTTATTTTGACTCGTAGAACCGCGTCACACAGAAATTAAAAGTTTTCTAAAAAATAATTGTAGTAAATACATATCGACGCTGCCAATCAATAGTATGAGATCTCGAAATGTCATAGTTTGTTTTTATTTTATCAAACGATAAAGTTAATGATTACTCACGTACCACCCAAAACATCATATTTGTCAGATGTAAAATGCCAAAGTTATAGTTAAAACAATTTTTATTGTCATAGTTTCATTGGAACATTGTTGAAATAATGTTTTATACCATAATGTGTTTTTTCGAGTTGTCATAGTTTATTCGAAAATAAGGTGTTCTAAACCAAATTTGTAATAGTTTTACAAGAATTTTTTAATTTTTTTACGATGACTTGTAGTATTTGTCATAGTTTTATTTAAATTAAGAAATTTTAAATTCGTATGCATTAATTACTTTAAAGATTTTCGGCTTTTTTATAGACAAATATTATTTTCTATGACATTCACATTGTTTGAGACCTTTCGGGCCACCAAAAAATGACAATACTCTACTAAAAAGAAGTAGAAAATTCACTCAACCCCCCATTAGGTTAGGTTTCAGTGGTTTGACACTTAGGCCATTTTTGGCCCATTGTGATACCACGCATTCACGCCACATCATTAACCCATTCACCTATTCACCTACTCACACAACTACAGTATACCACCTGCACATTGCAAGCTCCATGTCAACCTGTACATTGACATGAACGGTGGGTCGGCGTTGAATTCTGCACTTCATCAGAGGGTCTTAGTTGTGTTTATTAACATCACCGATTGAAATTGATGATGAAAATTCGATTTGCATCTAGCCTCTGATGGGATTCGAACCCAGTACCTCCCGGTCCAAGTGCCGAAGCTTTAACCACTGCACCACTTGTCCGGTAACCCCCCATTAACCCCAAGGGTATTTGTGTGTACAGAGCCACACAACCCTTTACAAAAATGAGAACTTCCTCAAGTTTCCTCTTGGCAGTTTGGTTTCGTACCGATAAAAGTTGGTCTACTCATCAGTACGAAACCAAACTTTTATCGGTACGAAACCAAACTGCCAAGAGGAAACTTGAGGAAGTTCTCATTTTTGTAAAGGGTTGTGTGGCTCTGTACACACAAATACCCTTGGGGTTAATGGGGGGTTGAGTGAATTTTCTTCTTCTTTTTAGTAGAGTATTGTAATTAAATGACCTCATTTTTTGGTGGCCCGAAAGGTCTCAAACAATGTGAATGTCATAGAAAATAATATTTGTCTATAAAGAAGCCGAAAATCTTTAAAGTTTTATTTAAGTATTTGCACAACTTCGGAGATAAATAACGAAACTTGTACTAGTTTTAACGGAAATAGGAATTGTTAATCAAATAGCGGAATTTTAATTGTGAGTATTACGTTTTTGACAATTAAAATCAGTGTTTTTATGATATCGAAAATAAGAGGTTGTGGATAATAATACAAATATGAAGTCTCCGAGGATGTTTAATGCACCAATTTGCTTGTAAAGAAATTACAAAAAATGGTAACTATGAGATTTAGGATAATTTTTCTGGTTTCGTTGTTTTACTTTTTTATTTTATTTTGATAATAAATTAGTTAGTTTGTAAAACTATTCTAAAAGTAACTAAAGGCCATACACAGAACGAGGGAGATTCAGTCCACGCTACAATTGAAAATCGTAAAAAGCGTAGAGATGTTATGGTCATAGTCAATGGTACGAAGTTATTAAATTCACAAAAATCAATGAACCATTTTATAAAGTAGTAGAAAGGGACCAAAAGGATTTTTTCAATTTCAAACCCCTTTGTGCTACTTTTAAAAATGAAAATTTTCTCATATCTAAATTAAAGGAACTAGTGTTCTCAAATAAGTCACTTGCAGTGGATTTTAAAACTAATTGGAGTGAATCTTCGAAATGTATCGTGCTCGTTGAAGGCGGAAAAAAGTGGAAGAAAAGCGAAAAGAAATCCAGAATCTTTTTTAGATTTTCAACCTAGTATTTGTTTCGAAAAACCCATTCCAATCAGTTTTTAAAAATGGCAAGATTTGAATTATCTATGTGATTCTAATTTAATTCAATCAGAGTATCACAATTTTCATAGGAATTTACCATACGTAAGGGTACGTATTTTATAATTTATTTTAAAAATGAAATGTAAAGACTGTAAAAATGTGATACAATCAATATTATTTTTTTCGTTAAAAACTTGTTTTTATTTACCATTAGCGGTCCTTCAATTTCATTTACGTGTTAAACTATGACTTCTTTATATAGCATGTAGGGACTTTTTTTAATTAAAATAAAAATGATAAATCAAAATGTGGCTTATAAACTTAAAAATATACTGTTAAACTATGATTTTATCAATTTTTGGATTAACATATTATTCTCAATAACATTTAAACAAAACACCGGAATAATATATATATATAAAACAAAGTCGGGTTACTTTTAACGCTATTTGCCGTAGGCACTTGGCGAAACACACTTATACTTAATAAACACATTTTTATTAATCACTTGTTTTTTGTTCCGCAGAATATTTTGAATGTCTTTCAAAAAGTTTAAAAAATCACTCGATCGATTTCGACTTGTTAGGTCATCATCAGGAGTATCTACTGATTTGTATTAGTAAAAATTTTTGTTATATAATAGAAAAAAGCAAAATATAATAAAAGAAGGAGAGAAGAAAAAATAAGCAATAAAAATTAATCTACGGATCGCGCAGGTAGGCGATGAGTCATATGTAGGTTGAGTAACAAAATTCAAGGTATATTATTGCGTACGTGAGAATAGAAAAGGGCGGGGTCTGTAATTGGTGAGAACCGGATTTCTCTTTGTTCGTTAAGGATATTTTGGTTAAGAAATATTGATTTTCGAATTTCGTAAGATTCTAAGGTATCTAAACGTCTGCCTTTGGGTTGTATATGTAATATGTCTAAATTGTTCAAGCTAGCTGTATGATTTTCTGAAGTTAAATGGTTATGGAAAGTTGATTGATTGCAACCAGATAAATGTTCTTTAGCTCTAACTCCAAAATGGCGCCCAGTCTGGCCAATATAGGAGAAACTACAATCATTGCAATTGATCCTATAGACACCAGATTTGGAAAGGCGATCAACTCTAGGTTTATTGTTTAAAATCATTTTCTTTATTGTGTTATTATTATAAAAAGCAAAATTAATATTGGTATAATTGGACACGATGTTGCTAATCCGTTGGCTCGTTTTTCCTATATACTCTAAGCGACGCCAATTTTCCCGCGTTGGACTATCCGGTGGATAAATACCCGTTAGAGTTTTACGCTTTAGCTTTTTATTTAATAACTTTAATATAGTCCTAGTTGCATATCCGTTATTCGTTGCTATTTGAAGAATTATGTTAAGCTCAGTGTTATAATTTGAATTTGACAGAGGGATGTTTATTAGTCTATCTATGAGTGAGTGGAAAGCTGACATTTTAATATTATGGGGATGGTTTGAAGAACTAGGGATAACAGCGTCTGTATACGTGGGTTTCCGATAAATTTTGAAGTCTAAAGTAGAATTAATCCTGGTTATTGTTATATCTAGAAAATTAATACATTTATTTTCTTCTTTTTCTAACGTAAAATCAATGGTGGGATACTGAGAATTTAACCAAGTAAGGAAAGAGTCTAACAGTCTATCAGTTCCATTCCATAGACATAATATGTCATCAACATATCTATACCAAAAGATTATATGACGAAAATAAGGATTGTTATTTGATAAGATCATTTGCTCGAAGAAATTCATGAAAATTTCAGCCAACAAAGGTGACAGAGGGGAGCCCATGGGTAGACCATCAGCGAATTTGAAATATGTATTATCAAAACAGAAATAATTTTGTTTAATACAAGTCTCAAAAACTAACTTCAGTTCACGACGTAAGCTCTCATCTACAACATCCCTATCTAAGTAATTACAAACTATTTGGGACAAAGTATTAATTGGAATAGAAGTGAAAAGATTGGCAACGTCAAATGAAACTAGTTTTGAATGTAACGGAATATCAACGTCTTGAATTTTGTTAATCAATTCTACCGAGTTCTTAACCGAATAAGCCGAAAAGAAATTAGTATGACAATTGAAAAAATTTATGAAACCCTTATATAGCTTGTAGGCAGGAGCATTGCAATACGCTACTATTGGTCTAATCGGAATGCCTTCCTTATGGATTTTTGGTAAACCATAAAGGATCGGGGCAGATGGATTCATGACAGAGTACTTCCAACCAGTTCCATCAAATAACTTCTGGCATTGGTTGATACACTTACTAACCGAAGTCTTAAAAGACTTAGTTGGATCTCTGCCAAGCTCTATTGCTTTACTTTCTGTAATAAAATCAGAAATTTTATTGCAGTAATCGACTTTTGTGAGCACAGTAATTGTATTGCCTTTACACGCTATAAGGTCATGGTCACGTAGTTTTTTCTTTATCGCACCAATCACTTTGAGGTTAGTATTAGAAGCAGCAGAAGAAGAAGAGTTTATCGGAGAAGAAGAGTTATCAATACCTTTCTTTATTTGTATTATATAACAAAAATTTTTACTAATACAAATCAGTAGATACTCCTGATGATGACCTAACAAGTCGAAATCGATCGAGTGATTTTTTAAACTTTTTGAAAGACATTCAAAATATTCTGCGGAACAAAAAACAAGTGATTAATAAAAATGTGTTTATTAAGTAAAGTCGGGTTAGTTACACCATTTATAACTGAAGAACGGCTGGACTGATTTTTATGATTTTTATTTTGTTGGATTTGTCTCCGTTCCGAATAGCATAATAACTATTAAAACATTGGAAAAAATCACCAAAAAAAAAGTTATCAAGAAAATTCATTTTCTCATATATTTAGTACATTTTGTTTTTTTTTATTTTGTTCGTCTCAATACAGTGGTGGTTTAGGAAAAAAGAAAAGACGGAAAAACTCAAAAGGGAAGCCCCAAAAATCTAATTAAAAAAAACCTTTTTTTATATGAATTTTGTAGGTGTGGTTTCTATGTGACGAGTGGTGCAGTGGTTAAAGCTTCGGCGTTTGGACTGCAAGGTACGGGATACGAATCCGACTGGAGGCTGCATGCACATTTACCATTTTATTTTTTATCCAATTTTTTTTTTATTTCATCTACTTATCTATATATATAAAACAAAGTCGGGTTAGTTACACCATTTATAACTGAAGATCGGCTGGACCGATTTTTATAAAGCATTAATAGCATAATAACTATTAAAACATTGGAAAAATTAACAAAAAAAAAATTATCAAGAAAATTCATTTTCTCATATATTTAGTACATTTTGTTTTTTTTTTATTTTGTTCGTCTCAATACAGTGGTGGTTTAGGAAAAACAAAAAGTAGGAAAAACTCAAAAGGGAAGCCCCAAAAATCTAATAAAAAAAACCTTTTTTTATATGAATTTTGTAGGTGTAGTTTCTATGTGACGAGTGGTGCAGTGGTTAAAGCTTCGGCGCTTGGACTGCAAGGTACTGGATACGAATCCGACTGGAGGCTGCATGCACATTTACCATTTTATTTTTTATCCAATTTTTTTTTTATTTCATCTACTTATCTATATATATAAAACAAAGTCGGGTTAGTTACACCATTTATAACTGAAGAACGGCTGGACCGATTTTTATGATCTTTGTTTTGTTGGATTTGACTCCGTTCCGAATAGCATAATAACTATTAAAACATTGGAAAAATTCACCAAAAAAAAAGTTATCAAGAAAATTCATTTTCTCATATATTTAGTACATTTTGTTTTTTTTTTTTTGTTCGTCTCAATACAGTGGTGGTTTAGGAAAAAAGAAAAGTCAGAAAAACTCAAAAGCTAAGCCCCAAAAATCTAATAAAAAAGACCTTTTTTATATGAATTTTGTAGGTGTACTTTCTATGTGACGAGTGGTGCAGTGGTTAAAGCTTCGGCGCTTGGAGTGCAAGGTATTGGATACGAATCCGACTGGAGGCTGCATGCACATTTATCATTTTATTTTTTATCCAATTTTTTTTTTATTTCATCTACTTATCTTCTATATATATAAAACAAAGTCGGGTTAGTTACACCATTTATAACTGAAGAACGGCTGGACCGATTTTTATGATCTTTGTTTTGTTGGATTTGACTCCGTTCCGAATAGCATAATAACTATTAAAACATTGGAAATTCACAAAAAAAAGTTATCAAGCTAATAACTTTAAAAAACATTTATTGATTTTGAGGCGGTACGAAGTTCGCCGGGTCAGCTAGTTATATATAAATAAACAAATACTCAAAATTTAATGAATTTCTGATGATTATTTTGCTACAAAACTAAAAAAAAACGTTTCCTATAAAATTCACAATTTTGACTTGTCATAGTTGACAAGTCAAAATTGTCATAGTTGATTGGCAGCGTCGATATACACTAAACAGCAATTACAAAGTAGTGTTAGTACATTATGTGGAGAATTTTGTTGTATGTTTTTGTTCTATCAGTGTCGTAAAAAGAATTTAAAATCATTTTGTACGCGATTTAGAAATAAAAATTTGCTGCTTAATTATAAAAAAGTTAAAGATGCTGTAAAAATCTGGCCTCTGCCTAGATTTTTGTGTTTTAAGTGAGTATTTGGTTTACCACTGGTGAGCTCCAAATATTCACTGAGAATTAAACTAACTGTTGTTATGCGTTTATAATTCAATTCTACTTTATTTCCTCAATAAATCGAGTTTTTATACATAAATTTTGCTTACGCATCAAATTATGAATATTATATACAACAAATTACAAAGTGCTGAGGTTACAATTTTACATTAAAGAAAATGCTTATATATGGTATAAAATTTGACACTATTGCATGTTGACCCTACGTGGAAACATGTGCTGTTAACCCTCTATGAAGCACCATGTTGAACTTGCTTCGACATATTCCCGGGCTTTAATGGTGCCGCACATCCGCTAAACATTAATTTCTACAGGTCGCAATAATGAAGACGGGGGCCTGCTAGTAGCAATACATTTTCCCCTTAATCTGTTAACAAGCCAAATGACTCCTATTGCTATGGCGCTCCAAAATAAAATGTGGATCTTCGTGTAATGGTGAATGTGATGAACGTTTTCGATTTGAAAGGTAACGTCCTCGTCATCTTTTAATGCCTCTAATTGTTTGTCCAACTCTGTTGTTGCTGGCGTAGTTAATAACTCAATTCGTTATCTCCCTTTGTTTTATTTTTGACAAACGCACTAAAGGTTCGTAAGTTGTTGGCACCATGCATTAGCTGATTGGTACGGCGAGAAAATGTGTTGATGTTGTGTTTAGTTGTACCTACTGCAGTTATTTGAACATCAGAATCTCTGAGCACGCAGCCGGCCTTGAGTTCCACTATGCCGGAGCCTACAATCGTATGCGATTGGCTAGTAGAGCCACATATGGCATCGACTACGAGTTCGTTGGGTATCACATAAATCCACTGGTTGGCAGCGTGAAGTTTGATCCAATGATTACTAGCTTTTGTTGGCCTAGTACCGTATACGGTGTCCAAATCGTTCTTTCGTTGTAATATCGCTACCTCACATAACGTTTGATTTAACGGAGTGTTGATAATTTGTGATACTTCGCATAAGAGATGTACAGGCTTAAAAACTTGACATTTATGTACGTCTTCTCTGGTTAACAATGCGAAGTGTTCACGCCGATTGTCCATTGCTATATAGTCAGCAGAGCTAATGATTTGTGACTGAGTGCTTCCATGGTTGATATTGGGAACTGGAACTATGGAAATTAGTGTATAGTCCACACGAACGACAGTGGTAAGGTGATTTCAATTATTACATAGAGTTACTCGGCTGCGGATTTGCATGATTTCATACACATGGTGGAGGTCGTGAATGTCGTGTCCTGGGAGAGTAATTGTTACCGGCACGTGTTGTCGAATGAATTGTAACTCTTCTTCCAACTGACTTGAAGTAAGTATGGATGGATGCAGGACGTCTTGATGAGCATGATAAATCACGTTAAGTAAGCCTTGTTGCATGTCCTGGAGCCTCTTTAGAACTAGCATCATTTCAAAAATGGTCATCAGTGTTGATCGAACTCTGTCTTCATACGTTCTATATTCTTTTAACTGCAACATTTCCAGTAAAGAATTCAATGTTTCCATTAGTGCGAAACCAAGCTTCCATGGCTTGGTTTCGCACTAATGGTAACATTGAATTCTAGAGAGTCGTGTTGCTGATATTGCAGCACTAACTTGGTGGTAAACTCCATCTACCAAGTTAGTGCCGCAATATCAGCAACACGACTCCTTAGAGACATCTTCTTAAACAAGATTATAGTCTCTACGACTGCGGGTCTCGCTCTCTCTATGGGTAAATTCCCCCATTCAAGATGGCCTTGAACATATATATATATATATATATATATATATATATATATATATATATATATATATATATATATAAATATATATATATATATTATATATATTCAAAATGCATTCCAACGTCTTGGCCTTGGTAACCTCACCTCAACCTCACCCTATCAAGGTATTATCCAGAATATCCTTTATTATGATTATTACGCACTTTGTACAAATTAATAATTTAATTTTTTTGAATAATAACGAAAGAACGTCGAATTTAAAACGTCAAGTTATTGAACGGAACTAAATACTTATCGATATAGCAATATTGTGTCGATTTAAAGGTAGTAAAATCAATAACTATAAAATTGTTACGGCAATAACTTCGTTTATTGGCCAAAAACAACCTATGTTTCTTATTGATTTTGCATATGAAAATTGTTATTTCAACAACTTTTTTCCCTGAGTGGTGTATTTGTTATTTTTTTCTTCCTAAAACCACTTACGTCCAATTCGTGATTTATTTGGTCAAGACTGATTTATTTGAAAGTCTACAATAAGCATAAAAGGCATAAAAATTATGCGCGCTTGTAAGTTAAAAGTCAGCCATCTTGAATCGCTTTGAATCAATTCGGATGATTTTGCATACTCATGAACGATGGCTACTAATAAGACAATAAGGCCTGTTTCAGCTGAGCTAAGCCAAGCAAACTGACCTATGTTCATCGTTCTTGGTTGTAAATAAAAACTTTTATAAGCCCCGTTGCACACTTGAGCTAAGTATTTTGACTGATATGAGCTATGCTTTCATTTAACAGCTTCACGTTTTGGTTTCTTTCCAAAGTCAAATAAGAGAAACATTGTAGATAAATCTCAGGGTCTACCCAATCTGTAAAGCAATGTATTTAAATTTTTATTTTCACCTTGGAGATAATTAATCAGTTCACAATCAGCTATGTTTCTATCCCACAGGTTTAAATAAAGAAATTAAATAAATCGGGACATACGAGTGTGTTGAGTTAAGCTTCGCTAATTCGGTTTCACTTATTTAGGCTGTTACCTTCAAGTGTGAGTGACACCGGTAGCTCAGTTCGTGAGGTGTCTATTGCGTTTGATTCGATTTACACTTTATCTTAAGGCAACAATAGTACCTAGGAATAACCATCATTATAAGACTTACGAACTATAAAATATTTACATATTATGCAACATGAACAACAAAAAAAAACTATGAAATATTTAAAAAATATTTAAAGAAAATTAAAATAAAAAAAAATCAATATTTACAATTCTTATTAATTGTAAATCACCGTCTCTGGAATATCCACCACAATACCGGTCCTGTTGAATCCTTGAATTCTGCTATTATCTGCCAAGCTGCTTAGTAAAATTTAAAAATTGCCACATCCAAAACGGGAAAAATGCTCACACACCATAATCGTTTCTCAAATAAATTTTCAAGCTTCTATGCTTCACAAATTTTGTAACATACTTTTTCTACAGTTTTATTTACAATATTTTACAGAAATCACTTTTTATATAATTTGATGAACATCATCATATAGATATTTTTTATTTTTTTTATATACGTAACATAACATATATTTATTACACATATATACAAAGCATATACATACTTATAGTTTATGTACTTTAATATTTATTCACTATTATTAGTTTATTTACATAAATTATGGTTGAAAATGTTCCTCATTACCAAATATTTATTAACTTTTTATATTTTTGCACATTCAGCTGTATCCAAACTTTTTTTTCAAAACCCCCAAAGCGAACACCAAAACCCAAAAAAAACAAAAACGAAAAAAGCTTTGCTTACTAAATTTAAAAGAAATTAATTGAAAATGAAAACGTGATTTAAAAATTTTTGAACTATAAACAAGTGGAACCTAAGTGGCAATATTAAATTGCAACAAGGCTTTGCAAAGTAAATCGAAAGCTGTTATCTCAAAACATGCTCACTTTGCTAAAAGAACATAGCTCAAGTGTGCAAGGGGCCTTAGCAAGAAACGTAGCTATTACCACAGTTTGGCATCCAAAGCTCATTCCACTGCACATTTGAGTTAATTACATCGCTCACACATACATTTCAATTCAAGTAAAATGCTATATGTCTGCCAAAATATTATTAGAATTATATAGTCACATAGGCGAATATGTACACAATAATAACAATGTATGTGTGAGCGATATAGCTGACTTTTGCAATCCAAAGACAACGCGAGCTAAGTTAGTTTCATCGCGCAAAACAGAAACACATAGATCGCATAGCTTAGCTCAAGCGTACATCGTTCCATTAAAACTCTTTATTTTCAACCAAGAGCGATGAACTTAGCTGACATCGCTTAGTTTAGCTTAGCTGAAATGTGCAACGGGCGTTAGAATGAAATAAGTAACCGTTTTGAACAGAACCAAAGAGCTAAATAAAAATTAAGGTTAATTAAATGGGATTTCAGTTGGGCTCTTGAAAGTTCTTGTTGCTACAATAGCTTAAATTGTTGTAATTTATGTTATCTTAAAAATCAAATTAATCTCTCATAAGATAAAACAATAATATTTTTATCTAAATTGTATTTTAAATAGGAAAGCAATCGCCAATGGTAGTTTTTAATTTGCTTATTAGAGTTTTAATCTCTTTACAATTTTCATAATAATGACCCTTCTAAGTCACATAAAAATATAATTAAAAAATTTAACCCACACAAAAATTTTAAAACATGTGTATACTGAATAATACAATTTTTTAGCCTTATCTGCAAATTAAAAACTTTCTTTAATAAATGCTTGTAACATGAAGGTGATTTAAAATCAAATTCCAAATACATTTTTTAATCAACTTGGGTCCAAGATAATTTTCTTTTATGAAATATTTGTGCAAGTACAAAATGTGTTTACTTGTGGTCGATCGTCAAGTGTATTATCAATTAATATTTTTATTGTGTTCTCTTCTGTTTGCATTTTACTTTTCTGAAGGGCATTTAATATAAACCTGGAAATTTTGTTTAAAGGTTGAACGGGTTCTTTATTTTCGTCTTCAATTTGATGTTGCGGACTAGGAAATTGAGATGGTGAGATGGGACATTCATGAGGAATTTGTGGAACTTGATAATTCTTTAAATAAGTTCTTGGAGGCCCTTTTTCATATTTCAATGTTATAGGTGGGAAGTCAGGTGTTTTCAATATTCGTGTTGTGTGTCTGGTTGGAAATCGTACGCGAAACTTTAGGAATCAATTTTTTTTTATTTAAAAAAAATTCGAATTTTAATAAAAGCTTGCATCACATCTATGTCATTGACCTTACACTTACAAACAAGATTATTAATTGACTGGGGAAAGGCCGTTTTTTAACATTTTTTGTTCTAAAACTACTTATTTTGAAATCATTAAAATTAAAATGTTCTTCATTAAAGTTATGCGTTTGGAAGTAACTTTATTCTTGTCGAACACACGACGATGGTCGTGCAGCACCGTAAAAAATGTTCTGGTGGACTTACAGTCATTTTTATTTAAGCAGTTTTTGTAAGCACACACCATTTTATCACGCAAATTCACAAAAGTTTTAATACACAAATTTTCAAAATGAACTTTTTATAACGTTTAAAAATAAGAAAACACACAGCTACATGCGTTACGATTAGACGACAAGCAATAAAATTTTAAACGAACAAATTTACGAAATTAACTTGCAAACAATTTTTAAATCTTTGTTAGTGTAGATGTACGATTTCCTTTTACATTATATTGAATTGCTGAGTGTGTGCGTGTAAATAAGTATGTATATCATCGATGGTCTATCTATATAGTTATCGAAACGAAAACCAAATACATAAATCAAATAATGTGTATGTGTTGTACATATAAAATCATTTAAAATAATCTTTAATTGGATTTAAATGTAGATCGTTTTTATGGACAATCTCCAATGATTTTAGTTTTTTATAATTTTCAACGAATAGTTTTTGAGCGTAAAAAATTTTTTTGAGTTATAAAATGAGAGCGTCATTATATGAGTAATACAATGCGATTCATTACTATTTATGATAAGAAAAAACATTAGTTCCCATTTCTGTTTGTTTTCATATAAAATTAACAAATATTTTTTTTTTATTATTTTATGTGTTAATTATGTATTTGTTAATAATTATTATTATATGTTATTTTATTTGCAATTTGATATGAAAAGGAACAGAAATGGGAACTAAATTTTTTTCGTATCATAAATAGTAATGAATCGCATTGTAAGTATATGTATAGAATGGTTTTTTTGTTTTCTGCATGTTGGATTACAAAATATTCTAGCTACATTTAGGAGAAGGTTATGCTATTTAGGCGGATAGGTAATTGCAGAAATTCTTTAAAAAGTTTAAAACGATACCAGTAGTGGTATCTAACATTTCACTCACGAAACCACCATTACATTACTATATATTATTATACAATGCACAAACGAAACTTATCTGTTGTTATTTCCATCAGCTGAGTAAAACAATATACCTGGCTCTTTGTCAAAAAATACAGTGGATATCGGTATCACTGAAATTCATTCCTACTAGAAAAGCTTGTGACAGGCGACTGCAATTTTTCTAGAATATTTGGTGTGAAAGACTTTAAATATCTCATTTATGAAGTTTGAAATACGTCTATATTTAATTTTGTCTATTAAATTAAATTTTGTCTATTAAAAGCCGCGAAAATCTCAGTTCATTTACAATATTGTAACGAACTCTTCAGGTTCAAGGTAAATGGCGCCGTCTAAAGGTTAAAAGCTATAGAGGTAGTGTTTCTGAAACGAGAGCTGATTAGTAATGGCCTTACAACCAAATAAGAAAAAGCACTACCTAATCAAAACGAAAAGAAATGACTTACATTTAATAATACATTTTTTAATGAATAAAAGTAGTGTAAAGTGGCCGGTTCTGGTTCATCCAAAATCACAAAAATGACGTCACAGGTGACGTAGTCGTTTATGACGCCAAACGCATACATTTAGGGGCTAATGTTTGGCGTAGTCGTTTACGACAGAAAACATTTAGGCAAATCCAAATGAGAAGCATACATTTTGGAGAAACAGTAGTAGATGTGCGAAAGATTGAAGAGATTGAAAAGCGTTCACATAGTTTACTAGGAAAAACACAAATTTATGCGTAATTTGGAATGAAAAGCAAACATTTAGGCGAAATAAAATATACATGATTGAAAAGGTGTAAATTTAGGGGCAATCGAGATTGAAAAATAAACATTTAGGAGACAGTTCTTTTTAGGGCAAGATTGAATAGCAAACATTTAGGATGAAGTTCGCCTAGTTTACCTAAAAAACTCAAATTTATGCATAGTTTGGAATGAAAAACAAACATTTAGGCGAAGTAAAGCATACATTTGTGGTCGTACATGGTTAAAAAAGCATACATTTAGAGGCATGTTTATATAAAATCAAACTACGACATTCCATTAACTGTTGTTGTTATAAAACAACGTCTGCGACAAATTATAATACATATATACATTCGCTAAAAAAATCAAGATCAAGGTCGAAAATAAACAAAAATTATGCCGAAGTTAATGAACAACTTAAAAATAAAACAAGATAATAAATTGTTTTAAGAGATTAAAGTGAATACAAAAAAGTTTTACATATTTCCTCACTATAAAAGAATGATGAAGAAGAAGTTTTACATTCATAAATATGTAAATGAAATGACGAACATAATATTCAATTTAAGAAAAGAAAACAGCTGACTGAAATATTATTTTATTTTGTAGAGAGATTTTATTTATAATACAATAAAATTTATACCTAAAATATAAGGGAAAAACTATAAATACGAGTGGTTTGATTATTGAATCCTATTTATTTCAAGATGTTACAACAACCATTTACAATGATGATATCCGATCTGTCTGGATGTGGAAAAACTAAATTTGTTATCAGTTTGCTCAATAGTATTAAAAAATTTGGCAAAGTTCTGTGGTGTAATGCAGAAATAAATGCAATACCTAAAAGTATTTATATGAATAATAATATTGAGGTTGTGAAAAATATTCCTCAAAATTTCGATAATGTCCTCCTAACACCCTAATTATTTTGGATGATTTAATGTTAGAAGCTTACAATAAACAGGTCTGCGAGCTGTGTACTAAAGGGTCACATCATAGAAATTTGTCTATAATTTTAACAATCCAAAACGTTTTTCACCAGGGTAAATATACTCGCAATATATCTCTAAATAGTAAATATTTAGTTTTCTTTAAGAATCCTAGAGATAAATCCCAAATTACTCCTTTAGCTAGACAGATATATAAGGAAAATACTGCAGAGTTAATTAGGGTATATAAGGAGGTTACAGAGGAACCTTTTGGCTTCTTAATGTTTGATCTAACACAGACAGGCGCACTGACCAGATTTCGAAAAAAAATTGTAGCGAACCTGAAAAAATTAATGGTGAACAAACATTTTTTACACATATTGAAAAATGCTAATCCTCGATTACTGAAATATGAAAACTTCCAATCCAGTAAAATCCAGTAAAAAAAGACTTTACGTAATCTATCTTCACCAAAAGTAAAGTTAACACGAAAGCGTAACATACTTATTCAAAAAAGCGGTTTTCTCCCGGTATTATTAGGTTCATTACTAGCGGGCGCTGTTGGAAAATTAGTTGAGCATTTTACGCAATGAATACGAATCAAGCCCTTTTACAAAAAATGATAATAATGTCTTCAGAATTATTTAAAAAATGGAAACAAATGTTAATTGATGACGAAATTAAAAGATATTATATTGAATAAAACAATGAATGAGACGGATAAATGGTACAAATATCGTCAAGTGTTACTTCAAAATCCTCATAAATTTCGCTATTGGCAAAATGAGAATCTACGACCATTTGATATAACACAGAGTGAGACTAAGCGAGCAAGGGGTACATATCAGTCTAAAGGCACTCAGAACAAGAATATTGAAATAATGCCAAAACGTGAAATAGCTACAAAACAAAAACACATCAGCCCTAGTGTAGAAGCACAAACACCAAAATTGTCTGACGAGCTATTTTATGAAAATATACCACAGACATCTCAAAATGTTGAAAATAAAATAATGAGAACGTTGAAAGATGATAAACCTTCCGATATAATAGAAATTAAAACCCCCAACCGATTGGAGAAAAATGCTAAAGCAATAATATCTGAAGATATTTTACGAAAAAAGGCATTAGCCCAGTCAGGTCCCGGATCTAGAATAAAGTTGTCAAAGTTGAAAAAGACTGGAGATAATAGAGTTATAGGAGCGCGATATATGTATGAAGATAATAATGATACCATCTCTGTAGATTTATCTACTGATGATGAAATTGGTGAAGAAACTGTGAGGCGAGGTTATTATTTTCGTGATAGAAAGGGAAGTCAAAGGGGGAACGGGAAACAAACAAAAATTCTATGGACAGTATATTCTTAAAAGGTATAAATGCAACCCGCAAAGTAAATGTATTTTATAATCAAACAAAATGTTGATTACAGAAGATAACTTCTACGTCTGTCTAATGAGTAACTAATAAATCTCTGGAATTTTATCCGCAGAAAATATCTTATCCGTATTCACCAATAAGCTACATGTGCCAATTACATTTTCTGATTCATGGAGTATTGGCATTACTGAAATAGGATTTAATAATTTTAATTCGACACATGAACAACCGAAGAGAGATTTAAGTCTAGTGACTAAGAAGGTGTTGACGTATTACGCGGAGCACTTTGATAAGTATAAATATAAATGAATAAGAAAACTTTAAATTTAATTTTAAATGGAATTTTTATTTTATAAAAATAACTTTGTTATTTATATTGTTGCTGGTGAGTGATGATGAGCTCCTCCGATGTTGCTCCGGCAAAATCCAAAAACGAATAGGAAGTTGTTTTCTTTTTGATTTTCCTCCTCACCTATCTTTGGACCAAAAATATAAAACCAAAAGAATCAAAACCTGATTTTCTGGTTTCTGATATTTACATACACCAAAATGTTTTTGGTGCACCCGCTGCAAATATGTTTAACCCAACATAATTGTTTGCCATGCCATCTATTGTGCAATGGAATGGTAGTGTGTATGTACGTTTTACGTGATTTTGGTTTTGCAAAATCAATACGATTTTATGTACCTCTCAATGATTTGATTGTAGAGGTTATTGTAATGCGAAATTGTTGTGAAACCAAAATATAATTTTTCAATTATATTTTGCTTACACAAATTTCGTATGTACAAGTGTTGTTGTACGATTATGTATGTACAAGTTGTTATGTACATTATTTGTATATACAAGATTGTTGTATATTATTTGGAATAATTTTTTACATGGAGAATTGTCCATTTATAAAGAATTATGTGAACAGAGGATTGTCCGTTGAAAGTAATTGTGCGGAGTTTCTTATGAAAGAAACTACCCGCTACAAAGGTAAAACGTCAAATTCTATCTAACAAAGTTACAGTTAAAATAGGCGGTGAAACATAATATAAAATTGAATTTACTTCAGACGATCTAGCTAAACTCAGTAAATCGAAATTTATATATTTTTTAACATTTCTTGTAAATATGCATCACTATGTTGTGAGTGGCAATACTAATTTTGACAAAGACGAGGCATGTAGGAATATTAAAGATCTTATGTTTAGAGAAATTTCGAATACAAACTGGAATGCGGTCCTTCAAAAGAATAATTAGACATCACACGGAATACAGTTTCAAAATTAACTTGGCTGGTCATGGTACCGAAATAAAGAATATAACACTAAAATATTCGAACTATGAAACCATTGGGGAATTTTTAAATGCAATTTTATCACAAATCCCAAAAACAGTAGTATTAGAAGAAGAGGCGTTAAAGTCATTATTTAATCTATTTTATATTGAATATGATATGTTGGTGAAAACTTCAACAATTTCTAGCACTACTTTAAAGATCCCATTTGTTGAGTTTAGCGCATCAATTGAGATTGATGGGAGTGAAATTAAAGAAAAATACAAGGATGCTGTCGATTTAAATGAACTAAGTGAAATTGTTTTCTCAAAACAAAAGCCCCTCAAGATCTAAGCATAAAAAATTATTTAATCGTAAAGGATAATACTAAAACATTTACACTAGAAGTGTTACGTGGTGACAATTTCGATGGTCGTAAAACTATGAAGATCGAATCAGAAAACACTTTTTATGTTAACATTATTACAGAAAGTTATTGTTGAAATAAAAGAGTATGACCGAGTACGGCGTTTTTTACAATCAATTTTGCAACAAATTCCGAAAACAGATCAAAATATTGATGTTTTAGTAGAATACTTAGAACATACCTTAGAACATATCGCACTATCCATTCAAAAAGACTCTAAGTACTAGTTGGTGCCTTTTTGAAGTATTGCATTTTAGAAATCTATGGACCAATCTCTATCGATGTTTCAAGTTAGATTTATTCCACGTGACCTCCCTGTATAAGATAATTGGGTTTCAATATTAAATTTACTATGAGCTTCCACTAGATTTTTCAAAGAAAAAGTGTTTTCCTGAAAAATCAAGTTTTTGACTTAGAGTTATTTTGAATGGATAGTGCGATATACGTAGCAGTCAAATTCCAAAGACAGATGAAATATTATACACTAAAATTGATGGGCGAAATGCTGTCATAATCCCGTATGCTCTTAATACGTACACTAATCCTGATCAACAGATGAAGACAGATAAAACATTATTGATCTTACCGGCACCTGGAGAGGGCGCCACTCACCATGCAGAAGATCCGACTTTGCAATTGCACACTTCACCAAATGTTGTAGCTAGAGAAAAACCACCATCTTCATCATTTCAAGTTCCACTAGAACTATTAAACCCTGACCACTATGTAAACGAGACACCTGTTGAAATTGTCAATACTTCCTGGCCCAGAAACTTTAAAAGCACCTACGATTAATCCAATTATATCAGCACCGTCATTACTTCCATCGCAGAATACTATGGAATACATGTACATTTATACGGATGTAATAAAACCCCAATTTTTTGGAAAAGATTGGACTAGATTTTTACATATAATTCCGGTTTTTGTTCACAAAAACAGAGTTATTTTTAAACATGTCGAATATTGTGCTTTCGAAAAAAACTACATTGAATCTATTTCGATTTTAATCATGGATGGTTACGGAACAAGAATAAATTTTATCAATAGTCTCTGCTCACATATGTAATGTTACACTTCAAAATACTATAAATACAGGTTAAAAATATTTGTTTTTAGTTAGTTAAAACAGCTCAATGACGATGGATAGTTAATAAACACATTTTATTAAACACTTGTTTTTTATTTCGCAAAATTAGATTTTTTGAATATTTTAATTAAAAAATTTGTTCAAAAAGTTTAAAAAAATAGTTTAAAAAATCACTCGATCGATTTCGACTTGTTAGGTCATCATCAGGAGTATCTACTGATTTGTAAAAGTAAAAATTTGTTATATGTAGAGAAAAAAGCAAAAAATAAACAAAAGAAGGGACAAAAAATAAGCAATAAAAAGCAATACAAAATAATCTATTGATCGCTCAGGTGGGCGATTAGTCATCGGCTGAGTAATAAATAACCTATCTCGTATACACCGAGTTTAACGCAGTCATGGAAATTAATAAAAATCGTAATGTATTTACTAATTTTTGAATAAATCTATAAATAGAGATTACACAACGATTCAAACTCAAATGCAACATGTATAATTTCGAAATAGCGTCCGCTTTAAAATCCAATAAATGTATAAATAAACATACACATGGTGTTTATCCCCACCAGCCTTCCTTGTTGTCAACACGGACAAGGCCAAGTTTAAAGGAGAGCATTGGGTAGCGATTTATATACCTGTTAAGGATTACACAATTTATTTTGACTCGTAGAACCGCGTCACACAGAAATTAAAAGTTTTCTAAAAAATAATTGTAGTAAATACATATCGACGCTGCCAATCAATAGTATGAGATCTCGAAATGTCATAGTTTGTTTTTATTTTATCAAACGATAAAGTTAATGATTACTCACGTACCACCCAAAACATCATATTTGTCAGATGTAAAATGCCAAAGTTATAGTTAAAACAATTTTTATTGTCATAGTTTCATTGGAACATTGTTGAAATAATGTTTTATACCATAATGTGTTTTTTCGAGTTGTCATAGTTTATTCGAAAATAAGGTGTTCTAAACCAAATTTGTAATAGTTTTACAAGAATTTTTTAATTTTTTTACGATGACTTGTAGTATTTGTCATAGTTTTATTTAAATTAAGAAATTTTAAATTCGTATGCATTAATTACTTTAAAGATTTTCGGCTTTTTTATAGACAAATATTATTTTCTATGACATTCACATTGTTTGAGACCTTTCGGGCCACCAAAAAATGACAATACTCTACTAAAAAGAAGTAGAAAATTCACTCAACCCCCCATTAGGTTAGGTTTCAGTGGTTTGACACTTAGGCCATTTTTGGCCCATTGTGATACCACGCATTCACGCCACATCATTAACCCATTCACCTATTCACCTACTCACACAACTACAGTATACCACCTGCACATTGCAAGCTCCATGTCAACCTGTACATTGACATGAACGGTGGGTCGGCGTTGAATTCTGCACTTCATCAGAGGGTCTTAGTTGTGTTTATTAACATCACCGATTGAAATTGATGATGAAAATTCGATTTGCATCTAGCCTCTGATGGGATTCGAACCCAGTACCTCCCGGTCCAAGTGCCGAAGCTTTAACCACTGCACCACTTGTCCGGTAACCCCCCATTAACCCCAAGGGTATTTGTGTGTACAGAGCCACACAACCCTTTACAAAAATGAGAACTTCCTCAAGTTTCCTCTTGGCAGTTTGGTTTCGTACCGATAAAAGTTGGTCTACTCATCAGTACGAAACCAAACTTTTATCGGTACGAAACCAAACTGCCAAGAGGAAACTTGAGGAAGTTCTCATTTTTGTAAAGGGTTGTGTGGCTCTGTACACACAAATACCCTTGGGGTTAATGGGGGGTTGAGTGAATTTTCTTCTTCTTTTTAGTAGAGTATTGTAATTAAATGACCTCATTTTTTGGTGGCCCGAAAGGTCTCAAACAATGTGAATGTCATAGAAAATAATATTTGTCTATAAAGAAGCCGAAAATCTTTAAAGTTTTATTTAAGTATTTGCACAACTTCGGAGATAAATAACGAAACTTGTACTAGTTTTAACGGAAATAGGAATTGTTAATCAAATAGCGGAATTTTAATTGTGAGTATTACGTTTTTGACAATTAAAATCAGTGTTTTTATGATATCGAAAATAAGAGGTTGTGGATAATAATACAAATATGAAGTCTCCGAGGATGTTTAATGCACCAATTTGCTTGTAAAGAAATTACAAAAAATGGTAACTATGAGATTTAGGATAATTTTTCTGGTTTCGTTGTTTTACTTTTTTATTTTATTTTGATAATAAATTAGTTAGTTTGTAAAACTATTCTAAAAGTAACTAAAGGCCATACACAGAACGAGGGAGATTCAGTCCACGCTACAATTGAAAATCGTAAAAAGCGTAGAGATGTTATGGTCATAGTCAATGGTACGAAGTTATTAAATTCACAAAAATCAATGAACCATTTTATAAAGTAGTAGAAAGGGACCAAAAGGATTTTTTCAATTTCAAACCCCTTTGTGCTACTTTTAAAAATGAAAATTTTCTCATATCTAAATTAAAGGAACTAGTGTTCTCAAATAAGTCACTTGCAGTGGATTTTAAAACTAATTGGAGTGAATCTTCGAAATGTATCGTGCTCGTTGAAGGCGGAAAAAAGTGGAAGAAAAGCGAAAAGAAATCCAGAATCTTTTTTAGATTTTCAACCTAGTATTTGTTTCGAAAAACCCATTCCAATCAGTTTTTAAAAATGGCAAGATTTGAATTATCTATGTGATTCTAATTTAATTCAATCAGAGTATCACAATTTTCATAGGAATTTACCATACGTAAGGGTACGTATTTTATAATTTATTTTAAAAATGAAATGTAAAGACTGTAAAAATGTGATACAATCAATATTATTTTTTTCGTTAAAAACTTGTTTTTATTTACCATTAGCGGTCCTTCAATTTCATTTACGTGTTAAACTATGACTTCTTTATATAGCATGTAGGGACTTTTTTTAATTAAAATAAAAATGATAAATCAAAATGTGGCTTATAAACTTAAAAATATACTGTTAAACTATGATTTTATCAATTTTTGGATTAACATATTATTCTCAATAACATTTAAACAAAACACCGGAATAATATATATATATAAAACAAAGTCGGGTTACTTTTAACGCTATTTGCCGTAGGCACTTGGCGAAACACACTTATACTTAATAAACACATTTTTATTAATCACTTGTTTTTTGTTCCGCAGAATATTTTGAATGTCTTTCAAAAAGTTTAAAAAATCACTCGATCGATTTCGACTTGTTAGGTCATCATCAGGAGTATCTACTGATTTGTATTAGTAAAAATTTTTGTTATATAATAGAAAAAAGCAAAATATAATAAAAGAAGGAGAGAAGAAAAAATAAGCAATAAAAATTAATCTACGGATCGCGCAGGTAGGCGATGAGTCATATGTAGGTTGAGTAACAAAATTCAAGGTATATTATTGCGTACGTGAGAATAGAAAAGGGCGGGGTCTGTAATTGGTGAGAACCGGATTTCTCTTTGTTCGTTAAGGATATTTTGGTTAAGAAATATTGATTTTCGAATTTCGTAAGATTCTAAGGTATCTAAACGTCTGCCTTTGGGTTGTATATGTAATATGTCTAAATTGTTCAAGCTAGCTGTATGATTTTCTGAAGTTAAATGGTTATGGAAAGTTGATTGATTGCAACCAGATAAATGTTCTTTAGCTCTAACTCCAAAATGGCGCCCAGTCTGACCAATATAGGAGAAACTACAATCATTGCAATTGATCCTATAGACACCAGATTTGGAAAGGCGATCAACTCTAGGTTTATTGTTAAAAATCATTTTCTTTATTGTGTTATTATTATAAAAAGCAAAATTAATATTGGTATAATTGGACACGATGTTGCTAATCCGTTGGCTCGTTTTTCCTATATACTCTAAGCGACGCCAATTTTCCCGCGTTGGACTATCCGGTGGATAAATACCCGTTAGAGTTTTACGCTTTAGCTTTTTATTTAATAACTTTAATATAGTCCTAGTTGCATATCCGTTATTCGTTGCTATTTGAAGAATTATGTTAAGCTCAGTGTTATAATTTGAATTTGACATAGGGATGTTTATTAGTCTATCTATGAGTGAGTGGAAAGCTGACATTTTAATATTATGGGGATGGTTTGAAGAACTAGGGATAACAGCGTCTGTATACGTGGGTTTCCGATAAATTTTGAAGTCTAAAGTAGAATTAATCCTGGTTATTGTTATATCTAGAAAATTAATACATTTATTTTCTTCTTTTTCTAACGTAAAATCAATGGTGGGATACTGAGAATTTAACCAAGTAAGGAAAGAGTCTAACAGTCTATCAGTTCCATTCCATAGACATAATATGTCATCAACATATCTATACCAAAAGATTATATGACGAAAATAAGGATTGTTATTTGATAAGATCATTTGCTCGAAGAAATTCATGAAAATTTCAGCCAACAAAGGTGACAGAGGGGAGCCCATGGGTAGACCATCAGCGAATTTGAAATATGTATTATCAAAACAGAAATAATTTTGTTTAATACAAGTCTCAAAAACTAACTTCAGTTCACGACGTAAGCTCTCATCTACAACATCCCTATCTAAGTAATTACAAACTATTTGGGACAAAGTATTAATTGGAATAGAAGTGAAAAGATTGGCAACGTCAAATGAAACTAGTTTTGAATGTAACGGAATATCAACGTCTTGAATTTTGTTAATCAATTCTACCGAGTTCTTAACCGAATAAGCCGAAAAGAAATTAGTATGACAATTGAAAAAATTTATGAAACCCTTATATAGCTTGTAGGCAGGAGCATTGCAATACGCTACTATTGGTCTAATCGGAATGCCTTCCTTATGGATTTTTGGTAAACCATAAAGGATCGGGGCAGATGGATTCATGACAGAGTACTTCCAACCAGTTCCATCAAATAACTTCTGGCATTGGTTGATACACTTACTAACCGAAGTCTTAAAAGACTTAGTTGGATCTCTGCCAAGCTCTATTGCTTTACTTTCTGTAATAAAATCAGAAATTTTATTGCAGTAATCGACTTTTGTGAGCACAGTAATTGTATTGCCTTTACACGCTATAAGGTCATGGTCACGTAGTTTTTTCTTTATCGCACCAATCACTTTGAGGTTAGTATTAGAAGCAGCAGAAGAAGAAGAGTTTATCGGAGAAGAAGAGTTATCAATACCTTTCTTTATTTGTATTATATAACAAAAATTTTTACTAATACAAATCAGTAGATACTCCTGATGATGACCTAACAAGTCGAAATCGATCGAGTGATTTTTTAAACTTTTTGAAAGACATTCAAAATATTCTGCGGAACAAAAAACAAGTGATTAATAAAAATGTGTTTATTAAGTAAAGTCGGGTTAGTTACACCATTTATAACTGAAGAACGGCTGGACTGATTTTTATGATTTTTATTTTGTTGGATTTGTCTCCGTTCCGAATAGCATAATAACTATTAAAACATTGGAAAAAATCACCAAAAAAAAAGTTATCAAGAAAATTCATTTTCTCATATATTTAGTACATTTTGTTTTTTTTTATTTTGTTCGTCTCAATACAGTGGTGGTTTAGGAAAAAAGAAAAGACGGAAAAACTCAAAAGGGAAGCCCCAAAAATCTAATTAAAAAAAACCTTTTTTTATATGAATTTTGTAGGTGTGGTTTCTATGTGACGAGTGGTGCAGTGGTTAAAGCTTCGGCGTTTGGACTGCAAGGTACGGGATACGAATCCGACTGGAGGCTGCATGCACATTTACCATTTTATTTTTTATCCAATTTTTTTTTTATTTCATCTACTTATCTATATATATAAAACAAAGTCGGGTTAGTTACACCATTTATAACTGAAGATCGGCTGGACCGATTTTTATAAAGCATTAATAGCATAATAACTATTAAAACATTGGAAAAATTAACAAAAAAAAAATTATCAAGAAAATTCATTTTCTCATATATTTAGTACATTTTGTTTTTTTTTTATTTTGTTCGTCTCAATACAGTGGTGGTTTAGGAAAAACAAAAAGTAGGAAAAACTCAAAAGGGAAGCCCCAAAAATCTAATAAAAAAAACCTTTTTTTATATGAATTTTGTAGGTGTAGTTTCTATGTGACGAGTGGTGCAGTGGTTAAAGCTTCGGCGCTTGGACTGCAAGGTACTGGATACGAATCCGACTGGAGGCTGCATGCACATTTACCATTTTATTTTTTATCCAATTTTTTTTTTATTTCATCTACTTATCTATATATATAAAACAAAGTCGGGTTAGTTACATCATTTATAACTGAAGAACGGCTGGACCGATTTTTATGATCTTTGTTTTGTTGGATTTGACTCCGTTCCGAATAGCATAATAACTATTAAAACATTGGAAAAATTCACCAAAAAAAAAGTTATCAAGAAAATTCATTTTCTCATATATTTAGTACATTTTGTTTTTTTTTTTTGTTCGTCTCAATACAGTGGTGGTTTAGGAAAAAAGAAAAGTCAGAAAAACTCAAAAGCTAAGCCCCAAAAATCTAATAAAAAAGACCTTTTTTATATGAATTTTGTAGGTGTACTTTCTATGTGACGAGTGGTGCAGTGGTTAAAGCTTCGGCGCTTGGAGTGCAAGGTATTGGATACGAATCCGACTGGAGGCTGCATGCACATTTATCATTTTATTTTTTATCCAATTTTTTTTTTATTTCATCTACTTATCTTCTATATATATAAAACAAAGTCGGGTTAGTTACACCATTTATAACTGAAGAACGGCTGGACCGATTTTTATGATCTTTGTTTTGTTGGATTTGACTCCGTTCCGAATAGCATAATAACTATTAAAACATTGGAAATTCACAAAAAAAAGTTATCAAGCTAATAACTTTAAAAAACATTTATTGATTTTGAGGCGGTACGAAGTTCGCCGGGTCAGCTAGTTATATATAAATAAACAAATACTCAAAATTTAATGAATTTCTGATGATTATTTTGCTACAAAACTAAAAAAAAACGTTTCCTATAAAATTCACAATTTTGACTTGTCATAGTTGACAAGTCAAAATTGTCATAGTTGATTGGCAGCGTCGATATACACTAAACAGCAATTACAAAGTAGTGTTAGTACATTATGTGGAGAATTTTGTTGTATGTTTTTGTTCTATCAGTGTCGTAAAAAGAATTTAAAATCATTTTGTACGCGATTTAGAAATAAAAATTTGCTGCTTAATTATAAAAAAGTTAAAGATGCTGTAAAAATCTGGCCTCTGCCTAGATTTTTGTGTTTTAAGTGAGTATTTGGTTTACCACTGGTGAGCTCCAAATATTCACTGAGAATTAAACTAACTGTTGTTATGCGTTTATAATTCAATTCTACTTTATTTCCTCAATAAATCGAGTTTTTATACATAAATTTTGCTTACGCATCAAATTATGAATATTATATACAGCAAATTACAAAGTGCTGAGGTTACAATTTTACATTAAAGAAAATGCTTATATATGGTATAAAATTTGACACTATTGCATGTTGACCCTACGTGGAAACATGTGCTGTTAACCCTCTATGAAGCACCATGTTGAACTTGCTTCGACATATTCCCGGGCTTTAATGGTGCCGCACATCCGCTAAACATTAATTTCTACAGGTCGCAATAATGAAGACGGGGGCCTGCTAGTAGCAATACATTTTCCCCTTAATCTGTTAACAAGCCAAATGACTCCTATTGCTATGGCGCTCCAAAATAAAATGTGGATCTTCGTGTAATGGTGAATGTGATGAACGTTTTCGATTTGAAAGGTAACGTCCTCGTCATCTTTTAATGCCTCTAATTGTTTGTCCAACTCTGTTGTTGCTGGCGTAGTTAATAACTCAATTCGTTATCTCCCTTTGTTTTATTTTTGACAAACGCACTAAAGGTTCGTAAGTTGTTGGCACCATGCATTAGCTGATTGGTACGGCGAGAAAATGTGTTGATGTTGTGTTTAGTTGTACCTACTGCAGTTATTTGAACATCAGAATCTCTGAGCACGCAGCCGGCCTTGAGTTCCACTATGCCGGAGCCTACAATCGTATGCGATTGGCTAGTAGAGCCACATATGGCATCGATTACGAGTTCGTTGGGTATCACATAAATCCACTGGTTGGCAGCGTGAAGTTTGATCCAATGATTACTAGCTTTTGTTGGCCTAGTACCGTATACGGTGTCTAAATCGTTCTTTCGTTGTAATATCGCTACCTCACATAACGTTTGATTTAACGGAGTGTTGATAATTTGTGATACTTCGCATAAGAGATGTACAGGCTTAAAAACTTGACATTTATGTACGTCTTCTCTGGTTAACAATGCGAAGTGTTCACGCCGATTGTCCATTGCTATATAGTCAGCAGAGCTAATGATTTGTGACTGAGTGCTTCCATGGTTGATATTGGGAACTGGAACTATGGAAATTAGTGTATAGTCCACACGAACGACAGTGGTAAGGTGATTTCAATTATTACATAGAGTTACTCGGCTGCGGATTTGCATGATTTCATACACATGGTGGAGGTCGTGAATGTCGTGTCCTGGGAGAGTAATTGTTACCGGCACGTGTTGTCGAATGAATTGTAACTCTTCTTCCAACTGACTTGAAGTAAGTATGGATGGATGCAGGACGTCTTGATGAGCATGATAAATCACGTTAAGTAAGCCTTGTTGCATGTCCTGGAGCCTCTTTAGAACTAGCATCATTTCAAAAATGGTCATCAGTGTTGATCGAACTCTGTCTTCATACGTTCTATATTCTTTTAACTGCAACATTTCCTCCCGCAAACGATGTTGGTCTTTAATTAAGTTGTTTATACATGCCGTGGTGAGGTTTGTGTTATGTTTTACCAAATTGATGGTGTTATCCACAATAGTTGTTTGATTTCTGATGAAAGTCAAGAGATAATTTTCGTCACTGTTAATTTGTTCAAAATAGGACTCATATTTGTCAGCTTCTCGTTGGGTGAGTACTCCAAATAGGTCCCCTAGTACAAGGCCCACTGAGTCACCGAGACCTCGCTTCACTTGTTTACGTTCCTTATTATTTTCAAATAGTAGCTCGTTGTCTGCTATCAAATAGTTATATTGAAATAATAGTTGGTGAAAAATGATGTCGCATTTTAACCCGGACAGCTCCATACAAACTGATTGTAACTCTGTGTGGGATCTTTTAAAGTTGTCAATTTCCTCCCAGTAGGAAGATAAATTATATTGAACAACTAATGTCCATTTTGTCGACACAATCTCCAACTTGCCCAATTCCTCGAAATGTATCCCAATGGAATGTTGATGCTCACGAGACCGAATAGGCAGCACACTGAAAGGATGGCTAGTGCCATGTGGTTCATTTTTCTTGTCGTTTTGGTTCGACGGTGAGGTTGTTGCCTGGATACCGGCTTGTTGTTTTGATTTGTAATTGCTGGCCGTCCCGGTGGTTGATTCCTTGAGCGATGCAATGGCCTTCATAGGTAATATCCCACTTGGATCGTCGCTGATAGGGAGTTTGCACAGCTTGGTTATTGATCGCTTGTAGGCCGCGTCTTTACACTTTACTGTTACAATTCGTACCAACTCATATTTCCGGCGTGAGTATCATTGATCCTTCCCAATTTCCACCGTGTTGCAGGTAGCTGATCATCCTTCACCAATACTAGATCGTTTATTGCCAAATTTGGCTGAGAGGTTTTCCACTTGCTCCGTTGTTGAAGTTGGTGAATGTATTCAGAAGACCATCGCTTCCAAAAGTCTTGCGCCATTTTTTCGACCAAGTGCCATCTCGTTCTTAATCCTATGTTGCTGGTAGTCGCTTCCGGCATCGCCTTAAGAGCATCTCCAATGAGAAAGTGTCCTGGTTTTAGCGCTGCTGTATCCGTTGTGTCGTTGGTTAGTGCAGTCAGCGGCCGAGAATTGAGGACCGCTTCGATTTGAGTGGTGAGAGTGGTTAATTCTTCGAATGTTAGAGTTGAATCTCCTTTTACTCTCTTAAGATGAAATTTCACGAATTTTCTTCCTGCTTCCCATATTCCACCAAAGTGTGGGGTATGAGGTTGAAGTGCCATCTCTTTTCATCATTGGCTAACATAGCTGCTACGTCGTCAGGTAATGTGGCCATAGCTGAACTGTACGTCTTCTTCATTACGGAATTCGCACCCACAAAATAGGTTCCGTTATCAGAGAATATATCAGTACAAAGCCCTCGTCTGGAAATGAATCTTTTGTAGGCCGCTATGAATGCCTCTGTTGTTAGGCTGCTCACTATATCGATGTGTATGGCTTTGGTTGTCATGCATACAAATAGGGCAATGTATCCTTTGTAGGCTTTGTTACCTCGACCCTTTGTGGTTCTTAGTTGGATGGGTCCTGTTTAGTCGATTCCCGTTTTACAAAACGGTCTTCCCGGGCTCACTCTTGCTGATGGTAGACTACCCATTAGTTGTTCCATGTGTTTTTGTTTGTAGCGAAAGCAGATAATGTATTTTTGTACCACTTGTCTTACGGCTCGTCTCCCATCGATGATCCAATATTTTTGTCACAGCACTGCAAGGGTAAGTTGTGTGCCACCATGTAATGTGTTTTGGTGGGTTTCCTCGATTATCCATTGAGTAATTATGTGGTTTTTGCTTAGAATTACAGGCTGTTTCCCGACAAACAATTTTAATAATTTAGTCCAAAAATTACCCAAACATGGACTGACGACCGAGTCGGTGATTGTCTGACAACGGTACCATGAAATACCTGATTTCCGGAACACCTTAGTCAGGCAAAATATCCGAACGAAGTCCGATGTGGGTATTTTACAGTGTTTTATCCCGTATTGTGTTACGCCTTATATTAGCGCATGTTTCGGTTATTTGCTGGACGAATCCACCAACAAATAATTGGTCAATACTGAAGAGATATATCCGTCAAAAATAGGTCAATTTAAGTGTGAAATTGTGGATATTATTTTTAAGAAGATTTCAGGTACCATGAAATACCCGATTTCTGGAACACGTTAGTCAATTAAAATATTCGAAAGAAGTCCGATGTGGGTATTTTACAGTGTTTTATCCCGTGTTATGTTAAGCCTTATATTAGCTTATTTTACGGTTATTTGCTTTATGAACCAATCAATAAATAATTGGTCAATATTGAAGAGATATATCGGGCTTATTTGAGGGATTTGTCACGAATAATATCGAGATTATTTTTTAAAATATTCGGTTCATATGAGGGAGCACTTATTTTGAGAAAAACTATAGGGAAAATATTTTAATTCATATATTAATTCAGGTATTTATTACGGTATTTATAAAATATTATATCTGATTTACAATTTAATATCATATTGATATTAATTTAAAATTTATGTAATTTCCTGTGTACGGGATTTGTTCACCGCTGATCTTTTCAGGTATTCCTGTACGGCCTTTTTAATTTGGACATGGCTAATTTGCAAATCCCTTGCCATATAGTTGACCACGAGCTCTATTAAATTTAATAATAGAGAATGATCCGCAAAAATCAGTTTTGATACTTCTGAAAAATAAATATATATATGTATATACATGGATTAGTATATGTAAATAATTTAACAAGAACATTTAATAAGAACACTTATACGCTTAAAATATAAACTTTACATCCCGACAAACATAACTAAATAGGTAATTGGTCACTGTTAATAATAGTTTTTACGCGTCAGGTAAAACAAAGGAAACTTATCTGATATTTTCTCTATGCTCTAAATACATTACAAAAGTTATTTTCTAAATAATTTTTTTTTATAGAACACGGGACCTTAGATATAACTTTAAATCGTTACCAACAATAAATCAATTATATTAGTAAAAATTTTCAACAAACGATTGAAAGTGATAACGATAAATAAACGGTCATAATAAATTTCACGCGCCAGGTAAATCTATGGAGAAATATCCGATATTTTTTTAATGAGATCTAAAAACATAACCAAAACTATTCTCACATTTAATTATTTTCTAAATGAAATTACTCGCTAATTTTAAATAGATTACCAACAAAAAACAGTTATACTATCTAGTCCTAAATTTTTTACAAACATATTAAAAGTGGTATGTAAGCAACATGGAATAACATGTTCGGGTAAAATTAAATAAAATTTACCGACGAATACCCAAATACTCACAAACACTTGTAAAGGATTTCATTACAATATCTAGTACTTTTAATTTTCTTAAAATATAAAAAACGAAAACTCACCTTGGTTTGGAACACTATAAAAATATACTATCAAAAATTTTCGAAAGTCCGCTTAGAAATATTTTTGAAGTGCATCTAATTAATAAAAAAATTGTATGACATAATTAGACGGCAACACACACACACACTTATAAATAAACAAAATTTTGGCGGAATTTGTATGTTCTTTTGATTTATGTTATTAAAAAAATCACAATGTATTGCGAACACCTGTAACAATAAAAATTTTAATTTTGTCGTTTTTTTGACGTTTTCGTTTAGAAACACGTGGATAATTTTTTTAAATTTTACCTGAGTGTCGAGTAAAATGGGACCGATGTAGCTTTTTTTTGTCTCGTCTCGTTTTCGTTTAGAAACTCGTGGATTTTTTTTTAAAATTTTATCCGAGTGTCGGGTAAAATGGGATCGATGTAGCTTTTTTTTTGTCTCGTCTCGTTTAGAAACTCGTGGATTTTTTTTTTAAATTTTATCCGATTGTCGGGTAAAATGGGACCGATGTAGCTTGTACGGCGAGAAATTATTTGTCGGGTTTGCTGTTGGTTGCCAGATTGGAGTTTTGGAGACATCCCATAACACGGAGTAGGCCTTCGCCGTCTAGGAAGGGGTTTAATGAAAGTAGCTTACTGTCATTTTCTAGCCGTCTGTCCTTAGTTATGCGGGCGATTTCTGGTCCGAAATCTTGCTCTTGGGCTATTTTTATAATTGCTGTTTCTGCTGTCTTAAGTTCATTACCGGTTAGCCAACCCTTCTTACAATTTACTTTTTTGCAGTTGTTTATGAATCGTAGACAATATGCGATGGTATGCGCTTGCTGTATGTAGTCAGCCTGCTAAATAACTCTGCAAGTATGTGTGATCTTTTTATTACCGTCGCCAGCACTCTCTTTTCTTCCAGCTCTGCTTGTAAATTTGATGGTGGGTCCGGGACGTGCTCTTCAGTATTCCACTGCGGCGGCATAGTTGTTATTAAGCATGGACCAAGCCACCATAAGTTGTTGTCAATGAGCTGCTTAGGTGTTATGCCACGTGAGGCGGCGTCCGCGGGATTTTCTTGAGACTTCACGTAATGCCAAATTGTTGTTGGTAGTGTCTTCTTAATCGTCGAGATTCTATTTGCCTGGTTGCGCTGCCATCGCAATTTTGTTGAGTCCATCCTATCCTTGAGAGTCTCATAGTAGTTCATTTGGAAGTAGGGAGCTGTTTGCTCTCCTTCTTCCATTTCTACTAAGAGCTCTATGTGCAGATCATCAATTGAACCCATTTCTTGAAATAATTGAGCCATTTTTAGCTTTATGAATTCCATTGGAATATTGTTGTCGTCCAATGCTCCTTCAATCGATTCTAATTTTCTGTGCATCCTCCTCATCAGGACATCTTGCTTCTTGAGCAGCTTCTGGTTATTGAGTGCCACCCCTATACTGGAACTTTCAGACTGTTGATGGTAGTCGTTACTTGATGATTCAGATGATTGATTAGTTTTGTTGCCTGATGAATTTTCATTTTTTCGGTCGTTGTTATTTGACTTCTCGTCGGCAAAGTTGAATTTAAAGGATGCGTCTGCAGCTGGCGTTGATGGTAAGGATGATGAGTTGAGGCGTTGACGCATGTCTTCAACATATTTTGTGAATCTTTCCCGTACTACTTGCCTGTCTTTATAAAGGGTGATTTTTTAAGAGCTTGAGAACTTTTTTTTAAAAAAAAACGCATAAAATTTGCAAAATCTCATCGGTTCTTTATTTGAAACGTTAGATTGGTCCATGACATTTACTTTTTGAAGATAATTTCATTTAAATGTTGACCGCGGCTGCGTCTTAGGTGGTCCATTCGGAAAGTCCAATTTTGGGCAACTTTTTCGAGCATTTCGGCCGGAATAGCCCGAATTTCTTCGGAAATGTCTTCCAAAACTGGAATAGTTGCTGGCTTATTTCTGTAGACTTTAGACTTGACGTAGCCCCACAAAAAATAGTCTAAAGGCGTCAAATCGCATGATCTTGGTGGCCAACTTACCGGGCCATTTCTTGAGATGAATTGTTCTCCGAAGTTTTCCCTCAAAATGGCCATAGAATCGCGAGCTGTGTGGCATGTAGCGCCATCTTGTTGAAACCACATGTCAACTAAGTTCAGTTCTTCCATTTTTGGCAACAAAAAGTTTGTTAGCATCGAACGATAGCGATCGCCATTCACCGTAACGTTGCGTCCAACAGCATCTTTGAAAGAATACGGTCCAATGATTCCACCAGCGTACAAACCACACCAAACAGTGCATTTTTCGGGATGCATGGGCAGTTCTTGAACGGCTTCTGGTTGCTCTTCACTCCAAATGCGGCAATTTTGCTTATTTACGTAACCATTCAACCAGAAATGAGCCTCATCGCTGAACAAAATTTGTCGATAAAAAAGCGGATTTTCTGCCAACTTTTCTAGGGCCCATTCACTGAAAATTCGACGTTGTGGCAGATCGTTCGGCTTCAGTTCTTGCAGGAGCTGTATTTTATACGGTTTTACACCAAGATCTTTGCGTAAAATCTTCCATGTCGTCGAATAACACAAACCCAATTGCTGCGAACGGCGACGAATCGACATTTCACGGTCTTCAGCAACACTCTCAGAAACAGACGCAATATTCTCTTCTGTACGCACTGTACGCATTCGTGTGGTTGGTTTAATGTCCAATAAAGTAAACTGAGTGCGAAACTTGGTCACAATCGCATTAATTGTTTGCTCACTTGGTCGATTATGTAGACCATAAATCGGACGTAAATCGCGAAACACTTTTCGAACCGAACACTGATTTTTGTAATATAATTCAATTATTTGCAAGCGTTGCTCGTTAGTAAGTCTATTCATTATGAAATGTCAAAGCATACTGAGCATCTTTCTCTTTGACACCTTGTCTGAAATCCCGCGTGATCTGTCAAATACTAATGCATGAAAATCCTAACCACAAAAAAATCACCCGTTAGTACTGGTGTGTTGATTATATTTCAGGTTGGAACTCCCTTATTTTATTATCCACATCGACGTACTCGTTGTACGTCATTTTGAGCGTTGCTATTTTCAACTCAAGATATTTTTTCGTTTTACGAGCTGCACCATCTTTTTTATAGTTTGAGATGATGTGCTCTATCTCTACCGCCTTGCCATTTTGATGCTGCATTAACTGCTCCATGTCTATGGTTTTATTGACTGTTGTTGTATGGAGTTGTTGTATGGAGTAGACGTTGGTTTATTTACCGGTTGTTGCTTGGCTGTTGAATTTCGATACCTGTTGTTGTAATGAGATCGAAACTTCGATGTATCTTGTCCTATAGCAATATGCTTGTAGAGCGTATTGGTTGCCGGTTGTTGTGGTAGCTCGAAATCCCAATGTAAAATTCCTTTACAAAGTGAGTTTTATTGTCCGCCGGTTGTTCTGGAGGCTCGAAAGACCATGTAAAAATCTAGCCTCTGCCTAGATTTTTGTGTTTTAAGTGAGTATTTGGTTTACCACTGCTCCAAATATTCACTGAGAATTAAACTAACTGTTGTTATGCATTTATAATTCAATTCTACTTTATTTCCTCAATAAATCGAGTTTTTATACATAAATATTGCTTACGCATCAAATTATGAATATTATATACAACAAATTACGAAGTGCTGGGGTTACAATTATACAATTTTACAATAAAGAAAATGCTTATATGGTATAAAATTTGACACTATTGCATGTTAACCCTACGTGGGAACATGTGTTGTTAACCCTCTATGAAGCACCATGTTGAACTTGCTTCGACAGATGCATTTAGATCTTCATTTAAATTAAAGAATAGAAATTACTTAAACTGTTTCTCCACATCGTATCAAATATGTCAAAAACAAAATTAGTTATACTCCAACCGTTTTGGTGAGAAGAGCGCAGTGGTATGGAATTAAATGTATTACTTTCGTGCACCTATTTTTTGGAAAGTGTACAACAAACTTCAATTAGTGTTGGTTACGATTCATACCTTCTAACACCAACCATACTCTTGATAAAGAAAAGGGCTGGACGAGAAGTAATTGAATATTCAACATATCTCAAACTATATCAGCTTCGCGATGAAATAAATAAGTATTTGAATGATGCAACATCGACAAGTATTCGAAGTAAAGAATTCATTTTGGTGATAAACAATCAGAAGGGATTAACAATACTAGATTTTCGGAATAAATTTTTTCTAAATCCACAAAAATGGAATAGTATATATAAATTATTACCATTTTTAACCAGCGTTATAAATTATCAAATTCGAACTGCTAATTTGAAAACTAATTATCATGCAACATATTTAAACCAGTGTCTGAAACTTAACACTATAAAACTTGATCATGTCTTAGACATACCCTATCAAATAGACTTGAATACTATTAATTATTCAAGATTGTTTTCGGAAATTCCTATAATTTAAGAGCGCGAACTGCTGGATGATTACTTCGAAAATATCGTCCATTCAGACCTAGAGGATTCATTCTTGATAACCTCATCCAAGTATATAACGTATAAAAATAGGAATTATTCATTCCGGAAGAATTGGCCTCAATCTTTGAGGTACCTGGCCGAAGCATTATGTGAAGCAGGATTTTTCTACATCCACAAAGGTGATTTGGTTGAATGCTTTTCGTGCGGAGCCATTCTAAAAAACTGGAATGATAATGAAATACCATGGAAACAGCACGCCATTTGGGCACCAAAATGTGAATTTCTTAAAATGGTAAAGGGTGAGGAATATACTAATTGTATAAGAAAAAGACAAGTAATTAAAACAACGCAATAACAATGTAAATTTAAGATAAAATAAAAAATATTAAACTAGTCTGTATTTTATTTTTAAAATATCAGGGTGAAACATGATTTGTGGTGCGGTGAGCTCAGACTTGTACAAATGAAACACGTTGAAACAAGTTTTGCAAATCGCATATTTTTCAGCATGAGTCATGATAAAAACTCGTTGCAAATGTCATGAGCCAATTTCAACAGTTTATCATCTCAAGTCCGATTTGTGGAATGTACATGAAAAATCTCCTTGAGAAATGTTCATGAATCAACTGCGTGTTCAAATGTTCCACTAGATCTCGAATAATGTGGTGTCGTGTGCAATTTTTTAAGGTATAAATTGGCTAGCTTTTCTTCAAATAAGCATCAGTTTTAAGATGGAGTCGAATCAAAATATATTAAATAAACTTGACGGTGTGCAGGCGTTTGTGGAAAAAACAATAATTAAATATGATGATTTGGAGATTGGAAAGTGTTACCAGCTTGTGAAAATTATGTCGGTGACCACAGTATACGGATGAAAATTGTTGGTTGAGACAGAAGATGAAACAATATTCCTTCAGCGATACAATATCCTAAAAGAAGAAGAGATACAGAAGTTGAAACATGAGTGCGAAAACGGAAAACTAGTTTTAAAGAAAACAGATAGATACAATCTCAATTTTAATTTTTAAAAAACTTTATTCTTACTTTTTGTGTTACATAAAACTATAATAAAACAAACAAAAATAAATTAAACAAATAAAAAATAAACATATTCTTTTATTTTTTTCTGGTTCTTGTTTTGCTCTTATGAATGACTCGTAACTTTCGTAAGAATCCGGGAATGATGTTTCATCATTGATATTTTTTTTATACAGCGAATCCACGGACATAATGGTGACCTTTTGATATGTTCTTGATAGATGTCATCCCCCTTTACCCATTGATGTAGTTGAATTTTACAGTAGTGACACATCAAAAAATCTCTTGGTTGTAAATAAAAAAAATCTATAGTATGCCATTTCACTACGATCTAAAAAATCGTGAGACCAATCTCTAAATGTGTACAATCGGTTAGCTTCGTTATCAATTACTGCGCGTTAAAACCTTACTAAAACTCTATATTTAGCAAGAGAGAGAGAGAGAGATGGAGTGGTCTATTTACTTATTCATTTGAACAAATGAGTCGCGTACAAATTGTTAATGAGTTGCATAAACCGGCACGTAAAAAATTCGCACGTCGTCGGGTTAAAATAGTGGGGATTGATGATCTATGGCAAGCGGATCTCGTGGAAATGATTCCATACGCGAAAGAAAATGATAACTTTAAATGTCTATTGACCGTCATCGATACTTCTCTAAATTTGCATGGGTGGTACCTGTAAAAAATAAAACATCACAAGCAATTGTGGAAGCCTTCTATTCAATTTTTTCAAGCATCGGCAACCGAAAAATCCCCAAACAGATATGGGTGCAGAATTCTTTAATAAATATTTCAAACAACTAATGAAACATTTGAATATCAACCATTATACAACATTTAGTCATCTAAAAGCGAGTATTGTGGAGAGATTTAATAGAACACTTAAAGATCAGATGTGGAAAATGTTTAGTCTTCAGTGTACATACAAATGGATAAATATTTTAGGGAAGATAGTAAATAACTACAATAATAAAAAACATCGTACAATTCAACTAGCACCTAATGAGGTTACTAAGAAAAACAAATATTAGAAAGTGTTTATACGCAACGTAACATGATGCAAAAAAACAAATTTCAAGTTGAAGATTTCGTTCGAGTTAGTAAATTTAAAAAAGTTTTTGAAAAAGGTTATACTCCTCAACTGGACCACCGAAATATTTAAAAATACCAATATTAACAACAAATTTCCCGTAACATATTTACTTGAAGATTATCAGGGGCAACCGATAGCCGGTCGGTTTTATGAAAAAGAACTCCAAAAGACTAATCATCCAAATACTTACCTTGTAGAGAAAATTTTGAAGAAGAAAGGTACTAAAGTTTTTGTTAAATGGCTTGGTTTTGAATCGTCACACAACTCTTGGATAAGCGAAAAAAATATACTCTAAAATATTTTTGTTTTACATATATTTTATTTAACTAATTAAAATCTATTACAATGTATTATAAATAAAATTCTTAAAAATAAACATACATCTAAATATATAAACTATATATTGTTTTTATATCATGGCTTCCGCACATCCAACATTATACTTTACAATTTCTTTGTTCCCCCAAACCAATGTCTTAAATGTGTTTGACAACCCGTTTATCATCTTCATTCGAAAGTGCTAATTTGTTTACCAATTGAGTATACAAATCATGTTTTAGGCTTCTAAATGTCTGGCTGAATTCATGTTTACAAGTATAGCATGATAAATCAACATTAGCATGTTGATTTCTGTGATGTCATGTCAAATTACCTTTGTCTGTAAACAACTTGTCACATTCCTCACAGGTAAACATTTCTATCTGTAAATCAATTGTAGACATTTTCTAATTAGATATGATTTTACTTTTTGCACATTTATTTATTTATCTACTTACATTTTCAACATTCTTTATTTAACTTTTCACAAAAATTTTCTTCAAAGCTTTGCTGTTTTGATTACTAACACAATAAACTTTAGATTTTTATAAATATTTAACAATTTCGTCACTTTCACGAAAATGTTCTTCAAAGCTTGCTGTTTTTGAATACTAACACAATAAACCTTAGCTTTTTATGAATATTTATCAGTTTCGTCTCTAAGCTTTTAGTTATATTTACTAACAAAACCTCGTTTGTTTGCGGTTTATATAGAATATTATCTTTCCCCCTCCACAGTTTTGAGTCCCGGATCACGAGTTTATTGTTGTACATTCCTTTTTATTGCATCATTCTGCTAAATCTACATTCATGTTTTAATAAACAAACCCTTTGTCAATAATTTTAAATGTCAAAAACCAACTTTTTTTTTATTCAAAAACTGCATTTTTATTGCATTTCATTTTATTCAATCTACAATTTTTATATAAATATATATTGTATTGTCTATATTAAATTATATTTAGGCTGAATAATTATGATTATTAATGTTTTGGATTAGCTTTATATTAATTAATAAAATTTCTATAATAAAATAATATTTCATTTAACTGTTTGGTTTTTTAAACTGTCTAATTTTAAATAATAAAGCTTGTATTTTATAATTAGTATCATCAAATTGTTGATCAATTTCTTCAATAATATGATGATCAGGTACAATTCTCCTCATACGACATTGATGTAGTAGTGTTCCATAATTTAAAATCCTTGAAACGTTTTTAATAATATGTATATTCGCATTCGCCATTTCATTTATTTATGAATGTAAAACTTTTTCTTCATCGTCTTTTATAGTGCGGAAGTTTGTAAAACTTTTGGAATGTATATATTAATCTTGAGCTTGAATTTTTAAAGTATACAAAATTTTTGAATAATGAACTTTGAATATTACGAGGCTTGAAAAGTAACATACATAAGTAAGTCGTTGACTATCATATTATATAATTATGATGATCAAAAATAATTTCCTCAGATTGGATATCAATAGTCGACCTTGATCTTGATTTTTTTATCAGCGAATGTATATATTATAATTTGATGACTCGTAGACGTTGTTTTACTTTAAATAAGTCAAATAATTACTATAAAAAATGTCGTTTTTAACCATAGTTATCGTTTTCAACCACTTTTTTCCAAAAAGTATGCTGGGGTATAAAAAGTGTGATGACTGAAACTTTCATGTGCAAAAAGTGTGCTGAGGTGCTTTTTTCGAAACTTTTTTGTATTCACTTTAATCTCTTAAAATAATTTATTATCTTGTTTTATTTTTTAAGTTGTTCGTTAACTTTAGCGTAGTTTTTGTTTATTTTCGACCTTGATCTTGATTTTTTTATTAGCGAATGTATATATTATAATTTGTCGTAGACGTTGTTTTATAACAAGAACTATCAATGAAGTGTCGTAGTATTATTTTATACGATACACAAATAATTACTTTAAAATATCATGTTTAATATGACGTCATGCGAATCATCTACGACTACGTGGTATACTTTATAGCTCCTAAATTTACGTTTTTTGAAATGAACTTTCGCCGAAATGTTTGCTTTTCAATCTCGATTACCCCAAAGTTTATGCCTTTCCATTCATTTACGACTACAAATGTATGTTTTATTTCACCTAAATGTATGCTTTTTTTCTGTCGGAAACGACTACGCCATACATTAGCCCCTAAATGTATGCTTTTGACGTCATAAACGACTACGTCACCTGTGACGTCATTTTTGGGATTTGGGATGACCCAGAACCGGCCACTTTACACTACTAATAAACCCCTTAGCTTTCGCCCAATTTAAATTATTACGATACACTTCTAAGTACAACGGAAATGAATAAGGAACAATGAAGTCATAAAAAAATGTGTATAACTTTGATATTCATAGCAAGAATTTCCATATTTATCTGTGTTGTAGAGCGGTACTCGTAGCGTTGAACTTAATCAAGCAACTGTAGGCGCTGTATTTACGTAAAATTGTGAAAACATTTTAATAAATGAAAAGTGGAAGGGTTTACTAGTTAAAATACTTTAAATGTTTCAAGTATCCGGAAACGATTTTGATATGAAAATAATAACTGTCGAAAGCTAACCAGAAAAGTTTGGATTCGCGTAAAATTTTTAAACATTTATGAAAGAATGACTATTTTGATAGAACAAGATATGTGGTGTGCAATTGGCATATTAAATTAAATATGGCGACATTTTTTTAATTATTCCGTTTTGACTAACTATAACGACATTTTGGGCCCGATTTTCGTGGAATAAAATTTCTGTTATGTTACTGTAATATTACGCACATAAAATTTTATATCCTGGAATCAACCCCATTATATCATTATTGGTATGCCAACTGGATTAAGTACATATAATTTTTATAATTAAACATTATTATTTTTAAAATAACGTATTCGAATACAGAATATTCTGAATCGGACAGAAAGATAGACTAGATATAAGCCAAGACTTCTTAAATTTTATGATAAGATAAAAGAGCATCTTACGAGATGCAATAAAATATTGGATTAGAAATAAAACAACTGATATTGTTGTGCTTGTGTGATCATAATAGACGTATGTTAAACCAAAAATTGGGAAGATTTCTATCGTTAATACTCACACCTCCTTTTCCTTCTCATATTAGTATAGAACGATATATGGATAAAAACGCGTACAACCATTTTCCTATCAAATTTCTTGTATGTCAAAGGACGCATTCCCGGTGTAAACCTGTCGGTTTTAATGACCATGTGGTTTACATTTTAAATATAAAACTGCTGTTAAAATTTTTTAAAATTGTTAAAACGAAAGGAAAACTTGCAATTCTTTGAGTTTATGCCAATTGCACTCAAAATTTGAAAGAAAGCTTAAAGAAATGGTAAGATGTAGCACTACATAACATTATGCATAACTGCGCAGTCTTAACTTTCAAAATCGAAGTTAATCCTTTTAGTAGATGTATACCTAAATAATTTTCGATTAAAATCTATGTGATAAAAAGAACATTAAACAGGTGTTATAACTTAATAACAACCTAAAACGTTATATTCGTCTTTTGAAACGTTGTCCTTTTACTTCTAATTTGTTAAACGCGATTAACAAATTTAAAGAAACGCGACATTATGTTTTATTTCATGGAAAAAATTTGCTGGCAGCAATTAGCTGATTTACTGATAAAATGCAAAACATTACTGATAAAACGCAAAAGAAAAAAATCTTAAAATTTCAAATTTTTCATTTCATTTATGTAGTAATATTAAATTGTTTAACATTTTGGCATAACCTAAAAATTTCATAAAAGTTTTAATTTGAACATTTTAGTACATTTCAATTTTTTTTATAAATAATAAATATTTTAATTTTTATATATGTACCACAAAAAATCACTAACGTTAACAAATTTAAACACAAAAAAAACGATATTTGACTATAAAATGGCGAACGACTTATTTTGTATGAGTGTGATTAAAATTTCTTATCTTTACATACATTTTTGTAGATGTGTAACAATGCTGCCATAAAAATTACTACAGTTTACATTTTTTATAGCAACATTATGGCAGCACACTAACAATATCACAATTATTTTCTCAATAAAATTTTGCTGGCAATATTTTTTGTTTTGTGCACAACCAGTAAAAACTATATTTTTTTCTCGCTTTTGTTTTTGGTGGCAGAAGATTTTTCCCATGGCATAACACCTTTAACGAGCAACAATTTCTAATAAAAAAAATGCAACTCAACAGTAAGTAAGTAACTCAATAGAATATTTAAGATCAATAGTTTACTGCAAATTCTGCGTTTTCGGAAATAGACCATGGTAAATTTTGAATCACTTATACAAAAGAACAGTAGAACAATATGTAGAGTATCTTTAGGGTAATTTACTTTTAATTGTTTTTAATTTCTGTCGTTTTGTCAATTTGTATTAAGTTGTTATTAAATTAATAGTGTCAGAAAAACAAAAGTACAAATTTTCAAAGCATAAACTGTTAAAAAATGTCGTTTCTGTTCGTTTTCTAAAAATACGGCATTGAATTTTGCTGAATACAAATAGCACACGCGAAATGTAATCTTACTTTTTCTATAGATGCTTATAATGCCTGTTATAGGCAGTTTATTTTAAGAGGCTTTTAAGGTACTAACTCCTCCCATCATTAATGCCAACTTTAAAAGAAAAATTAATATTAATATGTATTATTTAAGCATTTTAGTATTTATTTGAAACTTTATTGTATATAATTGCTACCTAAAAACTGCTAGATCTAGCCGTAAAGTGCAAAGTTAGCAACACTATTTAACACTATTTTAATTTTTACTTGCAACATAAAATAAAAATTTGAGGAATGTATATGTCGCGGCCAACACTGACTTTTTTTTACCACGAAAGTGCGTAAATCTGGGATTAGTTTAGTTGAACATTTAAATAAAACCTTTTATTCATTGTGGTTTTTCTCATAAAAGCTGTTACTTGTTTGGTAATGTTAATTTAAAATGTAATTGAAAAAATTCGTTAAATTCTGTAGAAAGAATTTATTTTTGTTTCAAAATTACGGTACTTCAAAATTCTAAAAGTCAGTGTTGGGGCATCACAATTGACACATATTCATATTCGCATTGATTTTAGAAAATAGTTTCGGTTGAATAGATAATTGTACCTGCAAACTAGGATAAATTATGTGATTAAAAACAAAATACTGCGAAACAAACACCGGTTACCGTATAACTGTGTGAAACTGTGTATAATTAAATAACTGAATTTATGAGACTTTTCTTTCTCGTGTTCTGTATTTCAACTACTTTCTTGTGTTCTGTATTTCAACTACTGTAATTCAACTAAGTTGAATTTGATAATGTATGGTCTGAGATTTGCCAAATATACTCTCGCTCATTTATTGAATTATAAAATAAATTAAATGAATCACCGAATGTTTTCCAATTATTATAAAAAATTTTAGCTCCCTTGTATTTCAATTTCAAATTCGTTATACGGATTCATTAAATTAAACCATTCATTTCGCGAAAATAAAATTTTATAAAACAAATAATTCTATTTCGTCATATTGAATAATTTAATTACTTAGAATGGACCACTTTTAGTATGATATCATGAACATGCTTTTTCTGTGTAAAATGATTTGTATACAAAAATACATTTTTGCATGATGCCATATATAATAAATAGTTTATGAACAGATAATAATATAAAATCCTTATGCCATATATAATAAATAGTTTATGAACAGATAATAATATAAAATCCTTATTTCGTTTTAACCATTGATTCTACATTATACTGATTTGGTCAGATCAGAAGTAAAATCACGTCGTATGTAGGTTTGTCGTATGACAATTTTTCTGTCGGGTGATGTCAGGTGGAAATTCCATCCGATCGTCATCCATCCCGCCTGACTAAATCAGGTCATGTGTAGCGTTCTTGAGTGGTTAGTTATGTCAAAAAGGATGGTTGGTTAAAAATAGTATAATTAACACACATATTTTAATAATAAATAATTCAATTTTAACGATATAATGATATTTAATAAATTTTTATTTAATAATAATAGTATAATATTGAAATAATAAATAATTGTTTTGTTAAAAATTTGAATTCCATATAACATCCCAAATAAATGACAATAATAAATGACTTAAGAACATGATTTAATTTTTTACGGTCTAACAACATTTTTAAGACCATTATTTTACGCTTTTTGTCACCAATATTTAAACACGCTACAAGCACGATAGCAATTTTTTTATTTTTTCAATTTTCTATTCATTTTGTATTTCGCTGTACAAACTTTCATGTCCAACAATTAAAACAGAAAAAACACAAACGTCAAGATTTTATCATTTGTACTCAACAAATGGAAAAATGAATATCAGAATGCGTATTTTGATCCTAAAATAATAACAGGAGAGAAGAATTACCGAAACGCAATAGTGTAGAATATATGTGTTGTTGTATTCGTAACAAACAAATTTGTTCGGACGTAACGCCACACCATTCACAATGTTTTTATTTTAGGTTAATAATTTTATATTTTGTAAATTTACAAATTTTATAATTTATAAAAAGAAACAATTGTAAAACATTTCGTGTTCAATAAAACGACACGTAAAAAATAAATTCACTTTCCTCAAAATTTAGCATAATTTTGCTTTTGTCAAATTATGCTAAATTTTGAGGAAAGTGAATTTATTTTTTACGTGTCGTTTTATTGAACACGAAATGATTTACAATTGTTTTTTTTTTATAAAATATAAAATATAACTTACAAAATATAAAATTATTAACCTAAAATAAAAATATTGCGAATGGTGTGGCGTTACGTCCGAACAAATTTGTTCCCCATCTAGATACCATGGGAAAATGTCACAAAACAGGAATGGAAGCACCAAAAGTTTGAACCGATTCCACCCGGTTCGATAAATTTTGATGCATATGGTCACAAAAACAACACACATACATGCGTAACAAATGACAGCACACTTATTCAAAATTGTGTATTATACGTCGTATACGTATACACAAATTTGTGGTTTCGTCTCTCAATTCTGGATCAAAATAGGCGTTCAGGTAGTTTATTGTATCGTGTGGTGTGGATGCAACACCTGATTTGGTCGGGTCGACCGTCGGCCTGATAAGTCAGATCGTGTGTAGGCGCTTTTATAGTAACATAATTTAAATCAGGGGAACTGTTTGAGAAATTACATGCTACGTAATATGTGAAGAGAGCAGACATCGGAAACACTAAATCTTTTTAGAATAATTTTTTACCCACTGTTCTTGGTCGATTACAAACAGGGATGGGCGATTACGCGTCGACTACTAGTTTTTACATGATTTCGTCGACAACTCGTCGAAAACGTCGACAACTCGTCGACAAAGTCGACTACGTCGACAACGTCGAGAACTACTTGAAAAATTAATTTACGCCATCTATCGAAACTTATAATAAAACTCAGCATAAATTGCCTTTACTACTGATTGTATTTGTGAATCATTAAAACACACTGTGCCTAACATTTGTATCATAAATTGTGTAATAAATTAATAATTATCCATTATCGAAATAAATTCTTTGACAGTCGAAAAAAGTCATATTATATTTGCGGATTTGAATAAAATTTGAGTCTATCGTGATTTCGCTCGAATGAAATTTTGAAGCTTCTACTATACACGGCGAATAATTAGTTAATTTATGATTTATGCTGACTTTTTATTTAACTTTGCTTTATTGTAGTATCTTCGAATAAGATAAATTATTCGTTTACATATCCCTTTTTTAACCAAAAAAAAATGGCTCTATTAAAGTCCAAACCACACAAATGTGCGAGTAAAAAATCATAATAATGTTTGACATGGTACTTTTGCCGTACCCACACAATTGTGTTAGTTAAACACAAAAGGGATACATCTATTTGATAAAAGATGGCGCGCAAAGCATATAATCTATTGAAATATTCAAAAGTTTTAGATAGATAGATAGAGGCCTCTAGTTCAGAGATTTTAAATTTATTTTTAATTTATAAAATGCTTGTGAAAATGTTAGAATTAAATTTAAGTAATTATTCATCAATTTTAATAGTGCGGTTAACGTAAAATAATTAAAAATTTAGTTTTTAATATCATTTCCTAAGTTGTCGACGTTGTCTAGTTGTCGACGTCTGAAAAGCAAAAAACCGGTATGTAATCTACGTGCTAGATTACGTGTCGACAACTACGTAGATTACCTAACGTAATCTACCCGCCCATCCCTGCCTCGAATCTATTTAAAGACCTGTTAGCTAAATTCGGTGTAACCCATTTACGTACGCCGGTGTACTCGCCCCAAAGTAACGCTTCCGAGCGTGTCAATAGAACTTTGATTGCAAGCATTCGTTCATATTTGAGCGATCACGACCATAATTTGTGGGACAAAAATTTGCAAGAAATTGCGACTGCTTTACGTAATGCCATACACGGTTCGGATACATTACTCCCCTCATTATGTCGTGTTCGGTAAACATATGTCGATGCATGGTTCGGATCACTCATTGCGACGGTTACTCGATGAACATGATCCCATCGAAGTCCAGGTATGGGCTAAGCCAGATCGAGTTAACTTTCTGAAGGATCGTATAATCCATTATTTACGCGTGACACACGAAAAGGGAGCTCAGCATTACAATTTACGTAGTACTAAGCGCACTTTTCGAGTCGGACAACCCGTTTTCATACGATCTTTTGCGTTGAGCGAAAATTCAAACCCGCGGTTATTTCGTGTAAAGTGGGTCAGGTTGTTTATTCCGTCGAAGATTTGAATGGCAAATCATTGGGTATTTACCATGTCAAAGACATCCGTGCATAATCGTTTTCTCTCTATGTTTGTTTTAGGCCCAGCGTATGAGGCATCTCAGGGTGTGGGACGTTCCCACGTTTGTTACGATTACATGATCGTAACAAGCGCTGTTTGTATTTTATTTTCCTCGGGTTTGTGCCTCCACTTTCTATGTTTGCTCAATGTTGGTTGTTGTCCCCACTTTCGTAGATGTTTGTTTTGTACGTACCTTATTGTAAGGTGGCGCGAGGGTGAGAAAGATGATGGGAGAGAGAACAATGCGAATCGAGTGTGTGTGTAAAGCAAAACATTCCATAAGAATGTTTTTCTTATATGCCTCTCGTTTACATCAATGCGATTTACGCCACATGCGATGTTTTCTGATTTACGCCACAACCACATTCGAAAATGCAATAGTGTATGCATAGATCTGTAAGTATGTTTGATATCTCATACAAATACAATGTGTAATGATATAGAAAAAAACGATTTGGAAAAGACACGATCAGTTTTTTGTTTTGGTTTTTGTATTTTGAATGAAACGAAAATTACACGATGTACATTTCCCGTTCGTTGTGTTGTTTATATTTTTTATATATTCTATTCCACCTACAAAAACAAATATGTACACTTATATTGCATTGCATTTTTTCCATTGTATACTATACGAAAAATTTCGTATATGACGACATACGATTTTAAAAAAATAACACAACAATACAGGAGAAAATGGATTCCTCGGTTTAGGAAATGCAAGAAATGGCAACAATATAATAATATTTTGGAACATATTGTGGAGAAGGGATATTATTGAAAAGTTATTTTTTTTTTAAAAAGGTCATTCATCTTTTAGCTTTGATAAATTTTGTTTTATTTTTCATTTCTCTAAATATATAAGTACGATGTACTCAGTGGCTTCTATAGTACTGGCCTGTGACAACATACGTTTTTTGCTGATGACGTCAACGTAAGTCGACAACCAGATGTCAGCATAGTTAAGTGAAAATAAAACACCTTGCATCCTTATTACGACGGCAATCAATTTCACAAGCTTAACAAATAAAAATCTAAATTATTATAAAATAAATTAATAAATTATGAACAATTTTAGTGTAACTGATTTTCTTAATTCATAAATTGAATTTTTCCGATCCATATTCAAAAAGTTTAGTTAGCATTTGAGGAAATGCTCCTATTTAGATAACGTAATACGAAGTTTAAGTGTATTTCACTACACAAAAATATAAATACAACCGTGAGAGCAGAGAATATTTTGTTTATATTTTGTTATTTCATTTCGGTTTAATTTCTATTTTACTTATATTTTTATTTAGTGTCACATAATAATCGAAGCTGTACGATGCATTTTTTCTATATTTTACATAATATCCGTACTTCTTCTGCTATTTTTATTGAATCTACGTACCAATTACAACAATTTCGAATTCGATGGTATTACAAATCGACTTATGTTGGATAAAAATGACAAAAAAACGCCAAAATAGAAAATAAAAGTGTACATGCATTACTAGAAAAATTAAAAACGCATATCCTTCGGCTTCAACAGTTTGTTCGAAACTAAAACAACAAAATTACAAAACAACTGGAGAGAGAAATATTTTTATTGTTTTGTCAGTGCCTATGCAGTGGTTTTGTAATTTTATATGGACGGACGAATGACGAAATTTATTTTGGTTTTATGATAATGAGGCGGAGACAAAAACTAGAAAAAACTGGAAAACGGAAATAAAAAACGAATAACCTTCTACTTCGATGTAATAATTACAACTAAATATATTTTGTAATATAATTTTCCTTTTTAAAATTTATCTGCCATCTAGTTGAATTGTCGACATAGCGTGTCGTCATCAGTTGGTGTAAGCGGCCAGTAGTTTAGAAGGCATTGATGTACTCGTATATATAAGTAGGACACAACGTGTGTTTTGATGGTATTAGTAACAAACATTATTGCGCTGATTTTCTGGTTTTATGCTTTAATTCCATGGATAAAATTTGCTGACAGCAACTTTTTTGCTGATAATACGCAAAAAAAAATTTTTCATAAGAGTGACAAAGAAAAGAAATATTTTTTATTTCATTTTATAGAAAGATTTTATGGTTTTACATATTGGCATAACCTAAAAATTGCATAAAATATTTAATTTATACATTTTCGTACAATTCGATTTCTTTTTATATGTTTTAATTTTTATTTATGTACCACATAAAACCACTAACATTAACAAATTTCATCTCGAAAAAAAAAATAAATCGTCATTTGACTATAAAAATGGCGAACATCTATTTTGTATGAGTGTGTGAAAATTTTTTTATCTCTACACACATTTTTTGTAGATGTGTAAAAAATGCTGCCATAAAAAATACTCCAATTTTCATTTTTTATGGCAGCATTATGGCAGTAAAATTCCCCTATCACACTTCCCCTCTCAGTAAAATTTTACTGACAACATGTTTTGTTTCGTACACAACCAGTAATATTTATATTGTTTCTCGCTTTTGTTTTTGCTGACAGCAGATTATTTCCATGGAATAGGCCCATTACTGATCATAATGTTGCAAGGTCATTTAAATTTTTATTTTTTGGAAAAATATTTGCGTTTTCGCGCATCATCAACGTTGAAATTGGAGTTCAAAAAATTAAGTGAAAATTTCTAGAGACAAAAAAGTTCGAGTTTCAATTGATTAGCTAGCTCAAAACTCTTCATATACAAGAAGGGTAGTTAAATTATAATCTTCCGTGGCGCCAACTTCGCATTGGCTTTTTATTTCGTCAATAATTAAGATTTTTAACTTTCACATACATATTTGGTTTTCAAACTGTTAAAATTTCTTTTTACTTTAAAATATATAGACTTATTTTTTGGGTAATTTGGGGTGGGGGGTCATTTGGAAGCTTTCATCCCATAGAATTGATGTTCTAAGTGGCACGGTAACTGAGATATCATATAAAAACATAAATAAATCATGAATAAAATCGCATTGCAGAATACATTTCGTGCCTTTACGACTACAGACAAAAAAGTAATGACCATTTAAAGGCCAAATTTAAATTGTGGAAGAAAGTGCTCAAATGTCGTACAAAACTCCGTACTACAAAATATCAAAGACACAAAAATATTGATTTTGGAGAAAAATAATTGTTTTTCTCTTTCTATTTCGCGGTAATATTATTTTCGTTTCATAAGTTTCGATTGTATCTTTTATTTTCAGTTTCTTCTGACAAGTCGACGTGCACGGTTGCACTACATAATTAGTTTTTTTACTTTAAAGTGTTGTGTTTCATTATAATGTTTTTCGATTTGTTAAAGTAAATAATTTTAAATTTAAATATATAATAATATTTATTAACTTATTTATTGATCGCGATGTGCAAATTCGGACTAAAAAGGTAATAGAGATCTGTCTCACAATGGCGTCGTCGCGAAATACATTAACGTAGTAAATTTTCAATGATTTTTTTTTTCAAGATCTCAATATGCTGGCGGATGCAATACAACGTGGCGGATGTAATACAACGTGGCGGATGCAATACAAAACTCAATTTATGAAATTTAAATATGTAAATAAATTTTCTATGTTTTTTTGTACACAAATAAAAAATAATGTGAATAAAAAATTAATATTTATTTTATTATTGTATAAATGGAAAATTTTGTTTTATTTCGGATAAGAATTATTACTTATTCCAATTGGAAAATATATACAAACACGTGTCTTTTGTTTCTGTGATTTTTATCTCTTTTTAGTTGGGATTCACACCGACACCGGAATTTTTGTGACACTTTTCTTTGGCGGGGAGTACGAATTTCCGCGTGATACACATGGTTCTTTTCATAGAAGCAGTGTTGTTTTAGAACGCGAATGTAAATGGAATTCCGTCGGCATTGCATATTGGGTAGTCGAAAATAAAGATCGATAGAAAAATTTAAACTTCGTAAAATTTTGTTCATGAAACGTATATATGTCCCGCAAAATTGTTGTCTTAGCTAAACTTTTTTTTAATGAAAAAGTGTCCGCTTGGTGTGGTTACTGTGCATTGGTTCTCTCTTAAAAAAAAATTTGTCGAAAAAATTTATATGAGATCGGCAATATTATATTTGCTTTTGGTTACTATTTTATTTTCTCAAATTTTGTTTTGCGATGATAAATTTTATTTGTTTTGTTTTAAAATAATATCCTCTCGTCTCGGAACATTGTTCTTGTTGTACTCGTATGTACATTTTGCTCACAAATTGTTGCACATGTACAAATCTGTTTCATTTTGATAACACCAATCCCTCGCTTAAAGAGGTCTCTTTTTACGAAAAGTCTCTGCTTACGGGAAAAGGATTCGATTTACGAATTTTATTTTTGTGCTTATTAAACGTGTGCTCTGGGCTCGAGATTTTTCTAGAATATTGTGTTCCTTACTTTAAACAAATTCTATAAATTGAAATTTTGTCGAAAGTCCTGACTTTAAGGAAACGATAAAGTTGTCAGCAAATTATTTTATTATTATTATTATTATCATTTATTTTTTGAACATACCGGAAGGTCAGGGAAGATTGTGATTACGACATTCTAAGGTCTATTTAATTACTTACGCTTTGAGGATAAACTCAATATAACCAAATATGTTGTTTTCGACGATCTTTCTGGTTGAATTCAGGTAATGTTTTAGCGAAGTGTGTGAATGTTAAATATATAAATCAACCCTACTTTTAGTTGAATGGATTTAAATATAGGTAGCTGAATGACAATACCGAATTTAAATTTAATTGTTTTACAATATCAACGGAATATTTAGGTCATCATATGTTTGATAATGCTGTCGAGTCATTACGAACGTGAAATCCCTCGGTTAGATGGTGTTGGGTGGGAAGATAGTGCAAAATAAGGTTATAAACAGCATGTGATGAGATGACCCGTAGATATGATTTAAATAACCCAACCAGTCTATTATGACTGATGCCTCATACATATGGTGAATATTAGTATCCTTTACCTCAACCACAACTAACCCAAATTAATAAACTAACAATATCTAATTAAGAGTGTGAATTTAATTGAGACTAACATTTTAATATATTTAAGTAGTTAGAAAACGACTTTGTGCGGTTCGGCCTAGTTGTGGTATTTGATTGTTGGTATTTCAGGATTATGGTAACGTACCTAGGATCGCCGTTATGGTTGGCCTGTAGGCCTCGATCATATCATATCATATCATAATTAAAATTGTTTTAAATTCATTATTTCAATTCATAATTTTCAATATTTTTTTTGTACCATTCTTCGTTTATTTTTAGTTTTTGTATATACGCAACCAATTTTTAAAGTAATTTTAATATAAATATTACGACAGGAAATGGAAACATAAACTTTGCCGATACCACACTACAACAACGTAGACGGAACTTAATAATCATTCTATGTCTAGATACAAAACAGGTGCATGCACACCAATTAAATCGCGCCGGCGACTGCTCGAGCTCTTAAAGTGTTGTTTCGGATATTTTTTCTGGGGATTCACCGAATATAGTTTTATAAAGATATATGTATATTATATCACTTGCATGTAAAATGGATTTTTTATCACTTGATATTGATAACCACATAAGTTCCTACCGGCGTGAAAAACTCATCAGGCGATGCTTGTTTCCCTTTTCTTCAACCTATTATTAATATGGGATGGCATGATGTATTGCAATATTTAACTTTTGCTAAGGGTAGGACGTGCGAAGCCGACTACTAAACAGTTTTTATAGTGCCTCATCATGACAGATTAAAAAGATTAAAAACCATACCTTTTACTTCGAAAATTATATCGAGACTAGAAGACAAATCTGTGAATGATTGAATAGAAGCAAATTTATTGAATAGAAGCAAAAAACAGCAAGGAAGTCAAATGCAATGAAAATGATGATTCAGATATAACGGTTTAAAAATTATTATTAAAAATACTAGGTACGAAAAGCTTTTGTTGAAAATTTGGAAATAAGAAAACATAGAATTGGAATAAGGAAACATAAAATTAAAGAAATGACTGAGAAAATAGTAATCAAAAACTAATTTAACAATAAAATATTGGAATGAAAACAAAAACTAATAAAAGAAGCAAAAAATATTTATAGCTGAATACTGCGAATTTCAACTCTTATTTATCTAGGTTTGAAAACTGGAGTTTTCAGTAAACCCAATCAGCCTGGATGGAGTTAAATTTTCCAATTGTGCCCGTCTAAATAGTTCGTGATGATTCGAATAATTATATGGCCTAACGTTATCAGGTTGCAAAACCAGTTTTTGTTTTATGAGGCGTTCGCGTTTCCGTTTTTTGCTTCTTACGCCGAAACCATAAACGATGAATCATTGAAACTATATGATTTGCATATTGTAATTAATCTTCGCCATAAACTCCACGGACATACGATTTGTTTTCGCTGCACTTTTCTTCAATAGAACATAATGCACTAAATGTCGCGCAAATGCTAGTTTTTGGAAAACATTTCGGCATTTTCATTTTAATCGGCGTTTCCCTTTTCAACAAATGTCAATATTAATTATTCAAGCTTGACATCTAACCTGCAGAAAACAAGCATTGCCCAATTGAATGGAATTGATGTAATGATATTAACAACTTCTAATTAAAAAGAACACATTTGTATATACATTTGTATTTGGAAATACATTTGTATACCAAGTTAAAGATAATTAGCATCTAATAAAAATCTTGTACAAATTAAACACAAATCAAATATTTTTTGTTTTTTTTTTCTACAATACTTGCTGTAACTTTTTCATATATACTTTGTTTTAAGGTTATTTTGTGTTTTTTACTCTCATAAATCATAATCATCAGTCATGTTTACATTTGTTATAATTTTTTACTTTTTTAATTTATTTGTTTAAATAAATTATAATTATCATGTCTTATTAAATATATGTTTAGGAATGAAAACCAACCTCGGATGTTATTGGGATACAAACTTGCTTTACAATGCCTTGTTACTGAACAGTGGCATTCCTATAATCCGTTAATAATTTATACTGAGAAGAAAATAATATGTCAACAATTAGAGTATTCGAAGTTACAAAAAAAATGTTTTGGTTATGGAACTATAAATTCGTTCTTTGAGAGAGAGGGGGTATGGGATGGGGGACTGGGAAAATGTAGTCTCATACACTATGTGTACTTCCATAAAGCGCCTTCCAGTTGCCAAGTAAAATATTGACGGGGAACCTCTAGCCAGCACCCGATATGAAAGGTGAAAAAGTGCTCGATCAATTTTTAAAATAACCATTTTCTTATTAAATTTTTTATGAAACAAAATCAACAAAAACATACTTCACGCACGTAAAATGCGTAATAATAACGATAGAAATGGAAAAAATGCGTAATAATAACGATAGAAATGGAAAATATTAACTTAGTGGCACTTTTTACCTTTTATTTTTTTTTCTATACACAAAGAATTTTGTTGAATAATTTCACTAAAAGACCCATTTTTATTCTCTACAAGGTAGTGTTTGGTGTGAGGGCGCCTACCTATTCTTGGAATGTTCGTTTACGATGCGAGTATGATATATATCTACCTTTAATATTTCATTTACTCGTGCAAGTCTAACATGGTTGTCTGTTTCACAATCCCCATTGGGTAGTGTCTTTAAAGATACAATTTTTATGAACTTCTTCTGGTTGTTATGTTTGCCATAAAATAAAGGCAAGACATATTTTCAAAACAAATCGTAACAAAATATTAGAGACATTTTAATTTACGAGTATTTGAAGTTTCTTATTCATATACGTATTTACATTCTTGGAGGCAAATCTATGTAAACATACGCTAATAAAAATATTTTTGAAATTAATGTGTTCTTGCTTTGAATAAATATCAAAATGTGACTTTGTTATCACACATTAAATTGAAGCTTTAAATCTTAGACTGATCCCCCGAGAATTTAAACTAGCCAGCCCAAGGATAATAGCTAACTTAATTATTACAATTAAACGTTATGTTTTGGATCATAATATATCATACATCTACAAAATAATTGCTTTGCCCTTCTGGAAACCCCAAATTGAAAGTATGTACAAAACTGTAAAGAAAACGACGTTCTACAAAAGAAACTTGTTAATTTTTAATTAAACTGCAAAACGATACAGATTTGATTGATGAGTGCATGATGGGACAAGCTATAGATATATAAGTTGTGGTTATTATAAGTAAATTTTCTAAAATATATCTTCTAGGTGATGAAAACCAACTACCATACATTGACAGGTTACATCATGTCAATACGCAATTATCCGATGCAAGCGCCTGCATAACAAAGAAAAACTAAAAAAAAATTATTAACATTCCAACAACATTGTTGTAATTACCTGTGTTAGATAACACATTCTATCAAACTTTTAACAAAGCTCTTAAACAATTAATCTCCCAGCATAAAATAACAGAATCCAGTAAATTTATGAAAACCCATGAAGCTCAAGAATTAACTTCACCAGATATGATATGTGTAAGAATAAATTCTCACTGCATGCTATAGTTGCAATTTCACGGCACACACAATCATTTAGATATTTTTCACCAGTGGCAAATGACTGACTACATTCACTTTTAATGAAGGGTCGAATATATACTACTGCTCAAATGGTAAAACAACAAAAAAACAAGAAAATAATGATTTATGAGAAAAATTACATTATTTACGGTTGCGATCGGTCTATCCAAACTAGCTCAAAGAAATCGGGCGGTGGCGTACTTATAGCAATACATTGCTCCAGTAATCTTATGTCAAAGACACACTGTTAGTTTCGTAATTATGATTAACTCGAAATCATGATTTCGTACTAGTGTGTCATGTTTAACCATAGTTTCAAACTAAATTTGAAATCAGTTTCGAAATGAGATATTTTTTCTCATTTCGATGCATTGTAGTACTCACAACGCCAAATGCATCAAAAATGAAGATTCCGGACACTAATAGTTTACCAAGCAAATCTAGTTTCCTTTGGGTTTTCTATTTGTCATTGAGATATTTGATTGGTGGGAACAAATTTTTTTCTGTTCTGTCAATAGAAAAGTCATTTCGGACAGTTTAATGTGAAATTCTATTTACTTTTTCAAAACAATTTGAAATTTATGGTTCAAATTTTTTTTTTTTTTTTTTTTAATTTAAGAAATCTTTATTTCTGTATAATATTACAACTAATCATATAGATTATCTAGTAACTGTTTTATTATTTTTGTAGTCTATTCTTATGGAATGAGACCTATTGCTTCATCCCAGCTCTGCTAGTCCTTTGATTTAAGCGGCTCAAGGAAAAACTAATTCTAAAGGCTTTGTTCTTTTTAGGCGCTTTGGTCCATTGGCGCGATCCAGTAGGTTCCGCAGCTCCTCGTTGTCATGCTGCTGCAGTCGCAGTACATGACTCCTTGCAAATTTTTTTATTTCATCGCTGACGTATTCCATGTTTAGGTATGGTTCAAATAGAACAAAAAAACAAAATTGATGTGGTTTTATGTATATATTGGAGATATTAAATAGGATTTTGAAGTTTAGAAATGGCACGTCAAAACGACATCAATTGTGCACTCCATTATACGAAATTATATGTATATATTTCCGAACGAATATTCGTGACATGTTTATTAATGAACGATTAAAATATATTTCAATTAAATTTAAAACACATGCTTTAATTTATTAGTAATTTAACACACCAATTATTGACGTTTCTACAAAAATTGACGTTTCATTTTGTATTGGTATTTCTCCATCAAAAAAAAAATTACGAAAAAATTTACATTTTTTAAAATTGATGTACATAAAAAAAATGATTTTTTCTGGCAAATAGAACAAAATTTTTGATGTACATCAATTTTTTTTGCCCGATTTTGGTAAATAGAATTTCACATAAAAGTCAATTAAATGTCAATCTTGACATTTTTGTCAATGCCTACTCCATTGCTGTTTAAAACTAAACGAGAAAACAAAAAAAATTGTAGTTTGTCTAGAGTTCCCATTTAAAAAATCATGATCTCGAAATTATAGTTATGAAACCAGTAGTCTGTCTATGGCATTAGCCCCGTCAGTAGTCGAAAATTTTTTCGTAAAAATAAAAATCAACCAAACAAATACGCAACCTGCATCGATGCTATTGGTGAAGTTATTAGTACAATAAACTCGTCTGTATAGGAACCAAGCGCACAATTTAGTGGAAAAAAATATTCGATATAATTTTTTCCGTTTAAATCAAAATGCATGTATGCAGCCAAACTGCTATACAAATTTTGTGCATGCAACCCACATAAAAACTAACTAAATTTAGACAAAATTTTATCAGTACATATGGAGGTACAGATAAAAAATTTTTTATTATTTTCACAGCAAATTTTTTTTTTTATTTAGAAAAAAAAAAATTTGCTGTGAAAATAATAAAATAATAATAGATACAATCAAATAATAGATACAATCAAATTCTTTTATACATATTTATATTTTTGTTGAAACAAGGAATGGATGCTTTGACCTATATGATTTGACTATATTTATTTTATAATATACATGTATGTGTACATGATCCAATTATTTTAATATTTTTATTTGGAATTAAATAAGTCATTATTCGGAACCCGGTAAATTATGACCATATATAGATTTTTGATCATCTTTAAATAAGAAATTTTGTTTGTTGAACTCAATTTAATTTAATTCAAATTTAAAACATAAACGGCGTCAAATTAACACAAATCGAAACGTCAATATCAATGCGAAATGTCAGGTTTTTGTAAACATAATAAAATAAATCAAAGTCGCACATACGTCTGCTATGATTAAAAAAAATATTAAAAGTTGAACGTACGTTTTTCTTGCATTTACATGAAATTATATCGAATATTTTTTTCCGCTAAAATGTGCACTTGGTTCCTATACTGCTTTGATGCTTGTGCTTGGTGATTTTAATCTTCGAAATACCTGGAATTTTGAACAGGAAGTAAATTCTATTTTACCATGCAATATTACAACAAATGCAGAATCTATATTTGTGACCGCCATGCTTGGTTAGAATTTGAACCAAATAAACACTATTGCTAATAATCGTAACATATTATTGGATCTTGTCCCCAGCAACGACATTGGCACTTTTAAATTTTCAAAAACAGTGTTTTTTGCGTCAGAATTGGTATCGACCACAAATCTTTAGATATTGTACTTGACTTAACTAATTTAATGGCGAGTTCGCAACACCTACAGCTAACCAAATACAACTTGTAAAAAAAACAGACCCTGTGGAGCTACAAAGTTACCCAGAATCCATCGATTGGCAAACAACTCTCAATTCTAAAAATATATACGAATATGTTGCCAAATTTAATGACATTGTGCTGCAAGGATTCGAATTTTATGTACCTATTTGCTGCAAACCATAAAGTGCTTACCCGCAGTGGTTTGGTGATAGACAACTTAAAAACTAGGAAGTCAACAGCGTATGCCAAAATGTTGAAATTTGAAATTTATTTCAAAACTAAATACGATTAGATTGACATTTTAACGTAAAATGTTATACAGCAAAAACTCGATTTAACAGACTAATTGGGGAGCCTGTTAAATCCGATTGTTCGTTAAATCCGAACTCAGGCATTTTTTAGCAGATTATGTTATTGCATTGATACCCAGTTGGATGGAAATGGAATTCTTAAATTATTATTGAAACAATTTCTGGAATATGGCCACCTAGAACTCGATCAATTCCTTACCAATTATGATGGGATTGGCTGTGCTGGATAGAAATAGGACTCTTAAATGTTTTTTTTTATTTATTAATTTGTAATCACAATATGAACATTATACTTTTATACAAAAAATTTCTTGTTTTTTTAAGTTGCTGTAACCCAAAGGGTTTTATGCAACTACTTTTTAATTTTACATTTAAATCAAACTGTTTTTTAGTTCGGGCTAAATATCACAAATAAAAATTTAAATAGATAAATAAATTATACTATAGTAGTGCATTAATTTAAGTATACTAAAATATTGAATTCAAATTATTTGCTATATAGTTTCATTAAACATATTTTTATTTAAATTCATAAACATTTTGGTTTGTACTTTGAAATTTTTTAAGGTTCTAATATTTTGAATTACGGTAGGAAGCTTGTTATATAACGGAATTCTTCTATATAATAAATTGCTTCTTGTACAGGTATCTCGAGCGAGAAATTCTCTTAGCAATCACGACGCATTTCGTAAGTTATAGCGATACGTGTCCGCTGCTTGCACAATGATTAGATTATGTACAATTAAATTGTTTAAAATCTTATACACATACAATATCAATTCGAAATTGTTCATAAATGATAAAAAACCGAATTCTTTGTACAATTCAATTGTTGGGTAACGTATTGGTACACCCTTAATTAACTTTAAAGCCCTCTTGCGGATAATTTCTAATTGATTCAGTTTAAATTTTGCTACTCCACTCCAAAGAGGGTTTAAGGCCGTGTCCCAAACACCGACTTATTTCAAACTTATTGACTTATTTGACGCCATCTTGAATAATTCGGTCAAGTCGTCCCAAACGATTTTGCTGACTTATTTTGACAGATATAGCAAACAACAAATGTTTTAGGAATTTGCAATTTAATAATAAAATAAAAAAATTAAAATGCAAAAAAAATAATTTATTTTAATGAATTATTTAATAAATAAAAACATAAAAATGTGTCTTGCGTTATTAAAACACGATGAAAATTTATTATTGTAGCTCAGATGCGCGAAATGCGCAAGCTACAATTTTTTTATGCAAGCACACCTCTACTAATCCTTTTTATATCTCTAAAATATTTTTATATCATTAAAATCTATTAATTATATAATTTATTAAGACAATATTGTATTAATAGTTATTAATTAAGTGGAATATCATTAATGTTTGAAAATTATTGATAATATTTGATAATTTGTTGAATTTTGCATGTTTACATGATCAAATGTATATTGCTTGTTTACATGATCAAGCAAGTTTTTTGCTTTCAAAATAAGTCACCTCGATAGCAGACTTATTTGAATAAGTCGGTATAAGCAAATAAGTCGGTGTTTGGGACACGGCCTAAGTATAATAATCTGGAGTTAATATACGCATTATATATCAGTTGCAAAAGTTCTCGAGTTAAAAAGTTCCTTATTCGTTTAATAACAAACATTTTTGTGTTTTTATACAGAACTTGAAGATTGTTATCTAAGTCTTGATTACCATATTAAATATTTTGTTTTTTCGGCATTGAGCATCAGACGATTTAAATTTAACTAAGTATCGATTAAAACCAGATCGTTATTAATCATTGAAATAGACTATGTTTTGAGTCCTTTGCATAAAATATAACACTATCGTCTGCGAAAAGTTGCAAGGTACCTTTCAATGGCAAATTAAAAATGTCGTTAATATAAATTTTAAATAGGCAAGGTCCCAAAATAGATCCTTGAACGCCGCACAACATTGTTAATTCATCACTTACAGTACCATTAACAACCACCTTCTGTTTCCTACCATGTAAATAGCTTCAAATAGTTTCAATTGCGTCGTGTTAAATTGCAGTTTTTCTAATTTCAGAAGCAGTATTTCATGATTGACACAGTCAAAGGCTTTTTTGAAATCTAGAAACAGACAAGCACATTTCTTTCTAACATCTAAGTTTTTTGTAATTAAATGGGTTAGTTTAGAACATGCTGATAAAGTACTTGATTTTTCCTGAAATCCAAACTGATACTGATTTAATATTTGATTGCTAACCAGAAAATTTTCAAATCTTCTTAGAATTAATTTCTCAAATACCTTGGAGAAAACTGGTAGGATTGATATTGGCCTGTAATTTTCAAAATTGAGCTCATTTCCGTCTTTAAATACGGGGACAATTTTGGCTGTTTTGAGACAAGCGGGAAATTTACCTGATTCTAAATAATTATTTAAGAATTTGGTAACAGATTCGCCAAATTTTCCAACGAAATATTTAAGAACTTTTGTCGAAATTCCATCCAAACCGTTAGCTGCTCTTGTTTTTAAAGTGTTAATAGTTGTTATTAGCTCGGCTACTTCAATAGGTTCAAGACTAAAAGGACTGCGAATATCATAATTTATATTAGCAAAGTTTTCAGGGCGAGGAACACCCATTCCACTCATTAATTTTTGGGCTACTGTAGTAAAGTGTTTATTGAACAAGTTTGCAGCTACTCTATCACTAACTAAAGCACCAGGTTCATTCTGAATAAATATTTTTTTTATTGCTGCAATCCTTGTTGAAAATAATTTTCCTAAATTGCTGTCAAAGAAGAGTAGTGTTGTTATTGTCTATGCTTGATTCTATCAAATGTCCATAATGGAGCTTTTTAGCCAGTTTTATTTGATTCTTAACTAATCGAACTACTTCTTCATATCGTACTCGCAAATAATCATTTGTTGGAAACCTCTTTGCCAATATCCACAGTTTGTTTCTTTTATTAATATTTTGCTAAATATCTGCTGACATCCACGAATTCATTACCTTCGCTTTTTTTGCTATAATGTGGCTATGTCGCGTAACTAGCTTCTCTAATTCAGTTATGAAATTTTCGAGATTCGTCAATTTGAGTAACTGTTTCCAACTCATATCGCTACGAAATGATTGAAAATTCAAGATATTGTAAGTTGCGTTCTTTACCGACTTTCTAATACGTATCTTACTTATTTCGGTTATGATAATTCGATGGTCAGTTATGTTGGAGTCTTTGTACGTTAAATGGTAATAAAAATTAACCAAATCCGTAATACAGTGATCAATTACCGTTGCAATTCCGTTTTGCACCCTAGTTGCAAATTTTCTATCAATCGAATTCAGAATTACAAAACCTTGTGTATCCATAATAGTCCTATAATTAATGACTTCTGATTCATCTTCATTAATCAAATTAATATTTGTGTCTCCAAACACTAGTGACTTTGTATGAGAAGCTCACAAATTTTCTAACAACTCCATAAATGTAGCTTGAGTGTTTTTTTTTTATCGGTAAAATGCAAATATATTTATACAGTTTAGAACTAATTTAACGCCTAGAAACTGCAAATAATCATGATCACGTGGTTAGGATGGTTTAACGCCTAGAAACTGCAAAGAATCATGATCACGCGGTTAGGAAGGTTAGGTTTTTCGAATAGGTTTTGGAAAGAAGATGTGGAATATGGCCACCTGGAACGGAATTCAATCAATTCTTAACATATTATGATGGGATTGGGTATGCTGGATGGAAATAGGACTCTTAAATGATTTTGGGAAGAAATTCTGGAATATGGCCACCTGGGATGGAACTCGATCAATTCTAAACCCATCGTGATGTGATTGAGTATGCTGGATGGGAAAGGGATTCTTGAACGTGTTTTGGAATAAGTTTTAGAATATGGCCACCTGGGAACTCGATCAATTCTTAACAGATTATGATGGGATTGGGTGTATGTGGATGGAAGTGGAATTCTTAAACGATTTTTGGAAGGAATTCTAGAACATGGCCACCTAAAATGGAATTCGATAATTTCTTAACCGATTATGCTGAAATTGAATATTGTGGATGGAAATAAGAGTCTTCAATAACTTTTGGAAGAAGTTCTGGAATATGGCCACTTGGGACGGAACTCGGTAATATAAACTAGAACGGAACTCGGTAATAAGCACGTATCTTTCTTAAAGCAAGCGCCTCGTGCTGTTAACATGTTTCTGATAATGCTGGATGCCTTAACATCTATCACCAGTACGTGGCCCTCACATGTTATGAACCCTACGCAAAGACCTCGGATAAATTTATAGTATATTCTTATCAAGAACGACCTCGAAAACTGTTCACGGGAACATGGAATATGATGTCTTCTAAGACCTTGAGGTTTCCAGAACCTTTTGAACCAAGCAGAAATATACAATTTTGGGGTACTTGCAATACAAGAGCATAAATGATCTAGGAGCTAATTCCATAAAATAACCAATAATTCACTCTCCACTACAGCAAAAATCAGGAAACAGGAAAATTATGATTTGGTTTCTCATCCTCTGGCGAGTGCAGCACTTTATCATTTTATAATCCCATATTTATCCAACGTGCCGAATTTTATCATTATCGGTTAAGTAATAGCCGTGTCTCGTTCCAAGTGGCCATACTAAAAAATGCTTCTAGAAATCATTAATGAATCTCATTTCCATTATACAAATCCAATTTGTTGAGTTGCCTGAGTTCTGTCCCTCGTGGCCATATCCCAAAACTTCTTTCATAAATCATTTAGGAATCTCATTTCCATCCAACAAACTCCAGATGGCCATATTCCAGAACTTTTTCCAAAAACCATTTAATAATCCCATCTCCACCCAGCATATCTAATCCCATCATAATCGGTTAAGAATTGGTCGAGTTCCGTCCCAGGTGGCCATATTCCAGAATTTGTTCCAAAAATCGTTTAAGAATCCCATTTCCAACCAACATAATTGGTTAAGAATTGGTCGAGTTCTGACCTAGGTGGCAATATTCAGATTTACTTCCAATAGTCATTTAAGAATCCCCGAATCCATCCATTATAATCGGTAACCGAAAAATTGAAATTAAAATATTGTCTGTAAAATCGAGGATCCGTTAAATCGAGCGTCCGTTAAATCAGGGCCTAAAAACAATTTCAAAATTTTCCATCGCCTCCAAAATCACACTCCCAAAATGCACGAACTCCGCAAGGAACTGCAATGTTTCGATAACCATCGACTTCTTGTAATTAGCGATGACATTCGTGATTTTTTATTTTAGACCTTATGTTTTACCAATCATTTGCGGTTCAGGTGGAGCTTGAACCTTCTTCGTGTTTTTACCAATGATAGCCTTGTGAGATGGTGTGTTGTCATGGCAAAATTCATGAGATTTCTTTCCACAAGCCTGGCCATTTTCGACGAATTTGCTCGCCCTAACGCCGCATAACGCCCAGATAATTACTGCTTATTTACCGTCTTATTGAGTATGTCCTATTTTAGCGGTTTGAATTTGAATATTGTTATAGTAATTTTAATATTATAATAATATGATGTAGTATTGTAGTATGGTGAAGAGTTATTTTGTATTGGATTAAGTTAATATTGTTGAGTGTCGTTAAGTATGATGTAAGGTTTTATATGTTATCAATATTATATATTATTAAATATAATGTAAAGAAATTTGAATAAATGTATTTGTTATAGATATTAAGAACTGTGATATAAATTATGAATCTAGTGAAAATTTTAAGTTATATTTATTAAATTTTCTTACCTGGATTTGGTTAGTTGCTAATTTCACTAATGCTCGGTGCTATGAGGAGGGTGACCGCTTCTTGGAGGTTTTCGCGATTAAAAACAATAAAATTACACTTTTGCTCACTCGAACTTTATTTCGGTTTATTTTTTAATTTCACAATTTTAATTAGTAATTCAGTTAATAAAATTTTATTCGAATTTGATTTACACACACACTTAAATTTTCTATATTTGGATTTGATTGTGGATTTTACACATTAATTAAGATATGATCTTAAATTCAGTTAACAGATTTTTTATTCTAGTTTGATTTACACTCACTGATAAATTTAAATTTTATTCTAATTTAGATTTGGTATATTTTGATTTTTTGAACATTACTTGAGATTCACTTATAAATAACTATATTAATATTAATGAATTATTTAGGCTTGACTTTTGTACTCAATAATTTATATTAATTTTAATAAACTTATATACTAAACTTTTACATTGAATTTTACATTGGCAAAATTATTATTGAATTTTGAGCTAATATTAATACACGTTTTAAGAACCGTTTTGGTTGAGTTTTACTGATTGATTAAAAAAAAGAAGTTTGTAATTTCGGGTTTTATATTGTTACCTATTTTCTTTTTTTTGTATTTTTGAAAATGGTGTCGAGTGGAAGTTTTCCACTCGTAAAAATATAAAATATTTGTCGTCAGTAATTTATTTTGGGTCAAAAATATTTAATTAAATTTTGGGTCATAAAATTATTTGTTTAATATTTCCGTGAAATTGCATATTTTGTTTTTAAAATTGGTTTGTGTGTTTTTCAATTAATTTTATGTAATTTGCTTTTTCTACACACACGTGTTTTTGTGTGTTGCGTGTGAAAATATTTTGTTTTTTGTGTGAGAACGTTTTTTATGTCGTCCGTTATGTCTTTTAGTATGCTGAGTGGATTTTACATGGGTTCTACAACAGTCTGACCTTCTGGCGAGAATTCCGACTGCACAATACCGCGATAATCAAAGTAAACAGTCAACAATACCTTGACTTTTGATCAACTTAGACGTTTTCGGCTCAGTTTAAAGACGCCATTCCAAAGCTTGTTGACTCGTTTGCATGTCAACTCGTAAACCCATGTCTCATCACCAGTTATATAGCGTTTTTTAAAGGGGATCGAAATTGAATCGTTCTAGACTATGTTTTAAACAACATTTACCAATTATTTTTGAAGAAAAATCAGGACTTCGGAACTAGCCGAGCGGCAACGCATTTCATACCCAAACAATCGTGACAATGGTACGATCATAAATATATTTATTAATGGTGCTATCATAAATATATTTATTCGTCAAATTTAATGCTGTTGTAAAAAATTTTATTTGAAATATTATAAAAACGATTATTTAACTTTCTATTTTAGATAACCACACTGGAAGATATTTTCGTTCTAAAATTCGTATACTTTCCATTAAACTGGAAGCTATAATATCTATCAAACAGGAAATCCATACGTCAATATTGGCCTTCCTAGTGTTTCGTAACAAATTAATTTAACATCTTTATTCATATATGCCGAAAAAAATAATCTATTAAGCATGTCAAATGCAGCTTTAGTTTTCTCCAATTTAATTTTCATATGTTTCTCGTATATTGGTTCAAATATACCTTTAAATACCTAACCTGTTCTATGTTTGTTCAATCTTTTAGTTATTTAGTTTAATATCTATTTTATTCCAATTCATTCGAATATTTCTCTTCTTGTCCGAAATAGTACTAACTCGCATCCATTTACGTTTATTTTAATCCAAACGAAGTATTTATTTTAAGCCTAATAGAATACAATACATAATTTTTCGGTTAAAGTAGAATCCATACCTCATAGTTATATTGTATGCGGAAAATCTGCAAAAAACTCGAGGTAGAAAAGTGTTATGATTACTGTATTTTATTTTACTTTGTGAGAAAAAGCAAAAGTTTTACTATTTATCGATTGTTTTCATTAGAGAACGTTCATTATGTATTTTATAACGACAATATTTTATGTGGTGGTACGTGGTAGAGCATTTGTTTAAATTAATACATCTACGAGCATATCTTAAAAATAAAAAGAAATCCTGTACGAGATTAGTGGTGAGGTTTTACCAAAAAAAATGAAAACTTTGGAAAATGGGGTTACGTTACGATCGATTACATCAAAATCGTTATATAGATTACGAAAATTACCGTTAAATAAACATAAACAAAAAATGTGCTTCAAAATAAATATTTCTTATTTTGTGAAAAGAAATACCAAATCGTATGTTTATAATGTTATTAAATGAGTGTGTTTACGTACATACGTAATAAATAATGTAGTGTCTGTGTATTCAAAGTACTTACTTAGGAAAAACATGTAATCAAAAGCAAAAGCGTTAAAACACTAAACAACTGTTCTGATACGTTATATAATGAAATAAGATTTAATGGAAATGCTTGATGCTAATGCATGATGCTAAAGTGGTTTTTATTCTTTGTAGTGGTAGTGGTTACGCAAAAATGCATAATTTTATATATTCCTCTAAAACTGGTTAAACAAATGATTTTCTTTCTATGTCATAAAGAACGAGTAGATCGGTTTAAAAGGTAAAGTTTTGAAAATTACTACATATTCAAGGTAAATTAAAATAAAATCAATTTTTGGGTTATATTATATTCATATACATACTACATACTCCTAATTTACTCACTCTAAATTACGAAATTACATTATCTATTAGAGGGATAAGGGGCGTTGGTCTAGAAGGTCAATATACCGGCTTAAATGTCAACCTCACCTGCATGTCGTACTCCCTGCTAATTAACCAACGAGACTCTGGCGGCCGAGAAACGGTGGGATAAGGAAACACCGACAACCTAGCAAATGATTTTTTATCCACTGAATCACCGGCAATTTCACTGGTTAGTTTGGTAGCTGCTTTAATAACCAGTTCTTAATGAGTTTAAAACAAAAATTATTTTTTGGACTAGGTGGTACCCCAATTGCTCAGTTAATTAATCCATCCTCTAACGAGGCCGGCTCAATGGTGAGCCAACCATTGCAAAGCCCATTCGAGCGAAGTTAAAAACATCTTGATCACCACCTAGACAAACAAGGTTCACGACTCGGCAGTAAACCGAAACTGTTGAACCACGCAGAGGACCACGTGAAATAGAAAAAGTGGTATCACAAAATAGCAATGAAATCGCTACGTCAGACTAATAGAAGTTCTGGAATATCCTTTTAATAGCTATAACTAAATCAGCACATTTGCCTGTACTAACTCTGGGTGCCATACAGATAATGAGGAACTTGCAAGAAATACTGATTAGATGAACCAACAAAAGAAACGACCAAAGAAAAAACGAAGAGCAGAATTCTCGCCAGAAATTTAGGAGCACTCACAAGTAAAAGTTAATGAAACTACCGAACCAGTGCCTGTATCTCAACATCACCAGCAACAAGAACAAAGCAAGGTTGAAATGAAGAGTAAGGCATCACTGCCAATTAATGTGATAGACATTGCTGTGTTTGCGAAGCTCTAATGAAATTTATGTTCATAAATGACTATCGAGTAGTGGCACTAAAGTGCATGTGAAGTTTATACTAAATTTATCCTAAAACAAAAAAAATGAAAAGTTAGGATTAACTTAGGAAAAACTTCACACGCCTATATAGTGAAGTTTTTACTAATTTATTCCTAAAATAACAAAACAATAAACTAGTTATTTGAGCAAGTGGTAGTGAATTGCCATCATTTAGGTGTTTTTGGTATTTAAGTTAGAAAAAACCATTAATATTGAAGTTAAACCTACGTATGTAGGTTAATCCGAAAGTTCTGCTTCTTCTAGTGAATATATTAATAGTATACGCTAGTGAACAAGATATTAATTAAAAAATCAGATCAAGTTTAATTCCATCTGTTTGCTTGATAATAAAATTGGATTAAGGCCAAATTTATCTAACCTTTATAAAGTTCTATTGTGGTTACCACGTAACACTAGGCTAAGACTATCTACTCAGCAAGTTTCATAAAGTCCTAATGAATTCTACCTACCCTAATTGTGCCTGGAGTGCACACCGCTGCATAATTGTTTAAGCCGTTCGGTTAGACGGCTACCACGTAATACTAAATAGGGTTGCAGGATTTTGGCATCGGTTTCCTTGATAATGAAAGCGTATCTAGGCTAAGACTATCTACTCAGCAAGTTTCATAAAGTCCTAATGAATTCTACCTACTCTAATGGTGCCTGGAGTGCACGCCGCTCCATAATTGTTTAAGCCGTTCGGTTAGACGGTTACCACGTAATACTAAATGAGGTTGCAGGGTTTTGGCAACGGTTTCCTTGATAATGGAAGCGTATCTAGGCTAAGACTATCCACTCAGCAAGTTTCATAAAGTCCTAATGAATTCTACCTACCCTAATGGTGCCTGGAGTGCACACCGCTCCATAATTCTTTAACCCATTCGGTTAGACGGTTACCACATAATACTAAATAGGGTTGCAGGATTTTGGCATCGGTTACCTCGATAACAGAAGCGTATCTAGGCTAAGACTATCTACTCAGCAAGTTTCATAAAGTTCTAATGAATTCTACCTACCCTAATGGTGCCTGGAGTGCACACCGCTCTATAATTCTTTCAGCCGTTCGGTTAGACGGTTATGATAACGGTTTTGATAATGGAAGTGTACCTAGGCTAAGACTATCTACTCAGCAAGTTTCATAAAGTTCTAATGAATTCTACCTACCCTAATGGTGCCTGGAGTGCATACCGCTCCATAATTGTTTAAGCCGTTCGGTTTGACAGTTACTACGTAATTCTAAATAGGGTTGCAGGATTTTGGCATCGGTTTTCTTGATAATGAGCGTATCTAGGCTAATACTATCTACTCAGCAAGTTTCATAAAGTCCTAATGAATTCTACCTAATCTACCATCTAGGGTAAGGGTAAGACTATCTACTCAGCAAGTTTCTTAAAGTCCTAATGAATTCTACCTACTCTAATGGTGCCTGGAGTGCATACCATCAAGAAAACCGATGCCAAAATCCTGCAACCCCATTTAGTATTACGTAGTAACCGTCTAACCGAACGGCTTAAACAATTATGGAGCAGCGTGCACTCCAGGCACCATTAGGGTAGGTAGAATTCATTAGGACTTTATGAAACTTGCTGAGTAGATAATCTTAGCCTATATACGCTTCCATTATCAAGGAAACCGATGCCAAAATCATGCAATCCCATTTAGTATTACGTGGTAACCGTCTAACCGAACGGCTTAAACAATTATGGAGCGGTGTGCACTCCAGGCACCATTAGGGTAGGTAGAACTCATTAGGGCTTTATGAAACTTGCTGAGTAGATAGTCTTAGCCTAGATACGCTTCCATTATCAAGAAAACCAATGCCAAAATCCTGCAACCCCGTTTAGTATTACGTGGTAACCGTCTAACCGAACGGCTTAAACAATTATGGAGCGGTGTGCACTCCAGGCACCATTAGAGTAGGTAGAATTCATAAGGATTTTAGGAAACTTGCTTAACATATAATTTTATGGTCTGTTAGTTTTTGTTATTATTAATAAAACCAGTGTCATACTGGCGATAATTTATGGTGCCTAGCTCGTTATTTGATTTAATTTTTTTTCTTTAACTTTTTGCTTCGTCAATTTTTCCAATTTGGATTCAATATATTTGAAATATGGTTAAATTTTAATTTTGGGCATAGTCTTTTTATACAATACTTCTTCGGTATATTAAATTTTATATGGATTATATTTTCTAAAATTTTAACGAAGCACCTACTAAATGATTACATTACACATACCAACGCAAAAAAAAATTATTTTGATTTTTAGAATAAATTTAGTATAAACTTCACATCGGTGCACTAAACAATAATGTTTGGAAGATAAACACAAGAGATCACGACGCATACAGAGCTTTAGCCACCAAGCTCACTGAAGAAGGTAAAGAGTGGTATATCTAGGAAAACAAAAATAACAGAGAGGTTATAAGGTTATAATGACCAGAGGTCTTCATCCCACTTACAAGAAGGAGGATATAATAAGACTTGAAGTCTTGAGAGAATGAAAGAACTGCAAATTGAAGACGCAGTAAACATCCTTAAACGAGAGAAAGTAGAAAGTATTTATGGAACCAAGATCATTAAAAGAGAGCCCCCGCTATTTGTGCTAATTCTATTTAATATGAAAGCAATATTCAATATGAGGGTTAAAATAAAACCACTAAAAAAAAGAAAATTAATATCCCATTGCAAAAAATACCAAGGTTATAACACACCCAAAGATATTGCGGACGAAATTCTAAATGCGTAAAATGTGCCGGCAATACTGTAGATGTGCTTCAAAGGATGAATCCTCCAATTAAATAAAATAAATCGTCGCAGATTATTATATTTTGGTAACTTATAATTTATTGTTAAATGCTGATGTTGACACTTTGGTGGTTGGAACAAGAAGGGTTTTATAATTTTATTTTACAATATTAATTACAAATGTTACATATTGACTATAGAGGGTTATCAATCGCTTTCGATATAAATTGAGATAAAACTTAATTGCCACTAGATGGCATTACGATTAATTATTGTATGGCAATTTGAGCTACTTTGTATTATAGTAGTAGTGCATAAACGTCAAAACATAAAAATGGTAAGAAATATTTACATATTAAATTTATACGTTTATCTTAACTTAATATTATTATTTTAGGTAGATAATTACATTCGTTGTGTTTTAAAGGTAAGTATCTACGATTTAATTAATGTAAGGTGAAATTCTACGTAAATATTTGTGGTACAATATACATGGCATAATTTGTTTTGATTACCAATTAAAGATCAAGTTCAAGGACAAATTATGTTATGTACATTGTTTAAATATGATTTGGTTTGGTTGGACTAATAATTTAAACTAATTTCTATTAAATCAAAGATTAATTTATACAATGACAAGGTAAGTATTAATTAATTGCTAATATTTATTTTAGTTTTAGGTGTATGTAATTGATGCGATAGTCCAGGTTTAATTATGTGTTACAGGAAGAGAACATCTTACAGGTGAGTATGACTGGACTTGATCGACGGTTGACTGTTGAACTGTTGGAAAGACTGTTCTGTTAATCAAACCGAACCTGTAAGGTGTATAAACTGTAAAGAACAACACCCAGCCAACTATAGAGGATGCGAAATAGCGGTACAACTGGAAAGATTAAGAAATAAAACACACCAATCGACTCAAAACTTTTATGTTATAAGAGAAAGGATTCCAACTACAACTAGTGTGCCGGCACAACCAGAGCCCATAGGACCAGAGGAGAAATCCTATTCTCAGATACCGAAGCAGTTAACTAATACTACTAAAGAAAATCTACTGGAAAGGATATTCTGAAGTATAGAAACGATAAATGAACGCCTAGCAAAACAAGAACGTTGTCTACAAGCTACGTAAGCAGTTGAATAGACAAGGAGCTACGAATGAGCTTACATCAATGATATATTAATTAAATGAATAGATCACTTAGAATAGTTATTTGGAACGTGAATGAATTATTACAGCATGTTCCAGAGCCAGAAGAAATGGATATATGTCTTGTAACAGAAACTTCATCTATTAAAATTCGTATTATATAGGTTTTCCAATAGGGATGATATGATGTTTAAGTGACGTTTCGGCCATTTATAATATGTCACGATCTGTCATTTTTTGTTTCATGAAATCAAAACATTACAATGAAATGAAATCAAAATCAGTAATGTTTACAATTTCATCATGGTGAGATATACGCAAGAACAACGTTTACAAATTATTCTGTTTTATTATCAAAATAATCGTTCTCCAATTGCAACTTTTCGTGCGCTGTTGCCATTTTATAGTCGTAATAATCGTACAAGTGTGCTCGCTATTCGTCGAATTGTTGAAAATTTTGAGCGTACATTTTCTTTACATAATGTTCAAGTGCCAATAAGACAAAAAAACGCTCGAAATAACGCAAATATTGCTGCCGTTCAGCCAAGTGTTGCTGAAGACCACAATTTGTCGATTCCAAGACGTTCTCAAGAATTGGGACTGTCTCAAACCACAACCTGGCGGATTTTGAGAAAAGATTTGGGTTTGCATCCGTATAAAATTGTTCTCACTCAAGAACTGAAGCATTGGACCACCGTAAACGTCGTGAATTTGCTGATTTTGCCTTGGAACAACTTGAAAACGATAACAATTTTTTTAAGAAAATCATCTTCTCCGATGAGGCTCACTTTCATCTGAGTGGTGCAGTAAATAAACAAAACTGTCGACATTTACCTAAATTGAAAGTTTGGTGTGGATTTTGGTCTGGTGGAATCATCGGTCCGTATTTTTCTCGAAATGAAACTGGTAACACCATTACTGTCAATGTAGATTGGTATAGATCGATGAAAACCAACTTTTTATGGCCGAAATCTTGATAACATTTGGTTCCAACAAGACGGGGCTACGTACCACACAGCAAGTGCAACAATTGAATTATTTCGAGAAAAGATTGGAGATTCGATTATTTCAAGAAATTGTGATATTGAATGGCCTCCAAGAAGTTGTGATTTAACACCATTAGACTATTTCTTGTGGAGTTATTTGAAGTCATTGGTCTTTAGCAATAAACCAAACTCTGTTCAAGCTTTACAAGTCAATATTGAACGTTCTATTCATGACAAACGACTTGATTTAGTGGAAAAAGTGCTCGAAAATTGGGTTCATCGAATTCGTTCCTGCAGAAGAAGTCGTGGAGGCCATTTAAATGACATTTTATTCAGAACTTAATTGTATCGATTGTACTTCACATTAAATAAAAAACATTTCAATTTCCTTAACAATTAGTGTTTTTTTTTTAAAGAAATCATATCACTCTTATTGGGAAACCCTGTATTTTTTCTTTTCTTTTTAACAATATTCTTTATTTATTGAATCTTTCAATCATGAAAATAACAATTTTCAAATCTTAATAACTAAGGTAATTATGTAAATCTGCGGGAGTAGAATCTACTTTTTATCAATAAGTAAACTTTATAATTTTATTATTTATGTTGTTACAGCCATCGTTTTCTTCTTTAATCGCGAAGTCGTAGGGGATGTTCTTTAGGTTTCGCGCCAGCAGATTCGGATGAGATACCAGTTTCCCTGCGTAGATGATTCGCATCTTTTGTATTTCGTCTTTGATAGTTAGGATGCTAAGGTCCTTAAGTATATTTTGTGTAAGGCTTCAGCTTTTTCCTCGTCACTTCGCTTAGCCCCTCCCCCCTTGCTGAGGCCGTTTAAGGTATTTAGTGGCCTTCCATAATGAATGGTTTGTGTCCTAATGGGGAGATAATTCTTTAAGATAATTTTGCATATAATCCATCTTGCTTTTTTGTAGTAGGTTTTGTAGTTTTCTTTTTGCCTGATTAAAGTTATGTTTAGCATCTAGCGATCTATTAATTTGCTAGATGCGTCTTAAGCGACATTTCTCTGTTAACATCTTTTCTATTTCAGCGGATGTTATGGTTTAACTTGTATATTTGCTCTTTAGTTTACGCGAGGCTGGAATAGCTGCGTTGACTAGTAGATCATTAAAGTTTTCAATAGCAATATTGCCATCGTTAGCTGTCTGCACTGTAGACGTTAGGTTGATATGTGAACTGATGTACATCTTGAATTTCAACCAGTTAGTGAATGTGTCCGTTAGATAGTTATTAGTAGAACATGGCTTTTGGTCGGCCCAGTAATGTAGTAAGACCAGAGACTGGTCAGAAGATAATTCTAAAAGTGGTTTAGCGTGGATTATTTCTCGGTTTATTTTACTTGTGACGGCAAAATCAAGGGCGTCAGGGATTTTTCGACGACCAGGTAGGCCAATAAGTTGGCTGGCCACATGACGGATCAACGTAGTGGTTTTCTTGAATAACATTTATTAATTGACGTCCCCTTGGAGTAGTCAGTTTTGATCCTCAGTAGGTATGTTTGGCATTAAAGTCGCCGGCGACCATAAAACGTTGACCCACGGGTGCAAGAAATCTTTTGTAGATATCTGCCGAAATGTTTGGAGGGCAATATATTGAAGCGATGGTCGAGGTTTATACATACAGAGCTGCTTGAATTTCCTCAGTGCTATATTCATTTAGAACAAAACGGCAAACCCACTTTTTTATAATAATAGCAGTTCCTCCTCGACTTCTGCCCAAGGGATGTTTTGTGTTATAAACTTCGTAGGCATTAATTCTGAAATTGTGTTTATCGGTTAAGTAGGTTTGAGAAACTAACAGAAGATCTATTTCGTGCTTACCTAGGAAATGTTCTAATTCGAGTTTGTGTTGGCTTCAACACATTCAGATAATTTATCGGAGACATTCTAGTTTCTGAATGTTAGTGGTTTGATTTTGAGGCATTGCTTGTAGCATATTTTGCGTTGATGTCATTAACTGCATCATCAGTTGCATGTAGTTCTTTAGGGTAGGTTCAACGTTTGAGGATTCGCCTTGAAGAACGCTTGTGCGTATGTGGTTTGCTGGTTTATGTTCTGTGCAAACGAATCATTTGGCGTATGCCAAGGTAAATTATTCTGCGCATCTGGTGTAGTTTTATACTGCCTCTTGGCACGTGACAATTGACTAATATTTCTGTAGACTGGGCATCCTCGGTAGTTTGCGGTGTGGTTTCCACCACAGCTGCATTTCTTTTCAGTTGAAGAGTTCTTTGGTTTTGGGCAACTTTTGGTTTTGTGTAATTCTCCGTATACGACGCACATGGTATCACACATACCATATCGCACATACGTAACATACCGCACATTGATATCACAACTTGCAATATGTCCTTGAGTGACCATATTCTTGACAGTTTAAACGCTGTAATGGTCCGGACCTCTTTTTGGTTCAGTTATGCGTCTCTGTATGAGATTCGTCGTGTATATGAATGCTACCATGATATTCATCCAGGAGGAAACACTAGAGGTGGCTCTACCGTAATTATTAAAAATACAATTACACATTATGAAGTTCCCGGTAATGAAGAAGAAATTATGCAAGTTGAAACCATAAAAGTTGTATCTCCTCTATTTACTGTCCTCCACGCCATCAATTAAAAGAAGAAGGCTACAGTCGACTTTTTAAATTATTAGGACCCAATTTTATCATAGGCGGTGATTTTAATGCAAAGAATACCCTTAATAAACACATTTTATTAAACACTTGTTTTTCTATTTCGCAAAAATTCAAGTGTTTAATAAAATGTGTTTAAATGTAAGTGTGCAAAGAATATCTATTGGGTATCTAGACTTATAAATCTAGACCTATAACCGCTTCTTAAGATACTTCACCTAAATTAAAAAAATCAATACAACCAATTGGGATATATTCAAGAAATTAGTGGAAGAGCGAACAAATCTCGGCGAACCAATTAGAACGAAGGTACAGCTGAACTCTAAGCATTTAATAGTAATATCCAACAAGCTGCTTGGGAGTTCACCGATTTCCTATACCAACACCACAAGTAACCACAACTATCCTCTTCAGGTTAGAGAATTACTAAAAGAGAAACGGAAAGCTCGTATAATCTAGCAGCATACTCTTACTCCGCAACTCAAAATATCCTCAATTTTCTGTGCATCAAATTAAAACAATCAATAAGGGAAATAAAGAACGAAAGTATAAATAAGCGACTACGAGGTCTTCCTGAACTAAATTACTATGACGATTACTGTTGACTATTGCTAACAATTACTCACTTTGGAAAGCAACGAAGGCGCTAAAAAGAACCAAGAAACGTTCAAAAGTTAAATTTAGAAACAAATCTGCGTGTTCAATTGCAAAACTTGCAAACAACCCCATTAAGAGGTTGTCTAAATCTTTCAACATCATCGATGAGGTATTTAACATTAATTCATCAAAGAATAACTTCAAAAAAATTCCTGAAAAAGTATTTTTAAATTTTTAAATGTTAAATTAAAATTTGTTTCTATTTTTTGTTTATTTTTTTTTTTTGTTTTAAAATATTTTAAATTTTGTAATTTAATATATGTTTTAAACTAAATGCCCGATTTTAATTTGAAATCATACATGTACTCCCAGAATAGATTTCTGTAGAAATAAATAAATAAATAAACCATTGAATCAGCTGTAACGTTTTCAAAACAATTATTAAACCCCTTAACGGTTCGGCAGTATTTCAAGTTTACTTAAAATAAACTATTTTTCTTATAAAGAGAAACTTTTGGTCTTATTGCCGGTTAGGCGTCCATCATACGAATTTTGTTCGAAAACCCCGACTTGAGAGTTGGGATTTTTTATGTTATTTCATCAGCACACTAGATATAAATAGAAAATGAAATTACTATTTACATCAACCAACAATAACAATAATTTTGTGCATCTAGTAGGTTAGTAGCTCCCAGTAGCAAAACTCCCATCACCAAGTCTCAGTTTTCGAACAAAATCTGTGCTCTAAACTCTAGAAGTTCTCCACAATGGACGCTCCGGTTATGGGCGTGAGCCCGAAGATGCTTTTGTGTAAAACAATTTATCGTTTATCATATTCAACTCATGGGTAAGAATTTAAATATTTAAGAGAAAATAGAAGAATAAAATAAAAGATAATGTGATAAACTAATACAGAACTACTTTTTACGCTATTTGCCGTAGGCACTTGGCGAAACACACTTATACTTAATAAACACATTTTTATTAATCACTTGTTTTTGTTTCGCAGAATATTTTTCAAAAAGTTTAAAAAATCACTCGATCGATTTCGACTTGTTAGGTCATCATCAGGAGTATCTACTGAATTGTATTAGTAAAAATTTTTACTCAACCTATGACTCATCGCCTACCTGCGCGATCCGTAGATTAATTTTTATTGCTTATTTTTTCCCCTCCTTCTTTTATTTTTATTTATATTTTGCTTTTTTCTACTATATAACAAAAAATTTTTACTAATACAATTCAGTAGATACTCCTGATGATGACCTAACAAGTCGAAATCGATCGAGTGATTTTTTAAACTTTTTGAAAAATATTCTGCGAAACAAAAACAAGTGATTAATAAAAATGTGTTTATTAAGTATAATACAGAACTGTGCAATAAACATTTTTAAATCAAGTATAGAATTGTCGCACTCGATAGCATTGTAAGTAGAGCGCTTGCTATGTAATTCGGGGGTCCCGGGTTCGATTCCACAAAAAGGTGGTGGTGACAAAAAGTTACGACTGGGCGTTTTTAATGTGTTATGTGTTATATATCTCAATAGTCTTATATATCTCAAGCCATAGTTATCATCTTTTCTCCATAAATATTTTATTTTTTATTTTAGAAATAATATATTTAAAAATATAAAATATAATAAACACTAAACTGTGTAAAATATCTACTGCAATGCGCACGCTGCCTTGAAAAATCAAAACAAGACTGAATTTGCTTGCGAATAACACAAAAGTGCACGTACGCAAAAAGGGTAATGCCTCAACTAGTCAGACTTAAGTTGTTAAGTTGTGCTCCGTTTTGGATCACTTAGAAGAGCGGTACCATCAAACGACCATCAAAATTTTGGAGGTCAGTTGTTTATTTGTGACGAGAAGCCTATAAAATTTTGGTGATTGTAGCACTAACCGTAGTTGTGCAATCGGCGTGTAACTTAAGCTCTTAAGTCTGACTGGTTGATGCATAAAAGATAACAGAACACAGATAACAATAATAACAGTAATAAAAATAATAAAATGTTTATTGCCGCTATATACGTGGCATTGGACGCAGTAAGTAAAAGTGTCATGCCGCTTATAAATTATTTAGAAGCAGCAAATTGGGATTTAATTTTAAATCTTAACAATGTGAACGAAAATGTTAATAAATTGTATTACTTCATTCACCAAGGCTTTCAACTCCATGTGCCTTTTTACAATAAAGCACCGAAAACTCATCCTCCGTGGTTCGATGATCTGCTAACTAATTTAAAAAATGTAAAGCCTATACTAAAATGATTAAATCTCTATTGGAAACCGACAAGCTAGCTTTTTTACAGCGCAGTGATGAATTTGACGTCCATTTCAATTTTAAGTACAGGTCTTCTTACCTTGCAAGTAAGGAAACAAAAATTAAATCAAATCCTAAAGAGTTTTGGAAATACTTTCGATCCAAACCGGAAATCGAGGTATATCCTTCCAATATGACTTATAATAATACCAGCTCCTCGGACAAAAAAGTGATAGCAGACATGTTTGCAGCATTTTTCCCATTAGTCTAAACCCTTGTGATAATATGGAATACACTGATAAAATAGGCATCAACAATACTTCTATTATTCCACCAGTCATACATGAAGAGAATGGTATTTCAGCCTTAAAGGAATTTGGAGATGGATGTGGGCCTGATGATATACCCGCCTTTTTATTAAAAAGGTTTGCGAGTAGCTTCACAAATCCACTCTGCAAACTTTTCAACCAATCGATAACCACAGCCGTGTTTCCTGATAAATGGAAAATTTCAAAAATAACACCTATCATTAAATCGGTAAAGACGGAGGATGTCTCATGTTACAGAGGAATTTCAACATTTTCGTCAATTTGAAAATTATTTGAGCTGATTGTGCGCATGCTTTTAAATTTACATTGATACGTCACATCTCTATTTACCAACACGGGTTAATGCCTGGAAGATCGACTACCAATCTATTCGATCCGATCTGTTTACCTATAAATGTAAAATGAGATAGAAAATCATCATCAAGTAGATGTTGCGTATACAGAATTTAGCAAGGCGTTTGACTCTATATGCCACAACAAAGCACTCCAAAGTCTACGCGAATTCGGGGTTTCAACAGAAACCAGCATTCAACAGATTAATTGGTTCAAATCGTATCTGACAAACCAACTGCAATATGTATTAATTGAGAATGAGAAATCCAATGTTATCAAAGTGACCTCTGGGACCGAATTTTGGTCGGAAAACGGGAATAAAATTTATGAGTTTTACCATTGTTTCACATACGTACTAGACGTAAATCTTGAATTTTTCCGCTGTTTGTATCAAACAATTATATGATGTTTTAGGTCTAGTAGGTCAGTAAAACAACTGTAACTCTCATAATTTTTCTTCCCACTTTTTGACTAAAATTTGGCTCCTGGTGTCCCTCAAGGATCGCATATTGGACCCTGGATTTTTATTGTGTTCATCGATAGAATAGCCAAGATAATTAAACACTCAAATGTTTTAATATTTGCTGATCACGTAAAAATTGTTCATACAATTAAACATGAGCATGATGTTGATAAACTGCAGGAGGACCTCAACAGACTTAGTGAGTGGTGTGATCAAAATTCATTACACCTCAATATTAAGAAATGTAAAATTATGTTGTTTCATCAAAAAAATATCCAATAACTTCGGCATATAAAATAAATGGCGCAGAAGTTCCAAGAGTACGTGAGATTATTGATCATGGGAGTCACATTTGTTGAAAAACGTTAGTTTTAACCATCATATATATAATTATAAAGCTAACTCCATGTTTGGCTTTGTCAAGCGGTGGACTTGAGAATTCACGGATATACATACTCGTACTATACGCACATTATATTGCGCTTATGTAAGATCTCAAGTGGAGTATGCTATAACGGCTTAGAGCCCCTCTTACGCTGTGCACATGAACAGAATCGAAAGCATACAAAAAAAAAATTCATATTTTCTTGTTGAAAAAAAAAACTGGCTGGAATTATGATCACAACATACCATTCGACGAAAATGTGGCTCACTTACCTCCTTACTCTACAAAGGTGCAAAGAACAAACACGTGCACGCTTGAAAACAGGCGTCTACTCCTGCCGCTTTTATCGGAAATGTCCTTCTCGGACACATTGATTCATCCTTCATACTGGAAAACATATCCATAAATGTCCCAAGCAGGACTTTGCGTAATCATCAATTTTTGGCGCTCGAACACCACCCAACCAACTATGGCGGCAACAATCCCATTAATCGATCAGCAAAATCTTTCAATACCGTAGTTGATCAATTTGATTTTAATTTATCAAAAAACAGTTTTAAAAACGAGTTAATATCGTATTTTCTAAATTTTTAATAAGTCCTTTGACAGTTTCATATTGAAGTACTAACTGTTAATTTAAATAATTGTTTTATTTATAATCTAAGTGAGAATAGATTAATTTTTTTTATTTTCTATTTTTAAAATTTTATTTTTATATTTTATTTTATTTTCTTTTTTGTTAATATATTTTATATTTTATTTTTGTTAAATTTTCCACAAAATGTTTGTATTTTAAATGAATCCAAAGAAGAATTAATTGAAAGCGTATACCCAGATATTGTACAACAATTGAAAAATCACTATTTAAGTGAACGAGCAATATTTTGCAGCAAAAAACCAAACGCTAATGATATAAATTCTGCCATTCAGAATAAAATTTTGGTTGCATACAAATCAACTGTTTGTGTTTTATATCTAGACGCAGTTGTAAATTATCCTACAGAATTTCTTAGATAAAGAAATTCATTAGATTTGCCACACATATTCTTCAATTAAAAATTGGTGTACGAATCATTTTAATACGAAATATTAACCAACCAAAACTTTGTAATGGTACGCGACTTGCTAAAAAATTAATGGCAACTTTAATTGAAGCATATCTTTTAAGAATACAATTTTCAATACGTCTAGCTTTTGCAATGACCATTAACAACTCACAAGGCCAGTCACTTCAAGTTAGTAGCAAAGATAAACATGTTTATCTTTGTTTGTAGTTTAAATTTGGAATATCCATGCTTCTCACATAAGGTCAATTATATCAATACCATATGTGTTCGGACCTGAAGGAACAACAAAAAATGTTGTGTACCAAAGAGCATTGGAAAACACAAAAAAAATCAATATAGCTAATTATAATATTTAATAAAAAAACAAAAAAATTTTTTTTAACAAAAACATAAAAATAATATACAAAATTTTGTTGATTTTGAAATGCCATAGCGGAAAACCTACTGAAAAAATTTCAAAAAGCCTCCGTCAATTTTCCAATAAAATTACAACTAACACTTTTACAGATAGAAATGTTGGTGATAGGTTGCTTAGTTTTTTCCTATGCTACCACAAAAAGTCGCGTTTATTGCAATAAACGTGAATCGGGGTCTTAAGAAAATAAAAAATTTATGAAAACCCAACAATAAAATCGAAAGTTTTTAATAAAAAAATTAATATTTTTTGTTTTTGAATAAAAAGGGTGTTATAAATAACTAAAAATATTAAATTACATTGATTAAGTGTAATTGGTAGATAGAAAAAAATTGTTTTATAAATGTTTATGTTAATTGTTTTACCGGATGTTAAACGAATCACCCTGTTTCATTGGAAATTATTGTCCCTTTTATAGTGCGTTCATGACATAGTGAGTAAGTTCGGAAAAAATTCCATGGTAACACACAAAATGTATTAAAACAACAACCAAGGCTGTGGGCCAATTCTCAGGTAAATCGATTAGTACAGTAAATTGAAATTTTAGTACAAATTACTTTTCAAATCGTACCAATTCTCTAGTAAATAAAATTAGGTAAATGCGGCTTAAAGGGACACATTGTTTGTAGGAATATACAAAAATTGGTATGTATGTACACGAACTAATGTCATAAATTTTATTGTCGTTGTTCCAATTATTCGTATTGTTTATACGAATAAATTTAAATTGTGTATTTTCGCAAATTTGTTGCGTAATATACACAATAAACTATCAGAAAAAATAAATAAAAATTTTAGCATATAAAACTGTGTTCATAAATATCGAAGCGCATTTTTATTTCATGGGAAATGCTAGTGAATATAAAAAAAATATGTCTAGAAACATGGCCGACATATTTTCATGATTTGGTTAGCAAAAACAAAAACCACTACTATTTACCTTTTGTGTGTTCGCTTTACCCTACTTTTTAGTACGGTATTTCAATTTACCGCATACACTTTTAAAAACGGCTTTTACCCTAGATTTACCTTAGAATTGGCCCGCAGCCCAAGTTAAAAAATTTCAACTCGAGTTCGGAACTAGTAGGCCTGGTATAAAGCATTTCAAATAATTTGATTGGTTTTGAGTTCGTTAGCGAGTATGCAAATATTTATTTCCCATGTCATGAACGCACTATTAATAAGAATATCGAATTATTTATCTTTTGTTATAGCCACCGCGATGAATGGAGATAAAGTAAATGTTTCTAATAAGAATATAGTTAACCAGTATTTTTTGAATATTGACGACTAGGTTAATCAACCTACAGTATCGACTACGAGTAATGCTAAAGCGAAACTCCTGAATATTATTTTCAGTTTAACATTCGTAGTATGAATGATTTAAAGAAATTCGACAGTTTTGTGGAAATTTTAGATGTTTTTGCGACATTCATGTTATAGTAATAACTGAAACATGGATAAAGTCATTTGACAAGCAGTTTTTCAATATTAACAATTACTCGAGTGTTTTTGGTTGTAGGGATGATAGATTGGGTGGCGGTGTAGCAATGTTTATTAGATCCGACATAAAGTATTCTGGTGTCTGCATTGACGATAGTTCGTATGATTTTCAATTCATTCTATTAGGATCAAACAATTTTAATACCAAAATACGCGCTGTATATCGACCGCCGAATTCTGACATCACTCAATTTTTTGATAGATTTGATATTTTACTGGGTGGAAATAGTAATAAATCCGATATGATACTAGTCGGTGATATCAATATAGAAAAAAATAAGAATAACAACATTACGAAAAATTATTTTCACTTATTAAGTAATTTAGATTTAGTGTTATCAAATTCTATTGAAACTCGCAGTTCTAGTGGTAATATCGTTGATCACGTAGCCAGCACATTTACTAATATAGTATCTATTACTAATTTAACCATTTATGCGAACATCAGCGATCATAACATAGTTTTTTCGAAATTTAAGTACAGAGATAAATTTCTTGTTAAAAAACTTGAAAAGCACATAATAAATTATGGCAAAATAAATGAATTATTTGCAGCATACTTATCTGAAATTCAGATCTACAACGTTGAGTCAAATATAGTAATTCTACAATTGATTGACAAGTACAAGCAGCTACTAAACAAATATACTAAAGTTGTATATTTAGATGCTAAACGTAAATCTATCAACTGTTCGTGGATTGATTACGACCTGTGGAAGCTTATTCGGCAAAAAAATAATCTCTTGAAAAGTTTAAAGAAGAGTCGTTCTAATTTAAATAATGGAACTACCACCGGTATACTTATAAACAAAATCAGTGATATTAGTAAGAAAATAGCTAAGGAAAAATATTGGGCTAAAAAAAGGTATTACCAGAAATTGTTTAATGGTACACCTAATCTTAGAGATTTTTGGAAAAATGTAAATTCGTTGTTTGGCAAAAGTAATACTACTAAAGACATACTAATCCGTGATGATAATGTTGTGATTTCTGATATTCATAAAGTTGCTGCTAAATTTAACCAATATTTTGCTGAGTGTGGTTTTAATTGGCTGTAGTGATAAAAATTTTAATAAATTTAATACGGTTCACAGTATATCTAGTTCCATCTATTTTCAACCTTCAACTCCTACTGAGATATTCAATCTAATCAATGAACTTGAATCATGTAAAGTATCTGAACCAGATAATATTTCGACTGCAGTTCTTAAGACAAATATTCATCAATTTAAGTATCTTCTTTCAGATCTATTCAATAAAGTTATATGCAGTAGCATTTATCCTGAATGCTTGAAAGTGGCTAAAGTTGTGCCTGTCTTTAAAAGTGGTGACAAGCTAGATGTTCATAACTACCGTCCAATTTCAATATTGTCCGTCTTTGATAAATTACTGGAGAAAGTTTTAAATAATCGTATAAACAATTTTTTGAAAGAACATAATTTCTTTTATAGATATCAATATGATTTTCGTAGTGGTGTTGGTACTGAAATAGCGTTGATTGAAACGGTTGATATGATAAATCTTGCATTAAATAATTCATCGTATATGGGTGTTTTGTTTCTTGATTTACGTAAGGCATTCGATTGTATCTTACTTGAGAAGCTGTATCAATATGGGTTTAGAAGAACTCCATTTAATTTATTGAAGAGTTATCTGGTGAATCGATTGCAATACGTTTCCATTAATGGACATTCTAGTACTCTTCATCCAATCACTTCTGGAGTACCGCTAGGTAGTGTTCTGGGTCCAACACTGTTCCTAATTTTTATAAATGACATTTGTAAATTGAAATTGTATGGTAAAATTCGATTATTTGCTGATGACACATCACTTTTTTTATAATGTTAATAAATGTGAGAATATTCCCGCAATGGTTCAATCTAATTTGTTGGTTCTAAATGAATACTTCAATTGCAATATGCTATCCTTAAATTTAAGGAAGACAAAATTTATGTTATTTAAATCGGCACATAAAACTGTTAATACGACTTTTAATTTAAGTATATCCAACATAAATATTGAAACAGTTGACAGTTACAAATATCAAGGTTTGATATTTGATTCAAAACTAAATTGGGAAAGCCATATTGATCACATTTGCCAGAAAAAAGCCCCTTTGGTTTGCTATATGCGCAAACTTTCTTATTTTATCCCTACATCAGTACTGCGTAATATTTATTTTGCGTTCATTCACTCGCGGCTTAGTTATGGCATTGGTCCTTACGGGCTGTCGGCAAAGTCTAGGTTATGTAAGGTCCAATCTCAACAAAATAAATCTCTTAAAGTAGTATATAAATTGCCACTTTTGTTTTCAACCTTTGAATTATATTCTAGTGTCGCTAAAGGTGTTCTTCCGTTATTAGCGTTGAACAATTTATCCATTGTGGCATATGTTCATAAGGTTATTAATAGTGACGGTACTTTATATAACTCTGAATTTCGTACGCCTGTCCAGATGTATCAGACTCGATTTGCACATAATATTTGTAGAGCAGCGTTTAATAATGAATATGGTAGGAAACGGGTATTATATATTGGCCCGCTAAGTTATAATAAATTACCAGAACCGGTGAAATTAATACGAGACTTGCATAATTTTAAACAAGCTGTTAAGGAATATTGTCATTCGAATATCTCGCGTTTTCTGCTCTAGGGTGATTGTAAAATTGCATTAAATATCTACACGTTTATCTTTTTAAATATATTGTTTTTTTATTTATATTTATTATTATATATACTGTTATTTTATGGTCTTAATTAAATTCGGTAAACCCCTTTAAAGGACAATAAATCCACTGGGGAAACTGAAGCTTTTATTAAATTGTTGTAAGTTTAGTTTGTTGACATTAATATTATTTCTAAATATTGTAAACTATTGTATACTTATAAGTTCAATGAAATAAAGGAATTAATTAATAAAAAAAAGAAAATGTATTCTTGGTAATTGAGCTCAAATAAAATAATCGGAAACCTTATGTTTATAGAAAATGTTAAGGAAATCTAATACCAAATATATTTTCAGTTTAAAAGCACGTCAAGAGTTTATGTTATCTTTATTGTGATAAATTTGGTAAAAAGAAAACATTTTTTTTTTTTTGCTTAGATACAAGTTCAAACAGGTTTACCATTTATAAATAGGGTTTTTACGAATATGAATTCGTAAAAACCCTACTTATAAATGGTAAACCTGTTTAAACTCGTATCTAAGCAAAACAATGTTTTCATTTTTACCTTGTTCACGTGTGGTTACATTCAGCTTAACTTCCATTATTTTAAGATAGTTACTTCTTTCCAATTCACAAATCACGATAGACCCATTTTATATTCGTTTTATTCACCAAGTAATGTTCGATTAACCCGGTTTGATTCGTTATGTGTGGAACTGATTGCAACAAATGTACATACTGATAGCCTTAATTGATTAATAATAGTTGTGTTTTCTGCTATGACTTCTGAGGAACTATAGCGTTTATGGTAAACTAATATCGGACAAACGTTATCATTAAGAATATCAATAAGAATATATATAATCACCCAATAAATGGGTAAAACTGTTTTCGTACCAATACCAATAATTTCTTAAATTTCAAATGCCGGAGTACCATTAGGTGGTTTTCTGGAATGAATACAATTTGACTGGAAGCCCCAACCAGTTAGAATAAAATTCTATTTGTCTGATAAAATGGCATTTGAATCATTTTTAGCCTAAAAAGTAACCGTCGGGTGTATGAGGCAATAATTTAATATCAGGAATTGAGTTTTGTGAATTTAATTTATATTCAAAGAGTGTGTTATCACAATTCATCAATTTCGGTGTTTGCTGTTTAAGCAACAATACTTAAAATGGAAATAAAACATCTTTGTTGTATTTGTTGTGCCCAAGGGGTAAAACGCAAAATTCTTATTTTTATGATACATACGAGCACATGATTCTATATTTTTTTTTATTAAAAATGAACCGATTGATTTTAGGTAAAGTATAATACTGAAGGTAAACATTTTTTTAGAATCATACAGATTTATAAATATATATATTTTGAAACCTCTTATGTGATGAATAATTTAAAGCCTTTTTGATTATATTATCAAAAGAGAAACAAGTTTTATTTGTGTACGTATTTGAAAATGAATGTGACTGGTTTATGTTGTTTTTTAACACTTTAAGTGTTATAACTTTTTGTTAGTACGTAAGACATTTCTACCATGATTACAAATATTTTCAAATAAACTTACGAAGAAAAATATCATAAGGATTTTATTGAACTTACGCAGTTCCATCTGCTTAAAATAATACGATCATTAATTGTTCTACTTAACGCCGCCTGGTTTAAGGTCTTAAACTTAAACATAATTTAGAATTAACGATCCTATTTTTATGTTTGTTCATTAAAAATACAGAGAGCTTTAGACACTTCACATATAAATCATCGACAACTTAAAATGTCACAATCCTTTAGCGTGGCTTGACTGATGTTGTGGCTTAATCAGGATATGCACTTAACAGAATTACGAATCCTAAAAACGCTGCTTTGTCAGAAATAATACAAAATGATTTTTAAAAAAACTGTCATCATAATTTCCGATTACATTTCAACTTCTACGAGTGCTGCGACTTTCGGCACATAGATTTACAGTGAGGATGGCAGATTTAATGATTTGTAATAATTAAATTACAAATCATCCACTATATTTTGTTACAATAATCTATTTAATTAATTATTTTCCATTCTTTGAAGAAAGATTTTATTTAAAAAATTTAAATAAAAAGTGAGAATATCTTTTCTTTCTCTGTGAGAATATTTATCTCTTCTCTATTCTAGAGGATAGAATTCTGATGAGAATTCTCTAAACTAGTTCGTAATAAAAAATAAAAATGAATAAAAATTATCACTTAAAGAACAGATATTCTCACTTTTTAGTTAATTTTGAAATATTTATTTAATCTCTATTTATTTATTATTGAATTTAATTTCACTATAAAATATTATCTTAAAATTAGTTCGCAATAATTACGCGTTAGACGTGCACGATTGTTTTTCTGACGACACATCACTTTTTTCTTTTTACTTTTGAGACTGTGTCTAGTGCAGTTATAAAAACCCGACTGGTCTTTTTTTCGTTTCTTGCTTCAAGAATCAAGAAATAGGGATATTCACATTCCGGCAAGATGCGAGTTCATCTGTGCCATTAATATTGTCAGGGACACAGATTTAGTAGTTAAAAATGAAGAATTGAAACCAGGAATTTTCGTAGGCAGTGGAATGATACCAAGAAAGGGTATAGCACATGCCAGATTTTTAAATACAACAGAAAAAGATGTTATAATAAAAAATTTTGAACCGAAAACCTTTAAAATATACAAAAATGAAGAATCAAACTCCTCTAAATAATATACAATTAATAGGAATAGTGACCTCGAGAAAATATTAAAAATAGATGGTTTAGATAAGAATGCGAATGAAAAAGTATTACAAATTTGCAAAGAATATAACGATATATTTTTCCTGGAAAGGGATGTGTTAACGGTGAATAATTTCTATAAACAAACTATTATAACAACTGAGCATACTCCAGTCTATATTAAAAACTATAGACTACCTTTTAGTCAAAAGGGTGAAATAGACTCACAAATATTGAAACTAATACAAAATGATATAATAGAACCGTCGGTGAGTCCCCAATTTTACTTGTACCCAAAAAAGACCAGGGCCACACAAAACAATGGAGACTGGTAGTTGATTTTAGAAAACTTAATAATGTTGTGATTAATGATAAATTTCCACTTACCCGATTGGAAGATATATTAGATCAATTAGGAAGAGCTAAATATTTTTCTACACTCGATTTGTCCAATTACTTTCATCAAATCGAACTAAATAAAGAATCAAGACCACTAACAACTTTTTCGAGCGACCAGGGTCATTATCAATTCAAAAGACTTCCTTTTGGATTAAAAATCTCTTCTAATTCTTTTCAAAGAATGTTGTCAATTGCTCTCTCCGGTTTAAAAAATCAAGCATTTCTTTATGTAGATGATATTATTGTACATGGATGCTCGATTAACCATCACAACAAAAACTTAGTATCAACTTTTAAATGTTTAAGAGAGTACAATCTCAAACTAAACCCTAAGAAATGCAAATTCCTAAAAAGTGAAGTTCTGTATTTAGGACATTTGATAACGGATAAAGGGGTCCAGGTCGAAATTGCATATTTTAAAATGACATTTTTTAAAACGACATTTCTCAAAACTGCATATTTCAAAACGGTATAAGGTACAAAACGGCATAAGGTACAAAATTGCATTTTTCAAAACTGCAAATTTCTAAACTGCATAAGGTACAAAACGGCATGAGGTACCAAAATGCATTTTGCAAAACTGCATATTTCAAAACGGCATAAGGTGCGAAAGGACATAGGTACAAAACGGCATTTTTCTAAACGGCATTTTTCAAAACGGCATTTTTCTAAACTGCATTTTTTAAAAAGACATTTTACAAAATGGCATTTTTTAAAACGGCATTTTTCAAAATTGCATGTTTCAAAACGACATAGGTACAAAACGGCATTTTTCAAAACGGCATTTCTTAAAACGACATTTTTTAAAAAGACATTTTTCAAAACGGCATTTTTCAAAATTTCATTTTTCGAAACGACATAGGCAGAAAAATTTAGGTGAAGGAGAATATTATATGCATACAATATTCAAATAATAATCTCTAAATCCATGAAGGTCCTTTCTTATAACATACCTATACTAAACCTAAACATGTGAAAATTAAATCTTACTCGACTAAGAAATAGTCAAGTTCCTTTTCATTTGACTTTATCCTAGAATTTAATCCAAGAATCGTTCACAAATGTTCAAAAACTTCATTCATCTCAAATTTCATCGTGTAATAAATAACCGTACCTGTTGGTCATATTCCAGAAATTAATGAAAAGATAATTCTAGATTCATAATCGATTAAAATATTTCATTCTGTCTTGTGCAGTTTTAAAAATGTCGTTTTGAAAAATGCAGTTTTGTACCTATATATGCCGTTTTGAAATATGCAGTTTTAAAAAATGCTATTTTGGAAAATGCCGTTTTGAAAAATGCCATTTTGTACCTTTGCCGTTATGAAAAATGCAGTTTTAAAAAATGCCATTCTGAAAAATGTCGTTTTAAAATATGTCGTTTAGAAATATGCCGTTTTGAAAAATGCTGTTTTAACCCTTATGCCGTTTTGAAATATGCAGTTTTGAAAAATGCAATTTTGTACCCTATCCCGTTTCGTACCTTATGCAGTTTTGAAATATGCAGTTTTGAAAAATGCAATTTTGTACCTTATGCAGTTTTTAAATATGCCGTTTTGAGAAATGCAATTTTAAAATATGCAGTTATGAACGGATCCCCGGATAAAAGTGTTAAAACTGATCCATCTAAATTTGACAAAATAGAACACTATCCAGTCCCAAAGAATGCAGACGAAGTTCATCGCTTTACAGCACTATGCAACTATTATCGCTAATTCGTACCAAATTTTGCTAAAATTGCAAAACCTTTATATTCTCTTCAAAGGAAGAAAGTTCCATTCAATTGGTCAATGGAATGTGAAATTGCATTCAAAGATTTAAAACTAAAATTAATAAATGCTCCAGTATTACGATATCCCAATTGGGACAAAGAATTCATATTAACAACCGATGCAAGTAATTACGCATATGGTGCAGTGTTGTCACAAGGAGGTGGTGCAGTGTTGTCAAAAATCATGATAAGAGCGAAATAAACAAAGATATTTCACCAAAAGAAATTTTGGCCATTCATTGGGCATTAATTACTTTAGGCCATACCTGTACGGTAGGAGGTTTAAGGTCTTAACGGACCACAGGCCGTAAGTTTATTTACGGACAACAAACCATCCTCAAAAATGACAAGAGTACGTAAAAGTTTATGCGAGTATGAATATGAAATCATATATCGCAAAGGATCACTGAACGTGGTGGCGGACGCGTTATCACGCATGAAGTGGGACTCTGACATGCTCAAGGCATATTGATACCCAGAGACGCTGAAATAAAAGTAATAACGAGGTCAATGGCAAATAAAGCCAAAAATAACTCGAACGTAAGTGTAGAAAAAGTGACTAAGATAGTGAAGCCTGATCAACTTCATATCTGGGAATGTACATCATATAATGAAGTGAACAATTTAAAAACACTAAAATTTAATATAAAACAGGGTTCAACCAAGGTGCTATATAAAAATAATGAATTACTGATTACAATTGACGAAACTCTACCAAAACTACATTTGGTATTTGAGAAGTTAATTGAATCAATGGGCAGGAACCATGTGAAAGAATTATCAATGAATATTAATGATAACATTTTCAGCTACATATCGCGCGAAAAATTTAAAACATTGTATGAAAATGTGTGCAAAACATTAAATAATCGCAGTTACGTTTTAAAAATAGTACTATATGAAGCACCGAAGTTGTTATTGAGTAATAATGATGAAATAAACGAAGTAATAAGTTTATACCACGACACACCTATGGGTGGTCATGTTGGAACACGACGTCTAATAAAGAAAATAAAACAGAGGTACATATTCAAAAACATGAATAAAATTATAAGCAAATACGTTAAAAAATGTGACACATGTACTCGAACGAAAATAATTACACAACAAAGAGATATTGACGATAACCGATACACCTAGTACTAGTTTCGAAATAGTAGCTATTGATACGGTAGGTCCTTTACTTCCATCAAATAATTTCAGATACGTATTAACAATTCAGTGTGAGTTAACGAAATATGTCATGGCTGTTCCGATGAAAGATAAATCCGCGAATTAGCATGAGCATTAGTCGAATATTTTATATTAATATATTTTTTTTTTTTTTTTTTTTTTTTTTTTTATTAATAAAATTTTTTATTTATTTATTTATATTACGACTGAGTCTTGCACCCATTTAGTAATTTACATTGCATAATAAAGTATTTTGATTAGTCGGCGTAATCAAGTGATTATCCCCAGTTTCATGTAACTCCTCAGATTTTTCGCCACAGTAAGTCTACTGACCTCCTGGTCGCGATAAGTCCAGTGGTTTGGTTCTTTGCAGTCTTCTTGTTGTTGTAGTAGTCAGCATACAGCGTATGTCCAGATTTTCATGCTGGTGCAGGCGTTGTAGGTGTTTTGTTGCATGATGTTTAATTTCATCCGCGACAAGCTCGATCTTTAGATCTCGATGGAGGTTGTCGTTTCGAATGTACCACGGTGCATTAACTATACATCGCAGGATTTTATTTTGAACTGTTTGTATGATTTTGATATTTGTTTTCTTGGCACAACCCCAGAGTTGGCTACCATATGTCCATACAGGTTTCAGGATTTGTTTGTACAGCAGCAGTTTGTTATGGATCGCAAGTTCAGATCGTCTCCCTAAGAGCCAATGCATTTTTCTAAATTTTATGTTTAGTTCTTCTCTCTTCTTTTTTATGTGTTCCTTCCATCTAAGTTTAGCATCTAAGGTCATGCCGAGATATTTAGCAGTGTTTGCATGCGGTACTACTATCGAGTTTATCATTATTGGTATATGATCAACTTTTAGATTTGTAAAGTTGACTTGAATTGATTTTGCTTCATTTAATTTGATTCGCCATTTCTTTGTCCAATTACATATTTGGTTAGTAGCTTTCTGTAATTTACTAGTGGAGTCATGGATGTTCTTTGCTGTTGCAAGTATTGCGGTGTCATCGGCAAAAGTCGCCATTGTTGCTTCTGTAGTTGGTATATCTCTAGTATATAGGAGATAGAGGATTGGCCCAAGAACACTTCCTTGTGGTACTCCTGCTGTTATTCTTTTTAGTTGGGAGTATTCATTCTCATACTTTACTCGAAAGTGCCTCTCTGATATGTATGATTTTAAAATTTGAAAAAATTGCTCCGGAAGATCTCGATGAAGTTTGAATTCTAACCCCTGGTGCCATACTTTGTCGAATGCTTGCGCTACGTCAAGGAATATGGTTGAGCATATTTGTTTGCTTTCTAGTGATTTCTCGATTACATCAGTAATTCGATGTACTTGTTCTATCGTAGAATGGTTTTCCCTAAATCCAAACTGATGTGAGGGGATAAGTTTCCTTTCTTCGATAATTGGTTTTAGTCTTTTAAGAAGAACCTTTTCAAATAGTTTCGATAATGTTGGTAGCAGCGAAATTGGCCTATATGAAGCTTTATCATTCGGAGGTCTGTTCGGTTTAAGTATCATAATTACTTCTGCAACTTTCCATTGTCTTGGTACATACATTAGTCGAAATGCTGCATTAATTATATGCACTAGCTTCCTCAACGCTTTATCAGGTAACACTTTTATTATCTGGCCCGTTATAAGATCATATCCTGGAGCCTTATATGCATTCAGATTATTCTTGATTTCCCATTTTAGTTCTTGCAACGTTACAGGTGTAATTTTTAGTTCATCCTGTTTATTTATCGGGATGATATTTTCCTCTTCCGTTTGTTTGGGGTAAGGTTGGAATGTTTCTTCAAGGTGATTTGCAAACAAATCTGCTTTCTGTTTAGCATTTCGGGCCCAATTTTCTTTATTTTTAATTGGAGGAACCTGAAGTTTGGGTCTTTTAAGATTCTTAGTTGCTTTCCATAATGAATAATCAGTATCTTTTAGCCCAGTTAGAGTGCTGAGGTATTTATTAACTGATTGATTTTTAATGTCTTTTATGAGGTATTTTAGTTGGTTACACAAATGGTTAAATACCCTCTTATTTTCCGAATTTCGATTTTTTTGCCAATTCTTCCGTGCTTTTCTTTTATTTTTAAGAAGTTCTCTCACTTCCTCTGGATAGCTGATATTGCGCTTCATTTTTTTACTATTATTTGGAGTGCTTTCCCACGCAGCATTTTGGATATTATGGATGAGTTTATCTAGTTCGTCTTCTATTTGGGCTGGTCCCTGTATTGGGTTTTGCAGACTAATTCTTTCTGTTAATTGTGTTTTGAAGAGATCCCAATTGGTTTTGAAGCTCGTTAATTTCGGGTTGCTTTCTTTCATAATTATTGTTTGGCTAAGTATCATAATAACTGGTGAATGATCTGATGATAGACTTTCACTGCTCTCTATATGTATATAATTATCTGAAATCCCTCTTGTAATAAAGAAGTCTATAAGATCTGGAGTCTTACTGATATCCGTAGGCCAATAGGTTGGTGTACCGCCTGAGTGAAATTCGCATTTTAGTTGTTTTCCTGCTGCGAACAGTTCTTTTCCCTTAGCAGTCGTTAACCGTGATCCCCAATAGGTGTTTTTTGCATTATAGTCCCCTCCAATTAAAAAGACACTTCCTAGTGTTTTTAGAAGATTAGTATAATCTACTTGTTTGAGATTGTATCTAGGAGGGCAGTATATTGCTGATATACTACAAGTTTTACTATTGTTTAATTGTATTTTGATTGTTGTGACTTGCATGGAAAGTTTCTCGACTTTAAGTTCTTCGTTATGTTTTATATAATCTTTTATGATGATAGCTGATCCACCTCTAGCTTTGTTCTCTGGATGTAATGCATGGTAGCAATTATATCCTTTTATTTTACAGAATGAAGTTTTGGTGAAATGGGTTTCTGATATGAGACATATATCTATATTATGCATGTTTAAAAATATATCTAGTTCTTGAATGTGGTGCAATAGCCCATTCGCATTCCAGGTTACGATTCGCAATGTTTTATTCATTTCTTTGGTTTATAATTCGATTTTATATAATTTATATTTTGATACACTCGATCAAGGTTTTCCTCTACTTTTTTATTGAAACTTGTTTGTGATTTCATTTCTTCTAGTGTGTTCTGCAGACTCATTTCCTGTGAAATGAGTCTTTTGTTGAGGTTCTCTAGATTTTTCAGTATGTCCTGTAAAACGAGATCCACTTTTAACTGTTTCTGCTCTGATTGCCGAACTATTTGTGCATAAGTAACGTTTTCATTTACTCGTTCTCTTTGTATGTTAAAATTAGGAGTTGACGATTTAAGCTCCGTGGTTTTTTTTATAGATTGTACATTTCTTGGTGTATCTGGTTTGCGTGATTTATCTCTCATTTTTTGTAGCTCTACTGCTACTTCACATCCTCTGTAGTTGGCTGGATGCTGGCCATTACAGTTGATACACTTCGGTGTTGTAATTCGGGGAACTGTGCAGTCGTTTCCTGCGTGTTTTCCTGCACATTTAACACATCTTGCTTCACGATGGCAGTACTTTTGTGTATGATTATAATCTTGACAGTTTTTACATTGCGGTATTAGTCGAGTGACCTTTCTCGGTGTTTCTATTTTAACTCTGAGGTTGAGGATAGCCTTAATATTATAGATATTTTCGATTTTTTCTTGGTTGTTGAAGGTTAGCATGAATAGTGGGAGACCTCTTCTCATGATTTCAACATTTCCCTCTCTGTTTTCTCGTCTCTCTTTTCTGATGATGTTGACTGCATCGATTATTTTCAGACCTTTGTTTTGCAGGTCCTCAATAATTTCATCTTTTGAACAAGTTGGATGAAGACCTCTTGCCATTACTTTAATTGGTCGATCATTTTTATCCTCGTAGGTATACCACTGGTGACCATGAGAATTTAATTTGTTAGCTAGAGCTTTATAATCTTCAGGCTCTGTTGTATTTATTTTCCAAGTATTACTACTGAGCGATATTATCTTGTAGTCATTACGTACTACTTCTTTCATCAGTTTCTGAATACTACCGTGGTTTGTAATTCCTAGAATATTGATCGGGGGTGGGGCCTGTTTCTTCTTTTCTGGCTCGTGTACTTTTAATGCATTAGTTGCAATGACAGTTTTAGTGTGAGTTTGAATTGGCTCAACTTCTGGTGATGATTCAGCTTTCCTCTTGCTTAGGTTGGTTTCTTTTCTTGGTTTCTTATTTGCTCTCTTGGATTTCTGTAGTATCCAATTGGTTTCCCTTTCAAGCTCATCTTCATCAGTGTGATACTCGACTTGATCTGTGAGTACTTGAAATTGGTTGTTCATTATTGCTAAGTTTCCCGCGTTGTTATTTTTATTTACAGTTTCCTTTAGCATAAGGTTTTCTTTTTTTAGCACGGCAACTTCATTATTCAGCTGCGCAATTAATTTCTCCATTTTTTCAAACTTATTTATTAACTCCGCGTTATTTATTATAACTGATTTTGCACTGGGCATGGCTTCAGAAGCTTGTTTGATAGCTATTGGGTTATGCTTCATAGTAGAGGTATTTTCCTTCTCATTGTTAAGTTCACCCAGTGTGGTGATCTCTGGCGGTGGAGTGGTTGGTGGTGTTCTAGGAAGTGCCGTACTTCTTTTACCAAAGGGCCATTCATTTGTCGCTTGTTCTGTGCTTCCAGTAGTACTAGGAAAAGGATCAGCCTGGTTGCCTACCGATAATTTCCTTTGCAATGTCGTGTTGCTCCCTCCAGAATCCGTGGAGCAGCCCGATAGATCGGGGTGGGATTTAGAATCTAAGTTCTGACCCACCTGGAGTATGTTATTGTTTATACCCGACATCTCATCTTTTTGTTGACTATCTGCTATACTGTTTCTCTACTACGTAGGGATTGGATACCACAACCGTTCGATCTACAGTACATTGCCCAGGATGCGCCACATGGAGGCTGTCAACTAGCACCCCATATATTAATATATGGAAATTTTAAAAACATCAAAACTGATTTAGGTACAGAGTCTGTAAATGAGATATTTAGCAATTTGTGCAAAACGCTACAGATAGAACACAGAACATCTACACCATATCATCATCAGACGTTAGGAGTAGTAGAGCGAAATCATCGCGTACTTAACGAGTATTTACTAGCATATGCAAATAGCGATAATTGGGATGAATGGATAAAGTACTTTACATTTTGTTACAACACTACACCACACACAGATACAAATTACACACCTTTTCAACTAATTTTCGGAAAAACAGTGACATTACCAAACGGGTTCACATCTAATATGAATAAAATATATAACTTTGACATTATTATATAAAGGAATTTAAGTATAGATTAGGGATAGCGCATAACAAAGCTAAACAATTATTAAACATAGCAAAAACAAAAAGGCAAGAAAATTCAATAAATAATTGCACAAAAAATGAATATAAAGTTGGTCAATTAGTATTATTATGTAAAGAAAACAGAAAAAAATAAATATGAGAACCCATATAATGGTCCATATGAAATAACTAATTGTCTATATTAGTTATGCAAATGTAACACTAAAATTAAACAATAAACACAAGATAGTACATAAAGGTCGACTAAAATAAACAAAAATAAATAAAATAGAATAAAACAATACTATAGTAAATAAAACAAAATAGAATAAATAATAAGCCAAGAATGTATGGCATTGGGAATTAAATTAGTTAAATTAGTTTTAATATATATAAAATATATATATAAAAAAAAATAAAAAAAAATATACATATGTATAATATATACATATATATATTATTATAAATATATATTTTTCCTTAAAGGCCAGTATAGGAACCAAGCGCACATTTTAGTGGAAAAAAAAATTCGATATAATTTTTTTCGATTAAATCAAAAAGTATGTATGCAGCCAGAACTGCTACACAAATTTTGTGCATGCAACCCACATGAAAACTAACTAAATTTAGACAAAATTTTATCAGTACATAGGAGGGTACTTATAAAAAGATATTCATTATTTTGAAAGCGAATTTTTATTTTTCTAGTTGGAATGAAACAAATTTCTTTATAATTATTTGTAATTTTTATTGAGTAACACGAATTCGCCTTGATTTATATAATTTTACTAAATATTTATTTATTAACTCTTTAATATATTATGGATCTATTTATTTGGGTATTTTAACATTTTTAGAAATTAAAATAGATAATAAAATATTCAATACCCGGAAGCGAATATATTTATAGACTTCAAATCATTTTAAAATGCAAATGTTTGCTTATTAAACTCAAAATTGTTTCATTATTCATATATGTACATCAAACAGCGACAAATTAACTCAAATTGTAAAGTCATTGCAAAATGTCAGTTGTTTGTAAACATAATAAAATGAATCAAAGTTGCACATACGTCTGCTATGATTAAAAAAATAATAAAAGTTGAACGTATGTTTTTCTAGCATCTACAAGAAATTATATCGAATATTTGTTTCCACTAAAATGTGCGCTTGGTTCCTATACAGGGGTGTAGTGTAGGTACTGACCTGTGGTAAAATATTAATAAGCAGCATTAACATATTAAATTATGAAATATAAAAGTACATTGCACTTTCCAAAAATTGAATACAAGGTAATGCAATAAAGTATTTAATTTCGATTTTTGGAAAAGTGCAAGAATACAACGTGCACGACCTGAATGCAACGTACAAAAAAAATGCTGAGTAGAAATAAGAACAAAAAGGTAAAAAGATATATTAAAAAGACACAGTCAAAATTATAATAAAAAAAGATTCATTGTGATTAAGGCAGGGAAAGTGTGAAGAATAAAAATGTAACCAATAAAGTGAATTATAAATAAAGTCTAAATTCCGGTGTCGTTTTATTAATTGTGAATAGAAACTAAATAGAAACAAAATAGAAACATTACAAAACCCTATAATCGCCTAATTGTAATTACACTTAAGCTGTTTTTCCGTTTATATTGTTTTAAATAACATATTTTAATCTGGTTTAATTAGGCCAAAAAATAAAAATGTTATCAAGAAAAAGTTGAAACTGAAGCTGCAAACGCTAATATTTCTTAGAAATTGCAAGCATATTCAAATTTGTATAACATTTACACAATTTTGAAGAAATATTGCACTTGCAGTTTGATCAATTTTACTACTATTTGCGTATAAAACAAATAAATATAAACAAATTTTACAACAGTAATAAGTAAAATCTGACGTTATTGCTCGATTGAAGAAATTACCTTCCAAGGTCGAATGCTGCTACGAAAACTGTACGAACGCAACAACTGACGTTTACTTCTAAGTTACATACTATAATCTTCTACGACAGAGTTTTTATTTAAACTACTATATTTCTGGCAAGTAATTTTCAGTAATTAAACTTTTTCATAAATAAGATTATCCACGTGGAGTTTTTATACTCCGATCAAGTGATTAAAAGAATCAGAAAATAAATGAAATTATTAAATAAATTAAGACTTGCCACCAGAAAATTTTATGGAAAACCAAAGTATAATTATATAAAACAGAAGGGTTAATATATTGTGCAATATGCTAAAAACGGATGTTTCCAGTGCGAATGTAAAATTGCAGCCAGAGCGAAGCCCAAGGTGCTCTTATACTGTACAATATTTGTACTCGACTATATAATATCAACGTGTAAACTATTGTTGTTTGGATTAAAATATAATATTTATTTAAACTGATAAAGAACTGTATTTATTTTATTGTTTTCAATAATAGTGCAAATTTATTAATTCTTAATGGTTTAAATCAAAATTTTAGAAACCACAACTCTAGTTTAACTCACGACAAACATTGTAAAAATGCAATCAATCATCTTTCTGGCACAAAAAATTCTAATAATTACACTGATCATAAATTCATAAAATTTGATCTATAGTTTCAATTTCTCTGTTGAAATTACCAACAAAATATTTTCATTTGCCTAATTGTTGGCTGAATTTCTGTTATTCCTGTTTTATTTCATTGTTAACTATGCGATCTGTTTTGGAGCGCAAGGCTCACCCTGCTCTTCCGCGCTTATGTATTTTACGTCCTTACTTTACGCCTCCCGGCCAACTCCTCGAGGACGTACGGCTATAGACCCAATTTAAAACCATCTGCACATTGCAAGCTCCATGCCAGCCTATACTGACATGGAAGATGGGTCGGCCCATGAGTTTTGCACACCAACATGGGGTCATAGATGTATTTCATTTCACCACAGATCGTAATCTGTTGATGAAATTTAATCTGTTATTCCTGTTTAAATCATAGCATAGTCAGTACAATAGATTTATAATCCGTAATCGTTGACTATTTCGTATGGTTTTACTACCATTCAACATGAAGTGTATTGACTTAAAGCCGCTACAATTGTCACGAGCACTAGGGCAGTTGCTTCGCTTCAGGTATCTAATACAGGTAATACAGGTATCTTTTACAACCATCTTTAATTCATGTACTTAAAAGATTTCAACAAATTTTAATTTCGCACAGTTATCGTTTTCACACAGTAGTCGTAACATACATATGTGTATAATGTGCTGCAGGGACATCCGAAACGCAAACGAGTAACATCTAACAAACACCTGCAATAACTGGAATAATTGATAATTATTTTCAATTTTTCATAAGTAGAGTGTGAGAGGTGAAACATTAAATTTTATTGACTTATTTAGATAAATTACCGATGATTTCTCGATTTGGCCTTATGTAAACAATCATTGACTGCGAGTTCATACGACGGATAAAAATCCCGGATTTTTCTATCCCAGATTTTGTTTTCAATATTTTCAACTTTTTTATATGAAAAGAGGCGTGCCCGTAGTATAATTTACTTGATGTAATTGGTTAAAACGATGGGATAGTAAAATCCGAGATTTTTATCCGTCGTATGAACTCGCAGTGAAAGATCGACATTCCATATAATATTTAATTGAATTCACGCGATGGCGCACTGGCAGGTCTTAAATTGTCGTAAACTTTTATAATTAAAGGAAATAGATATTTTGTAATAATTTCCTTGTTGTTATTTTTGTGTTTTACGGGGGAAAAATAGTATGACATCAAATCTTATTTATTTTAAAAGGTTTGGATATAAATCTGTATAAACGTATACTAAAAATGAAACCTAAAATATTAGAAAAACAAACATCTCAGTTCGATTATTTTTGAAATGGCGTGTAATAAAAAATTATAACGCGGTACAGCTATCTTTATAGCAAAAATTCTTAAATTTGTTTTTCAATGTTTTAATTTTGCAGTTGTTTGTTTTGTTTAGAACATATACTACATATATGTATTTAATTTAAATTTTGTATACACGAGTTTTTCAAAATTACCTTTTAACTTTTACAGAAAAGCCAAAGGAAAAAAGTTTCCTCGTTTGGTAGACAAACTCGTGCTTTCTTGTGAGAAATTAATTATTGTTGGGTGGTTTCATAGGATTTTGAAAGAAAAGATGATAATCGTATTATAAAGCGTTAAAAATAATAGGCAACAAAGTATTTGAATTTTATCTTAACAGCCATATCTGTTTATTTGTATATACAGTATTAAGCTTTCAACACTGTTAAACTGTGTTAGTTTAATATGGATTAAATCAAATAAAATATTGTATAAACGTTGTAATGAAATATGGATACAAAAATTGTCTTATAGAAAAGGAAAATATATATAAATTAAATTTTGTTTTTCAGCTTATCTGATGAAACTGTTATATAAACACGAAAGAAACAAATCCACCAAATCGATCTTAGCTGTTACTAAGATAGCCTGTTCAGAATACAATGGGAAATAAAAGACATCAGGTGAGCTAGCGCCTTTAAACCACAACTAGCGTTCCAGGTTAGCGAAATCAATAAACTAACTTAAGAACCACAAACCAAGCGTCCAGTCAACTTGATTGGCTCAGCATTGAAATAAATTGCTGGTTCTCCGATCGCAACTGACTGGGATACGATACTCAACAGTCATAATAGGATAATAGAGAACAACAACAAAACAAAATAAACACAGCCATTACCAAGAAGATTTAATAAATCCTGACACAGCACAACAAATAATGCCGCCTTCAATTGCATGAAATAAATATTATTCATTATTATTTTAAACTTTATTAATTTAATTAAATTGTTCATTTATTTTTTTATATTAATTAATTAATTTTAAAAATAATTTTGTATTACTTATCCATTTTTGTAAAATGTACAATGGCGGATGGCTTGTGTGTACGCAACTTGCTTGGGCGGCTAGTAAGTCGAACTGATTATTAAATAAATTTATTTTTGTCAAATAAAGTCGGTCTTTGTTTTCATGTTTAGCAGAGATGCGTAACACAGTGAAGAAGATGATCGCGCGACCGTTTCATTAATTGATTGGTTGATATACCGAAAGATTTCCGTTCTTTAAGAGATTTGGTATTAGGTAGTAGTTGGTAAGCAATGTGAGCGTAGGAGGTGCCGAAGTTCAGTGTATAGCTCAAACTTTGAATATTTTGTGTATAGCTCAAACTTTGAACATATTTAGTTATCGGAGTTTAAGTAAGGGTTGGCCGATCGCGAATGAAGGTGTCCCACTTTATTTGTTCATGTATCGATCGTGGCTAATTGTAGAGATACCGAAGGCTATCCATCGGTTTCGACATCTAGTCTCTCGGTATTGGTTATATGTTGTTTAGCCTATGATTAAACAGCCTAGTTTCGAGTTGAAATTGGGGGTTTTCAGTTGAGTTTGGGGTCATTGTCGAGGTGGGTTTTATTTCTTTACTCATGGATCATGGATACTGCATGATCCACTTGGTTAGATTGGGTTGCCATTTCATAATGAATAGACTCACGGCAGCGCAACGTTTGCAAATGGTTCAAATTTACTTTGAAAATAATAGTTCACTTCGTGAAACTCATCGCGCGCTGCGTTCATTTGCTGATGAAATGATAATACGCGTCCCGTAAGACCAAATGAATCGAAACACCATCATGCACACCAATTGGGACTTGATCCAACATCTTAATATCTTGATCGAGGATTTTCCGTAAGGAACTTACTGAAGGCGAGAAGAGGTACAACCCTAATAGAGACATATTATACAACTTTATAAAAACCATAATTTTGAAGATAATCATGATTTAGATTAAGACGAAGAAACACAAGTGGAAGCAGTAACCGATGAAGACTTATTCCAAAATTTATTAGACAAGCGATTGTTGGTAGCTGGACGATCAGTTAGAACATCAATTGTTCAAACTTACGTTTTTAGCTTACCACTTTTTCTGCGTTTGCTATCATTTTAAGGTAGTTAGCCTAGTTTCGTTCAATTAAATTAGCCTTTCTAATAAAAATTTTTCGGATATAAGCTCATCTTAAAATAATATGAAAAGAAAAATAATTAAATGTATAATATGTGCTTCTACCATTTAAGTATGAATAAATAAACCTTTTCATGGGTTCCAAAACATTTGGCAATGTACAAGTATCTGAAGTGTTCGAATTTACGATATGGGTTGTGATGGGTTCGTTTATTGTCTGCCACAACGATAAAGGTGATATCGTGCAAAGTTATGCCAAAACGTATTAAATGGGTAAGTGGTGCCAGTAAAACACCGAAAATATACATTATAATCCTTCGATGGTTGCTTTAAATCTTTGTTATCATTTAAAAACTAAAAGTGTAATCACAAACTTTATCTTAGCTCAATCACTCATTGTAACTTTGCAGGTCAACATTTATTGACTTAAGCTACATAATAAGCTACATATCTACAGACGAATGACATTTGTAGAAGTTGTATGGACGAAGAGAAGGAAGAGGCTCTAGATCATTCTCTATGCTCGTGTCCGGCACTATCATACAGAAGACATAAGTACTTAGGTGTGTACGATATGGACAGCCGTTCAAAACTCGCGGACTGTAGATGCGAGATATTTTACGCTGGATGGTTTCAGCGGGAGTAAAAAGGAGATAAGATCAAGTAGTATCACAATGGGCCATTATTGGCCTAAGTGTGAGATAAAGACACTCTAACCTAACCTAACCAACATATAAAAATTTCGTGAGCGAATAACTTGGCACAATCGCCATTTTCTGAAACCGATTTCGCATATCTATTTTAAGTCCGATATCGCTTTACCAACAAAAGATTTAGTTAGTGCGAGTTTTCGATGTTTTTGATAAAAGTTAACTGTTTAAGGTTTCATTTTTATTATATACTTCTAAATGTGGATAATTAACTTAAAACGAGTACAGCCGAATCGTTTACAATAAACTTTTTAAAATGGGGGTCTTAAAATGTACAAACGACCACTGTACATTACATTCTTACTTTTCTTACAAAATTTGAATACTTTTTAGTGTTTTTAGCTCAGATTAGTTTATGTAAATACTCGAGTGCTGCCGTTAAATTTTTTAGGTTATATTTATTTTGAAATCAATACTCAGTTAGATTACAGCATTTAATTCATTGATTTACAGCTGCGAGAAGGTTACAGTTTCTGAATACCGATTTATAGAACATTGTATCTTTTTCTGAATGACCAATTTCTAGTTACAGTAAATATTCACTTAACGCATTTTTTCTAAATGAATTTTCTCAAAAGTTACTCGGTAACTGAATAATTATTCATTTTGTGAATTTGGTATATCATTTTAAATATTTTGTTTTAAATTAAATTTTGGATAAATAGTATGCATATTATTTAAATAATAATTCGGTTAGTAATAATAATAATTCATTTAATTCAAATACATTAATTATATTTTTTATATTTTAATTTATATTTTTGGTAGGAAAGAGAAACAAGGTTTTAGGTTTCAGTGGTTGACACCTATGTAGCAGTCTTAGTTGTGTTTATTAACATCGCCGATTGTAATCGATGATGAAAATTCGATTTGCATCTAGCCTCTGATGGGATTCGAAACCAGTACCTCCCAGTTCCCAGTGCCGAAGCTTTAACCACTGCACCACTTGTCCGGTGGGGAGAAACAAAGGATAATGAAAATTATTGCGTTATGTGGATAAGGTTGTCAAAAAATAGGATCCGATATTTCAAAACGAGATATTTCAAAAGTGCTTTCCAGTTTGCCAACAGCCAATACCCTATAGTCTGTCGGACCATGTCGAATAATCTGTTGACGTTTTTATAAGCGTTTAAAACATGCGATTGAAAACTAACTATTTATTTATTTATTTATTATTACCAACTTTACATGTCTGGTTACATTATTATTTACATAAAAGTATTAAAAGAAATTATATAAATAAAAGTTTACATGTTACCAATAATTCAAAAGAAGCTTCGACATTAATTCCTTAAATGCACTTCTAGACAGATTAAAGTCAAAAGCCGACCGTACTTTATTAAAGGAAGCGAAGTACAAGTAATGGAGTATATATATATATATATATATATATATATATATATATATATATATATATATATATATATATATATATATATATATATATATATATATATATATATATATATATATATATATATATATATATATATATATATATATATATATATATATATATATATATATATATATATATATATATATATATATATATATATATATATATATATATTTATATATATATATATATATATATCAAGCAACCCCAATATTTCTGAACAATCGATTTTAGACACTAATAAATCTCGAATAAACATTATGCGCTAATTTCAATTCTACGAATAAACAGCGGCTCCATATTTATTAATTTACATCTGCCTCGATACGCTGGGAATGTGAAAGCAGGGACATTCGCATCTCTAGGCAACCTTCGTAGTGCGTACATTAAAAATCGCTTCTGAACCCTCTATATGCGATCTGAATAGTTATTATAAAACGGATTCCATATGACAACACCATATTCCAACAATGAACGAACAAAAGAGACATATACAGTTTTAATCACGTAAGGATCATGAAAATCCTTAAAAAACCTTTTAACAAACCAAGCATAGAATTCGCTTTCGAAATGCAACCTTCAACATGTTTATGAAACGATAAATTCGAAGTAAAGGTTATACCTAAATCTTTAAAAGTATCAACATTTTCAATAATACAACCATCAAAACAGTAATTGTAACTATTGGATAACAGTACGCGGGTGAAATTCATTGTTTTGCATTTGGAGATGTTTAGAATCAAATTATGCGACGTACACCAAGCATTAAAATTTTTCAGGTCGGACTGTAAATCAATTGCATCATTGACACATGAAATAGTTTTGAAAATTTTTATATCGTCCGCATAAATGAGAATGTCGGAATAACTTAGACAGTTGACCACATCGTTTACGAAAAGAATGAAGAGCATGGGACCCAAATGACTGCCTTGAGGGACTCCCGAAGAAACATCAATCATCCTTGAAGTGAAACCGCCAATTTTCACAATTTGAGTTCTGGATTCCAGATAAGATCTAATCCAATCAACTGGCAAGTAGTTACAATCTAGTGAATTGAGTTTCCTTAATAGCAAGTCATGATCGATCTTGTCAAAAGCCTCACTAAAATCAGTGTACACAACCTGCACATTATTACCATTTAAAAAAGCACTTGAAATACAATTAGTGAACAAAACTAAGTGAGAAATAGTTGACCTACTTGGGAAAAATCCATGTTGTTTGGAAGAAATGAATGTCTTAACATGAAAGAATAATTGATCTTTAACTAGTTTCTCAAAAAGCTTCGGGAAAACTGAAATAATACAAATACCTCTATAGTTCACGACATCACTTCGAGATCCAGATTTGAAAATCGGCTTAATAAGTGAGCGTTTCCATACCATAGGAAAGCAACCTTCAGTGAGACTTCTATTAAACAAAACAGCGATATTGTGAGAGATTACCTCGCCGATTAATTTTAGAAGAATAGGTGGAATAGAATCAAAACCGGCACTTTGGTTAATATCAAGATTAGAAAATTCGGATAAAATGGTATCCACTTCCAGACGAAACATTGAAAATTTGGTTTTACTTACAACATTATTCAAATTACCAAGATTTGATTTCGAACTACCTATATACACTCTCAAAGAAGTCAGCAAATAAATTACAAGTATCCTGTACATTATCACAGGAACGGTCGTTTAAATATATCGCGGACTTGTAACCATTAGATTTACTTTTGTTATTAACAAAATGCCAAAAATGACTTGTTTATCATCTTCATTCATAAACTGTTTTTATATTTTGTTGATTGCTACACTAAATACTTGCTTACTTTTCCTTTAGTAAACAGAGATACACAGGTCCAGATGTCAAGTAAACTTATGATGATTGACGATAAGCCTAAAATTCAATATAAATTATGAACAAGGAACCGGATCAACGATACAACTAATACTTATCTAACTAGCATAATACAAGTCGAATTATTTATCTAGCATATTACGTTATATTCAATTAGCTAATCTAATCATTATATTATTATTGTTATGTATGAAACTCAGCTGCCACTGACACAGTTCATGGTAGAGTAAATGTAATATGAAAATTAACTTAATTTTATACTTTATACCTAATGTAACTTATGCACGTAATGTAATCATTTATGTATACATACTTAACGTTACTTCTACTAAATTCTTAGAATTATTGAAAATTAATTTGTATTTTTTAACTATTTTGTTTCTAAAATTTATTATTGATAAAATAAGTAGCGACGACATCTGTGATGCAATAGCCTCGCTACATTTGCTAATTACTTGTACTGAACTGTATTATTTATTACTGATTGTATACTAAAAATTTTCTATAAATAATTATCTTGTTTCCATGCAGAGTTGAAAGTGGCTTGAGTTGGAGTTAGCGTTCATGGAAACAGAGTAGAGTTGAGTTTTCGTTAAATTATTTTGAACTCGACGAAACTAATGGGTTTGAGTAGAGTTGAAATTCAAAATGGCGGGAAATGAAAAATTTTCATTTTTAATGTCAAGGAAATTTATATCAAAAATTTTGAAACACAAATATGTATATTTAAAACAAAAAATTATTTTAAAATAATTTTCCGGGCTTATAAAAGTATACATAGAGTATTATTAGGCACAAATTAAATTAACTTTATCAAGCGGTACAAAAATTTCAACTCAACCTAACTCTACTCCATGGAAACGATCAACGCCATTTTGGAATTAACGAAAACCTAATTTCAACTCAACCTAACTCCAACCTGTTCATGGAAACATGGTAAATGTAATTCTACTGTAATAAAAGGTTATCTGGTTTTGTTGTCGATGAGAGAGCATCGAATACACATAAAAAATTGTTTGGTTATTTATTTATGGAACAACATCGTGTTGTTGTACATAAAAGTTGGTCCTTCGAGCCGGATATCAATCCGTTAAGTGTTAAAGTAAATTGTGCAGTTACTTGTGTAGGGACGCCACAAGAATTATAGTGTGACAGCGCCATTCCTGCAATTGATAAACCAGTTAGCAGGGGCACATATACAATATACCTGGCGGCAACAAAATTGTGCAGTTATATTTGTGTAGGGATGCCACAAGAATTATAGTGTAACGGCGCAATTGCTGCAAGTGATAAAACAGTTAGCAACGGCACATATACAATATACTTAGTGACAACAAATTTGTGTGGGACCCCACTAACCTCAAATTGCACAATCAGTATAGCGTTGGGAGGAAGTTCAATCGCTATCTTCAACGCGGGAGTGTCATAACAATCACCTTATCAGGTCGGAAGTAAATAACATACCAGTCAGTTTAGTGTCTGAGGGAAATTTCAGTCACTGTCTGCAACGTGGGAGTGTCAAGAGAGGCCACATCGAAACCGGGTAAGTAAGTAGATTTAGTGTAGCAATTTGTCGTGTGTTCGATACTCAATTGGTTGCGTCGCTTTTATGTGAACTCCGTATCAGTTTAATCTAACGGTGTATGTACGGATCAATCGGCTCATGTGACGGATCCAAATCTTAAAATCGACAGCGAGTGCAGTGAATTGTGAATCAAGGTGAATAAAATGGCGGAGCAAATGAAAGAGTACACAGGGAGAAGAGGGTTGGCGAAGGGGAGCATAACACGATTAGTAAAATTTGCAGATTCTATAACGGATAGAACGACAACAACAGATATTTCAACGCGATTAGAGCTTTTGGAGAAATCATTCAATGAGTTTAATGTTTGTGAAACACAATTGGCTAAATTTGATGTACCGTCAGAACTTGAAGAGTGCGAATCAAAATATCTGAGTGTAAAGTCGAAATTGAAGGAACGTCTCAGGATTCCACGACAATAAGAAGAAGTAGGAACAATAGAAAATCTTATTTCTAAGGTTTTACGAGAGCAGAATGAGTTTCTCACCACTCTGTCCACGAGTTGAACTTCTTCGCTTAATCAAACGATTAGTCAAACGTCAGATGAACCGCACGCATTTGCTCGTCTTCCAAAACTGAATGTTCCAATATTTTCGGGGGAATACAAGGACTTTCCCAGTTTTAGGGATTTATATGTTGCATCAGTGCACAGCAAACTCAGTCTAAACGATGTGGAAAAATTCCAATATCTTAAAGGATATCTTCGCGGCGAAGCTGCCGATTTAGTAAAACACATTTCAGTCTCCGAAGCAAATTACCAGTCAGCATGGGATAAGCTTTGCAATCGGTATGACAAAAAGCGACACGTTTTGAACGATTTCATTAAGGCATTCGTAAATCAACCTACAGTGAGTTATGGGTCAGCATCAGCATTGAGAAAGCTTCACAACACATCAGATGAGGTCACCCGAGGTATTGCGGCTCTAGGTACGGAAGCGGCAGGCAAGGATCCGTGGTTGATTTTTCTGCTACTACACTGAGAGAAATTATTTCCCACAGAGATATGTTTTACATAGATTTTTAGTTATAAAATATACCTCGTTTTGGGATAAGAATATTTTATATCTGTAAAAACGAAAAATATATCTAAATTTTTATAACGTTTAGAGACATAAACTTATCTCTCTTAGCTCGGGTATATACTCCTCAAAGTTAAAAACAAATACTAAATTCGTAATAAAATATATCGATATGGAATATATGAATTTTCTCAATATAAGATTGAGATAATTATAACTGGATAAGGTATTTTTTTATTAAAGAAAGATTTATATTCATCTTAAATTCATTATTTATTTTAACTATTTAGGATGTTTTACATATTCAGTTTGGATATTTTTATAACTCAATTGAATGTGAAATTTATCATTTTTTATTTTTTTATTGATAAATTTTAACATTTTTCCATTAATTCATTGGTTCAATCCAAAACCAATGCAAAAATTTATTGTCTCAGATCAGATAAGTAATATCTGAATCTGATATACAGAACTCTGATTAGAGTTCGTCGTAAAAAAATTTAAATTCGAGATATATATTTCTCATGTGCATATTGAGCTAGTAAATTTTATATTTATGACTAAAATTAACAAATTATATATAACTTTTAGAAATATAAATTATTTCTTACTGCGATATATTTTATTTCGACTTGGGTTAAAATATTTATCTCTGTTACGCATATACTGTAGAACTGAAATAGCTAAATATGCATATACAAAACAGAAAAAAAAATATTTCTATTGTAAAAATTTCAATATCTCATTGTAATAAAATTTACGAGATACGCATTAAGGCTGTTTGAGATATATTTTATATGGAACTTGGTTAATTTTAAAACACATGCTGTTATATTTATTTCCAAATCGGTAAAATGTTGCAGATATGTCATTATATCTATATTGAGAATACATTTTTTTTTCAGTGTAACTAAAACTGATCAAGAGACCATGCAGACATGGGCACATCGAACAGTAGGCAAGGATTTTCCTACATTTGATGAATTTCTCAAATTCATCTCCAAACGCTGCGACGCATTGGAGACATGTGAGCCAATAAGTAAACCTACTGCAACCAAATCAACATCAATTAAGGCGCATCAAGCACAGTTAACCAACTATCAATGTGCATATTGTACGGAACAACACAGAACATACACTTGTGACGCATTTGGAAAGTTAAGCCCCGAAGAGCGGCGCAAGCAAGTGGCAATGTTGAAACTTTGTTTCAATTGCCTGTCAGCCGTCCATATGGCCAACCAGTTCTATAGCAAACGGAGTTGTTTGACATGCAGGCGCAGACATCATACCCTCTTACACGATGTTGTTCAATCAAATTCAGTTACAGTAAGATGTGATAGTGAAGCAGAAGAGTCAGTAACGGAACCACAAGCTCCTGCCACATCAAGCTCGTTAAATACAATAGTACAAACAAATATGTCCAATTTAGACACGGCATTGTTGCCCACAGCAATCGTGATGGCCAAAGATAATTAAGGTCAACACAGAAGATTTAATTTGCTAATGGATTCGGGTTCCCAAATCTCCTTTATCTCCGAAAGGTGCGTCCATCGGTTGGGAATCCCTTGTAAAGATGGAAAGGTACAGGTAGAAGGTCTCGCCACTTCAAACGTGTCTACAACGGGGAAGGCATTAGTTACCATCTGTTCAAGATTCGACAAGTCCCTCTCAGTCAAAGCATATATTGTACCAAAGATTACATGCCTTAACCGAAATGAAGAAGTAAACTATAACGAGATTGAAAGCAGCAATTTACCATTAGCCGACCCGAACCTTAAACAGCAGAAAGAAGTCGACATTTTATTAGGAGCAGACTACTTCTTCCACATTTTAGGTAGAGAGCAAGTCGTGTTAAAGAATGTAATGGCTCAAGAAACATTGTTCGGATATGTTATATCAAAAAACCAAATGATGCAAGTGATGAGGAAGGTAAAATGCTGCCGTATAAGGTCTTCAATGTTTGTTTATCAACCACCGAAATTTTGGAAGGACTGTTGCGCAAATTTTGGGAACAAGAAGAAAATTTTCAAGAATCGCCAAGATCCGTAGAAGAGCAATTGATTGAATAACATTTTGTGTCAACATATAAGAAAATCCCCGGTGGATTTGTCGTGCAGCTGCCCATACGAGCAGAGTCAGCCCTTTTTGGGTCAATCATATAAGACAGCCTTACAACGTCTGTACTCCATGGAACGCAAGATGGCACGCAATGTTGAATTTGGCACAATGTACAAGGAATTCATGCATCAATATGAAGAGCTAGGTCATATGAGAAAATTATCATCCAAGGAAGTCACAAAACATACCGGGGAAGTATTCTATTTACCTCATCATGGCGTTCTACGTGAAGATAGCATGACAACAAAACTGCGAATCGTGTTCGATGGGTCAGCAACAACATCAACTGGAATGTCGTTAAATGACAAGCTAATGGTCGGGCCATCCATTCAAGACACGTTATGGGAAATATTGATACGATTTCGAACTTTTAGGGTCGCAATATGTGGGGACATCGAAAAGATGTATCGCCAAATCCTAGTGGATCATAAACACACTCCCTTGCAGCGTATCCTCTGGAGAAAGGACCCATCTGAACATATAGCTCAATATGAATTATTGACAGTAACGTCTGGTACAGCATCAGCGCCATTCCTATCATTAGAGTTTTATTTCAAATCGCTAGTGACTGTGAAGGTCAATTTCCGGAGGTGGCAAATGTAATTCGCAAGGACTTCTACGTTGACGATGTGTTAACCGGTGCAAATGATGAACAACACGCAATCACATTAAAAAGAGATCTGTCTCGTGTATTGGCAGAATCTGGATTTGTGTAGAAGGCTAGAAGAAGGCCGGTCATCAAAGATATTAGGTCTATACTGGAATTCGAAGCAAGGCATGTTTTCATTCAAGGAAAACTCGTATAATAACACTTAATTTGGCACGAAAACTGAATTATACAATAAAAAAAATCACACTATTTGTTTATATTATAATTATGTAGAAAACAATTAAATTTTATCACTTTAAACTTAAACAAATTATTGGAACGTCAACACTTACCTAAATTTTAGACGAAAATGTGCTGCATATGGATTATTTGTACAAATTACATTCTCTCAAATTAAATGGGACAATTCTATTCAATTTAAATGTGCATAATATGAATATTAGGCATATATATTGCATTAGTTTGGATAAAGTATGAGATGTTTTGTAACGAATGATACATTACTTGCGTTTTTCCGCAAAAAAAACTTATTCAAAAAAATCATAAAACATGAATTATTAAGGATAAATTTTTATGAATAATCCGTACTTACTAAGGAATAAGCTGATCAAAAATTTGAATAAATTATAAAATTTTGCATAAATTGTGCTTATAAAGAATGAATAATACCTAAATATATATTATCGTTGCTATACTTATCTTAAGTATAATTGATCCATACACATTTCTCTGGGTGTATGGAGAAATAAATCGTCATCGTCATTTTACGAATTTTTTCAAATCAATTGAGAATAATTCACTAGCTTTTTGCACTGATATCCGAGGTTTGGTATCCACAATGCACAATGCATAGAATCCTGAAGAATGGCGATTGTTCATCGATTCCTCTAAAAGCAGCTTGATGGCAGTTCTTCACGTTACCAACTCAAAAAATTCCATTCCAATTGCACTCAGCACAAACACAGAGGAAACCTATGCATCAATGAAAAAAATCATCGATTTGAATAAATACAATGACCATCAATGGAAAGTTTGTGCAGATTTAAAAGTGATAGCTCTTTTAAGTGGCATGCAATTGGGTTACACTAAAAACATGTGTTTTATGTGCTTATGGAATACAAGTTTTAAAGGCGACCAATACAACGAACGGAACTGTTCTTTACGTGAGAACATTAGATTGCGATACGACAGCATCGTTGATGCTCCACTTGTGCCAATTAAAAAAATATTGCTACCACCACTTCATATCAAGCTTGGAGTAGTTAAAATTTTTATAAAAGCGCTGAATCCAGATGAACATGCGTTCGTCGAATTGCGTCGCATTTTTCCACGGTTAAGTGGAATGAAGATAAAAGAAGGTTGGTGTTTATATCTATTCGAATGTTAGTTTTGATCAAATGAAATTTCATCTCGCATCTTGTTTTTTATTACAGGAATACTTAATGGACCATATATTCGTCGTCTGATGAAAGGTGATGCATTTGAAAATGCTCTTAGTGAACGAGAGCTTGTGGCATGGAAATGTGTAAAAGAAGTTATTAAGAATGTTCTCGGAATTAACCGAGCCGATGATTGGCGCAGATATATTGAAAATATGCTGACTGCTTTTCATAATATAAACGTTAGAATGTCACTGAAAATACATTGTTTGCATTGTCATGTGGAAAAGTTCGCCGAACAATGACCAGCCGAATCCGATGAGCACGGCGAGCGTTTTCACCATAAGTGACGGCAAGGCTCGAACATTGGTACAGCGGCAAAAAGCTAGATGCACTCTTGGGTGACATTTTTTGGAATTTGCAAGAGGAAGAAGAACCCGAAGACGACACGAACAAATCAGAAAATTAAAATTAAAAGTTAAGAAAAATGTTAATTTTTTAGGAAAAAATTGAAAAAAATCACAATAAAACCAACTGAATCAATTTAGTTTTCTTTTAAATAGCTTCTATTGTATCTATATTTGCCGATGAGATGTTTATTCGATCGATTTAAAATCAATAAATGGACAAAAAATGATAAAAAACGTGTTTTTCGTCGAAATGAAAAGCAAAAAATAAAATAACACAAAAATGTGATTGTAGATGTCGTTGTTTGTCTTGGTTTGCGCAACAACTTTGCTGAAGAAAGCATAACGAAAATCTTAATGGTTCAGGGGCTATCAACGTGAATATGAGTGTACATTTTGACAAATTTTTGACTCAGGGGCAAAATATGTCGAAAGCGATATCTCAAAAATGGGGACTAACTTTGAAATGGGACTAGCACCATTGAATTCACCATACTCGAATTAGGTTTACCCCCCGGGTGCGCAGCTTGTCACGCAAAAAAAGTTTGCAATTCAAGCACAATGTTATTATCATTTGGACTCTATCTAGTTTTTAGCTTTTTGATTTTGTCGACGTCAATCTAACCGGGACATAAACGTACCAAACAAAGAAATATTACAAGCACTACACCCATTTAGTAACTAAAGATGAGGCTGTCCTAAATATATTCGGAAACGATATGGTCGAACCACTTTGCCTACTCTTTAATCAGTTTCTACAAAATAGTTTTTCTTGATTCAATAGAAAATAATTAAATAACGTTATTTTTAAAGCTGGAAATAGAGCCGACATTTCTTGGCACATAGGAATATCATCATTGCCTTCAATAGCAAAACTTCTTGAAATGGCAAAATCACATATCAGTATCACATCACTGTTTTCTCCCTCGTAGATAAACTACAATAAATTTGATACATGTTACAAACAAACACTGCAAATCTTTAAAAATTCATGTTAATGTACACTGTTTACACTCTAAGGGATTTGTGAAGTGGGTATAGTTATACAGGTCGGCCATCTGTTCTAAAAAATTCTTTGACTAATGAAAGGACAAAAATATGCCATTTATCATCATGCGGAGTCGCTAACAACACAACAACGCATTTTGATTGTCCAAATTTATTATGAAAATAATCGTTAAAAAACAACAACATTTCGTAAATTACGTGAGAGTTTTGGTCGACATGGACGTTCTACTGAGCGGCAATTTGCAAAATTATTGATCTTTTTGAATAAACTGGTTCAGTGGAAGGTCGTAGACCATATCAACATATTCATCAAGTTCACACTCCTGATGCAGTGGCAGCTGTTAGTGAAAGTGTTCGTAATGAAAAAAGCAAATCAACCAGGCATCGTTCACAAGAACTAAACATTTGACGACACACATTACCCACATTTAGATATTGATCTTCATGTGTATCAGTACAAAATTCAACCTACTCAAAAATTGGGGCCACCAGACGTCGTCATTTTGTTAATTGGATGCTTGAACCAAATGAAAAGTTTTGATTAAAAACCATATTTAGCGAGGAAACTCATTTTCATCTTAATGGGTTTGTCAATAAGCAAAATTGTCAAATTTGGGGAGGGGAGAATCTTCATATTATTCACGAAGCCAAAGTTCATCCTCCTAGAGTCACAGTGTGGTGTGGTTTATCATTGAGCCGTTTTTCTTTGAAAACGAGAAAAATGCCCTTACAGTAAATGGGGAACTTTATCGCAACAAGTTAAAAATTGAATGAATGGCATGTCAACGACCTTCAGCAACAAATCTCTAACAACACTATTAGACGATTCACCCGAATCTCAAGGAATCAGGTATTGCAATAATTGAAATTGATTGACCAATAATTGTATAGATATTTCTACGATGACCTAGAGTACAGAGTAGATTTGGAACCAATTAAACCACCGATGAATGGGTCGTTTCCAAAAGACAGTCAGTCAGTAAACGAGTACAAAACACGGTGGCAGTAATACAGAACAATATGTACCTTGCTCGTTAATGGCCAAAGCTTAGTTTTACTTTTAGTCATGGTATAATTAATATTTAAATTATAAAGAATACCATAGTTGGTTCGCCAAAACAAGTGGTCTATAACGACTAATTGACTTGACTTTCCTTCGAACGTTACTTCCTATCGAACGGTGTTGTTTTTTTTTTGAAATATGTAATGTTAATATTTTTATATTTGATATTTTACTATGGATATTTACCCATTTATTTTGGAAGTTTTACATCGCAGCCCTTTGGCGTCTAAGCCAAAATATTGGTAAAGGCCGAAAAATAAAATAAAAGCTAAACCTAACACAACATAACGCATATTTTAACAGAAGAAGATGTTCGATAGTTATACTTATCACGCCACGACCATGAGAGGAAGAGACAAAATTATTGGATTTTTCATAGATTGCACGTAGCATTACAAATGAGTTTTGAAGCTCAAAATGTGTGTAATTTATAACTAAATATTATTAACTAAATAAATGAACCTTAAGGAATTATTCATGAGTGTTCAAATTAGTAGCTTATTAAAATTACTGAACAATTTTGTTGCGAATTTCGTGCGTTGGATATGGGTTCATACAAGATTTTGCAAATAAAATACTCGGCGATTTAAAATTATAAACTTTATTTCCACCACCGTTAATTTCTACAGCAATTCATTCTGCTCACTAATTCGCTGCTCACTATTTTCTGCCCACTTTAATTGTTTACTTTTACTGTTCACCACTTTCGCACTGTTTACTTTTCACTTGCACAATTCTGGCCGCCGTTTATAATTACTTTCGTTATCTTCACATTACTCTCCACATTCATTCTTAAATCAAAATCTCAATCAGTATTGGAGCAATACTTGATCTGACAACATCGCTGCTGTTAAGAATAACAATCGCTAAAAATGTTTAAATCATTCAACATCATCGATGATTTATTTGACTTTAATTTAAAGGATAACTTTAAAAAAATCCTGAAGAATAATTTTTAAAATTTTTAAATGTTAAAATAAAATTTGATTTCTATTCTTTCTTTAGTTTTTCTTTTTTGTTGAATTTTTTTTTTATTTTAATTGTTTGGCTCCCGTGTGGAGATGCCGAACTCCCATCGTGGCACGTCCCCAAGTGGCGGATAGAGGAAAGCTTTTTAACCGGCTTGCCGGAGGGTAGGTGGGATATAAAATGCCATCCGCGGACCAAATCTGACTAGGGGAAGGGACCCCGAACAATAAACCAACCATTAAGGCAATGAGTGTACAACCAAACGGATTGTATAAGAAACGAGTTTTATACAAAGGCAAATTAAAACTAAACGTCTAAACAAGAAAGGAAAAGCAGAATCTTTGCTTGTGGCACTATTTCCGTGGGAATAGGGAATTTGGAAAAATACTTTCATAGCATTTTTACCCAAATTGTATTTTTCTGGCCTACTGATATAATAAGTTTAGTGGAAGAATTTTCAAAACAAAGTTAATTTTGAAACTTTTGTTCCACAAAATTTTAAAGGGAAAAATATTTTCCCATTTAACTTTTTTCTGAAGCATTTACACCAAGCTTATTCCCTCAATAGCCCAGAAAATACAATTTAAGCAAAAACGCTGTGAACATATTTTCTCCAATTCCCTATTCCCAGGGCAAGCCAGAATAGTGCCACTGAAGTGGAACAAGAAGGTACATAAGAACGTATCACTGATACCGAAAGAGACACCACGGCAACCAGTTAAAACATCCAACGTAATCATCCAAGGGGAAATGCAGGAAAATCAACCAACACATAAAGAGATACCACCTCTACCCATTAACATACTTAATGTTAGTGAATACGAAACAATTAAAAAAATATTGAAGTTAGTTCCAAACGATAAATATAAAGTCACTGCACTGAATAATAACGTTTAGAAAGTGAATGCACTTGACCCAGTAACCTACAGAATGGTATCAAATGCAGTCACTGCTCAAAACATCGAATGGTTCACCCATGAAAACAAAGCTGAGCAACCAAGTCATGGCCAGAGGGCTACATCATACATGCCCAAACGAAGAAATAATTGAGGAACCTAGCCAGAAAGGCTTCAAAGTTCTAAACGCTGTGAATATATTAAAGAGAAAGGTCACTATAAAAGCAAACGGTGAACGAGAAACAACCAAAGCTGGCCTCCCCGTTTTCATGCTAACATTTGACAACGCAGAGAGCATTGATAGGGTATATGGGATCAAAGCAATCCTTAATATGAAAGTTAAGATTGAGATATTAAAAAAAGTACCCTAGTAGAATGCCACAGTGCTACAACTGCCAGGTGTATAACCACACACGCAAATACTGTAATAAGGAGCCGAGATGAGTGAAATGCTCTGGGAAACATCTAACAAAAGAATGCAACAAAAGTAAGAACGAACCAGTGAAATACACTGTGGTAATCATGGTAGCGAAAGAGCTACAAAGAATGAGAGACAACAATAAAAATCAAACAAGTCAGAGTTCTCAACCTAGGATGCAATCGTACTCAAAACAAATCCCCATAAATAGCGGCAAAGTAAAAGAAGGCATAACTTATGCACAAATGGCTAAGCAGAACGAAAATATCAGGAACGCTCCTAGTCAGGAAACCCATGTCCTGCAAGAAATACTTCAGAAGCTAAATGCTATCAATTCACATCTGGCTGGCCAAGACCAAAGACTAGAATCTATGGGCGAGTTACTAAAAAGCAAGAACAGAGACTAGTAACACTGGAAAATACATCGATGAGCCAAGATAAAAGAATAACGGATGCGTCAAGTAAAACTAGAGAAGTTATTGACTATACATTCATTCTAGTCCATACAAACTTAACAAGCAAAATAATGACACACTATTTAAGAATTGCTACCTGGAATGCAAATGGCCTAGCGAAACGCATTTCAGAATTAGAAGTATTTTTAAACACAAAAAAAAATTGATATATCCTAATCTCAGAAAGTCATTTTACCAGGACCTCGTGTGCCAAAATACGTGGATATCAGTGCTATCAAGCTGTGTATACAGCAGAAAAAGCTAGAGGCGAGACAGCAATCTTTGTTAAGGACGATATAAAACACCACGAAGAATTAAAAATAGAGGAGGAAGCTTTGCAAGTAGCTACTGCATCTTTTGAAACCAAAAATAGTATATCAGCAACGGCGAACTAGTCCCAAAGGAAGGGAGCTATTTGAAGCAGGCAGGATATTAAAATATGAGATTCACTCCAGTAGAAAGCCAACCTACTGGCCTACGGACCCAAATAAAATTCCTGACCTTCTGGATTTCTATATATCAAGAGGTTTATCAGAAAACTACTTAGCAGCAGAAAATGAAGAAGGGCTATCGTCACACCATTCTCCAGTTTTAATGACAATAAGTGATACGGTAATAAGGAAAGCAAGCCCTCCAATATTAACAAATAACACAACCAACTGGGAGTACTTTCGGCAGCTAGTCGAAGAAAGCATCAACCTACACGCGCAGATATCGAACGATTACATGATAGAAGAAGAACTAGAAAACCGAACCCGACTATCCAGTTGAAGTGAGAGAGTTGGTTAACGAAAAAAGAAGAGCTCGTAAGACTTGGCAGAGAACCAGAGCCCCTGAAGACAAAACAATCCTAAACAAATTGTGCAACAAACTTAAACTACTTATAAAGGAGATTAAGAATGAGTCAATTGCAAGCTTCCTAAGTAATCTGACAGGTAAACCTGACACAGACTATTCCCTGTGGAAAGCCACCAAAGGTTTAAAAAGGACTAAAACGCCACCCATTAGAATGGTTGGTGGAACCTGGGCTCGCAGCGAAAAGCAAAAAGCTGATCTGTTTGCCCAACACCTAGAAAATACCTTCAAACCACCAACTGGACAAGCCGATAATGAATATCTAACACCTATAAGCAATGTAGACGAGGCATCTGTGCTACCAGTTACTCTGAAAGAAATCAAACAAGAAATCAAAACCTCAAAGATAAAAAAAGCTCCTAGATGCTTGATAACGGGGGCGAATAATCAAAGCTTTACCAGAAAAAGCACTAAGAAAACTACAGCACATAATCAATGCTATCTTTAGACTATGTTATGTTCCGAGACAGTCTAAAGTAGCGGAAATCATAATGATTCCAAAGCCCAATAAATCACTAAACGACAAAACATCGTATAGGCCTATTTCTTTGTTAACAACAACATCAAAAATTTTCGAGAGACTGTTAGAGAAAAGAAATCTTATACCAGAACATCAATTTGGGTTTCGCGAAAGGCACTCAACGATAGAACAGGTATAAAGGATTGATTACTGATACATTTGAGGGGGCGCTGGAAAACAAGGAAGTATGTTCAGCAATATTCTTAGACGTAGCCCAAGCACTTGATAAGGTTTGGCACAGCGGTCTAGAATTTCAGCTCCAGCGAGATTTGCCAAAACATTTTGAATTGCTAAAGTCTGACATCAACAACCGTTACTTCCGGGTGAGACAGGACGGGGAATACTCTAAACTGAAAAAAATATTGGCAGGGGTTCCAAACGGCATTGCTCTAGTCCCCGTATTATACCTGCTGTATACAAATGATCTACCAGACATAGAAGAAGCTAGAATAGGAACGTTTGCTGATGACACAGCTGTTATGACTTAACGAATCGAAATCAACACATATCAATTTTACAAATAGGCAATTCAGAATATATTCCGATTAGTCTCAATTCACAACAAATTCCATATTTTGATAATGCTAAGTATCTCGGCATGACGCTAGACTCTAAACTCAGCTGGAAAGTGCATGTTAAAAAAAAAAGGCAAGAACTGAATTTAAAATTTAGAAAAATGCACTGGCTTATTGGAAGAAACTCCGAACTGACAACGCACAACAAACTGCTGTTATACAAACAAATCCATAAACCAATCTGGACGTATGGTATTCAGCTTTGGGTCTGCGCAAGAAAAACAGTGAGTACTACGTAGCATTGTGAATGCTCCTTGGTACATTAGAAATGACAATCTCCATCGAGACCTAAACATGGAATACGTCAGCGATGAAATACAATAATTTGCGAGGAGCTGCGGAACCTACTGGATCGCGCCAATGGACCAAACCGCCTAAAAAGAACTAATCCTTTTGAATTAGTGGTTGTTTGAGCCGCTTAAATCAAAGGACTGTCAGAGCTGGGATGAACCGATAGGTCTCATCCCACAAGAATAGACTACTAAAATAATAAAACAATTAATAGATAATCTATATGATTAGTTGTAATATTATACAGAAATAAAGATTTCTTAAATAAAAAATACAAAAATTGTTCGATTTTAATCAGGAATCATACATTTAACACCAGAATAAGTTTATATAGATCTTTCTAAATAAAATTTAATGTGTATTCTTTCTTCGAGTTCTGAATACGAAAACTCGATTAACTATGGCAGGTTGAAATTCTTATGGAATTGATTTTGTGTATATTTTCGCTTAAAAATACCTAGAAATAAAGTTTGTTGTTAACGCTAGCCAAAAAAGTAGTTTTTAACTACGTGACACAAGCTGTTTCAAGTTAAGCATGAGCTGCATTGCAAGAGTCGGATGAAACTAAATTTTAAATAAATTTGTCGGTAAAATTTATTATTTTTGAAAAAGTCTATGGCAAAGGGATCGAAAAACTTAGTTTAGTATAAGTTTTTCGATCCCCCAGTACCCAATGAATGCACAGTTTCATCAAATCGTAGCCTTTTATATGTCACAGCGTGACAATCGATTTATAATCTTCTTCTAGCTTATTTAGAAATCTTTACGATGGTACTACAGTATCACAATAGAAAGAAACAAACAAATTTCGGTGTATCTCCTAATTAATTTTATAGCCTTCTTCTTCGTCTTGTACCCATTTTGGGGATTTCCAATTATACTGAGCCTATTTGTATCACTATCATGCGTTGTATTCTTGTATCATCGATTTTACATTGGTTTAGGCTTCGAATCGGTAAACCAATTTTTCTATCTACGAGTATATTCTATTCCGTCAGATAAGATTATCAACAACATTATAATCCATTCAGTATATTGTATTCGATTAGCAAATAAAGTTGAATTTTTCATTATACCAAATAAAAAGGCGATATTAAAACTACCTGTATCAAATATATAGATTGTTACATTCACGTCTCAGAAGATAAACAAATATTTTCGGTTTTCATTTTTGTTGGTGATAATCTTATGAAATAAACATAATCTGGGAAGAAAAAACAAATACGTATGTTCTTTAGCTAGAATAACAAAGCAACGATAAAATTGAATATACTTTTTAAACTCATAAATCTTCAAAGGAAGTTTACATGCGCAAATATTTCAATTTTGCCCAAATTTACTTGTTTTGCTAAAACCATACATATGACATAAACAAAAACTAACTAAGGATGTATCACTGTAACTAACTATATATATAGCATAAATAACTAACCATGTAATTAATATCTTGTACATAAAAAATTTATCCGGCATACATAGTTATATCGAAAACTTAATTTGTAGCAAATTCTTGCACTATACTCGTATAGGATGATTTTTTATGTACAAAATATTAATTACTTGACACACCAAAAATCTAAGAAAAAGTGAGTTACATTTCTACCGTACGCAGTTGAACAAAAGTTAGCTTTATTTTAAATTAAAAAAAACATTATTTTGTGTAGGTAATTTTTTAAGTTTTTAATATAAATTTCAAATACAGGTACACAGGCATGAAAGAATGTACGAAATGTTTTGGTAAGTATTAGTCTAATGTAATTTTGTTATTTTGTAGCATGCCTTTGCAAAAATATTTACATTAAAATAATTAAATTGAACAAAACAAAAATACGGTACGTTGTATGTGGATAATCATATCTGTTTTGAATATTATCAAATTAAAAAATCTGAAACAGAAAGAAAATATAATGGCGTTGTTGTTTTAATAAGGTGTTCCGCCATTACAACTGTACTCATATGTATTGTCAATGAGAGACCGCCGCAAATTAATATAAATATGATTGCGTGCTAATCAATCAGCAGGTGCTTGACATCCTGTCCGGCGGACAAGAAGTCAAACTTAGTGTTGATAAAGTTGAGAGTGACGACATGAATGAGAAACTCCGCTACCCGTCGAGTTTCTCAACAAGATTGAAGGGTCCGGACTTCCGCGCCATGCCATCCCGCTAAAGGTAAACGCAATCGTTCTTTTGATGAGGAATCTAAATACTAGCAAGGGTCTTATCAATGGAACACACATGCGAGTCGCAAAAATAAACCGCTACAGTCTGGAATTTGATTTGCTGACTGGCTTCTCAAAAGGCGAGCGCGTTCTCATCCCACTTAAATGCATAAACTGTCTTCGGCAACTTAAAGATTCATTTCTTAACGCATCCAAATTTCTTAAATGAGCTTTTTACGTTGTCGACATGTTAACGGGATCTGACACCTAAAATGCAATCATACTAAAAAATGACATCGTCGATATATTAGCTCGTGTAGGCTAATTCGAACTTCGCAAAATTCAAAGCAACAATAAGAATGTTGAGTCATCTTAGACAAGTATCATGGAGCAACCCAAATCAATTCAAATATTGGGAATGAACTGGTACAACTGAAATCAGATCAATTTACATTCTCATTCGAGAAGTACTTGATAACCGGATCATGTACGAAAAGATCTGATCTTTCCGATATCGATTGTCCTAACAGAAAAATGGTCAATTAATTTTATAGCCTTCTTCTTCGTCTTGTACCCATTTTGGGGATTTCCAATTATACTGAGCCTATTTGTATCACTATCATGCGTTGTATTCTTGTATCATCGATTTTACATTGGTTTAGGCTTCGAATCGGTAAACCAATTTTTCTATCTACGAGTATATTCTATTCCGTCAGATAAGATTATCAACAACATTATAATCCATTCAGTATATTGTATTCGATTAGCAAATAAAGTTGAATTTTTCATTATACCAAATAAAAAGGCGATATTAAAACTACCTGTATCAAATATATAGATTGTTACATTCACGTCTCAGAAGATAAACAAATATTTTCGGTTTTCATTTTTGTTGGTGATAATCTTATGAAATAAACATAATCTGGGAAGAAAAAACAAATACGTATGTTCTTTAGCTAGAATAACAAAGCAACGATAAAATTGAATATACTTTTTAAACTCATAAATCTTCAAAGGAAGTTTACATGCGCAAATATTTCAATTTTGCCCAAATTTACTTGTTTTGCTAAAACCATACATATGACATAAACAAAAACTAACTAAGGATGTATCACTGTAACTAACTATATATATAGCATAAATAACTAACCATGTAATTAATATCTTGTACATAAAAAATTTATCCGGCATACATAGTTATATCGAAAACTTAATTTGTAGCAAATTCTTGCACTATACTCGTATAGGATGATTTTTTATGTACAAAATATTAATTACTTGACACACCAAAAATCTAAGAAAAAGTGAGTTACATTTCTACCGTACGCAGTTGAACAAAAGTTAGCTTTATTTTAAATTAAAAAAAACATTATTTTGTGTAGGTAATTTTTTAAGTTTTTAATATAAATTTCAAATACAGGTACACAGGCATGAAAGAATGTACGAAATGTTTTGGTAAGTATTAGTCTAATGTAATTTTGTTATTTTGTAGCATGCCTTTGCAAAAATATTTACATTAAAATAATTAAATTGAACAAAACAAAAATACGGTACGTTGTATGTGGATAATCATATCTGTTTTGAATATTATCAAATTAAAAAATCTGAAACAGAAAGAAAATATAATGGCGTTGTTGTTTTAATAAGGTGTTCCGCCATTACAACTGTACTCATATGTATTGTCAATGAGAGACCGCCGCAAATTAATATAAATATGATTGCGTGCTAATCAATCAGCAGGTGCTTGACATCCTGTCCGGCGGACAAGAAGTCAAACTTAGTGTTGATAAAGTTGAGAGTGACGACATGAATGAGAAACTCCGCTACCCGTCGAGTTTCTCAACAAGATTGAAGGGTCCGGACTTCCGCGCCATGCCATCCCGCTAAAGGTAAACGCAATCGTTCTTTTGATGAGGAATCTAAATACTAGCAAGGGTCTTATCAATGGAACACACATGCGAGTCGCAAAAATAAACCGCTACAGTCTGGAATTTGATTTGCTGACTGGCTTCTCAAAAGGCGAGCGCGTTCTCATCCCACGCATGAAGCTCTCATCCGCGGAAGGCACCTTCTCATTTAAAATGTCTCGCCTCCAATTTCCGGTCCAGCTCGCGTTCGCCATAACCATCAACAAGAGTCAGCGCCAAAATTTGAAGAAGATAAATTGTAATGTAAATTCATATTTTATTATCCTTTTGTCCATTTCTAATTAAATATTTTATAGCGTATATGAAATTACTTTATTTTTGATAACAGTGCATATCTTAAAAAATCTTGTAAACCAAAAATTTAATAAAATGTATTCACGTGACTGGTTATTCAGTCACAGGTCAGCTAGTTTATTTTGAATATTCAAATTGCTAAACAAAAAAAAAAACTAAAAACCGAAATGTGAAAAATTCGAAAGCAAACCAAGTAGAAAGTAAAATTAACCAACACATCGCAAAAATAAATTGTTGCTACTAATTTCGGGTAACATGCTTTATATTTCACTAAGAAAATTGAATGGCGGAAAACAAAATTTTACCTTAATACTAATTAACAGAAACGAGAATTTACAAAACAAAACTCCGAAATCTTAACTATAAATTTAAACACCACAAAAAATCGACGATCAGCGGAATGATGGTTGTATCCAGAACAGCTGAGGCGATTTTTCATGTCGGGTTATTATATACATACATTATTATATTGGTATATAAGTGGTTGCAATTAAATTTTATTTTTGTTGTTGGGTATTATTGTATGCACTTGTTACCTCAAATAATAACTTGTATTAATTTTTGTACATTTAATATTTATCACTTATGATAAAACACATAGTTTATAAAAAAACATAGATTTTTATGTACATATTGCGTTGTTTTCTTTTATCGAACTTTATTATTAATATTTTTAATATTTATTTTAATTTTTATTATTATTAGCCACCAAAGGAAATTATTACAGTATTTTTTATACACGGCACATGAAAGTCTTAAACTAAGTTCTTAATATTGCGATAATTAACTGTTAATTAATAAAGCAAAACGTTTTCTTGGTGCACAATTTAGTTTTTTGATTAACAATGACCGAGGTTGCTTTTTTTATTGATGTGTAAACATCTTTACGCGCGTATGCCAAAAATTTTTGTATGGTAGTAAACTTTCAAATGAAACGAACGGAAATGACGTACTACGTTTAAATATCTACATTGAAAAAAGAAACAAAATATAAAATAATAAAAAAAGAACAAAATACATATATAAATTTTGTACTATACACATAGTCTGAGTGTATGTGTATATATAAATTGTAACAGAATATTGGGAGTACAAGATTGTAGGTGACTGTGATCACAAGTACAATTATGTTAACATAATAAATTATTAAATTAAACGAAACTCAAAGTCTTTAAATTAAGAATACAACATGGCGCAGTTGAGTGGTAAATTATAATAATTAAAGTACCAGTGCAAGACATTAAAATAAAAGTTGCAAAACTGTGTAAATTAGTGAAAAGTGGATACATACAAAATGAACGAAAATTTTCGTCGGCCTGGAGCGTTATGCCTCACAGGAAACCTACATGAAAATTGGAAGAAATTCATACAACATTATGAAATATTTTCGGTGGCAACTAAAGGGAATACGGAATCACCTGAAGTACAAGTAGCACAGCTACTAAATTTAGCCGGAGAGGAGGCTATTGAGCTTTTTAGTACTTTTAATATTTCAACGGTGGATAAAAAAGATGTCGATAAAGTGAAAAAAAAGTTCGAGGAATTTTGCAATCCTCGAAAAAACATTGTGTACGAAAGATACCTATTTTACACTCGCAGTCAACGTGAAGGGGAGCCTTTCGATCACTTTTTGACTGACATTTCTAAATTGGTCAAAAGTTGTGAATTTTTAACCGCCGCGGACGACATGCTTCGTGATCGAATTGTATTGGGTGTAGCGGATCAAGAAATTCAAGCAAAACTTCTTAAAATGGATGATTTAACGTTAAAAAAATCAACAGAAGTTTGTCGAGTAGCGGAAATAACGGGAGCCCAAGCAAAAGAAGTTCAACAAGGACGTTCGCCTATAGACAATATCAACCAGCAAAATAAATATGCTAATTCAGGATCAGCAATAGCGGCAGTATCATCAAACTTTGATAAAGTTAAAAATAGTTCGGGAAGTTATTCACATGAACATAATTCAGATAAATATCAAAAATTTAATAAATTTAATTTTAGATCAAGTAATAATCAGAGGGAGAATACAGCATACCCAGTTCAACCCAGTTATAAGCAGTCAAATGCACATACCATGCAACAGTTTAATTGCAAAAATTGCTCGTATAATCATGTATACGGTAAATGTCCTGCATACGGCATTATTTGTTCTAGATGTCGCAAGCCAAATCATTATGCTAAGGTTTGCAAATCGGTACCGTCTAATACAAAGCAACGTGTATATGATATCGCTGAAAATGATGATGAGTGTTTTATGCGGATGGAATCATTAACACTTGATGAAATTGTGGTCGATTCATTGGGGGGTGCGCAAAACAGTAAGTGTTGGTACCAGAATTTGAATATTGAAAATACTACAATTAAATTTAAGCTCGATACTGGAGCTGATGTCAACATTATACCAATCGAAATTTATCGAAAAATAGTTTCGAGTATCCCAGTTCATGCGACAGAAATTAAATTGGAAGCATTTGGTGGTTTTAGATTGAGTTGTGTAGGTGAGGTGACACTTGATATTGATCATAAAGGAGCTCATTATCCCACTAAATTTATTTTGATTTCTGATATTAAATCTAAACCAATATTAGGTCTTAATTCATGTTTGCAATTGGGGTTAATTCAAAGACTAGATTCAATTAATAGAGATGAAACAGATGCTTTTATTCAAACAAATATTGATATATTTCAAGGAATTGGTAAATTTCCTGATAAATGTTCACTTCAGTTAAAAGAAAACTCAGTTCCGGTTTCTAAACCCCCACGTAGGATTCCACTAAGCATTCGTAACAAAGTACTAGATAAATTAAACGATATGGAAAAGTTTAACATCATTTCTAAGGTGGATGAGCCATCTGATTGGACTCATAACCTGGTGATAGTCGAAAAGCCAGATAAAACTCTGCGCATATGCCTGGACCCCCGTGAACTAAATAAAAATCTAAAACAGGATCATTACCTCATTCCAACTCTAGAAGATTTCATTGTTCATGTGCAACATATGAAATACTTCTCTGTACTGGATCTTAGAGATGGGTTCTGGCAGCTTGAACTTGATGAAAACTCTAAACGGCTTACCACATTTAGTACCCCATTCGGATGTTATTTATTTAATGTATTACCCTTCGGGCTAAAAACAGCACCTGAAGAGTTTCAGAAGTTAAATTCAAAATATTTCGGGAATTTACCTGGTTGCTTTGTATACATTGACGACATACTTGTTGGTGGCAAAACGATACAAGAACATGATACAAACTTAGCAAATGTAGTTAGTCGAGCTAGAGAAATTAATGTAAAATTTAACCCTAAGAAATTCCAGTACCGTACAGATAAGGTTAGGTACTTGGGACATGTATTTTCACAAGCTGGAATGGAATCAGATCCAGATAGAGTTCAGGCCATCCAGAATATTAGAAATCCTACAAACCGTAAAGAGCTGGAAAGGATCCTAGGGACTTTGAATTATTTGAGAAATTTTATACCCAACTATGCGGAAATGAATGCACCAATACGAAGTCTTCTACGGAAAGATATAAATTTTTCTTGGACTTCTGTTCATTCTAAATTATTAGAAGCCATTAAAGCTAAAATCAGCAAATCCACTAACTTACAAATTTTTCGAGAAGATTTACCCATTGTGATACAGACAGACGCTTCCAAGAATGGCCTCGGTTGTTGTTTAATACAAGATGAGCGTCCCGTCTGCTTTGCTTCAAAAAGTTTATCTGATGCCGAATGCAATTATGCTCAAATTGAAAAGGAAATGCTGGCAATTGTGTATGCCTGCAAAAAATTCCATCATTTCATTTATGGTCGGCAAGTGACTATACATACTGATCACAAGCCACTAGTATCGATAATGAAAAAGTTAGTGTCTGATATCCACTCTAATCGATTGCAAAGAATGCGAATTAAACTTTTAATTTATACGTTAAATGTCGTTTATGTCCCTGGTCGCTACCTTCATGTGGCTGATCTTTTATCTCGAAATTCTGGTGTGGATGATTCCATCGATACGGATTTATCTTTGAAAGATGTGGTTCATTCAATAGAAATTCCGGAATCTAAAATAGAAATTTTCAAAAACGCAACACAAAATGATGAGGTTCTTCAAACTATAAAAGAATATTTTTTGAACGGTTGGCCAACTGAAAAGAAAAGATTACCTGATGCAGTAAAATTTTATTGGGGTCTTAAGGATAAACTATATTATGAGGATGGTCTAGTATTTTATGAAAACCGAATCTTCATTCCCCAATCACTTCGAAAAAAAATATTGGACTTACTACATGAATCCCATTTCGGAATAACTAAAACTAAAGCACGTGCAAAACATATATTTTACTGGCCGAATATGAACACAGATATTGAAAATGTAATTTTCAAATGTAGAATATGCGAGAAATACAAGCCTTCAAATCCATATCATTCGCTTAGACCACATCCCATACCACAAAATCGATTTGAGAAAGTTGGATGTGATTTATTCGAGCATGCGGGAAATTCATATTTAGTACTCATGGATTATTTCTCAAAATGGTTAGAAATAGAACCAATCCCAAGTAAAACAGCAGGTAGTGTTATAACCTCCTTAAAGAAAATATTTTCAATACATGGGATACCAAAAGTTGTCGTTGCAGACAATCAACCATTTAATTCGTTTGAACTACATAAATTCTCAGATGAATGGGAATTTCAGTTTATCCATAGCAGCCCACATTACCCGCACTCTAATGGACTGGCTGAGAAAGCAGTTCACATTGCTAAAACGATTCTCAAAAAAACAAGAGAGGAAAACAAAGATTTTTATTATTCTTTATTAGAATACAGAAGTACCCCAGTGGCAAATCTTGGCTACTCTCCCTCTCAAATTTTACAAAGTCGATTGCTTAGGTCAAAACTACCTATTCAGTCGCAATTACTACAACCTCAAATAGTATATATAGATGAGCAGTTGAAGGCAAATCAAGCAAAGCAAATATATTATCATGATCGCTTGTCGCGAAGGAAAGAAATCTACTTAACTCCTGGTGATAACATAACATACCAAAATCAAAATAAATGGGATCCGGCGGTAATTGTCCGTCAACACTCTGCTCCAAGATCATATATCATTAGAAATGAATTAAATAATGAACTACGCAGAAACACAACTCATTTGCGTCAATCAATGAATGCCCCAAATTTCAGAATGAATAATGAATTGGATACCAACAATAAAAATGAGACGGTTGTTGAAACACGCGATGAGGAGCATTCTACCAATCAACCGATAACACTTTCATCAACAGGTAATCCAAATCAAGCATCTCATTACATCACAAAATCTGGCAGAGTTAGCAAACCTCCAGCATATTACGGAAACTAATTTCTCCTAGATAAGTTTTACTTTTACTTTGGTGTTAGGAGGGAGATGTTATATATTTGCAAGCCTTAGTACAGCACTGCTATAAATAACTGGCTTGAAATGGGTTGCGTATTAAATAGTATAATATGTATTGTATTGTATTTGATGTTATATTGTATGAATGTATTAGTAAATAAAATAGAAGATAGATGTAACAGAATATTGGGAGTACAAGATTGTAGGTGACTGTGATCACAAGTACAATTATGTTAACATAATAAATTATTAAATTAAACGAAACTCAAAGTCTTTAAATTAAGAATACAACGCAGTTGAACAAAAGTTAGCTTTATTTTAAATTAAAAAAAACATTATTTTGTGTAGGTAATTTTTTAAGTTTTTAATATAAATTTCAAATACAGGTACACAGGCATGAAAGAATGTACGAAATGTTTTGGTAAGTATTAGTCTAATGTAATTTTGTTATTTTGTAGCATGCCTTTGCAAAAATATTTACATTAAAATAATTAAATTGAACAAAACAAAAATACGGTACGTTGTATGTGGATAATCATATCTGTTTTGAATATTATCAAATTAAAAAATCTGAAACAGAAAGAAAATATAATGGCGTTGTTGTTTTAATAAGGTGTTCCGCCATTACAACTGTACTCATATGTATTGTCAATGAGAGACCGCCGCAAATTAATATAAATATGATTGCGTGCTAATCAATCAGCAGGTGCTTGACATCCTGTCCGGCGGACAAGAAGTCAAACTTAGTGTTGATAAAGTTGAGAGTGACGACATGAATGAGAAACTCCGCTACCCGTCGAGTTTCTCAACAAGATTGAAGGGTCCGGACTTCCGCGCCATGCCATCCCGCTAAAGGTAAACGCAATCGTTCTTTTGATGAGGAATCTAAATACTAGCAAGGGTCTTATCAATGGAACACACATGCGAGTCGCAAAAATAAACCGCTACAGTCTGGAATTTGATTTGCTGACTGGCTTCTCAAAAGGCGAGCGCGTTCTCATCCCACGCATGAAGCTCTCATCCGCGGAAGGCACCTTCTCATTTAAAATGTCTCGCCTCCAATTTCCGGTCCAGCTCGCGTTCGCCATAACCATCAACAAGAGTCAGCGCCAAAATTTGAAGAAGATAAATTGTAATGTAAATTCATATTTTATTATCCTTTTGTCCATTTCTAATTAAATATTTTATAGCGTATATGAAATTACTTTATTTTTGATAACAGTGCATATCTTAAAAAATCTTGTAAACCAAAAATTTAATAAAATGTATTCACGTGACTGGTTATTCAGTCACAGGTCAGCTAGTTTATTTTGAATATTCAAATTGCTAAACAAAAAAAAAAACTAAAAACCGAAATGTGAAAAATTCGAAAGCAAACCAAGTAGAAAGTAAAATTAACCAACACATCGCAAAAATAAATTGTTGCTACTAATTTCGGGTAACATGCTTTATATTTCACTAAGAAAATTGAATGGCGGAAAACAAAATTTTACCTTAATACTAATTAACAGAAACGAGAATTTACAAAACAAAACTCCGAAATCTTAACTATAAATTTAAACACCACAAAAAATCGACGATCAGCGGAATGATGGTTGTATCCAGAACAGCTGAGGCGATTTTTCATGTCGGGTTATTATATACATACATTATTATATTGGTATATAAGTGGTTGCAATTAAATTTTATTTTTGTTGTTGGGTATTATTGTATGCACTTGTTACCTCAAATAATAACTTGTATTAATTTTTGTACATTTAATATTTATCACTTATGATAAAACACATAGTTTATAAAAAAACATAGATTTTTATGTACATATTGCGTTGTTTTCTTTTATCGAACTTTATTATTAATATTTTTAATATTTATTTTAATTTTTATTATTATTAGCCACCAAAGGAAATTATTACAGTATTTTTTATACACGGCACATGAAAGTCTTAAACTAAGTTCTTAATATTGCGATAATTAACTGTTAATTAATAAAGCAAAACGTTTTCTTGGTGCACAATTTAGTTTTTTGATTAACAATGACCGAGGTTGCTTTTTTTATTGATGTGTAAACATCTTTACGCGCGTATGCCAAAAATTTTTGTATGGTAGTAAACTTTCAAATGAAACGAACGGAAATGACGTACTACGTTTAAATATCTACATTGAAAAAAGAAACAAAATATAAAATAATAAAAAAAGAACAAAATACATATATAAATTTTGTACTATACACATAGTCTGAGTGTATGTGTATATATAAATAGTATGGAAAGAAAACAAAGAAACATTTATAAAATTAAATAGAAACGACGAATCGACGAATCGACATTTTCAGCGAACAGAAAAAATAAAAAAATTTAAAATAGCGTGTGCCACCACAATTTATGCACTATAGAGAGTGGTACCTATAACGAGATAGTATACTCTTACGGTAAAAAACACAGTCAACAATTTGTGTATGTTGCTTTATCACGATCTCGTAGAGCAGTTCATCACGTCGGCTAACAATGATTATGCCTTCTACCATGAAACTAAAAATGCAACCTCAATTGGTCCTGTTCAAAACGAGTTAACGCGCCTCACCACAAAACTGCTAAGTATAGCTCAGGATGTAATGGCGAATTTTGTACGAGATAATAATGACGTCTGGTTTTTAACATTGAACTGCCAGAATCTCAGGTCGCTTCACCTCGACCTAACTGATACAGTCACGCAGGGATGCTCAATTCTTTTGCTCTCCTAGAATGACCTGCATGTTCAATTTTCCTAATTTTCAATGCTGCGTTCAGTTCAAGAGAAATAGTCAGCGGGAGGTTGTAGTAGCAGTATATAAAAATTCAAGTAGAACTCATACAGTCACCTCGCATAAGGAAATCATCGTTGGACAAACAACTGGTATGAGCGTAACAACACAACCCTTTGGCGATATAAGATGCTTTTGGTAGTTGTATACACCTCGCCGAATAAAGCTGTCGAAGACATAATCAAGTACATACATTTCGTCCTTGCTCCATATTCTGAAAGAATTTCAAAAATTCTTCAAGGAGACTAACATCTTTTGCCGATGATTATGAGCAGGGATTTCATTTTGCTGCTCCCTAAGATCAGTGATGAATCACTTATAAACTTCCTGCGATAGGAATTCGATTTGCACAAGATCTCAGATCGAAATATATCTTCTACGAGATATGTGAGAAATATAAGATATATTTACTACGAGATATGGAACCACGTCTTTGATGCTTGCAGCTACCATAGGCCAATTGCGTTGGTTATACCGAAAGAGTAATAGACCAATTTGATGGTAATAAACGAATGAAAAAATATAGTTAGTAAAATTTCATTTCTTCTTCCTTCAAACTAAACCATACACACGCACTATACATATGCCATGTTTACACATCTCCTTGAGAGTACTAATGGACTCACTCTTTTTTTTGAACAAAGTTCGATTCATTCGCCAATTTTTCACAATATTTTGTTAATATTTTATTTTTTTATCTTTTTCTCTGACACCCGAACTGAAATACAGATTAGCATATAGGGTATCGAACTTATAGTCACACAAACTGTAAGGCGGTAACACAAGGGTCACTAAAATATTTACCTAGCCCGACAATGCGATCCGCGATCCCCACGCGTTTTCGTTTTCTTCTTATTTATTTTTATTCTATTTTTTCCTCTATTTTTTATACAGGGATTCTCCCGCAAAACAAAAATATTATTATTTTTATATTCGAGCGCACTTTATGATTTGACCAACTTGTCTACACCGTTTTATTAAGTCCCTTAAGCTAGCAGAACCCATACAGCAGAACATTACAAGATAGTATGAATAGTTATAAGCTAATTATGGGCTAATTAAACGCCCCATAAATAAATTTTGGGCTCGTTCCCTACCAACTAAAGCGTGGGTTTAGAAAAAGTTAGCAGAACCCAAATCAAAAAATGATTTAAAAACAATTGGAAAAATAAAGGTTAATTTTAGGCTAATTAAATGACCTATTTAAATTTTTTTATTCGGGTCGATCTTGCAAAAGGCTTTATCATTTCAAAGCTAGCAGAACCCAAATCGAAAATCGGACCAAAACCGAAATTAGAACTCAAAACAAGATCTATTTACAATCAAATAATTTTAGTCTCATTATGGGCTAATCAAATGCTCCATTAAAAAATTGTAGGCTCCATCAGTTTTTGACCTAACTTCAGGTCATTTAATCTAAAGCTAGCAGAACCCAAATCGAAAATCGGACTAAAACCGAAATTAGAACTCAAAACAAGATCTATTGACAATCAAATAATTTTAGGTTCGGTATGGGCTAGTCAAATGCACCATTAAAAAATTTTGGGTCCATCCGTTTTTGACCAAACTTCAGGTCATTTAATCGAAAGCTAACAGAACCCAAATCGAAAATCGGACCAAAACCGAAATTAGAACTCAAAACAAGATCTATTTACAATCAAATAATTTTAGGCTCATTATGGGCTAATGAAATGCTCCATTAAAAATTTTTAGGCTCCATCCGTTTTTGACCTAACTTCAGGTCATTTAATCTAAAGCTAGCAGAACCCAAATCGATAATCAGACCAAAACTGAAATTAGAACTCAAAACAAGATCTATTGACAATCAAATAATTTTAGGCTCATTATGGGCTAATCAAATGCCCCATTAAAAAATTTTGTGATCCATCCGTTTGTGACCTAACTTCAGGTCATTTAATCTAAAGCTAGCAGCACTCAAATCGATAATCGGACCAAAACCGAAATTAGAACCGTGTTTAATCTATAAAAATTTGGAACATATAGATTTGGATTTGTCGGATATTTTTCGATTTTTTTCTATGTTTTTTATTATTGTATTGTAAATGGAGTAGTACGCGTCGAAAATGTATATGCTAAAATCGCATAGCTAGCGAAATAAAATTATTAAATATAATTGAAAATTAGTTTTGTTTAATTTAATTTACTATACAGTCAACAGTATTTGAGTTTACATTTTTTGGCTCATCGACCACAATTTTAAGTATATGTATATCTTCGGTAAAATAAATACGTATTTTTCGGTAAATTCATAGGAGGGTACAGTGTTGTACTTCTAATAAAACCTATCATACTTCGGTTAGGACGCTCATCGGTCAGTGCGTTAAAACAATAGCTGTGTTTCTTGACTCTTGATCTGATCCAATTCAGTTCATGTTTCATGAAACAACACAAAGGCGCTTGCTAGATTTAAAAACAAAATTTGAGAACTAAAACAAAATTTGGATCACGTTTTCCATTTTGAGCTGATCATGATCAATGAGAGTCAAGAAACACGGCAAATATGGACAAGCGGTTAAATTCCGATCCGGCACTTCGTGAAAAATATTCAGTGTTTATGTCTGAATATATCATTCTTCATCATATGGAAGAGGTTGATAAGCCGGAGGGATCAAATTGCATCTTTGACAAAACCTACTATTTGCCTCATCATGCAGTAATGCGAAAGAATAGTAGTACGACCAAATTAAGGGTGGTTTCCAACGCGTTCCAATGTTTCCTTAAATGATTGTATAATGTTAGGCCCAACAATTCAGCAAGATCTGTTATCGATTATGATATGATTCCGAAAACATCAGTTAGCCGTAACTAGAGACATAACTAAAATGTACCGTCAAATTCTTGTTCATAGCAATCAACAAGACTTGCAACGTATTTGGTGGAGTAATTCATCTGGAGGTACAGGTCCACTTAAATGCATAAACTGTCTTCGGCAACTTAAAGATTCATTTCTTAACGCATCCAAATTTCTTAAATGAGCTTTTTACGTTGTCGACATGTTAACGGGATCTGACACCTAAAATGCAATCATACTAAAAAATGACATCGTCGATATATTAGCTCGTGTAGGCTAATTCGAACTTCGCAAAATTCAAAGCAACAATAAGAATGTTGAGTCATCTTAGACAAGTATCATGGAGCAACCCAAATCAATTCAAATATTGGGAATGAACTGGTACAACTGAAATCAGATCAATTTACATTCTCATTCGAGAAGTACTTGATAACCGGATCATGTACGAAAAGATCTGATCTTTCCGATATCGATTGTCCTAACAGAAAAATGGTCGAAAAATCTTCGAAGTAATCATGTAGTCTCTGCTCAAAGTCATTTAAAGACATTAAATTCGTTTATAGACGAAAATGATATTCCGCACGTTGGTGGCAGACTAAAACATGCTAGTATTTCGTTCGATCATAAGCATCAACACCTGCTACCTGCAAATCACTCATTTACCAAATTACTCGTTAATCATGAACATATGCGACTTTTACAGGCAAGTGCCCAATCATTGTTGTACAATTTAAGACAACGATTTTGGGTTATTGGCGGAAGAAGTTTATGTCATAAGACTGTTCTATACGATGCGTTCGTGCTCGTCCTCGGACTTTATAACAAATTATGGGCCAACTATTAGAACATCGTGTTAAGCCTTTCAGACTATTTCAAAACGTCGGGATTGACTTCTTTGGCCCATTCATGACCAAATCCAACGCCAGGTCACGAATTCTAATTAAATCCAATGGTTCGTTATTCATTTGTCTCGCATATAAAGCGATTCACATGGAAATCGTGACTGATTTAAGCACTAATGCCTGTATAGCGACTCTTCACCGGTTCGTATGTCGTCGAGGGCTCTGTATAAATATTTACTCAGACAATGCTACGAATTTCGTCGGAGCACGATCCGAATTTCGAGATTTATTTTTGTCTGAACTCCATAGACATAAAGTTTTATATTGCATTGATCACGGGATTCATTGTCACACTATTCCACCCAGGTCTCCACATTTTGGGGGTCTTTGGGAGGCCGCTATTAAAAGCGCAAAACATCACATGAAACGCATACTTGGTTATTCGTCATATAGTGTTGAAACTCTCAATAAACTCATCATTGAAATCGATGCTTATCTTAACCCACAACCCATAGGGCCCATGTCATGTTTAACGCTTGGTCAATTTTTAATAGGCTAACCACTAACATTGATTCAATGAAAATAGATTAGATTATACCACAAAATTCAATACCGATTCCAAATGTTCTGCGAAAGATGGCCTATTAAGAACTTATCTCAGCTGCAGGAGCGCATAAAATGGATAGTCCAACATTCAAGCGTGCAATCACTCGAATATGCCCTCTACCAATTCAAAATGAACGGTTTCCGAAGGTTCTATAATTTTTTTTTTCCAAAGGAAAAAATATTATAATTTTCCAACAGGAAAATATTTTATAAGTTTTTTTAAATATTAAACAAAAGAATAGTAAATAAATACATATTATTATATACATATTTGATTAATACATACATATTGAATAATCCACATAATAATTTGATTAAATAAAAATAGCAACTAAAACTTTTTAATGGGGCATTTCATTAGACCATACCGAGCCTAAAATTATTTGATACTTGATAGTCAATAGATCTTGTTTTGAGTTCTAATTTCGGTTCCGGTCCGATTTTCGATTTGGGTTCTGCTAACTTTAGATTAAATGACCTGAAGTTAGGTCACAAACGGATGGACCCCAAAATTTTTTAATGGAGCATTTGATTAGCCCATACCGAGCCTAAAATTATTCGATTGTCAATAGATCTTGTTTTGAGTTCTAATTTCGGTTTTGGTCCGATTTTCAATTTGGGTTCTGCTAGCTTTAGATTAAATGACCTGAAGTTAGGTCAAAAACGGATGGACACCAAAATTTTTTAATGGTGCATTTGATTAGCCCATACCGAGCCTAAAATTATTCGATTGTAAATAGATCTTGTTTTGAGTTCTAATTTCGGTTTTGGTCCGATTTTCGATTTGGGTTCTGCTAGCTTTGAAATGATAAAGCCTTTTGCATTTTCTAGATCGACCCGAATAAAAAAATTTAAATAGGTCATTTAATTAGCCTAAAATTAACCTTTATTTTTCCAATAGTTTTTAAATCATTTTTTGTTATGGGTTCTGCTAACTTTTTCTAAAGCTACCCTATTGGAAAAAATCGAATATTTATACCAAGAAAATTATACTGAAGAATACCAAAATCAATTTATTTTTGTATAAATGATTAGTTTAAATAGAAAATATACTTTAAATTGGTTAAAATTTAATATATTTATAGACCAAAATTCTGCTTAAATTATACATCTCAAAAATTATACCAATTTAAATATGAATTTTGTATATAAAAATATTTAAATTTAGTCAAAATTAAACATAAATATACATAAAATATTTTAAAATTAACTCTTAAATTCAAATTTTAAACTAAATTAAGTATATTTGGGATAAATACTCAATACGGCAGTTTTATAGTTTAATTATGGTTAAATATTTTATACAAATTTCAATATTAATTTTGTATATAGAAATATTTAAATTTAGTCAAAATTAAACATAAATATACATAAAATATTTTAACCTAAAATTAACTCTTAATTCAAATTTTAAACTAAATTAAGTATATTTGGGATAAATACTTAATACGGCAGTTTTATAGTTTAATTATGGTTAAATATTTTATACAAATTTAAATATTAATTTTTTATATAGAAGTATTTAAATTTAGTTATAATTAAACATAAATATACATAAAATATTTTAGCCTAAAATTAACTCTAAAATTCAAATTTTAAACTATATTAAGTATATTTGGGATAAATACTTAATACGGCAGTTTTATAGTTTAATTATGGTGAAATATTTTATACAAATTTAAATATTAATTTTGTATATAGAAATATTTAAATTTAGTCAAAATTAGACATAGATTTAAAAAATTATTTACAGCGCAATAATTCGAATCGAAAATTGTATTACACATTTTAGAAAAATAATTTTTTATAATCGTCACTTTTCATCCCGCACGAGGGAAGAAATTTCCGAAGGAAAAATTTCCCACGACCTGGCAACACTGATCAATACTATCGTGCTGAACTGAGAAATATAATCTAATAATTACACGCATGTTGAGGTAACACACTAAAATTAAGTAATTAATAATAATTTTTTTAATAATAATGCATAATGATATTAAGTATTAACATATAGGTTAAGGCTTAAGTTAAAAAAAAATTATAGTTTTTATGAATTTCACACTTCTTGTTAGTTTCGTATAGGGAAAAATTCAAGAATAAAGCCTTTGGCAATAGTTACAAAAAAATAAATTGAATTCTTCGTGGTGTTTTATATTATCCTTAATACAGATTGCTGTCCCGCCTCTAGCTCTTTCTGCTGGATGTATATATTTAGTTGTAGTCGTATTTCGCGGTATTTTGTATATTGCTGTGCTGTGGCACTATTCTGGTAATTCCCAGGGAATAGGGAATTGGGGAAAGATTTTATATGTAATTTCTATTTTACATTTTTTTTTCTGGCATGCTAAGGTAAAAATCTAGTTGTAATTTTTTTGAAAACAAAATAAAATTGGGAATAATTTTCCCTGCCAATTTAGATATGGAAAAATTATTCCCAATTTATAAATATTTACATCAAACTTTTCTCCTTAGTAGGCTGGGAAAAAAATATTTGAACTGAAATTGCATATAAAATCTTTCCCGAATTCCCTATTCCCAGGGAATTACCAGAATAGTGCCACTGGTGTAGTTTGCAGCAAATGAAATAAACCAAATTAAGTATATTTTAAGTTTAATTGTGTATTTAAATATATTGATTTATATTATTAGGAATTAAGCCTTACATAGTTATTGCTTTGGTGGTGCAGTGGTTAAGGTGTACACCGCTAAGTGTTATCATCCGGAAAGTCGCCGGTTCGAGTCCAGTCGAAATCCAAAATTATAAGCGATTATTATTCTAATTAGGAAAATTCTAGAATTATTATAATAACAACGGCGTGAAATAATTAATGCAGGGGAATGATGACGTGGCATGTCCGCGAATACAAACAACTACATGGAAATGATTTAAAATTACCATACGCATACATCCGAAAGTCACAATAAATGGAATATTTTCATTATATTCTATCTCAAGTATAATTTTTGTTTAAATTTAAAAATTATACTAAAATTATATTGCCATAACCCACTAAAATTATACTTAAATAATTCTTAATTTGGTTGTTTTTTATCATAATTAATACCTTAAATGCACCTATTTTGGTATAATTTTTATAACACAAAATATATAAAAATTATACTTTTAGTAAGATAATGTTCGAAAGTATAATTTGTGTTTAATTTTAAAAATTATACTAAAATTATATTGCCATAACCTACTAAAATTATACTTAAAAGATCCTTATTCTGGTTCTTGTGTTATCTTAATTAATACATAAAATACACTGATATTGGTATTAATTTTATACCACAATATGCAAAAATTATACTTTTAACTAGATAATTTGCGAAAGTATAATTTCTGTTTAATTTCAAAAATTATACTAAAATTATATTGCCATAACCTACTAAAATTATATTGCCATAACCTACTAAAATTATACAAAAATTATCATTAAATTTCTATGAAATCGTAAGTTTTATTGTGGTTTACGATCAACACAGGTAACGCCGTCAGCCGACGCTGGCGTCGTTACAAACCCTAAAACAAATTTCAATATTTTATCTAATTTTATTGAAAATATCATTGAAATCGTGAAAAAATTGGTTCGAAACTTTAAAACAATGTGTTTAATATTTGGGTATTGCATGGGTCATATTCATAAAACACGATTATGAATGTACAGCAAAAAAAAATCCATTCCGTTTTTTCTAGAAATAATTTTGTTCGTAGAGTGTTGGTATCGCGTTGGTTATACAATTCACCGGATTTACTGCGGCGAGAGTTTAAAAGCGGAACCAGTCAGAAATAAGAACTTAACAAAAAAAAAATTCGAATTTTACCGAACCCAATTGTTTTTTTTGGTATTCCAACCAGCCAAAAATAATAATTTTAAGTGACAGCTGTGCGTTTACAGCTGTTTTTTATTGTGAAATGTCTTTTAGAGAAATTTCATATTTGTTCATGTTGTTATACATTTTTTATATATAAATTTCGTATTTGAAAATGTACACATACACGAGATGCTTTTACATCACAAAGAAAAAAGGAAATAAACTAAACAAAATTAAAATATTATAGTAGTAAAATAGCGTTTACACTACGACTATAATATCATACCATTAACAAATTAATTTTTAACAAAATTCACTAAAACACCATTTTTACTTTATCACACATTATTAAAACTAATCACATTATATGAAAAAATATTAAAATAGTTTTATTTAATAAATAAAATAATAAACAAAAAAATGTACACAAAATAAATATGGCTTCCACCCGTATCAAAAATTTATCTTCTTTTGCTGTGTATAAAACACAACAACAAATCGTACATATTTTTAAGTTTTTCTTATTTTCAAGCGAGAAATAGCGCGCATTATTTTTTTATTAAGTGAAAGCTATAATTTAACGAAGGGAAAATTCGGTTTCTTTCGGTTTCTTACATGAAAATTAAGTTTGACTGGGTAATAACATTGAAATGCCATTTATCGCATTCTTATTTTGAGACAAAAAATTTGTGTGTAAACCGAAGTTTCTCGTGTACAAAATCCGACCAAAGTCGTATTTAAATAGTTAGCTAAGCTGACCGTAATTGAAAGCAGTGATGATATCAGAACATTTTCAATGGTACTTTTTCGATACAACAGATGGTACTTTTTTGCGTCAGAAAGTACCTTTTATTTATAAAAAAAGATCATATAAAAAAACACATTTGATTTTAGATTTAATAACATACATTTAATCAAATTTTTATTATTAAAACTGTAACTGTACTATGTTAAACATATTTTAAATTCAGTAAATAATTCATTTTGAAAACAAACAAACAATTAATGGTTTCTTTATATCCTTTTTTAAAATTCAGTCTTATTAAAAATTAACTATTAAATTAATTATTATTATTAAATTAAAAATATTTTTATGTTATTTTAAACATAAAAATATTTTTAAATTATAAAACATAGAGGATTTTTTCATATCCTTGCTTTCGTAACAATTTAAAACTAAATTATCACATTATTATTTCATGTTCGTACTTATGACGTTATCACAATTTTCTAATCTATTAACCCTTCTTCGGGTGAAAAATCATTACAAATATTTTTAGATATCAAAGTTTTGGTAATTTTAAAATTATGACAGCAAGCATTATTGGATTTAATTAAATCTCTTGTCTGCACAAGTGCAGAACACGAAAATATACGCTCTACATTGGCAGAGGAATGAGGTATCGATAAAACACCTTGGGCGATTCGAAAAATATTGCTAAATAAAAAATTATTTAATTCGTTTTTCATTGTGCCGATCTTACTCCAAAATTCCGAAATCGAAAAAGTCCTATACTTTTTGAGTTCTTCATAATCAGCCAATGATCTGTACTCTTCGTTAATTTTTTCAGCATGTTCCAATTCAGAATCAGGAAATACTTTTAGAACTAACGGCAGAATATTGTTAGTTTCTCCTGATAATACATGCTCAGGCGAAAATTTGGTTAAATAAAGGAAAAAAAACATTATTAAAATCTATTATTTTTATAAGTTCTTGACAAAACGTTAAATAAAAGTGTTTTACATTGGTTTTAAAACTTAAAATATCACCCTGAGATATGTTTTCAGTTTCAATAAATACTTCTATTTTGGATCCGCAATAAATATTTCCAGTCGGAATTTGGTTTTCTTTTAATTTTAAATTAATCTCAATTAAAGACCCAGCTGCATCTAGCACTGACTTTTTAATAAAATTGCGACTTATGTTTGTGAAAACAAATTTCATTTTAAATAGGAAAACATGCATTCTAGAATCTTTCGCCTGCGCCCCGTTTATTATTTTAAAAACGTAGGACAAAAACATAAAATACATTTTTATCGTTTTGTCTTTTAAACTTTTTTCTATAAAGTTTATATTTTCATTGCCGCATCCGTTTTCGAAATTACTCAAACCAAAATAAAATGCTAATGCAGTCCATTGTTCTAATATTCTATCAATTACTGCCAAAAATTATTTACATAATTTAAAATATAATTGATAACGTACATAGGTAGAACTTGCTTACCTGGTGCGATAGCCAACGAGTTGTAGCATATTTTAAAATAACATGTAGTTCCATACCAAAATCAATTTGAAAAGCCGCAAAATCTGCTTTGCGACTTGGGCTGTTACAAAAGTGGTGATTAATGTCCCGAATTAATTTATCGGTAATTTGTAATTTTGACGAAGCAGCGATAGCCATTAAGTTTAAATTATGACAAATGCAACCATTTACCAAAAGTTTTGGATCCTTTTTTTTTTATTTTAGCTTGAACTCCATTATGTTTGCCCATCATAACGGAGCAATTATCCGCAGTAAAGGCGATTAATTTATTTAGAGGCACATTGTGTTCCTCTAAGGCATTTACAACCGTTTCAAAAATACCCTGAGCCGAACAGTCAGTTAATAGGGCTAACTTAAGAAATCTTTCTTTGCATTGGTTGTCAAAAATTCTTATAATTATTGCAAGGTTCTTGCACATCGTACTATCTGTGCTTTTGTCAATTACCAGAGAGAAATATTGTTGGTTTGTATATTTGGATATTTGATGTGAATTTTCTGGGCCTGTCAGGTTCTTCACAATTTTTTAGGCTTTGATTCTGTGTAATTTTACGTTTTTGATAATCTTTGAATCCGTGATATCCGTTTTTAAACATGAAACCAAGTGGTTAACTATGGAAAATGGTAGGTTGTGCTCCGCAACAAATAAGCTTAATAGAACTTCTAAGCTTTTAGCAGCATCAGAAAGTAGTTTTGCTTCTGAATCCGGTTTCACAAAATTGTGAAGGTTGATTGTTTTTGCAGCAGCACTAACTACTTTCTTATATGTTTCAGACAGCTCATGTCGTTCCAAATGAGTTTTACTACTACCACCAATAGAAATATTACAAACCTTACATTTTTTTCCTTGTCGTGAATTTTCTTGTATGAGCCATGGATATTGCGTTTTCCACTCCTCTCTAAACGGAACGTCCGGTTTTTTCTTTTTAATTTGAGTTTCACTCGAGTTTGGCGAGTTTATTCGTGTATGGATAAATATAATTTAAATTAATCAAATTAAAATATATTAAAAAGCTATTACTATTAATCATACGGAATTATTGTGTCAAGTATTGATGATGAACACGATGGTGTATTTTCACGATCTCCTACATCTTGGGGTACATCTTTTGCTGTACATTTTTCAGAAGTAACATATTTTTACGTGGCGAGTGGTGCACAACTAGGAAGTTTTATTAACCATCTGTTCAGTTTTTAATAATATAAAATAAATTATTTTCATTTAGCTAATATATAAATATAACTCACCATGATCCATCTTGACAAATAAATTTGGGTTATTAAATGATTTATTTTAATATTCACTAATCACTTCACATTTTAATTTTCAGAACATTGACGACTACCTGCTGCATAACCTAACCAAAACAACATGCGTGAAAATGTCAAAATATAAGTTATCCCAACAAACAACAAATCTGAAGGTCCCAGTAAACAAATTTTCGATAAAATAAGCATGTAGACACAAATTTTAAAAAGTTCACTGAACTTTTTCATATTTTTCATAATCACACTAACACTTATTAGGTTGATAGGTGCGTTTAATAAAAAAAATAAAAACAATATTTATTAAGCACTTTTTTGGGGTCGAAAGTACTTCGGTACTTTTTCAAATTCAAAGGGCCTAAAGAGTCCTAATCCACTCAAAATATCATCCCTGATTGAAAGGTTTATTATAAAACTTGCTGTTACCCGTCAAAAATGACAAAAGTAGTTTTAAGGACCCAACTGCAATTTATTAACAGTGTTCTGAGTATGTTAGCTATGATGTATGCTTATAATATTGGATATATATAATTGCGATTGAAAGGTGTGTCAGATGATAATAGACAAAAAGATACATCTATTATCAATTGCACTATATTCTTATATCTTATACACTGTTGTGATATCACTACATTCACCTATTCACTCAAATTATCATCTGCGCTCCACCAGACGGCATTTGTTGTGAAATAGTTAATCGAAATTGATGAAAAGATACGCCTGTTTTCGGGATTTCTACCCAGCACCTTTCGTAAAGTACCAAACTTTTAACCACTGCACCATTTGATTGGTTATAACTGGCCTTACTTGACATGTAAAGTATTTTCGTGTATTTATGAAGCATATTTAACTTTAATTATTATTTTCATTTTTAAATATACCAAATAATCTTCTCTTAATTTGAGCAGTGCGGATGATACTACTTTGGTTAAAATTTCAATTCCTATAGGATTTGCTAAGGCTTCTTGAGCCCTTATCAAACAGAAACTGAAGATTTGTTATTCTCTTGTATAACGTTTATTAGTACACCACGGAGCTATTCAAAAATCTAAATGTGTTTATGTGATGTATCACGCCTGACCATTCGATCTACTTTTATCACAGAACTACTAGAAGTACCGAATGCACATCAGTAACATTTAAAATCAATAGGATTCAAGGCTCTCCCTGTTTTTCGCAGTTTGCTTCCTTTTTTCTCCAGTGTTAGTCGATTCAAAGACGTACGGCTATAGGAGCGATTTTAAGACCTGCACATTCCAAGCTCCATGCCAGCCTATACTGACATTGAAGATGGGTCGGCCCATGAGTTTTGCACTCCGACCGGGGGTCATAGATGTGTTACATTACACCACAAATAGTAGTAATCTGTTGATGAAATTTCACTTTTGCTTCCTGCCGCTATCGGGGTTCGAACCCGGTACCTCCCGACCAAAATTCCAAAGCTTTAACCACTGTGCTATTTGGTCGGTCACGTTAGGTTTGCATCTTTAGATCCATTTTACGAAAATTGTTTTTTCCAAACATTAAAACATTTTCGTCAGGAAGCTTCGGGATCTTTCATATCTGAAACTTCAATAAAATTTGATATTTTGAAAAATATGCAGGATTTAGTTTATAGTTAACTTAACTTTAGATTTTTATGTTCTTAATCGTATTTTCGTTGTTTTTTTTTTCAAAAAACTAAATTTCTGTGAATTGTTTTGCAACAATTGGTTATCCAAGCCGAAACCTATACCAAAAATCAAAAAATTAGAGAAATCGAAATACGAGAAATTTGAAAATCGTTTTTCGGAACTCACCCATAAGAAGAATGATGGTACATTTATCAAAGCAGCAATAATATTCTAAAACGGCTTGTTCCGTGGATCAACAAGATTTGAACCATTTACAAGTATATGGCATTATTATGTAAGGCTCCTTAGTTAATAGTTTATTGAGCTTAATTATTTTAACAAATAAAACTATAAATGAAATTTTTATTAAATATCTTTAACTATTAATAATGTCCAAATAAATGCCTTTTACACATTTAATTTAAGTTTACCCTTCATAAATTATTTGAGATATTTTTGTCATTAATTAATAAATAATATGTAAATAATATTGTAAAATGCAGTATTATCTTGAAAAATTAATAGGAAGACTTTAGAACGTCTTGGAGGGTTTCCTATATATTGTTTATCACGAAAACATCGTGATAAACAATATACATGAAACCCTCTAAGAACACGATTAATTCGTTTCGTGTTGTTTGAAACCGTGTTGCTCGAATACCGTGTTCGAGGGTTACTTATACTCTTAATTCTAGACTTCTAAATACAATAATTTTTTCGCGTATTAAAGTTATCACTTTGACACTTTACTTATTATATTGGTTTCTAGAAAATAATGCTCAGAAAAAAATTCAGCTTTTAAGATAGTACGATGTGAACAAGTACACAATTTAATAATATCTGTGGCAAAGAAAAGCCACTTATGTTAGGTAGTAAGATAAGTGGTTTTTCGGAATTGCCGCATGAAAATTATCTACGAGCTAGGTGCAACATAACAAAGTTAAAAATAAAAACGGCATTAAAAATAAACGGCGGTACCAACTTTACTTTACTTAAATAGTGCATATGATGCAATTGTTGTTGTAATTATGCTAACAACGACATTTCTATTTCCATAAAGACCTACAAATTATTTTGAGCAACAAGAAATAGCAAACAATAAAAATATAAGTTGGTACCGTCGTTTTGAGATTTTGAGATCATACTTTGAATTTTGTTATGGTGCATCTCGCTCGTGGACAATTGCATGAAAATTGCAGCCTTAACACATCAAAACAATAAATAACCAACTGGAAAATATTAATGAAAATCCATAACGAAAAATATGAAAAATTATAAAGGAAATCTGATTTGGAATTTTAATGACCAAAAATAATGAAAAGAATTTGTATGTGCTGATATGTGATATTTTACAATTAGAATAAAATTTGATTGGAGATTTCTCACTTTCTCAAAGATAACTAGTTTAAAGCTTTGCCATTTTTTCGATGCTTACTATTTTTAAATTTTTCTTTTTTTCTTCACCATTTTAGAAAGAAAGAATTTTTTTTTCATTTAAAGCCATCAAAATAAGAGACTGAAACGTCAAAACTTTACCGATTCGTCTTGTAATTAGTGTCGTTTCGTCTTTCGTTTCCCTATCAGTCCGTTTCGTTTGCGGTTATATGACTAGCCCATAAGGGTGAAGTCGCCTTGCAGTTTGTCAGCATCACCCTGATGAATTGTTTTTAAAAAAAAGTTTACGTCTCTCGGTAAATCTTAGAACATTTGCGTGTTTATTAATTTGTCTATTCGATTGATGAAAACTCCGGCAGATGTCATTTTGATAACGATTTATTTCTCATTTCCAATTAATGCATATTGCAGACGGTTTGTTAATTACAATTTGAACCAATTAATAATAGACTTTGCAATGCTTTATGATGGCAGATAGAATCAAATGCCTTAATCACTTTACTGGTAAATTCGAGCGGGCTGGTATATCTGTAGACCTTCCAGGCATGAATCCGTGTTTTTAGATAGAAATGTGACGTGTTAATATAGATTTAAAATCATTGCATACAATTAGCTCTAATAATTTTGGAATCGATGAAGATGTCTATATTCCTCTGTAACATGAGACATCATCTCTCTAACCCGATGGATAGGTTTTTGCTTTGAAATTTTTCGAAAAATGCGGCTAGGAAGGGATTGGTAAAATAGTATGCAAAGCCGATTTATCAAGTTACTCGTAAACGTTTTTAACCTAGAAGCGAATACATCATACGGACCACATCCGCCTTTAAATCCCCTTAAGGTTGAACCAACGTTCGAAATAAAATTTTCAAAGCAATAAAGTGCCCCTCATGGCGCTTAGCCCTCTGACGGGGAGTAACTCAAACTACGAGGTTGTAGGGGGAGGAAGGGGTATGTCAACTAACGCTTCTAAACCATCGGACCTCTGGATAACGGTCTTTTATCCATGTAAACGCACTTAAAAAATTCATGTAAACGAATTTCGGACTATAACCGCGGTATATATTTAACCCTTAACGGTCCGGAAGTATTTCAAGTTTAGTTCCCACCAGGTCCAACCTATTTTTCATACGAAGAGAAATATGTGGTCTTATTGACGAGTTGCGTCTAAAACTCAAGAAGTTTTCCACAGTAGACGCTCCGGTTGGGCATGAGCCTGAAGATGCTTTTGTGTAAAAGAATTTATGGTTTATCATATTCAACTTAGGGGTTAGAATTTAAATATTTTTAAATAAAATATTTTAAAAGAAAAAAGGAGTATAAAATTGTACGTACACCAAAACAGTAAAAGATAACAGGACACAGATATTTATTTATTTATTTATATTGCAATAAGTCTACAAATTTGACTTGAAAAATATTAAATTAAGAATACAAAATAAAATAAATTCGCGTTGGATTTGAAAATTTGAAATATAAAAGTAAAGTAACAAGTAAAAAATCACTGAGAGGCATGAAGTTGCCTTAACCTACTTTTAAAATTATCTTTAGTTAAACAAAAATAGAATAAATAGTTAACAGTTAGGAGTTATTAGAAAGAAATTCACAGATAGACATGGCACAACATTTACCGCGTTACTAGTAAATATAACAAAAATAACAGAAATAAAAATAATAAAATGTTTATTGCCGCCATATACTGACATTGGACCCAGTAAATAAAAGTGTCATGCCACTTATATGGCGGCATTGGTTCGTTAAGGGTTAAAAATATTTGTACATTACGAATTCAGCAAGGGGTTATAATTACATAGTTGAAACTTTTATTATAATATTACCTGAATTAACAAAATTATCTGAATTAACTGAATCAACTGAAGTGAATTGAGCGCTCGATTCGCATCTCTTCACTTCAGCTAAAAAATTGAGCCACTGAATTAACTGAAGAGATATTTTGCTCATCTAGTTAAATCAGATAGGTTTGTTTTTGTTGTATGTTTGACATTTATTTGTTTTTCGTTCATTCTGCGTTTTTTAAAAAGTGTTTTTTTTCTAATTAAAATTAGACAAATTTCAATAAAAAAGGATTAAATTTAAAATGGTTTCTGGCATTTATCAAAAATGAAGAGGTGAAATTCGAACACCCAATTCACTTCAGTAGCTCAATTAAGTGAATAGTAACTCAATTATCTGAATAGTAACTCAATTGCAATTCTGTTAATTCAGGTCAACCGAAAGTCCCTAAAATTAATTAGTTGAACAAAATATAACTTACCATTTTTATCTACTAAGTTTGGTGATTATATATATTATAATAACCGGTTAAAATTATAAATTTAAAGAAAATCATAAATATTTCACAAATTTACAAAACGCACTGGGAATTATATACCAGAGTGTCGATTTTGTGTACATACACTGTATAATATACAATTTTATATTTGCATTGTATGTTTTCTCTCATGTGTCTGTGCATTTTGTTCGTCAATTTTAAAAGGCAAGTAGCAAAATAAAAAGTTCCGGTTGAGCCGGTTGAATATTTATTATGATGACGTATACATCACCTCTTCTATTCGCTTGCTTTTGAGCAGTGGAACCGATTGTTCGTTACGTGATTTGAATTTTTATTTTCAAATATTTGAACAACACGAAACCGCATTTGATACATCAAATAAAAAAAATATATAAACAAATGACGCGCATTCAAGCAAACCAATATATTAACAAAATAACCACTACTAAGTTTTTCCGGTCTGCTGACCTCGCGGTGTCATTTTTGGTATAAAATCGACACTCTGGTGATTTTGTTAAGCTGGACCTTTCAAATATCTCGGAAAGCAAGCACTCTACGAAAAAAATGTCCATTATTAAAATTTAATCATTCCGAATGGGACAAACACTAGTGCTAAAATTAGTAGCCTCCTCCTCGTCTTGTAGGTGGAGCGAGGGGTAACTTTGAAATTAAAATAGAAACCCCTATTTTTTATTGCAGATTCTAGGCTTAAAGTACGTAGGATTTCTTTGAAACATAAATAACATAAAATATTTGTGTGTGTGTGTGTGTGTGTGTGTGTGTGTGTGTGTGTGTGTGTGTGTGTGTGTGTGTGTGTGTGTGTGTGTGTGTGTGTGTGTGTGTGTGTGTGTGTGTGTGTGTGTGTGTGTGTGTGTGTGTGTGTGTGTGTGTGTGTGTGTGTGTGTGTGTGTGTGTGTGTGTGTGTGTGTGTGTGTGTGTGTGTGTGTGTGTGTGTGTGTGTGTGTGTGTGTGTGTGTGTGTGTGATTTGAGCGCGGACTAAAAATTGCCTCTTTAAACTTTAGACTTAATTTTTTTCCATAAATTGGGAGACCCCATCTCATAAATTGGGAGACCCCATCTCCCACCGAAAAATATCCGGAGCAAAACAAGTTTTGAGTTCTTTTTGGTATTGGTAAAAAACAAGTTCATGATTAGCATTAATTGTTCACGTATACTTTTACTACGTCAGAATATTATTCTAAAATGTCCGCTGCAACCGGCAGCCACAACGAAATTGATTCGATCAGCATTTTAATGGACCACTAACCAACAATAGTAAACGGCCTATCAAGCATTAATAGTAAACCATTCAATTTATTATTTATTATACAGGATGAATTCCGATAACTGTGAATAATTTAACAGTTTTATATGCTGATTTTGATTTATTTTATGACAAGATGCATCCAAAAAAATCAATACAGAATGATTTTTTTTATTGTCCAATATTCATTTCAATTTTATTATTTGTAATAGAAAATTACCATAAAAATTTAATGGGTACATTTTGTACATATGTAACAATTGTGTAGATGAATAAATTTGCTGTTTCTTATTGGCAACGCATCCCCAATAGAATTCCTTATGACTTTTTCCTTACAGAAAAGCTTGAAAAAAAAACTTGGAAAAAAAAGAAATTTCTCAAGTTTTTTTTCATACTTTTCTGTAAAGAAAAAGTCATAAGGAATTCTATTGGGGATGCGTTGTGATTCATGTATTTCTCTGTACACTCGTTTTGTAAAACTGAAATATAATTATTTTTCATTGTTATTTATTATTTTATTTAGGTTTACTATCTAAGATAAATGCGACCCATCAAAACTTTTATAAAAAAAATTTCTATACCACTGAAAGCTGCGCAGAACAGTTAAAAAAATTTTTTTTTAAGATCTGATTATTCTATATGTAGATACCATTTATTAAAAAAATATACCACTTTGGCTGCAGGTCAATAGTCGAGTAAATTCAATTTTAAGTAAATTTTTAGGTAAATTCATTTATTTAAAAAAAAAAAATCAAAATGGCAAACTGATCGTTCTAAATCCGATTTTTACCACAGTAAACGATTTACCCGACTATTGGCCCGCAGCCTTTATTTACTTTACTGTAACATAAACAATGTATTATGTATGATGATGATTATTTTCTATTATTTACTTGTAAAAAATAGTGAATTTGATGAAATATAGTTTATTTGCAGGAAATAAAATAGCTTTTACGATGTATAGAATTTAAATTATTTATGTTTTTAACTTGCTTCGAATTCGAGTACTCGTTCGAGTTTCGTTAATAGGATACATTATAAAAATCAACACTTGAAAAGTACCGAATTAGCGATGACTTTGTGTAATGTTTCGAATTGTAGTGATTACAATATTCTCGCAAAGCATATTCTAATCGTTGCATTCAGTAAGAACACTCTATATATACGGATATACGACCTCTCCCTCCCATTCGTTTTTTCTCCAACCAAACCCGGATTGTGTTATAAAGTAACGTAGTTCGAACGTTTCTGATCCTTGAAAAATTTGTATACAACGCGGCGCAGTGGCTGGTGAAATACTTAAGAACAGGCATTCTGTCACACCGGCTACATTAGACATGATTCGCTGTCTGAATTAACTAGGAATCCTAAATCTACGAGCGCTTTTAATTCCACAGGGTAAGTTGTTGTTTGTCCACAATACAATTCCGTGTTTCTGCTCTTAACTGTACCATCAACATTTTAAAATTCAAATATTAGTAGTGTGATGGTTAGAATGGGGGGTTTTCGAAGATTGATTTCTTGTGAATTTCAAAAATAGATATTATAAACGATAGATGACATAGATACGGATCCCCTCTATACTGCTTCTCTCCACTGGTGTGTTGAAATTATAATTTTGTTTCTGGTACTAATAATTTAAGAGCACCCGCCAGCCTGAAACATATTAAAGTAAAATATACAGCTTTCACTCTTATCTTTAGAGAAAAAATTCCCACATATAATTACTAACAAAGTTAATTATTTACAAAAATGCATAAGTAGAGGAAGGGAATAAATCAACCAAACTAAAAAGAAAGCAAAATTACACAAATTTGGATTCTAGGATGAAGTTGGGATTTTAGCAAATATTTTGCACAAATTTATTGAAGATAGCAATACATTATGCAATAATTCAATTTTAAAGCTGTGTGCAAAACTTACAGTAAATCTTTTACTACGGTAAAAACCGGGTTTAGGACAGATTTTTCGATCAGTTTGCCATAGAGTTTTTGAAAAATAATTGAATTTACCGAAAAATGTATTTAATTGACTTTTACTTTAAGTTTGGCACACAGCCTAAGAACCGGATTGAAATTAAAAATCGCATTCAACATAATATTCCAAATATGTATACCATTAAAATTATAAATTTTGAGTATAGGATTTGATTTTTTAGTACAGTTGTAAATTCTATTCTTTACCTGCTCTACACCAGAGATTTACCTCAATTAAACGATGTTACCGTTGCAACATTTCTCTCAGTAGGAGACACTATCGAGGAATCAACAACGAAATTTCAAGAAGCATGTGGAAAAATCATAAAATGGACAAAAATGTGGCGTATCGGGCTCAATGATGAATTTTACTAATCTAAGTGTCAGTTACAAACGATCAGCAGATTCCGTATGCAAATAAGGCTAAATATCAAGGGATGACCTTAGTAACTAGGCTCAGATGGAAAGAGCACGTTAAAAAAAAAAGATGAACTTAATTTCAAATATCGAAAAATGTATTGGCTGCTCAGGAAAAATTCGGAATTGTCAACCGAAAATAAATTGCTATTATATCAACAGGTGCGAAAGCCAGTATGGACTTACGGAATACAGCTCTAATAGTGCTGTACAAAGAAAACCAATACCAAAATAATTCAAACTTTTCAAAACAAAGTGCTACGTGGTATAGTTAACGGTCCGTGGTACATTAGGAATGTTGACCTTCATAAGGACCTAAATTTCCCGACGGTTGAAGAAGAAATAAAAATGATGCAGTAATGCATGGACAACGTATTTATCAACATGTAAATGGAGAGCTTCGTGGTATGTTGGACACTTCACACGAAGTAAGACGATTGCATAGAACAAAACCAATTGATTTAATAAGGACACCAGAGCAAAGACCAGAGCAAAGACTACTTCAGTAAATAACCTATAAATGGAGCTGGCCAATGGGCCTCTTCTCATTCACAAGTGACTAAATTTAAAAAGAAACAAATTCTAGAAGAATTGTATTCAGTTGTAATCATTTAAATAAATAAATAAAAAAAAAAAAAAAGTTGTAATTTAATGGTTCTGTGATAAGTGTACATATAGATTCTGTGATAAGTGTAGATAAGTGTAGTTAAGATAAGTGTATCTTTTAAAATCAAATCACTATTGGCAATTAGAAAACTGAATTATTATTTTAATAAGTATTAATCGAATAATACAAAATAAAAAAAATTGGATTTTTATAAAAAATTCATATCGGGTGGTCGCTCGTTATCTTCGTGTCCCGACTTATAGTTTCTGGGGGGCAGCCAATATTTTATTATACTAAAAAAATAAGTTTGTACCTTCTGTGTTAAATGTTTTTGCAATTGGTTTCGTATCCTAAAATACATAAAATGAAATATTACTACCATAAACGCGATACCCAACGTCTTTATTATTAATTAAATTAAATGAAAAACAACACAAAAATTAATTATAATCATTGCTTGTTTTCAGATTTAATTCAAAATGCTTCAAACTTCGGTTCGACGAACGATTAAAAAATGTCATCAGCTCTATGAATAGCATAATATATAAAAATAATAATTACAATCACCGATAAAAATAAAATAAAATTTAAAAATGAAATTAAAAATTTTCACGACACTACTCTTAAATATATGATTCATGTACAATGAATGGAACGGCTACGAGTATAAACCGGCAATCGAACGAGGAATTTGACTATCCGCTGAGAGATCCATTGTATATTGTGATACCGTTAACAGTGATATATACGATTATTTTTATAACGGGCATTATGGGAAATGTAATTACTTGTATTGTGATATCACGCAACAAATCAATGCATACAGCGACGAATTATTATTTATTCAGTTTAGCAATATCCGATTTGCTACTGTTGTTTTCAGGTGAGTGTATTTTATTTACTTTCTTAGTATTCATCCGTGTGCCGAATTACACATTTTGTGTTAGTTTGTTTAAATAGAAAACGTTTCAACATATTTTAAATTAATGTTGTTTTTAATTAAAATTCAAATACCAGGTGTGGTAATATGAAACCGGAATTTGTTATTAAAATGTACACTTTCATCGTATGATAAAGATTAAGATCAAAGTATTGCCCATTATTAGTTATACATTTTTCCCATCTTTCTGGCAATGCGTGGGTGCCACACAAAATTATTCTTCTTTTGAGGCAAACCTATTATCGAGCCATTTTCGTACATTTTCGTAGGAAGTGAAATGCTCCTCAGCAAGCCCGTGCTCCGTCGATGCAGATAAGTGATAATCGGACGGAGTCAAGTCTGGCCGGTAAGCCGCATGTGAAAGTATTTCCCAATTATGTGCTTCCAACGTTCCCATGACCGATTTTGCTTTGTGTAATGGTGCATAAATGATGAAGCAAAATTGCCTTTTATCATATTCTGGTTGTTTTTGTTGTCGATATCGTTCAGTATTTACGATTTTGTAACGGAATTTTATTCAGTTCCGTTATCAACACAAATTTCAACATCAAATTTTAACATTTGGCATAACCTTCGACGTGATACCATTCTACCAAAAGAAATTACCATGCCGTATTTCGGCATTGTTATTGTTTGTTTATGTTCCTCAAATTACTGTATATATCGATACAGTAGGTGAATAAACGTAAACCATCATAATATAATGCAACATTATCAATTTGTTTTTGCATCGATATATTTTGAGGTAAATAGCATGAGAATGAACTCTGCTATTGAAAATACCTACAATTGCACATTTCGATCAATTTATATTTTTGGATGTAAGTAAATTTTTGCGCGTGCATTGAGTAAGCAAAAATCGCTGTCACGCTGTTGTACATTTTTGCTTTCGTACATTTCTGATGAATGTCCAATATTTTTTTTCAATAATTTGGTATAAAATGTGCAAAAAAATTTGGTTTGGGGAGAGTCTTCTGTTTTAGCTTTAAGGGAGTGATAGTTTTTTCAGTCATAAGTTGAGTTTTTTTTAGTTTTGTAGTGTTCGGTTCAGTTTTTGTTCTAATTCTTGTTGTTCAATGTTTCAATAAACCTAGTAATATTTTGTCAAGAAAATAAAATATTTGTGTATATTAAGCAATTGCCACCTGTGGAAAATATAAAAGTTTGTTTTAAGAAAAATTGTGTTCAGTTTTTTTAGTTTTTTTATTTAACTGATTAAAGAAGTAAGATTCTAGTGTTCTTCTTATAAGAATAAAATATTTTTTTTGGTTTGTTAAATACACATGTGTAAAGAACCCTATATAGTATAATCTTCGGTTCTGTAAAACCTATTTATATATCTATAAAAAAAAGGAAGAATAAGATCAAAAGATCTTAGTTATAAGACCTATATATTTATTTGGTGAGTATGGTTTTAGAGAGGCGTTATACTAACCATTCTAATCGTGGCGATCCTTCTAGCAAAGCTGAGTCTTGCTAGAAGCGAGGGCATCGAAAGTAACCCTGTCCATAGGCGGGACGCCCTCTTTCTGCTAAGGACCTCCGCCACTTTTTTTATCAGCTAACCATTAGATTTTCTTTTATTATTATTGTTGATGTGTGTGCGTGTTTCTTAAGGTAATTATGTTATGGTAGCACCTCAAAATAAATCACACTCTTCTGATCCCACCAAATACAGAGCAAAGTCTTCCGTCCGAAGTGATTTGGCCTTGCAGTCGATGTCGATGTTTGTTCTGGATCAACCCAAGAAACTTTGCGCTTTGGATTCTCAAAATAGATCCATTTTTCATCGCCAGTCACAATTCGATTGAGAAATTACTTTCTTCTGTATCTGGCGAGCAACATTTCGCAACTGGTTTTTATATTTTTCTGTTGTCTTTCATTCAGTTTATGCGGAACCCATTTGCCCTTTCGGATGTTTCCCATGGCTTTTAAATGTATAAAGACGGCTTCTCCTGCCACATTCAATTGATCTGCAAGTAGTTTTTGCGTTTGAGCGCCATCCACATCCAACAATGCTTGCAATTCACTGTATTCAAAATTTTTTGGTGGACTTTTGAATTTATTAAACCACTCATAGCATTGTGACTTACCAAGAGCATGCTCACCGTAAGCGATGACAAGCGTTCGATGTGATTCTGCAGCAGTTTTCTTGGAAACTCGACATTTTGAACACGTAAAAAAACATGAGTTATTGTATGAAACTTGTATGGTTATGAATTGAATGTTGTTGACAGATGTCAATAGAAAAAATGGCGCCGCTGACGTGGTTTGTCGAAAGGTACATTGACAGGTGGTGCCATTTATTGGTAAATTCTGGTTGCATATTTACACACGTGGTATATACAAACGAGAGATACCACATTGTATTTCAGCATGTTTCAGGCCGATATTAGTGTTGAGATGGAAATCTCGGTGGATTTCATTTTTGTTTGTATGTTCATTTTTGAAAAAAAAAATAATATAAGATCTAATTCTAGAAATAGAATAATATGAAATTTCTTGAATCTATCGATATTTGTGTTGCATTTTTAAATATTTACTTAAATACAAAGATATTTAGTTTAAGCATATATGTATGTCTTTCGTTCATAAATTCTGTATGTCATAAATAATTTTTAAAATACAAATGAATAACATTAAATGTAGCGTTACTACCAAAAATTAAGACTAATGGTGGTAATGGTGATCTGGGGCGGTATGTTGTACCATCACTTCGAATCGAAAAAAGTCGAATTCGAAAAAAATCGAATCGAAAAAGTGAAAGTTGTATCATTTTTGCTTTTCGAAAATGATATAACATACCGCCATTCGACTTTTCTCGAATTTCGATTCGAAGTGATGGTACAACATACTGCCCCTGATATACAACACGGAAGCGAATGGGGATGAAGAATAAACGAGCGCACTATTTATGTAGAAAATATTTTACGCTAGTAATACTTAGATGTCGACACGGTCGTTGAGATTAAATCGATTATTCATCGTTTCGAATGTGCAGTAGATCATTTAAATTTAACTGCTATAGTACTTCCCTCCTAGTTTGGAAAACGATTTGAAAGTCAAGAGTACATTATTCAGGGGTTGATTTACGTGTCCTAAGTAACTCGTAGGCCGGTGTTAATCGATCGAAAGATAGTGATTGCTCTTTATTTTTAATTAAGATGATAATATATGCGCAATGACTTTAATTTATTTAATTAAATCACTTATAAAATTATATTAAGTGAAATGGAAATTACTTTCTCGAAATAGAATAATTTTTCCGGACATTTATGGAACTCCGCGGGCCAATGATTTTCTCCTACTGATCCGCCTTTTGTTTTTTCCCTTCCCAATTAGCCTCTGTGAAAGATAGATTTTAGAAAGAGATGCAACATAAACTCATTATAAATAAACATTAATCGATAGAGGCAATCTTGCGCCTTCCAGATTGACATAAAAAACATTAGTTTCTCAGTTCTATACGTTTGACACATTTAAGCTTCATACGTTTGTTATAGTGTAATATGGAGAGATCTCACCAGTATTATGTCGTCAAAAGAATAGTGATTCTTTATCACTGAAACAGGCTAGATTTGATTTAGATGATCGTTTACTAAATTGTAATAAACTATTTACCCATAGAGACAGCAACCATTGAGCAGATTATAATGTTGCCCTCTTAGCAGATCGCTGCATTATTTACTCTGGTTCAAGACGTAGAAGATCGCCTAAACTTTCAGTACAACACAACAAGATTCTCTATAAATTGCCTAATTTTGAAGTTGTGCGAAGGGGAGGGGGCGTTGTGTCAGTCTTTTGGCATTAAAACATACACAAAACTCTTACGGCGGAGGTTACACGCCAATTACTGTTGTTATTTGCTATTTATTATTAGAGAATCTGTTCAATGATGAAGCCGCGTAACATATATTATTAATAAATAATAAAATACGTAGACCCGATGTAGTAAATAGAGTACCCATCACCCTCTAGGCCACGCTAATCACCAACAAAATCGTTAAATAAACATCAATAAGGAATTTCTAGATATTAAAACGATGTAATAAAACACCCATATATTAAAGCAACGGACATGTAACTAGAATTACATATTTTGGTGACGTTAAACGATATCAAATTACAAAACAATTTTCCGAAAGTTGATTTATTCTAGCTCGTTTATTATTTTTTTTGTTCTAATAAATAAATTATGAGAAATAAAATGTTGCGTAGACAAACTACCAACAAAATTCTAATATCTTGCATATGTGGCATTCACTTGTATTTTATTTTATATAAAACGAAAGTTTTTGTCATTTACTAACAATTTTTATTTCCAATTTATTTACAGGTCTTCCACAAGAAATGTATAACATGTGGTATAACTATCCGTATCCATTTAATGAAGCCGTGTGCGTTTGTCAAGGATTTGCTGCAGAAACTTCAGCGAATGCAACTGTTTTAACAATTACCGCATTTACAATTGAAAGGTAAGTACAATTTATACACTTGCTTTGAAATACTTAAAAAACTATTATATTATTAAATCATTTTGTATAGTTTAGTATACAAACGAAATACAACTATCCAAAATGAACTGAAAATGTTAATTACGGTTTCCATTTCAATGAATACTTTTGTTCGTTTCATTGAAATCACCAAAAAAAGTTTGAAATTAAAATATTGAAATGAATCGTTGAAAATTCAGGTAGGCAAAATGTTTGAGAAATAAATTTTGTGTTTAATCGATTTTCCATTTTATACAGCATTAGTAAATAATTGAGTCAGTTTTAAAATGTTTATCATTTGATTTCACAATCTATTCGTAGATAATATGTCATGTACAAAACTATTCTTTTCTTGCTTGCCTTAAATAATTTGATATGAAATTGTGCTTTTATCCAAACTAATCAAACAAGAGATACGCTGTAGCTATTGGGAACATTAAAAAATAACATTATTAGAGTCGTATTACATGGAAATACTTTTTACAATTACGAGTAGTACTCATTAATTAAATCTCTACAAAAAATGTACCCATGGCGGCATGGATATTCGTGGCGGAATGAATGTAGTTCAGGATTCACCATAGAAATAGACAGTGGCAATACTAAACTATTGCGATAGTTTCACCCAAAAAGTAAATGACAACCCAAGATTTAATTAATTATCATTCCAAGATGTACTGTGAGTTAATTATCATTCCAAGATGTACTATCAGTCCGCTGTCACTATATTATTTTTTTTTATTTATTTCATTCAAAAATACTCAAATAGTTAACAAACGAAAAAATCTTTCCCAATTACTTGCTAGCTTCACAATTGCTTACTTGCTACATAATTTACAACATTAATTATAATAAAATGAAATTAGTATTTAAAAAAAAATAATAATAATAATTGAAAAAATAATAAAAAAAGACAAATTAAATTTAATCTTAAAGGGGATTAAAGTTGTCTAAAAGGTTAAATACATATTTTTTGTAAATTGTTAACGGCCCTATATTAAATTCTAAATCATTAAAATAAATATTATCAGCATTTTACATACTTAGTTCGTATTCGTAGGAGAGTTTTTACAATAATTTGTTTTAAACGGTTTGACATTAAATGATGTTGAATGGATTTGTGCTAGTTTAACTTTCGTTTTTAAATCTGAATCAATTATGTCATTTAAAATTTTATATAACGTAAGCTCGTCATTGATTTTTCGTCTATTTTGAAGCTAATTTAGACAATATATCACCAGTGGACCTATTCTGGCTTTCCCTGGGAATAGGGAATTGGGAAAAATATTTTCATAGTATTTTTGTCAAAATTATATTTTTCTGGCCTACTGAAGGAATAAATTTAGTGAACAAAATTTCAAAACAAAGTTAATTGGGAAACTTTAGTTCCACAAAATTTTTATAGGGGAAAACATTTTTCCATTTAACTTTGTTTCGAAAATATTAACACCAAACTTGCTCCCTTAGTAGGCCAGAAAAATATAATTTTGACAAAAATGCTATACAAATGTTTTTCCCCATTCCCTATTCCCAGGGAAAGCCAGAATAGTGTCACGCGGGAAGGATATAGTTCGTATGGTAATCTCATTTTAAAGTTAGGTAATCGAGTGAATTTTTTCTGTGAACTTTCTCTAAAGCTTTAATATGTACCTCATAATTTGAATTCCAAATTGGTGTTAAAAATTTAGTATTTTTATTTTTTTATTTATATTACGAGTGAGTCTTGCACCCATTTAGTAATTTACATTGCATAATAAAGTATTTTTATTAGTCGGCGTAATCAAGTGATTATCCCCAGTTTCGTGTAAATCCTCCTTAGATTTTTCGCCACAGTAAGTCTACTGACCTCCTGGTCGCGATAAGTCCAGTGGTTTGATTCTTTGCAGTCTTCTTGTTGGTGTGATTGTCAGCATACACCGTATGTCCAGATTTTCATGCTGGTGCAGACGTTGTAGGTGTTTTGTTGCATGATGCTTAATTTCATCCGCGACAAGCTCGATCTTTAGATCTCGATGGAGGTTGTCGTTTCGAATGTACCACGGTGCATTAACAATACATCGCAGGATTTTATTGTGAACTGTTTGTATGATTTTGATATTTGTATTCTTGTATAGCAGCAGTTTGTTATGGATCGCTAGTTCAGATTGTCTCCCTAAAAGCCAATGCATTTTTCTAAATTTTATGTTTAGTTCTCCTCCATTCTTTTTTATGTGTTCCTTCCATCTAAGTTTAGCATCTTAAGTCATGCCAAGATATTTAGCAGTGTTTGCATGTGGTACTACTATCGAGTTTATCATTATTATTATATGATTAACTTTTAGATGTGTAAAGTTGACTTGGATTGATTTTGCTTCATTTAATTTGATTCGCCATTTCTTTGTCCAATTACATATCTGGTTAGTAGCCTTCTGTAATTTACTAGTGGAGTCATTGATGTTCTTTGCTGTTGCAAGTATTGCGGTGTCATCGGCAAAGGTCGCCATTGTTGTTTCTGTAGTTGGTATATTTCTAGTGTTTAAGAGATAGAGGATTGGCTCAAGAACACTGCCTTGTAGTACTCCAGCTGTTATTATTTTTAGCTGGGAGTATTCATTCTCATATTTTACTCGGAAGTGCCTCTCTAATATGTATGATTTTAAAATTTGAAAAAATTTCTCCGGAAGATCTCGATGAAGTTTGAATTTTAACCCCTGCGGCACTATTCTAGTAATTCTCCGGGAATAGGGAACTGTAGAAAGAATTTATATGTAATTTCTGTTCAAATATTTTTTTCCGGCCTACTAAGGAGAAAACTTTGATGTAAATATTTATAAATTGCGAATAATTTTTCCACATCCTACTTTTTACCTCAGTATGCCAGAAAATAAATGTTTAAATAGAAATTACATGTAAAGTCTTTCCCCAATTTTCTATTCCTGGGGAATTACCAGAATAGTGCCACTAGTACCATACTTTGGCGAATGCTTGTGCTACATCAAGGAATATAGTTGAGCATATTTGTTTTCTTTCTAGTGATTTCTCGATTGCATCAGTAATTCGATGTACTTTTTCTATCGTAGAATGTTTTTCCCTAAATCCAAACTGATGTGAGGGGATAAAATTCCTTTCTTCGATAATTGGTTTTAGTCTTTTAAGAAGGACCTTTTCAAATAGTTTTGGTAATGTTGGTAACAGAGAAATTGGCCCATATGAAGCTTTATCATTCGAAGGATTTTTCGGCTTAAGTATCATAATTACTTCTGCAACTTTCCATTGTCTTGGTACATATCTTAGTCGAAATGCTGCATTAATTATATGCACTAGTTTCCTCAACGGTTTCTCCGGTAACACTTTAAGTATCTGACCCGTTATAAGATCATATCCTGGAGCCTCAGCCTGAATGCCACGCATTCAGATTATTCTTGATTTCCCATTTTAGTTCTTTCAATGTAACAGGCGTAAGTTTTAGTTCATCCTGTTTATATCGGGGTGATATTTTCCTCTTCCGTTTGTTTGGGGTAAGGTTGGAATGTTTCTTCAAGGGTATTTGCAAACAAATCTGCTTTTTGTTTAGCATTTCGGGCCCAATTTTCTTTATTTTTAATTAGAGGAACCTGAAGTTTGGGTCTTTTAAGATTCTTGCGTTCCATAATAACCAATCAGTATCTTTTTGCCCAGTTAGAGTGCTGAGGTATTTATTAACTGACTGATTTTTAATGTCTTTTATTAGGTATTTTAATTTGTTACACAAATGGTTAAATACCCTCTTGTTTTCTGGATTTTGATGTTCTTGTCTTTTCTGCCGCTATTTTCTTTTATTTTTAAGAATTTGTCACACTTCCTCTGGATAGCTAGTATTGCGCTTCATTTCCTTACAGCACTTTGGATATTATGGATGAGTTTATCTAGTTCGTCTTCTATTTGGGCTGGTCCCTGTATTGTGTTCTGCGGACTTATTCTTTCTGTTAACTGTGTTTGGAAGAGATCCCAATTGGTTTTGAAGCTCGTTAATTTCGGGTTGCTCTCTTTCATAATCATTGTTTGGCTAAGTATCACAAAAACTGGTATATGATCTGATGATAGACTTTCACTGTTCTCTATATGGATTTAATTATCTGAAATCCTTCGTGTAATAAAGAAGTCTATAAGATCTGGAATCTTACTGATATCTGTAGGCCAATTGGTTGGTGTATCGCCTGTGTGAAACTCACATTTTAGTTGTTTGCCTGCTGCGAACAGTTCTTTTCCTTTACCAGTCGTTAACCGTGATCCCCAATAGGTATTTTTTGAATTATAGTCCCATCTAATTAAAAAGACACTTCCTAGTGTTTTGAGAAGATTAGTATAATCTACTTGTTTGAGATTGTATCTCGGAGGGCAGTATATTGCTGAGATACTACAAGTTTAACTATTGTTTAATTGTATTTTGATTGTTGTGACTTGCATAGAAAGCTTCTCGACTTTACGTTCTTCGTTATGTTTTACATAATCTTTTATGATGATAGCAGATCTCTAGCTTTGTTCTCTGGATGTAATGCATGGTAGCAATTATATCCTTTTATTTTACAGAATATAGTTTTGGTGAAATAGGTTTCTGATATAAGACATATGTCTATATTATGCATGTTTAAAAATATATCTAGTTCTTGATTGTGATGCAATAGCCCCTTTGCATTCCAGGTTACAATTCGTAATGTTTTATTCATTCCTTTTGTTTATAATTCGATTTTATATAATTTATATTTTGATACACTCGATAAATGTTTTCTTCTAGTCTTTTATTTAGTTGTAGTTTGTGTAGTAGTTTGTGATTTCATTTCTTCCAGTGTGTTCTGCGGACTTATTTCCTGCGAAATAAGTCTTGTGTTGAGGTTCTTTAGATTTCTCAGTATGTCCTGTAAAACGAGATCCACTTTTAACTGTTTCTGGTCTGATTGCCGAACTATTTGTGCATAAGTAACGTTTCTATTTACTCGCTCTCTTTGTGTGTTAAAATTAGCAGTTGAGTTTTATTAAGCTCCGTGATTTTTTTTTATTGATTGTACATTTTTGGTGTACCTATTTGCTTTGCGTGATTTATCTCTCATTTTTTGTAGTTCTACTGCTACTACATATCCTCTGTAGTTGGCTGGATGCTAGCCATTACAGTTGATACACTTCGGTGTTGTAATTCGGCGAACTGTGCAGTCGTTTCCTGCGTGTTTTTCTGCACATTTAACACATCTTGCTTCACGATGGCAGTACTTTTGTGTATGGTTATAATCTTGGCAGTTTTTACATTGAGATATTAGTCGAGTGACCTTTCTCGGTGTTACTATTTTAACTCTGAGGTTGAGGATAGCCTTAATATTATAGATATTTTCGATTTTTCTTGGTTGTCGAAGGTTAGCATGAATAGTGAGAGACCTCTTCTTATGATTTCAACATTTCCCTCCCTGTTTTCTCGTCTCTCTTTTCTGATGATGTTGACTGCATCAATTATTTTCAGGCCTTTGTTTTTGCAGGTCCTCAATAATTTCATCTTTTGATCAAGTTGGATGGAGAATTCTTGCCATTACTTTAATTGGTCGATCATTTTTATCCTCGTAGGTATACCACTGGTGACCATCAGAATTTAATTTGTTAGCTAGATCTTTATAATCTTCAGGATTTGTTGTGTTTATTTTCAAAATATTACTACTGAGCGATATTACCTTGAAGTCATTTCGTACTACTTCCCTCATCAGTTTCTGAATACTACCGTGGAGCCTGTTTCTTCTGTTCTGTTTCTAGTTGCATTGGCAGTTTAATTGTGCGTTTGAATTGGCTCAACTTCTGGTGATGATTCATCTTTCCTCTTGGTTAGGATAGTTTCTTTTCTTGGTTTCATTGTTTGCTCTCTTGGATTTCTGTAGTATCCAATTGGTTTCCCTTTCAAGCTCATCTTCGTCAGTGTGATATTCGACTTGATCTGTGTGTACTTGAAATTGGTTGTTCATTAATGCTGAATTTCCGGCGTTGTTATTTTTATTTACTGTTTCCTTTAGCATAATGTTTTATTTCTTTAACACGGCAACTTCGTTGTTCACCTGCGCAATTAATTTCTCCATTTGTTCAAATTTATTTATTAACTCCGCGTTGTTTATTATAACTGTTTGTGCATTGGGCTTGATAACTGTTGGTTTTTGCTTCATAGAAGAGGTATTTTCCCCATTGTTAAGTTCATCTAGTGTGGTGCTCTCTGGCGGTGAAGTGGTTGGTGGTGTTCTATGAAGTGCCGTACTTCTATAATACCAAAGGGCCATTCATTCATCGCTTGTTTCGTGCTTCCAGTAGTATTAGGAAAAGGATCAGCCTGGTTGACTACCGACAGTCTCCTTTGCAATGTCGCGTTGCTCCCTCCAGAATCCGTGGAGCAGCCCGATAAATCGGGGTGGGATTTAGAATCTAAGTTCTAATCCACCTGGAGTATGTTATTGTTTATAGCCGACATCTCATCTTTTTGTTGACCATCTAGATGGTATACCAGCTGGTATACTGTTTCTCTACTACGTAGGGATTGGATACCACAACCGTTCGATCTACAGTACATTGCCCAGGATGCGCCACATGGAGGCTGTCAACTAGCACCCCATTTAGTAGTTGATCTAACATGAACACGGTAAAGGGCTAGAAACGATTAATTATTGCAAAAATTCGATGTAACTCGCTTATTAAAACCAAGCATTCAGAGAGATTTGCTAACTAAAGTGGGAACCAGTTAGGAATAAAAACTTAAGTTAATAAAAAATAAGAATGCGATAAATGGCATGTCAGTGTTATTACCCTTCGCTAAATTTTAGCTGTCAAGTAAAAAAAATATGTCTCGCGCAAAAATAAGAAAACCTTAAAAATACGATTTTTTGTGGTTTTTTATGTACAGCAGAAGAAGATACATTTTTGATGCGGTAGGAAGGAATATTTATTTTGCTTAAATTTTTTTGTTTACTATATAATAATTAATAATAATAATAATATTTTTTTTTAGATTCCCTGATAAGTTTTAATAATTTGTGATAAGGTAAAAATAGTGTTTTAGTGAATTTTGCTAAAAATTTATAAGTTAATGATATGGTATTATAGTCGTAGTGTAAACGCTATTTTACTACTTCAATTTTGTTTAGTTTATTTCGTTTTTCCAGTGTCATTATGTAAAATCAATTCGTGTATGTGTTATCAATCAACCTGACTGTTTTATTTAATAAGAATTTGTTTAAAAATCTTGTCAAATTACTGAAAATAAATATGAAATTGCTCTAAAAGACATTTCAGTAAAAAACAGCTGTTTGTAAATGAACCGCTGTCAATTAAGAATTATTATTTTTGCATCGCTTTTGCAACAAAAACAACCGATTTCGTTAAAGTTATTATTTTTTTTAAGTTTTTATTCATCACTGGTTGAGGTTTAACTCTTGAATGTGGTGGTTGACGCTCAGTTTATTATCAATAATAATTCTAGGTCACGGGTAAAACTTTTGGCTTCAAGTTTAATGATAATTAAACCGATGATGTCGCGCTGCAATATTCAAATTCTAATACGGACTCGTTGAGTTATGACATTAAGTGTGACCTTAAATTACTAAAAAAATGGTTCTATGTTCATTTCATGGTTCTTAGCTGCAAGTCTAAAATTATGTACTTTAATTTGAGTAGTCCTGTCACTATTTCTGGTTCAGTGACTTATCACTCATTGTCGTGTAATGACTCTAATTGCAACAATCTCTGTTTACTCATTGAAGCAGTCAGTTCATTCAAATACTTAGGTTTAAATCTTGACTCTCAGCTTAACTTTAAGAATCACGTGGTTATTTTAAAACAAAAACTCCGTCGTGCTTTAAGATCATTTTTTCATTTGCGTAATATCTGCAGTTCCGAATTCTTAAAATGTCTCTATTATGTTTGATTGATTCTCATCTTCAGTACGGGTTAACATGTTGGGGTGGAATTTATTGGTCAAACATCAAACCATTATTGACGATTCCAAAAAGTGTGCTCAGAATTATAAACCATCTTCCAAGAACTACACCATCTTTCCCTTTGTTTTTAAGTTATAAAATTTTACCACTGCGATGTCTATTTGTTTTTAAAGTTTTAAAAATGTATTATGTAATAAGCGGGAATCGTTTAATGAATATTTATAGTGAACCATACTTGTTTCGTAATAGGAATAGAATTAGTATTCCGCAACCGTTTAAAGAACATTTTAAGAATTTCTTTTCTTACACTGCACCGAAATTTTATAGCCTTCTACCAACCTATATTGCATCTGCGGGCACTTTTAGAGTATTTATTAAATTGTTGAAAGAATGGTTATTCTCAAAAAATGACATTGAGGTTTTATTTAGAACATTATTTTAAATTCTGTAAACATATGCTACTTTTGTTTTATTTATTTTATTTATTGAAAGTAATTTGAATAATTTGTATGCATATAATTTTTAAACCATGCGCAAATATTGATTACAATATTGTTTTTTTCCTTTATTTATTTTATAAACTTGTTAAATTTTAATTATTTACTTTTAATTTTAATTTATTTTTAATTTTTATTTTATATTTTTTTTTCTAATTTGTGTTATATTATTTTTACACATGAATCGTGACTCCGGGACATTGTAAAATCAGGAGCTCACTATCTAGTTTTATTTTGTTATGCTGTACTATTATTTTATTGCAAATGAATGTGTTACATGTGATTTTCAAAAATAAAACTAATGTAAAAAAAAAATTGTATCTGGAACTTATGTTTCTGGGTTTGATTTTAAAAACTATTAAGATCCTTCTGCAACTTCTCGCAATTAGAGATAGTTTTAATACCAGCATATATTCTAAGATCATACGCAAATAATAAGATATTATTTTAAAGATTAATTGTTATTGAATGTGCACATCATAGTATGGATTCCAGACCATTACAGCATGTTCCAGTTGAGATCGAACGTAAGCAAAATAGGGTGATCATAAGGTTTGAATGTCTTTAAATTCACCTGTCCATCTTTTAACAAATCTAAAGATGGCATTTGCTTTCGCAATACAATTTTCAATATGCCAATTGAAACTGGCATTTTCGGCATATGTATCACCTAAGTCTATAATCTCATTGACGCTTTGCAATACTTCTTTGTTGACTTTGTATGAAGTAATTACCGGAAATCTTTTACGATGGAAAGACATGGTTTTGCATTTCTTAATATTTAAGTACACGGAAAAAACCGGGTTACAACGAAGAAAAAACTGAATAATTTAAGAAAAATCAGCGCTTGATTTTCAGCTAAGATAACTTTTTTATGATACAAACTTCCAATTTCTTCATTTGATGTTTTTGTTTAAGTATTAAAATAATATTTTTTTTATTGTGGAAAGAAATTCAATTTCTTAAAGCAAGAAAATATTATTTTGTAGAGCTAATCGCTTTTTTTAATTTTTAATATAATATTTCTTCATTAAAGATAACTAATTCTTGTTTTAAGGTAACCGTATTTAAAAATGCAATAAATTAAGGCTTGTTTTAAGAAATATTACATATAATTGTATGATCTACATTTCTTTAGTTAAGAGTCATTTTCTAATAATTAAGATGCATTTTCTGTCAGAAATCATTAATTTTCTTGATAGAAGAACGAATTTATATGTTGTAGAGAAGGAATTGCTTAAATACTTCAAACGCCTTTCTTGGAAAAGCTTTTGATTTTCTAGATTGCAGAAAGTAACTTCTTGAAAGCTTTAATAGTATTTCTTGTTTCCATCTATTTTTCCTGTTTATTTGAGCAACATTTTATATAATTTCCAAAATAATAACAATATAAATTTATTTTATAATTTTTATTTTATTTTATTATAAAAATATAAAGATTCAATTTAATATTAATTAGCAATGTCATAAAAATTACAATAATAAAATACAAATACAATTAAACAGAAGACATAAATTTGCTTCAATATTTTGGTTCTGTTTGGAAGTGTATGAAAAACTAAAGGTTTTAAGTGTATGACGTAATTCTCCGTAAGATTCCTATTTTTAAATTTATTTTTCAAATAGCCGATCTTCCGGAGCTTACATTAGTGGTTTTTATGCGTATTGTATAAGCCTGTTGGTTTTTCACCCCTGAAAATAAGACAATGATTAGCAATTATTTTTAAATATAATTCATTCTTATTTACTTTTTTTTCTCCAGAAAAAAAATGCTCAATATCACTTCAATCACGCAATTGTTTTAAATAAATCAGCTAACACAGGAGTTTCGATCAATATATCCACAACTGTAGATACTAGTAGATTGCGGCTCCTTTCGCTGAGCGGCGGTGGAGTTGCTGCTTAAAAAATATTTAAGATTTTGAACCCTTTGGTTGATTCGAGAAACTGTTCAAAATTCTGTGAAATAAAATCAAAATCAATAGTAGCGTTACTTACTCTAGTTAGACAGTTCTAACAAATTCTGCTGATGACATTTGTCCACTTGATAGAGACGAAGGGGCTGATTGATGATGTGTCTTGATCCACTCAGACAATGATGAATTAACAGAACCAGTTAATGTTGCTATTTAAAGTTAGCACTTTTGTCAGCAATTTCTCTAATTAAAAAAATTAAAATACAACTATACAATCATTATGCACAAATAACTCACATAAAACAAGCAAAATAGAGCGATCACTTGTTAATTCAAAATAAAAATATATGTAATACATATGTAACTTACATTCAATTACTTAATTCCACTTTAATTATTTTTCAAAAGCCACTTTAAAATAGTTTTATTTGACAATCTCAAAAACACACTTTGTTAATATTAAACTGTTCACAAGATAATGAATATTACTTATTTTATATATTCTCAAATGTTTCACTCGTTATCTCGTTTTAAAAAATATAGAGTATGCATTGAAAAATCCTTTTATATAATTAAAGGTATTCTTTCAGCTTGAGACATACATATTAAACCAAGAAATATTATGTTGAAGTTTATAAAATTACTTTTTTGTGATAAGAAAATTTTTTCTTGAAATAACATAGTAAAAAAAATTACAGTATTTGAAATTTTTAACTTGATTAAGGAAAACTGAGAATGACTAAAGATTAATTATTTCTTCAATCAAGATGACTTTTTTGAAATTCTAGAATTCGTTAGTTTATCAGAAAGAGAAATTACTTTTTTATTATCAAGAAACGTTTTCTAGTTTAAAATGTGATATTTCAATAAAATATGTATATGTTTTGTTTTATGAAAATGTTAAATTTCTCATTTTAAGAAAAAGTAATTCTAAATTAAATGTATTTCTCTTCAAACTAAATTTTTTCTGTTATTATGAAGAATTTATGGCAACGATAAATGCAAGAAAAATAATTCTCAAGATAGAATTTAATGTTAAAATTACCGTCAAGAAATAATTCTCTTCATAAAAAAACTATTTTTATAACAAGAAAAACTGGTATGGACATAGAAATTGGGTTTTTAAAGTAAGCAAAAATATTTTTTATTAAATAAAGAAAAAGTTTTCTTTAACATAGTAAGCTTTGTTCACTTAATCTATCGATATCTTCTTGAAGTTTCTTCGTATCTTGAATTCCATTAACAGTACGAAAATTTTCACGTCATCAGCAAATATGAGCACGTTTAAGTTTTTGATTATCTCGGTTATTCGATCTTTGAAAACAATAAATATCCAAGGCCCGATGTGTGATCCTTGAGGAACTCCAAACGTAACTTTAATAACGTTTTATTTCTCATTTCCCATTATTACAAATTGTCACCGGTTTGATAGATAAGACTTGAACCAATTTATGTAATCGAGTGAAAATCCAACTGTGAATAAACTCTGGAGTGCTTTTGGCCTGTTTTCTGTGAAGGGTTTATGTTGAATGCTTATTTGTTGAATGTCGTGGTTGTTCAAATCATAATTAAGCAAGCATGTGAAGTTAGCCCAGTTTTTCATCCCAAAAAAAAAAAAAAAAAATTTCCTCAAACAATACTATTTTATCTCATCCCAGTTTTTTCAATTTAAACTTGTATAAGACGGAAATTTGGTTTTTAATTTTTTTCTCAACAACAAAATATCCACCCCAGATTTGTTAATTTAATTGTTGTTTTTGTACTCTGCGTATGAATAAATGAAAATAATTTTTCGAAGTGAAATGATAATGATTGTATGTTTTGATTAAAGATAAGAACAATATCAGTCAATATATTGTTTCAAGTTGGTAACAGTAAGGGCTTACAATGACTAAGAGGGCAGTACCAGCCGTATGGCAGTATTGGCGCAAATGGCCAACTTCCATATGGCCTTTTATATGAATAACAGAAAATCAAGCCATTCTCCTAGAAATATGATTTGCCGGAAATGATTATTTATGTTTCGAATAAACCATGATACGGACTAACTGTAGCCAGTCGGACAGTACCAGCCGTATGGTATGATTCGAGCAATTGGCAAGCTTCCATATGGCCCAATATAAAAACTAATTATTGCTATTCTCCTAGAAATATATCTTGCCGGAAATGATTGCTACAGTTTTGAGTTGGTAACAGTAAGGGCTTACAATGACTAAGAGGGCAGTACCAGCCGTATGGGGTAGTATTGGTGCAAATGGCTAACTTCCATATGGCCCCATATAAGAATATGAGAAAGTTGTGTCATTCTCCGACTGGCCACAGTTAGTCCGTACCATGGCTTATTCGAAACATAAAGAATCATACCCGGCAAATCATATTGCTAGGAGAATGGCAATTATTAATTTTTGTATTGGGCCATATGGAAGCTTGCCAATTGCGCGAATTCTATCATACGGCTGGTATTGTCTGACTGGCCACAGTTAGTCCGTATCATGGCTTATTCGAAACATAAAGTATCATTTCCGGCAAATCATATTTCTAGGAGAATGGCTTGATTTTCTGTTATTCTTATATGGGGCCATATGGAAGTTCGCCGTTTGCACCAATACTACCATACGGCTGGTACTGCCCTCTTAGTCATTGTAAGCCCTTACCGTTACCAACCCAAAACTGTATCAATCATTTGCGGCAAATCATATTTCTAAGAGAATGGCAATAATTAATTTTTTATTGGGCCATATGGAAGCTTGCCAATTGCTCGAATCCTACCATACGGCTGGTACTGTCCGACTGGCCACAGTTAGTCCGTACCATGGCTTATTCGAAACATAAATAATCATTTCCGGCAAATCATATTTCTAGGAGAATGGTTTGATTTTCTGTTATTCATATAAAAGGTCATATCGAAGTTGGCCATTTGCGCCAATACTACCATACGGCTGGTACGGCCCTCTTAGTCATTGTAAGCCCTTACTGTTACCAACTCAAAACTGTATCAATCATTTCCGGCAAGTTATATTTCTAGGAGAATGGCAATAATTAGTTTTTATATTGGGCCATATGGAAGCTTGCCAATTGCTCGAATCATACCATACGGCTGGTACTGTCCGACTGGCCACAGTTAGTCCGTACCATGGCTTATTCGAAACATAAATAATCATTTCCGGCAAATCATATATCTAGGAGAATGGTTTGATTTTCTGTTATTCATATATGGGGCCATATGGAAGTTGGCCATTTGCGCCAATACTACCATACGGCTGGTACCGCCCCCTTAGTCATTGTAAGCCCTTACTGTTACCAACTTGAAACAATATATTGACTGATATTGTTCTTATCTTTAATCAAAACATACAATCATTATCATTTCACTTCGAAAAATTATTTTCATTTATTCATACGCAGAGTACAAAAACAACAATTAAATTAACAAATCTGGGATGGATATTTTGTTGTTGAGAACAAATTAAAAACCAAATTTCCGTCTTATACAAGTTTAAATTGAAAAACTGGGATGAGATAAAATAGTATTGTTTGAGGAAATTTTTTTTTCTGGGATGAAAAACTAGGCTAACTTCACATGCTTAATTAAGCGAATCTGTGCTGGATTGAGTTTGATCATTATTGGAATTTATAACAATTTTCACAATTTCAGTGCCTGTTAATGTTGCAAATGTTGATGATTTAATATCCGATTCCACCCAGCTTAAAAAGTGGTGTGTCATTTAATTTATTCATTATAATGTCAGCACTGTTGTTCATTTTACAATTAGAATTGTTTGAACTGTAGTCGTCCTCATCACACAAGATCTACGTACTCTTCAAATCTTCTTTCTTAGTTACGTCAATATACAATTTGTGAATTGTTCTTCCGCTATGATGATTATTATATTCTTATCATTTGTTTCCCGTAAAGACACTTTAAACTACCAACCAATATTTAATTAATCGTTTTAACTTGTACATTCCTGAAGCATTCGAACACAGAAAAGAGCAATTAGGCATTCTATACCTTCTACAGGGAATTCATTTATGGAGAATAAGGTATTCCGGGGTAAGGCTTTCCAGAAAATGCTTGTCTCATCAGCATTATAAATTTGATCGTGCGATATACGATTCTTTTGCTTTGAGGTTGTGTATTCCAAGCCGACACGCAATACTGTTGAAAAAAATTAGCGAACAAAAAATTCCGGTTAATCAATTGAAATTCCGGATAAACAAGTGACTCAAAAAACGCGACCGTAAAAAGTTCACGGATAATAGAGGTTTACGAATAATCGGATCCCATATAATCGAGTTTCGACTGGTTGAAAATTATATAGCAATTTCGAAAACAATATTAAAAACGAAAAGAATATAAATTAAATTTCAAACTAAATTAGTTCAGATCATTTTTAGCTCTTTCCGTAAATAACGAGATATTAGATAAAAAAACCTTATTTCTACAAAATTCACCATCTCTACAGTCCTCTATTAGCGCTGCGCATTTCTATACCACGATTTTATTTTTACGTAGCCAGGTAGCTTCCATCGTGGCTTTGATCTCTCAATAAAATATATCGCTAACAATTAACCATTAAAAAAATGTTAATATTTCGGTAAACCTATATGTTCATGGTGCTTCTTACAGATTAGGAGTGAGGAGTTTCTAGCGATTATTTAGAGACTATTTTTTGGAGACTATTTAACTAAAAATATTTTTTAAAATTCGAAATATCGGAAACACAGTTTCTTATGTTGGTACGTCGGAATAAACAATCTGTGTGAATTTCAACAAATACAATTCATAAACTTTGCACTTATAATTTGGCTGCCCTTGAAACCGTAAAATATACACGTACGAAGTATTTCCTTAATTAATGGTTGTCATATTCAAGCTTAAGTTGTAAGTATGTGAGTGAAATAATGTAACACCAACAAATCTAAAATTTGGTCAGGTAATTATGTCCTGCGTTTAGTATAAAATTTTCAGAAGTAAAACTAGCAGAGACAGAACCAAAACAAGTGGAGGTAGAAAGAATCATTCATCAGTAATATGATTAGCAGATGAAATCATTGAATCTAATTGAATAATTATAATTGGTAGATTTATCGGATTTTAATAAATCAAAATTTTGAATTTGCAAACACGTTTGCTGCTAAGAACATACTTGTTAGCAATTGTGAACTGGACTTTAATTTTGCACACAGCGAGCCGCCTTTTTTGAGCGACTAATAGCTAAAACTGAGTAAGTACAAGCGATTTTCCACTATGCGAGTAGACATTCGCTCTCGCTTTTATTTCCGGCCATGTATATTGCATAAAGAGAAGAAAGGCGACAATATGTTTATGTTATATTTTCATACTAAACATCAAAAAGAATAAAGTTTGTTTGAATTGGTTGTCGGTAAGGTTTTTATTTTGTCATTTTTATATTTTTCACTATTTACATTCATAACTTCTTTAAACACAGTTAGGTACATATCTTGTTTTCGGTGTTGCGGTATGATACGTACGGGTTTTAAAATATTCCTCGATACTATTAATTAAATTCATTAATAAACCTTTGGAAGTCGATAGTTCCTGGAATCTTTAGATTAAATATTACGTTAATAAAATATTTAAATAAAGTTTATAAGATTAATTATTAACTACCATGTATCATCAATGTCAAAAGGGTTTAAATCGTCCCTATAAGACGAGACCGGATAGTTCTCATATTGTTTTTTTTTATCAAAAACACAAAATGACATTTTGACAGCTAAATCCGTAGTTGCTCAATTTTCTCGCCTCAAATCAAACGTAAACTCGCTTCTCGCCTTTTGTGCAAAATCCTTTTCCTGATGTCTAATAAATCATTTTAATAATATAAAAAACTGTTTATCGTGATGACGCAAATTGAATATTTGCGAACAACAATAAATAAATTCAGACTAAATGAAAACGACAAAATAATTGTAGATATGCAAATTAGTCGTTATTGTAGTCGTTTTATTGTGGAACGATTTGTGCCTGTTGACTTGAGCATGTACTAGTAATTATATTTATTTATCGTTTTTATCAAACCAATAAGACGCGTTCGTTCTTTATTTAATGATAACAGATTTATTAAAAATTCACAACGTTTTTTTTGTAACCTTGGTTTAACTGAAGGTTTTTTTTTATTTTTATGATGACTGTTTCTTGGAAAACACCTCTTATCAATATTTATTAATAATTTTGTTTAGTTTTTAGTTGTACAAACTCAAAGTTTCATGTATTAAAAAAAAATCAATCGAAATCAAATTTATATTCTCTATAGGCAAATGTCACAAATTTTTTATCTCATATTTGGAATATACATAAACATTCTCGGTTCACTCACTGCATCATCACTAGGTCTATGCAGTTGCAAGAACACATTTACACGTTCTTTAACATCTTGATTATGATACGGTGGAACCTCAAACGTAATTGCATATTGCCTGTGAACATCCGCAGGTTCAAACTTCCCCCATGCTTCACAGATTATTTCGTTCTGGTCATTTTTTTCATAAAACCGTATTCGAATATTCTTACTACTAACTTTTTCTACTAGTATATCCATTATATCACCGCCTTTAGCTTCACAAGACGGTGTCGACAGACGAGTTATTCTTAATTCTCCCGTATAACTACTTTCTAAAATTAAATAAACATTTTTAAAATTGATTTACTCATTAACTTTTATATACTTACTTAAATTATTTATCACAATAGAGTAAATTGGGTCGCAAAGGCGTGTATATCCTTTATCGTTATTTTTTGAAAAAGCCTCAAAACATAAACATACTCGATTTAAATCAATATCCTTATACTCAAATTCCGTTTCACGATTTATCATACCAATTTCTTGATCACTTAATTTGCAGTCACGCTCAAACGACCGAATTGTAATTTTTTTATCAATCAATATATCTAAAATATCTTTCCGAGGGGTATGCATGATGCTTAATCCTTTAAATATGGCTTCAAATCCAATCGCAGGCGATAATTCAATTATATGTGGGTCTGAATGAAAGGCACGATCACGGCGAACAATTAATTTGTGTGGATGCAGTGATTTATTCAAAGAGTTTACTTGGCACATTGTACATCGAATTATAGCAGCCCCATTAAAATTACACAATCGTACCGCAGGATAAGTTTTTTGGCTTGAGTTTGAATTTATACCATGCAAACATCCATGTGCGGCACGAACTTCTGTTTGATATCGAAATCTAAATTCACTTCGTGGTTCCTCTATTATTTTAAGAAAAGGTGTTATTTCCGCTAGTAGCAAATCTATATCTATAAAGAGATAGTTACTTAATTAGACTACCATTTATTGGAATGTTATACATGCGAAATTGTATTGAAATGAACTTACCGTCACTATTAAAATCCATATCTATTTATTTTTTTTAGGTAGAAAACATTATCTTTTGTAAACAGGCAAACACTGCTGCTCAACGATACCATTTAAAACCAACTGAGCAAAAATAATGAAAATATTAAGTTTTACTGTTTCTTTCGTATTGTGATCGGCTGGGAAATGTTTGTATGTAGCCTGAGTAAAATTTTAGATAAGTATAAGTTTTACTTTAAAATGTGCTATTTAATTTTAACGAACGTAAATTTCGGGTATCCACCAATAGTTTGTAACAATTTAATGAAGTGCGGAATTAAATTGAATCAAAACGATAGTGTCCTAAATATATCGCTTCTAAATAAGAAAAAATGACTCGTATACCATAGTTACGTTATATGGATTACGTTATTGATTTAGAAATTAATTATCGTTCTAACATGAGTTTCATTACGCTACCAAATGGATATTTGAGTTCTATGTATGTAGTTACGCCTTGTTTTGTAAAATATGATTTCTAAATTTTTTAAAAGCGATAGGAAGTAAAATGCTTATTAGAGAACATTTTGCTACTTAATTTTTCTTAGTTTAATAAATCTACTATGTAACAAGTATTCGGACTTAATTTTCATCGAACTTTGATTCAAAAATATTGCATTCTGTATTCTAAATAAGCAGCAATTGAGACTTTTCAACCGTTGCAGAGACAAACAGCAAATGAAAATACAACAGTCGTAAAAAAATAAATGATCTTAACATAAGGCATGATACCTTATTGGAACTTAAAACTGAAATCAATAATCAACATAAGTATCAGAAAAGCTCCAGGTTATGACTTAATTACTTGGCAAATTGTGAAAGCCATTCACGAGGAAGGTTTGTGTAAATTAATTCAAATAATTAATGCAGCCTCCAGATTGATATATGTTCCACGACAATGGAAGGTGGCCGAAGTAATAATGATTCCTAAACCAGGTAAACCAGGAACGAAAAAAAATTATGTAGACCGTTATCACTACTTCCAGTCAGATCAAAAATATTTGAAAAACTGTTGTTGAAGAGGCTCAAACTAATAATAGAAGAGAGATGTTTAATTCCACCACACCAATTTGGGTTTAGGCCAAATCACTCAACAGTTGAACAAGTTGACAGAATAACGGATGTCATTGAGGATGCACTTGAGGTTTAGAAAATATGCTCCACTATTTTCTTAGAAGTAGCTCAATCTTTTGACAAAGTTTTTCACCAAGCGCTTGAAATTAAACTACATCGAGAACTGCCTAAGCAATTTTATCAAATCCTTAAGTATAGCATAAGGTAGCGTACTTGGACATTTGCAGACGATACACCTATTCCATCAGTTGGAACAGATATTTTGGAAGCAACAAGCAAACTTCAAAATGCAGATTTTTTTTGATTTATTTATATAGTACAATCTATCACATGATAATTTATTACTAATGATGATAACGCACTTATTTGAAACTAATAAGTGGAGCGAGTGTGGGCTTACAAGCAATCAATATTCTGCTCCCAATAATGAATCTTTATTTATTAGATGACCAGCTCATGCGGTTTAATTCTTTTAAGGCGTCTCAGTTCTTGTGTTATGTCAAGAAGTTGTATTGCTTCACTGTTGGTATGTTGCAGTAATCTTCTTTCATGTTTGATGGTAAATTCCTGAATCACTTCATCAATCCATTTAACGTTTAGGTCGTTGTGTAATTCCTCGTTGGTTACGTAGCGGTAAGCATTCGTTATTGCTCGTAGAAATTTGTTTTGGCAACGTTGAATAATTAAACGATTTGATTGTTTAGTACAGCCCCAGAGTTGGATACCATACGTCCAAATTGGTTTAATTATCGATTCGTAGATCAGGCGTTTACAGTACAGGCTAAGCTTAGAATGTCTTCCTATTAGCCGGTACATCTCATGTTGTTTTATTTTCATTTGCTCTGCTTTTTGTCTAATGTGATATTTCCAGTTCAATCTTGAATCGAGATGCAATCCGAGATATTTAGCAGATTCAGCTTGGGGGATTTGTACCCCATTGAGAAATGTATGGATGTTGCTGTATGGATGTTACTGATTTCAGCTCATTAAGCTTTATTTTCCAATCCCTGGTCCATTGGCTGATTCTATCGAGTGCTTGTTGTAAGTATTCTACTGCTTGGTTCTGCGATTCGCTTGATGCCAATACTGCGGTATCATCAGCAAAAGTTCCGATGAAGGTTGTTTCCGTTGTCGGTATATCAGAAGTGTAAACTATATCTAGATGGGTCCTAATACGCTACCCTGGGGCACCTCTGCCATGGCTGGGTAAAAGTTAGTGCATGTTTCTTCATGTGATACTCTAAATATTCGTTTGGAGAGATACGACTCGAGCAATTGGCAGTAATTTTCTGGCACTAATTTACTTATCTTGTAGACAAGACCATCATGCCACACTCTATCGAAAGCCTGTGATACATCTAGAAATACGGCAGGGCAATATTTCTTCTCTTCTAGTGCTTGTTTTATCTTTGCAGTCACGCGATGAACTTGATCAATTGTCGAAAGTTTATTCCTGAATCCAAACTGGAAGTCAGGTATAATGATCATTGGTTTTAGTCGTTTCAATAACAACTTTTCAAACAACTTTGAAATAGTAGGTAACAAAGAGATCGGCCTGTATGATCCCATTTGCTCGGCTGGTTTGTCTGGTTTTTTTTACCATGATTATTTTTGCAACCTTGAAGCACTCAGGCACATATTTAAGTCGAAAGCAAGCATTATATATATGTATATGTTAACATAGTGACTGCTCTCTTTGATAACTCCTTAAACATCCTTGGCAAAATTTCATCAATTCCAGGTGACTTTTTGGGATTCAAATTCATGTTTATTTCTTGCGCAATTTCTAGTAGGGTGACACTTCTGATATTTGATGGAGACCTATAGACTGGTTTAGGGTCAATCCTAGATTGTATGTCGTGTGGTTGAAATATTGATACCAGATGTTGTGCAAACAGTTCTGCTTTGTCTTCATTACGTCGCACCCACTCTCCATTTGTGTTCCTTATAGGTGGCACTTGGATTATTGGTCTCTTGTATCTTTTAGTAGCTTTCCAAAGCGAATAAATTTTGTCAGCCATAATTTTTGTCAGCATTTTTGTCCTGAACCCAGTACTTTCAAATAATTTTTAGTACAAGCTTCTTTATGTTCTTTAAATAATCGGTTAACTTTATTACTTACCCGATTAAATTCTCTTTTGTCAATAATATTTCTGGTTCTATGCTATATGCGCCTTTTCTTACGCATTTCTTTTATCAGTTCGCGAATCGCCAGGGGGTAGTTGATCTCTTGTACGACTTTCTCACCTAATACGGGTGTAGCCTCTTTAGCTGCTTCACGCATGGAGTTAATAAAATATTTAGTTTGTAATTCAAGTTCTTCTTTAGTTTTAAGACTAACTTTTATCTTTTTTTTTTTTTTTATCAAATTAAAGCACGCAGGCTTATCATTTATTTTCAAAACGATTTTTTTACATATAATAATAATAATATACAAAATGAAAATAAATGAGTAGGGTAATCATCACCGATTTAACGGCAGTATTGATCTACCCTTTAACAAGAAAAATTTGAAAAAAAAAAGTTATGAATATTACAATAAAAATTTAACAAAAAAATATAAAAAATATAAACAATTGAAACTAAAATTAAAATTAAACTGCATCAGACTAAAACTCTAAATAAGAAATCGATATTAGGGTGCTCAAAAAGCCAAACTTTAAGTAATTTGAGAAATGATTTTGAATTTATTTGTTGCCATATGCTAAGTGGAAGTTGGTTAAATAAGGAAGGAGCAGTTACCAAAAAATATTTTCTAAAATGTTCACTAAAAAAATGTGGAACAACAAATAAACTGATCATTGTTCCTAATGTTGTATCGCCCATTTGATCTCAATAATCGTTGCCCACTTCGCAAATAAAATAAACGTAAAACCGTATAAACATATAGATGTTGTAATGGTAAAACTTTAAAACTCAAAAATAATGGCCATGCAGAAACCCGCGAAGACTTAAAACACATGATACGAATAGCATATTTCTGAACAATAATGAGAATTTTTAAAGTTGAATGATAGCAACCACCCCAACACGATAAAGCATATTCGAGCCTAGAGTTAATGCAGGCATAGTAGAATTTTAGCAATACCGATTTAGGAGCTACAGGTCTTAATAGATATAAGGTTCGTAATGCATTGCTGAGAGACTTTTTTAATTTATCGACATGATGCTTCCAACTCAGATTACAATCAACAATAATTCCAAGATACTTGAAACTCTAAACAGCTTCAATGGAAATGCACGAGCTGGAGCAATTAACGGCATTACAAAAACTGGAATGATACGTTAACGGTGAATGTAAAATACTGCTACTCAAACTAAAATGCATAATCTTAGTTTTGTCACTTAAAATTAAGAAATGCTGGTCAAACCATTTCCGTAACTAACTTTTATCTCAATAAGATTGTCCAGTTTCTCTCTAAATAATTCCCAATCAGTAAATTTATTAGTAAGGTTAAGTTTGGTTTTCTTTTTTATAACTAATGTACTCAGAGTCATTAAGACCGGTGTGTAATCGGAAGTAAAGTCGTCAATGCCCTTGACTTCAATGTATTTTGAGGCTATTCCTTTCGAGATATAAAAGTCAATCAAATCAGGAATTTTGTTGATGTCTGTAGGCCAATAGGTAGGTTTACGCGATGAGTGATATTCACAACCTGACATTTCTATTGCACTTTTGAGTTCTTTTCCTTTTCCTGGTGTTATGAGTCGAGATCCCCACGCAGTATGTTTGACGTTGTAGTCACCTCCTATGATAAACCTTGGTCCTAGTTTATTAAAAATGTTAACATATTGATTTCTTACGATATTATGTCTTGGTGGACAGTAGATCGCCCCTAAACTTAGCAGATAACACGATGAGCAACTGGACTTAAAAATGGCGCATCTTATTAAATAAAGCCAACTCAGTAAACGTCAATGATCTGAGCTCTCTATACACAACAAATTGAGTCTATACAGGCAAATGCTAAAACCAGTCCGACTTTGAGGTTGTGCCACAAAAACCAATGTACAAATAATACAATTCTTCAAAAACAAAGTGCTGCGAGGGATTGTAAATGTCCCATGGTACATTAGGAACGACAAACTTCATAGATATTTGAAGATGGAATACGTCACCGATGAGATAAAGAACCAAACAAGGAAACACGTATAGAGCTTATCTCTACACGAAAATGCAGATATCCGTCGTATATTGGACACCACTAACACCAAAGGGTGAGGAGACACCAAAGGAGGAAACCGCTTGAGCTGGCCAGTTCTAATTAGAATAAGAAAGTATATTGTAAAATGAGTAACCAACAGGTTACTCATCTTAATCCGAGAAACTAATTTAAGAAAGATCTATTACTAGATGATCTTTGAATCAGGTATATTACTGTATAACCTTATGATTGATTGATTGGACTGTAGAACCAAGTTCTTGACGAGTGTCCCGGTTAACGCCGGGCCTATTCCTACAGCCTGTTTACACATAACAATAGGAGGGATAGAATAAGGTTTTTTTTTTTTTTTTTTTTGGGACGGAACGACCCGGTTTCAGACACCTAGCGATCGTACGGCACAACACAATTCTAATCTACTTCTAATCTACGGAGGAGGGATAAAGGTTCAATAGGTTCAATGGATAACGATGATACTGGTCTTCAACAATTGCTTCTATAAATCAGCAACCTGATAAAAAAATATTATTATTTCACGAGCATCTGGAAATTTCCTGAAATATAATTCAACATTAATACTTTCCAGCTTCCTAAAACAAAATTGATTGATTAATTCACTATACTCAGAGTCATTTAGGTAAATTCGATAGTTAGTAATACAAACACAACACAATTCTAAACTACACAATCATCAATTAGTATTTTAAAGAAGTATTATTCCACAAACATCTTAAGACTCCTGAAATTTAACTCTTCATTAATGTTTTTCGGCTTCCTAAATAATACAAACATTTATTGATTAATCCTCCTAAAACTCAACAACTTACAAAAGAATTTCCTGCAATCATAGTTATTTGAATTATATTAATAATAAAACTAAACTGAAATCCAGTAGCATTTAAAAATTATACTGCAAACATGAGCTGTATAGTACTGAAATTTTCAGTCTAATATTTTGAAACTTACAAACCAATTTCTCAAAATTCCATCGTCAAACAGCAAAACACTAATCATCAAATTGGTAAGAAACACAAATCGAAATATACAAAATTTCAAGATCAGTCTCGAAATAACGTAAAAATTTCAAAATTTAGTAAAATATTATAAATTCCATCTTATCGATAACTATACCAACGATAAGTTTTGTTTTACGCTGCAATGACGATTTCATTGAGTAATTTTAACTATATCCCGCGAATCTCTTTTTAATTAATGTGTCCAAGATAAAAAGGTAATTCAATTATTACAACAACAATGTTAGTTCCGAATAATGAAAATGAAAATTATTCATTAATTTACACGTATGAGCACTTTAAGTAAGAACTAACAAGCAATTTATACAAGATTTAAATGCTCTTAACTTATTAAAGAATCAAATCAATTGCATACATTAAAGGGGCAATTAAATATCTATACTTAAACAAATTTTCTCAGTACAATACAACCCTAAATTAAAATTTAAATATAATATATAACATAATTAAAATATAATACAATATACTTTTTACGCTATTTGCCGTATACAATTATGTACAATAAAAACAATCCACCTGTTATAAATTCTAAATAACTTAACTATTTATTATTGATTATTGATGCCATCTATCGGAATTTATAAACTCAAAATAACAAATGACCACTGATAGATGTCACTTTCTTAAGTTACCATTATTTTACTTTGGTAACACTAAAAAAATCGATTACTCATATTTGAATTTACTACTCATCCTCATTATCCTTTAAATAATAAGCCAAGCTTAATAGTGAAATATTATTTGCACGTAACAGTACATAAATAACAATCTTAAGAGTTTATACAAACTAATATAATAATATATCAAATTATTTTTAAAATATTAAAATGATTATAAATAGGTAAAAAGAACAATCAATCATATATAAATATACACATCCATATATATAACTAAACATATTGATATATACAAATACATATGTACATACACACATATACGCATATACATACCCATGCACATGCACAAATATACACGTTTAAAAAAGTCACTCGTTAAAATGTATTATTCACTCTACACCGATCGAACAATAGTAGTGTTGCTTTCACTAATCTAATCGGATTAGCTAAGAAATGTGAAAGCAACAACTTTTGGCTTTAATTTTTAATGCGTTTTAATTTTTCTGTGTTGGTTCATTTTATTAATAATTATTATAGTTTTTTATATTTTATGAAATAGAACAAATTAAATTCGGTATTTTGCTATCAAATAAAAAATGCCAAATTTTACTACAATATAAATTTTTCGAAAAAAAAAATAGAAAAAATAAATCCTTGCGGTAAGCACCATAACCATTAAATGATTTTATTTCCCCTAATCCTAAAATTTTTCTTAACATTCTAAGAAAATCGGTTTTAATACAATGCAATTGTTGTTGTAAAATTTTGAAAGCAACACAGCTCATGTTATTTGTAATACTGAACAACAAAAACAATGAAAAGAGACAAAAAATATTTTGTTTTACTATTCACTTCAGAATAGAGTAGAAAGAAATTATATTCTCCATTCGATCATTCAATACAGAGAATAATATATCTTATCAGGGGCTATTTGGGAACCCGACTCGACAACGAGAGCACAAGATTCATATTGGATTTTAAATAAGAATCGTTCGAATCACATTCAAACCAAATACGAATCCTGCACTCCCGCCATCGAATCGAACTCCCAAACAGCCTCCCAATACTACATACGATGAATTTTCGCTTTCTGATTAGAATAGAAAAGTAAAACAAAAGAGAAGTAGATCCCGTTCACTAACACAAAAAATAACATCAACCGTTTCTCATTATTCGCTCACTATTTATTTTTACTGTATAACATTTTTAAAAATTCATTTTGCTATTCAAGAGCGAAGAGAAATTAGCATAAAAAAATCATATAAAAATGAACGGAAAATGAATAATAAGCAACTAAAGAGTATTTTTCTATATTATTTTCATCCTTTTCTCTTATTTGACTTTAAATAAGCTGCGTGAATATACAAAAAAAAAACAAATTTGCATAAACGTATCACACCACACCACTACTACGACAACATATTATTACAAATGCGTATATTAAAATATTTTTTAAAACATATTCACATAAATAAAATCAAAATTTATAAAGATATTTTATAAAAAAATATAAATTAAACAAAATACATATAAATAAAAAATTTGGATTAACACAAAAACACTTAGCTTGTGATTCGTTCACCATTGCTGCGTCGTTATTTTTATTTATATATTTACATACATACAAATAAATATTCACGTTAATTTTAATTTTACTTCACTAATATTTATTTATTAACAATTTTTTATTAAAACACACTTTATATTTAATTTAATTTATAACTAATGATTATAATATTTATTTATTTATTTCACACACACACACACACAATAAATTTTAGTTTTTCTATGCAGAGAAAGACAAAAACGCGTCTTTCTCCTACGACGATCGATCGCCGACCAGAACGCGTATTTTGATCCAAAATTGAGAGACGAAACCACAAATTTGTGTATACGTCTACGACGTATAATACAGAATTTTGAATAAGTGTGCTGTCATTTGTTACGCGTATTATACGTCGTATACGTATACACAAATTTGTGGTTTCGTCTCCCAATTCTGGATCAAAATAGGCGTGCAGGTATATTACTGTATAACCTTATGGAGGTTTAATCTTATGGAAATCAGGTATATAATCTTATGGAAATTGGGTTTCGGTCAAATTTTCTGAATTATTGATATGTTGTATATTTTGTCATCCTGAACAGAAGTTTCCATAGGCAAAAACCACCAAATTCAATATTTTTGCAGCTACGGAGCTCCAAAGCTCCACAGATCCGTTACAAAACTATTAATTTTTAAT